>JACBWW010000014.1:6738657-7447187 GCA_020086605.1 Lanius collurio
CGAGAGGCTGCAGGTGCTCCCCAAGAGATTTGATCTCAATTCATGGTTAGTGTTTGAGTTCATCTGGCTTCCTGTTCTGCTCTTTAATCAAATCTCTGTGTGTTTGGCCCTGCAAGGAGGGAGATGTCCATTCTGCATCCAGAAACAAGTATGCCAAGTAGGAGCCACAAAATTAATAATTAGACAAGCGTCATCATCATTAGTTTATTGTGAGTGGAATGATTTAAAAATCTCTTATTTGTTTCCACTGCCAGCAAAATAGCAGACTAAACAGCCTGACCAGGCCAGTCCCTGATGCAGCGTTTCAGTATTTCAGGCTTAATCTGTGGCCCTTTCTTTGCTTGTAGATGCTTTAGGTTCCAAGATATTTCAGAAAGACAAATTTAACCAACAGTAATTTGCTGAGGCAGAGATCTGATCAAAATAAAGTCAGATTTTGACAGGTGTTTCAAAGTGCTGCTGAGCAGAAGGGAGGAACTGCAGGTGTGTCTCTGCCTGTTACATGCAGGTGGTTTTGCAGGGCAGAAGTTCTCTTAACTCTTACTAGGGTTCAGCCCAATTCATGGTAGTGTCAAATAAAACCTCTTTCTGCTCCTCCCTGTCCTGTGCTTCCTCCACCCACTGTTTTATGTACCTTGAAGTGTCATGGTGGCTTTCTGCGCTCCCCTGCACCCTGTGTTGAGGGATTTCTTTGGCCATCCACTTTTGTGCAGTTGCAAGTGCCAGGCTGAGTAGAATCTACTTGAGCCTTAATGTAGAGGGTAACCCTTCTTCTCCTCTCTGGAGCTGAACTGATTGTAGGTGCTGGCTTCTACTCCCCTGTCAGCAGCTGAAATCCCGCTGCTGCTGAGTTCTCTCCTTGGCCAAGAATCTCCATGGCAGCCCTGGAGAACAGGGGTAGGCAAAGACCTCTGTTTTGCCATGCAGAAAACTTGTGCTTAGAGTCACCGAAGAGAGGTGGATGTTAGCTGGGGAGCCTGAAGAGAGACCAAGAAAATAACCTATTTCTAAAACTGTTGCCTTTTCATTCCACAGCCAGTGTCCCTTGAGGGCTTGCACCCAAGGTTTGATCTTGTGTATTATTTTTCCACTGCAACCTGTCATTTTACTATTAGCACTTGTCTCTCAAGTACTTCCTTCCAGGGTAGTTCTGGCTTGGACTTTTACACAAAAACTTACTACTGTGTCGCTAGCCAGTTAATTATCAGTAAAAACAAGGTCCTGGAGGACTGGAGTAAGGAATTTATGTCAATCACACTACTCTCATTAAAATTCAGTTATTCAGATCTTATATCAGTGTGCGATGGTGTCAATTTTTTCTTTTCCCAAGGTATTCTCTCACCCTCAGTTACCACTGCCACTGGAGACTTGTTTTGCAGTGACTTTGGGGAAGGCACTGAATTCCTACCCTATACCTACCTGTAAAATAGGAAGGTGGTATCATACTACTTTTTCCTTCAAGTGATGTACACAAAGGAGATGCTTTCCATCTTCAGGACTGCCTAAATTAGTAATCTTAGCCCAAGGGACTTCATCAGTCACAATGCAAAGACAGATTACATGATTCAGATGTTCTGTGAAGTCACTTGTCCTGCCAGCAAACTGCAAGTGATGATGGGTCACTGCTCTAATTCCTAGTGGTGGTCTACTTCCAAACCTTGCTAAGCATTTTACACACAAAAGTATATTCTTTTCCTTTTCTTCCCCCTTTTTTTTCCAGATGGTCCAATATTGCTGCTGGATTGTGGAGGAGAGGGTTAGGATGTGACTGGAAAATTTTGACCTACACTCCTAGTTGCTGTAGAAAAGGGACTGATGCTATTTCCATTCTTCTGGGATGCCAGCACAGCCCCTTGGGGGGAACTTTGTGCACCAAGCTGGAAAGTGTAGAGCCAGTGCTGTATGGTTTGTGTTCCAGGGTCCCACAGTGTCAGAGCTGCAGTCTGCAGGCTCTGAGATAAGGTTAGATCTCTAGAATGAGGGACAGGGAGGATATTTTCATACACATAAACCCAAAACTCGGGTACTATTTAGAGAATTAAGTGTCATGATGATAGTCATGTGTCTCCCCTGCCACTGGTCCCCATAGGCCCCTAATAAGTTGCTTATAGTATGTTACCTTGGAACCATGAACTGAGATGTCTACAAGAGTGAGTCCACACAGAGCAGCTCCTGACATTGTAGGATTTTGAGCTGCATCTTGGCACTTGAATTGTTAAAAAGGAAGGAGACCTTGAAAGCTCATTCTAGACTTGTCCTTGGTCTCAGACAAAGTTAAAACCAAACTAATTTCAGAGAGGGGTTGTATTAGGGAAACAAAAGATGTTAAAGCTCATCTCATTTTCTACTGTACTCTGGAAGGGTTACTCCCCGCTCTGCAAAGTGGTTTCATTAGTGTAGGGTATTGGAGACACATTGAGGTGACCTGCGAGTTGTCTTGATTTGCTGCAGCTTCATTATTGAGGAGATTTTTTTTTGAAGATTGTTGCATTGCTGAAATTGGTAGCTCTGTGTGAGGTGTTCAGCTACCCAGGCAGCAATGTAAACCTTCAATAGAGGCATAAGAATTTCTGTTATCTGAAGCTTATCTCTCATCTTACCCAGGCTAGATAATGCAACTTTCACAGCCATCGTCTGGTGTAGAAGGATTGTGTATGGATGAGAAGGCCACAGTTAGCTTAAGCCCTGGAAATCTTTCAGCTGTCTTCGTTCTAGACATCTTCGGTTTTCCTGGTGGCAGTGGAGTTGTGCCCTGCTGGAGGTTGGTTACTGTCTGTGCTTGTAAATATGAGCCCCTTAAGAGACTCTATGGGCAAGTTTGAATACCAGCCAGTATTTAGCAGAGTCCTAGCAAGCCTTCAGACCTGGCTCTTCGAGGAACTGCTTGCAGCAGTAGTTTTACAAACACTGCTTTAGTGTGGCCAGTGCTGTGGGGGGAGAAAGAAACCCTCAATTGAAGACCTTCCCAAAAAGAAGCTGCATCCACCTAGGCAGTGCTTTGCTTATCAGCAAGGTTGTACTGAGAAGTGGTGGCACTGGCACTGTCTGAGGACAGTTAAAGTTACTGGATGAGGCGTGGAAGAAGTGCATCAAGTGCCTCCAGAGACACTTGGTACAGGGAGATAAGCACTGGGCTGTCCCGCCAGCTAATTAGACAAGCATGAGTTGTCAGTCTGGAAATCTAAGATATCATCTTTGGATTTGGGGGAGGCTCAAGTACAGGGCAACACTAATTACTGATTTAAAACAATCACAGTGATTGTGTAATATTCCCTGGCACTAGAGAAACATTATTGCCTACTTTGGGATACAGGTGAACAATGGGGAGAGCCCATCTGTCTCAGTTGCTGGGTGTTTCCTACAAACTCCCTTTGGCTCCAGAAAAATGTTGCTTTCTTCTTCAAGTAGGGCACTTGATATTATACTTGCCACCTCCTTCTCTCAGAGTTTGAAGAGTAGGAACACTTTGAGATGCTTTTTTCACAGCTACTTGCACATCTGAGGGAAGAGTAGGTTTGATTGAGTGCTTGGTGACTGTAATACTTCGTAGAGGCCTGACACCAGTCCCCTTGGGAAGGTGTAGCTGTACTGGTAGAAGCAAAAATAGAGAAGTGGACAGAGGGCTGAGAGCTTCACCCAACCTTTCTGCAGAGCTGCAGTTTGATACTATCTCGCTGATGAGATCTCTGCTTAGTCTTTGCAGCACATGGATTCCAGGTGCCCACATTGCAGAAGTGGTGAACTACTGCAGGTTGGATGCCTGGTTGCTTTTATACTTGAAAAAATTGCTCCATTTGGCCAGGATGGAGATCTCCTGAAGGATCAGAGTTCTTTGTTGTGGAAAGTCAAGGTCTGTTGAATATACTTTGAACTAATTTTAAAGTGATTATGCAATTAGGTCCTGAGACCTGTGAAGAAGGGGACTTGTTGGTACAGTTGTGTTGCTGTGTTATTTCTACAGCTGTTGAACTACAGCTAACCACATACACACAAAAAAAGGCACCAAAGGAGTATGGTCATATTTACGGGTTGGTTATAAATTAAGCTTACTGGCTGGAAGTTGAGAGATACCTTCAGGAAGGTGACCGGAGAGAGCTGGTTATTGAGTGGTGCTGGCTCTTGCCTCCAGTGATTGTGAGTGACAGCAAAAGGGTTGTCTCTGCATGCTTGTGTCTGGAGCAGTTCTGTTGGAACTTGTCTGGGGAGGTTATGGACTGCATCCACTTTTTGGCAAATAAAGATAGTGAAACATGACAAAGATGATAATCTGATGTCTAGAGCAGAAGAGAGTGGAACATCATTTTAAGGTCAAATAGCAATATTGGAAGAACTCCCAAGGATACTGCTCCTAAGAGAGTAGTAGTGCATTTTTTATGTGCTTCAGGTTTCCTTCCTTGAAAGAAGGAAGGAAATCCTGAAGAAGATTCTGAATTTCCTGTGACGTTATCCTAACATAAAGTCTTACTTGAGAATTGCAAATCATGCACTTTCACTTAGTCTGAGGTCAGTGGTGTTCTCCTAAGTGCTGAAAAAAATCATTGACTTAGGTACCTGGTTTAATATTGCCACAGCATCTTAGGTAATAAGTCTTTCCTTGTTACTGTTTGGATAATTTATTCTGTGTGTTGAGCCAGGTGCTTTACCTTGAATTCTATCAGTTTTAATGCTGTTATGACAGTAGTATCTAAGCTGAGTAACTTTGGGCTATTTGGTCTTTGCCAGCTTTCCCCTTTAAATTCATAATTTTGAACTCCAAGATGGCATTAAACATAAACCTCTTTATAGTGGCTTTCTGATGGATAGCTGTTGCTGGAAATTTTGGGTGTTACAAAGCACATAGTTTTGATGGCTTATTAATGAAACAGAACTTTTTTTCAGTGACAGAATTGGGGTAATTTTTTCTCTTGGATTATTTTGTCTACATGTTGAGCCTAGCCTGTCTCTTCAAGGGCAGACTATAAGGCTTGGAGGAGGATTGGACAAAACCCTTGCTCTGGAACTTAAACTGGCAACCCATCTCAAAACTTGGAGGAGCTCCAAACACAGGACCTGTGCCATTGAGTTTTTAATTTTGAGTTCTGCATGACTGTTCTTTTGTGGGAAGAGGTTGTACTCAACATCCCAGTCCAAAACTGTTTATATCTTGTAACATTGGCTACCTGAAAAGTCCAGGAACGGAAGTAGACCACTGGTGCTGAGTTTGTGGCTTAGTGTTTTTCAAAGCTTTTTATGTGGGGAGCATCTGCCCAGATGATTGTAGACTTGATAGGATGCAGCAGCCATATGCTTCATTGTCTGAGAAGTTAATTTTTTTGTCAGCTTGGGTCTTGTCTTGTTTTTCTCAGGTGTTATTTTTTCCACTTCCTCCTGGGGGGAAGAAGGGAGTCAACAAACTTCCTAACATTGTAGAAAAATGCCTTTTTTTTTTTTTTTTGAGACGTGCTACTTAAAAACCTGTTAGCTGGTAGTTACAAGCTACATTGACCTTTTCCTCTTGGCTTCCACTTACTGTTTTCCTCAGGGTTGAACAATGTTTCTGGCTTTTCTTCCCTCTACGCGTTTGATAGCTGTGCTGTAATGTATAGTGGATCTTCTTTAGACTAGAGTCTTCAAGGTTGTGGACAAATTTGTTCTTCTGTAGTGCACCATGATTTTTATCCTGTGCCTTCCTTCATGTGTTTAAAAAGCGAGGAATGTGGAGAGAAATTTGTTTACAATAGTTTGCTTTAAAGATTGTTTCTGTGCTTGTAGGCAGAGACTTATAAACTCTTCAATGAAAACCACTTAGAAGAACGACCTGAAACTTTGAATGCTCTTTTCTCATGGCAGTATGGCCAGCTAATAGTTTCTGGACGTGTTGGGACTTGCCTCTGTGTGATGTTAATAAAAAATGGCTATTCTGTGGTAACTAGCACTCATTCACACCCTTCTGTAATCTGAATTTTCAAGTTTAAGCAAGTTCTGCATTTCCATTTTAAAAGCAGTTAAGACTTTTTTCACTATGTTCTATTCAGTTTAACAGAAGAGTCCCCTTTTGAACATGTGTACAGCTTCTGGAGTGCAGAAACAAACTGCTCAGCTAATTTGAAGGGTTTCAGCTAGAATGTGATAGCAGTTTAATACCAGTTCCCTGTCCCTTCTCTATTAGCTCCATGCTAGCTAGGTGTCCAGTGAAATGCTTCCCTTCTGTGTGAGAATCCTTCCACTGAACATTTAGACACTGCTGTGTGTAAGACTGTCTCTCATAACTGGAGTGTCTGCAGCAAAGAGCAAGACCAGCCTGTGCTGGAGGGCAGGGCAGGGGCCAGTATTCAAAGCTGCAGACAGGGAGACCTGGATGAAAACATCTGCTGTGCTTGTACACTTGTGGATGTGGCTCTGGTTTTGTGCCTGTGCTGCCTTGGGAGTGAGTGCCATGTCATGAACATTTTGGTTGAGGATGGGAAAGCTCAGAGTGCTTCTTTCAGATTTGGTGCTAAACTGACCAAGTGAGAAACTGTAGCATCAGTAGAAACTGCAATAAAAAAGGGAATGCTTCCTTCTACTTAGGAGTTTTCATTTAGAAAGAAAAAAGGTGTTAAGAGTGCTGATTGGAGGAAGTGTTGACAATTTTAGAATTTAAAATCAAATCCCTCTTGAGGTGACTTGAAACAAAATGGTGGGAGTTTTGAGTGTCCTTGAGATGGTTCAGGTTGGGGTAGGGGTCACAAGCAGTAATCTGTCACAGCCCTAACTTAAAGCTTAAGGTGCTATGTGTGCAGATGCAGCCAAGGCTTCCTTGCTGCTCTGGGGGTGAGTTTTTGCTGGCAAGGAGGGAGCTCAGTGTACAGACATGAGCAATCCCTTTTGGATGAGGGTAGGATTTGCCCGGCAGTTGATTGAGGTGAGTCCATGGGTGTACAGAACCAGTTTTGATCCCAATCAGCCAGCGCAGATTTGAACTGGTTGCCTTGAATGGCGGGACCTGCACTCTGGTGACTCCTGCACAACCAGTGTGGGAAGCTGGGACACGTGTGGCAATGCTTGTAGGGCTAGGGAAATGCTGGTAGGTTAAGCCCTCAGAGTTGAATCTAGATGCTGTGCTTGGTGGTGGTAAGATGTGGCCAAAGAAGATGGGGTGACATAATAAACTGAATAGTCTGTTGTGCAAAGGGTGCTTTTGTTTCCAGGTTGGGGTTCTTATGTGCATCTCATCTGTGTCAGATCCACTTTGTTCTATTAAGACTTTTGTGAAGGCTTTATTTGCTCAAACAGAAGGTATTTAGATTTGCTGCCCCAGTGCTTCCAATTAGTGAACTTGTGCCTCCAGCTTCCTTCCAGTTGTTCATTGAACCAGGTGTCTGCTGCACAGCCTCTTCCCTTACTCTGAGCTTGACCTGCTTTCCTCATGTTGGCAGAAAAAGTAGGGCAGATTTCTAGCTTTGGGTATTATTAGCCAGGAAACAAAAAGATGCTCTGGGTTTTTGTCTCACCCCTTCCTAAAAGAGCTAACCTGTGATGAGGGAGTGCTTCAAGGAAGCACTATGGTGATGCCAGGAGCCCTGGTCTGTGGGAAGGTGGAGGACAAGCCCTTAGTCTGTTCCCTGGCTGTCTTGAAGGATTCATTTGGCTGCAAATGGAGGGACAAAAAAAGTCCCCGATGAAGTCCATGAACAATAGAGTTTAGAGGGTTCACTTTAACCAGAGGCCAAACATACAGTAATTTTTTTTTATTATTTTATTTTATTTTTTTTCATAAGCCAAAAGCTTCTGAGGTGATACTGTGCCTCTGAGTGGCAGCAAAGTCTGGTCTGACCTTCCTTGTTGTGGCCTTGGTTGTCAGAACTGTGTTTAGAATGTGCCAGTGAATGCTGTTTCCTGGACATGTGTAGTTGGGATGTAACAGAATTCAGCCTGGAAACAGCTTGAGCACCTAGTTTTTGAGAACTGATCATTTTACATTCCTGGAGCCCTGTGTTAGTGCTTTATCTTGCTGACCAGCTGATGACATTGATTGCTGAAGGCCAACAGTCAAAACAGGATCCAGACCTCTTCCTGCTTTCACTTAAAGTAGATAGGTTTTCCTAGTGACCTGCTTAAGGATTTTGTCTCCGCGTTTTTGGGTGGATGATGGCAGTTGAAATAATACTGATTATTGATCAATTGTTACTTTAAGCCACAATTTTGCTGTCTGTCACTAAAGCTTCTAGGGAACTTATAGGGTAACTGCTATTGTAAGGAATAACCAAAGGTTTTTGTCCTGACGTACCTTGTTTGATTCCTTAAAATAGACCAATGCTGCTTGTATCTGACTTACCACAGCTTCGCAGCTGTATATGAATAACCTATTTTGTGACATGCTTTCAGTCTTTTTTTTTTCTTCAGTCTTAATTTAACCTATAATACTGTTCTTTTTCATTTCTTTCAGAATGGACTGCTGAATTGGGATTTATTGCAGACTCAACTGTACAGTGCTGCTCGTTGCTTCATCTATTAGCAGTTATTTAAATTGGACTTTTAATATCCTGCCAGCTGCTGTGCACACACACATGGTGCATTGTTGCCATTCTCAGAATTGCATCTTTGAAACCCAGGCCCTCAGTAACCTTCATCGAAGAAAGAGGCGACCTCCTACGTACGTTTATAGAGGAAGTTTTTGGCCTTGCTGCCCTCTGGCTTTCTGGCTGGTGCTGTATTTCTGAGACACTATGGAGCCCAGTATGGAGTACTGCTTAGCGCAGGTGCTGCAGAAGGATGTTGGAAAAAGACTTCAGGTTGGCCAGGAATTGATAGATTATTTCTCAGATAAACAGAAGTCAGCTGATCTTGAACATGATCAGACTATGCTGGATAAAATGGTTGATGGACTGGCCACTTCTTGGGTAAATTCCAGCAACTACAAGGTAAGACTTTGTCATGTGGAATATGATTACTATCAGAAGTTTCGATGTCAAGTGCTACTTGATCTAAATGAAAGCTGTATAGTAGATATTCTATTATACTGTTCTGTAAGCTGGCAATTACACTGAATCAGTGATTGTTGTTCCATATCTTGGCAGCTGATAGCTGCTGTGATATTGTCTTACTCAAGACAGTAAGAATTCAGTAAATGGTGTTTTAAGCACTACTGGATTTACAATTAGTGTTCATAGTTTGTGGTATCCTGTTTTTTTTGTGTACCTTGTTAGCTGGTGGCACTCTTTGATCAGCAATGTTGATGATTTCCTGCCATACTAAAAGGTTTATAAAACTGAAAAAAAGCATATATAAACTGCACTTTTTTTCACTGTCATTAAATCTTGCTAGACTTCTTTTCCTATTTTCTGTGGGCAATACAGTAGATAATTGTACTTGCCTTGAGAAAGATAATATGTGTATGAGTATAATGTTGAGTTTGATAGTGTTGAGATGAGTTGGTAGGACATGGAACTCCACTGCCTTGTTATCCCTGCCATGTTACTTCATCTCCTCACAGGTTTAGCGAGAAAGTCCTACCACAGCCATGTACTGTGGGAGTGGGGAGGGATTCTCAGCTGTGACTTGAAAAACTCCTGTCCTAGTCTGTTCATGAGGCTCTCTGAAAAGTCTGAGTACTGAAGCTATTGTATGGCATGTAATAGTGTTCCTTTTTCGTAAGTCCAGGGGAATCTCATAGTGAAAGTACAGAGCTAAGCCTAAAGATACTTCGCTGAGGGTTGTAGGAGTGAAGGAGGGACTGGCTGTATATGTTGTAAGTGCTCTGGAGCTCAACATACTCAAATTAATTAAAATTATTTTTAACAGAAGTTATGATTGGAAAGTGGTTGTGAGATTGCAGAGTGTTCTGCACAACTGCATTTCTTTCTCTTCATTTTTGTCAACAGGCAGCTGTTGTAGAAGCTGTTTAGCATGTAGGGGAAAAAAAACCCCCAAACACAAAAAACACAATCACCAAAACAGCAAAGCTGACACAGTCTCAATAGAGGATCCATTCTGGTGGAGCACAGGAAGAAATTTTTAGTTTGCTACTGTGAACAGGCAGTATACATGTAATTTTCTGAGAGTATTGCATATTCTTATTGCCCCTTTTCTTGCTATCTGGTTTTCTCTTACAAGCTTCCATGATTTTTGGTGGAAGAGTAACCCAAGCACAGTAAAATTGAAATTGTTACAAAATGTGCTATTTGCATGGATTTAATGAAGTGATCTGAATCACAGAGCTGTGCAGTGTTTTGCAATCCTGTTATCCCACTTAGTTTGCAGAATTTCTATTTCAATAACTTGTTCGTCTTCCCAATCTTTAGATCTACAGACTTAGAATGATCTCTGTGGTATTCATTTTCCAGTACCAAACTGGCGGCACTTCTGTAGTGCAGTGACTCTGTTCCAGAACTCATGCTGCTGAGCTGGCTGTTCATTAATGTGTGTGTTCTATAGATAGCATTTGCTGTGATTAATAAGTTCTAGTAAGCATAACAGAGACATATCTCAGATGTCTAGAGGGTGTTTTCTCAGTGAATGAGTATAATAGGAGATGTGAAGCCTTTGAGTGGGGCAAGCTGACTACGTGGAGGTCAGTGATGTGGTGAAGTCTGCTTCAGGGTCCAGCCAAGGCTTAGTGCACCCTCTTATGCCAGTCTCTTCCTTTTGTTTTAATGCCTGCATCTGTGTTATTGTTGCCTTTTTTCCTGACTGCTTGTGGGGTAGAGGTTTGGAAGCTCTACTTTATCTGGTGTGAGAGAGCACAGGGGAGCTGGTGTCATTTGATCCAGTTCATGGATTAGTGTGTCAACTTTAGGAGTGAAAGGCCAAGCTTCACTGCCCTAGGGTAGCCATCTGGAGAGCTAAACTGCAGTGGTCTGGTCACAATGGAAGAAGCTGAAATATTTGTAGTCTGTTTCTCTTGTCACTCCAGTCTCTTCATTTGAAAAAGTATCAGCTTAAAACAAAGATTGAGATCATCTGCATAATTTGAAATTTCCTAATACGCAAGTGATAAAGTGTGTGTCCTCAGAATAAGACTGATTGTGAATAACAGACCCATTACCTTGGGACAGCATGCAGTAGATTCATGACTTCTGCCTGTCTAGGACTCCTCTAACTAAACACTTGTGCATACATGTTATCACTGAGGAAACATCAGCAAACCAGAGAAGTGACATCTCTAAGGCAAACCAGTTCAGTTTGGATTAAAAGGAGCTTGAACTGATGATGAAATTGCACCTTTACAGGAAGGGGTCAAATCATCTCCCTCAATGGCATACAAGTTTGATCTGTGTATGTCATGGCCGTCATTGACCTTTTTAGGCTTTGCTGTTTTTCTGTACATTGTTTCTATTTTTTCATGACACTATTTTGTGCAGTCCTTGACCTCAGCATAATGACTGCAGACAGTGGAGACTTTTTTTCCAAGAGATCCAGGAAGAAATAGAATGATGGAGGGCAAAGATGCTTTTCTTTGCTTGGTGCTGTCCCAAGTCTGTTAAAAACATGATGTGTGAAACATAGTGAGGCCTAACATTCTTCTGATAGCACTCAGTACTCCGAAGCTCTTCTAACAAATGGTCTTGTGACCTGATCACTGGTTCCTCCTTTGTAACAGGCAGCTGCCTTACGTGCAGAAGGCACTTGGATAGTTCAGGATAGTTCAGCTTTTCAAGTCAAGGAAACATAAATGTGATTATATGAAACAAGGCACTGAAGTCCAGTGCAAAGCCATTTGCATGTTAGTGCTTGCCAGTAGTGTGCTTGAACTGTACCCAACAGCCATTGCAGTATTTGGAGGTGGGTAGAAGACAGAAGAATGGGGCACAGTAAAAAGATGAATTTGAGAGCTCTTACTCCTTTTTGGAGCACAGTTGCTTAGAGCAGACAGCCTGTGTTTCTGTGGGCACTAGGAGTTGTGGATTGCACCAGTGAGGTTGGGCTGGGGAAGGTATTGCAGGATGCTGCAGACCAAAGAGGAATTCTGCCTCTGGTCTGTTTCTTCATTTTGTGCTTTGTTTGCTGGGTCTGTGGTGTTTCAGGATGGTGATTCTGCTTGGCTCTATTTCTTTCCCTGATAAGGATACAGGAGAATTATTTTGCTGAGCTTTGAATCTCTGAAGAATAACTAAGAGCTGTCTGTCTTGAGACATGAGGCAAAACTGCACGGCAGTGTCAGAGGCTTCAACGTGCCCTCTCAGGTTCACAGTCCTGTGGCAAGTGGACAGAGCTGAAATCATCAGTAAATCCCTTGGTGAGCCATCTTGCTTTGAGCTGCTTCTGCAGTATTTAATAATGCTGATGTTAAGTGTGCAGGATCTCCTGGCTCATCTGTGGCTGATGAGCTTTTCTCAGTACCCAAACCATGATGTTAAGGTATAATGTAAAGTAGTATGTCCAGGATCTTAAAGTAGTTTTCAACTAGCTTGATACTCCGAGAGGCCAACTGAGAGTTCAGCAGTGACCTTCTCTCGCCTGCTTTTCCTCAGCAGTGTTGGGAGTTGAGGTTTCTTGCACCTTTCTTTTCCCTGGGATGTGTTGCCTCTGCTGTTTGAGTTGAGGTTTCCAGTGGAAGCAGCCGTTGTTACTGCAGGGTTTTTTTTAGACAAGCATCCAAGAGTGAATTTGGAGATCGATGGTGACAGACCCTTCAAGCAGGTCAGGGTCCAACATACTGAAGAGAGATTCTATTCAGTATTTTCACATGTTGCAGAGTGGTAGGATAGGCCAGTTTGAAGTGAAACTGAATGGAGATTTGCAGTAAGGAATTGGATGAAGCTTTGTATTTTTTTTCACGCACTTTGGCAAGTAGTGAATTTTGGTGCTGTGCTGCTCTCACTGGACAGTGTTTGCTTTCCAGGGAGAGTATCTCACCTTGCATGAGGATGGTCCCTTTGTCCCAGTGCAGCTGAGTCTGTGCAAGGTTCTGTACCCAGCAGCCTGCAGGACTCTGTTTTGTCTCTGAGAGGCAAGTTAGGAACTGACATGGTTAACAGACCCCCAGGTCTGAGGACACATCCACACTCCTGCTGTGCTGGTAGACTCAGTCTGTCAGGGCAGGGCTGTGTCCTGAGCTTTGTTTGTGTTCATGTATGCAGCTCTTCAGATTTGATTTGTTTAGCTCCCAGCTCGTTTTGTTACTGAGAGAGACATCATGCTCTTTCAATTAAAATGGTGAGATGTTAATGAGAATTTTTTTGATATGGTGAAATATTGCATGGATATTTTATTTCCCCTGACAAAATTCCTAATAGCATTAGAGAAAGCAACCTTCCATTCTGATCTGTTTCTGAATATCAAGCATTACAAGAGCATGTTTCACTGAGCTAAAGAGAAATAAAACTTACATTCATAAATTAGCTGGCTTTCTTAAACTGTGTATTGAATAATTTTTTTTTGCTTGCTAATTGAGGGGTAGAACAGATGGTGCAGGCTTAGTTTAAAGTGATATCCATTAGAGTTACTTAAGCTGATGAATGGTTGTTCACTATAAGCATACATTTGTTCTCTATACCATGTTTATTTTGGTTGAAATTTGGTAGAAGAAATCCAGATTTAAGAAATAATTATCATGCATGGTTATGGGCTGATATGATAATTTGGTGAGTGTGTTTTGTTGAGTATTTAATGCAGGGAGGAAGAGTGCTTCGCCATCTGGGGAAGAAAAAGAGACTTGTAAAGGGTTTCCAAGCAGCTGCTGTTAGCTGCTGAGTTTTGAACTGCTGGGGGTGCATGGGGATCAGTAATGTATGCATTCATCTAGCACTTTCATCCCTTAAAACCTCTTTACCATGAAGCTGAAATTGCTAATAAAAATGAATTAAATTAGTTTTGAGTCACAAAAGATATGAGAAAGGAACTGTGGAGGAAAGGACTAGACTTGAGAGTAGAGCCTATTCCTTGCATATACCCATATTGCAAAAGATATCTCGGCACAAACTGCTTTCGATGACTTTCCTTGTGGGGAGAAGCGTTACCTTAGGAAGGGCTAAGTACTCATTTGGTTTGAACTGCATTTGTGGAGTGTGCCCAGTCCTTATTTTTAGGCTTCTGTGATGGCATGCTCTCCTAATAGGTGGATTTTCCTGCCTTAAAGTTACGGAAGAGCAGCGTTTTTGCTCCAGGATATCTAGTTTCCTGTAGGCATTGATGTTAATTCCCAGTCCAGCTGATCAGTTGTTTTTTTCTCTGTCTCTAATAGCTGGACTTGCCTTCCCAACACTTTACCTGCTCCATGTGGTACTTTGATTGGATTATGGTGCAGCTCTTACCTTTATGATATCAACAGTGTGAGGAGTGCCACAGAGGGTGCAGAGGAAAATAGAAGATTGTAGCAGCCGGAGTAGATAAAATCCAGTACTAGCTTCAGACCTTTGTATTCAGGGCAGGGGAAAAACTATCTGCTCTAGCAAGTCAGCATTTAAAATTTCCCTGTGGATTTTTCTTCATACTTAAAAGCTTATAATGACTGGTGTAGCAGGAAGGATTGTCTATTTCTGACTGCAGTGGGAAGAACTCGAGTGGGTCAGTAATGCTTTCTTGTTTTATGCACAATGTGGATGTGCTACTAATGGCATAAAACAAGAGGTTTGTCAGCCTGAGTGTACCAAAGAACTGCACCTTTTGGTTGTTTACCAAGGTATTATCAAATAAAACATAAATAATGAGAACCTACAGGATCTCAAGGGAGTGTGAAGAGTGGAAACACAGTGTTGAAATAATGAAGACAGAAGTGTTTCCATAGTGGCACATTCATGCCTAACCTCTTTTCCACTGGCTTTGGAGCTCAATATCCAGAACTCATTCATTAAATGGAGGGGAAAATAACCCTATCCCTGAGAAGAAATGTAGCTTTTGGAAACCTAAGTGTATTTCCTTTGGGTCAGCTTTGTCAGAAGTAGTTAAGCCTGGAACAGAGTCCTCAGGCGTCCCAGAAGTGTCTACAACACAGCAACCTTACAAACTCTAATGAGATGCTTTAAACCAAGCAAGAATTTCACATACAGTAAAACCCCTCCAGCCATTTTCACCTCTCTTGTTTCCACCAAAGCAGGCTGAGTCTAATTGCAACACTTACATGGTGTTTAATTAAAAGACAGCTTGATATCCTGTCTTTTGGTGGCTCGTAGTGGATGGTGAGAAATAAATGGAAAATTGGGATACGAAGTAAAAGCCTCCCTTGCATATCACTCTGGGTTTGTAGAGATTTGAGCCCCTGATTTTGTTTGCTGACCAAATTAGGTTCCCATAGGATTTGTTAGTGCTGGGACTAACAAATGTTGTCTATAGCTCGTTTTTTTTTTTCTTTTTTGTTTGGTATATCAGTGTGGGTTTTTTTTTTTTTTGTTTGTTTTTTTGCATTTTTGTGTGTGGTTTTTTTGTTTGTTTGTGTTTTGGTTTGGTTTTGTTTCTGTTTGTTTGGATATTTTTATTTTGTTTTGTTAGATATGTTTGCTCTTGAGTGTTTGGTAGAGTGACTGCCTCAGCATTGGCAAGGCCAACAGGCTCTAGTTTGGGACTGGGAGTCTGGGTCAACACACAACAGACTGAAGCATTGTGGTTACTAAATTGAGAGGATAAAGCTATTCCTTTAATGCTGGTGTAGTGTTTCATTTGCAGCACTTCAGTGCTTGTCACCAGGGTTTATTAGAGATCTAACAGAGTTAGCCAGCGCTCAGAAAATCTTGGTGTGTATTGCTTCACTGCAGGCTAAGGGTCACAGCTGATGCATTGGTGGAAAAGGCAGATTATTGGGGATTTATTTTCATGGGATAAGGGTGTACTAATGCTATTGTAGAGTGCCTTATTGGGCCCTTCTGTGGCATGTGTTGTACAGTTCTAGTTGCCTGTCTGCAAGGAAGGAATTCAAGCTGGAACAGGTGCAGGGAAGGGCTAGTGGGGTGTTCAGGGTATTGGAGAGCCTGCTTAACCAGAGGAGACTAGAGGTTTGGCTTGTTTAGTTTACAGTATGAAGGCTGACAGGGAGTATGACTGCTGTCTATAAATACATCAGAGGGGTGACTGTCAGGGAGGGGAAAGAACTCTTAGATTTAAAGGGCAAGGTTAGCACAAGAACGAATGGGTATAAACTGGCTGTGAGTAAATTTAGGCTGTCAGATGAAAGGTGCTTGCAGAGAGAACATTGTAAAACTCGTGGAGATAAATAGATAAGGACAAGATATTTGGTTTTAGGATAGATCTTGGGATGATTTTGAATAGTTTATGTACAGTGTAGAGTAACAGGATTATGCACAGTGATAGGAAAGTTTCATTTCAGTCCTTTGTGTGGTAGAATAGGTATGATACTGTGCCTGAAACTGCTTGAACACTTTAAGTAAAATATTTTAAGGAGTGTACTGGTTTTGGTCTCAGAAATCCCAGAGTGAGTTACAGAGACTGTTCATGTCGTGCCTGTTACCCATGAAGTAAAATTAGCAGTCATTTATATGCATGTGTGACCCATCTCCCTTGTTGTTTAGTAGGTAGCTGGGTGAGTAGGAGTGAATCCTCACTTTCCCTGACATGACCTGAATGGAAGGTTAGTGTCAGTGCTGGATTTACCAGCATGTTGATTTATGTGCTAGGCTCTAACTTGTTCAGTGGAGTTTTGTTGTTCTCTTGAGGCTGAAAAAAGTATTCATCAGCCCCCAAGGTCCTCCCACCACCACCAACCTGTTAGCTTCTCCATTAAAAGTATGCACATTCTTCCAAGTCTTCTTAGAGGGATATTCCTTGAAGTTGTCTTAAAAGCTGTTCTTGTCTCACCCTTTGAACTTCCACATGAAAAAATTGTCTACTGAAAGTCACACTGTCAGTGGGCTCTAGTTACCTCTGACTTGGTCTAGTTTTAATTGAGTCATTTTGTAAGGGAAGTTGTATGAAGCCTCATTTCCTTTGACTTTTTCTATGTAGGTTTGCTGGTATCTCTTGCTTTGGTTTTCCTCATGCTGAGGTCTGTGTTTCAGTGGAATCTCTTTTGGTCCCTGTATTTGTAAGAGCATAGCATCTTCAGTGTCTCTGTTTTCCCTACCATGTTACGTTGAAGTTTGGTAAAACTGGCTAAAACTTTCAGAAGTTGGGGAGAAAAAAGAATTTATTAATGTTAGATCAACAATTTAATAATCTCTTCCTTAAAAATAGGACTGTAAAACACCCAATGATACTCTCTTTTTAACATTCCAGTGTATTCTTAGCATTAAGTGCACCTCTGGATTTTTTTGGAAGACCAGCTCATGGGACCAGGTAGTCCCATGAGGTTACCTTTGGGTTTCAGATATGCATTTGTGGCTCTGGCAGCCCTTCTTTTTCAGCAGGTGCATTTTGGAACTGAAAGGTGACATTACCTTTATGGCAGTTGAATCAGCTCTTAGGATCACAGGGTAATTCAGGTTGCAAGGGTCTTTGGACTCACCATCTAGTTCCATCCACCGTATCATATGTAAAGGCCCTAAAACTTGTTTCTTACTTGCTTTTTAGAAGAATTTATCAGCAGGTAAGTGCTGAGTGTCAGAGGTGCTTTTAGGAATTGACTCCTGTGTAAATGTTTTTGGGATGCCAGTGATGCCAGCAGTTTTGTGTGCTGACTCTGAGTCATCCAGGGTACCAATAACAGTTTAACTGAGGCTGAGCACAGTCAGATTTGCCCTCCTGCTTGCCTTGCTCAGAGCTGATGGCTGGAACTGTGCTTTGTGGGAGTCTGTATGAAGCTGCCTCATGTAATTGTATCCCATGTGTCGTCTGGTCTGTGGCCGTATCATTAAATGCAGGAGGGAACACAGTGGAGACATGTAGTCTCTGAATTTCTCCAAATGAATGTGGCCTTCCACAAATCATTTATTACTTTCTTTCTACATGAGATCTCTTTTTTTAACTACGCAAAACCTACTGAGTTCCTCATTTGTGCTAAACATGGAACTTTAAAACAGAGCAACATTTGAGTATTCAAGAATCCGAGCAAAGACTCACAGTTAACACACCACGGAGAGCCTGATAATTTTTATAGTGTGGCTGAGATTTTAGCCAAAGGAGAAGATGTTTAGGGCTGAATCTGCATTAAGTGTGAGAAGAAAAAGCATTAGTAGCCACAAAAATTTTCTATCTCCAAAAGTAACCTCCCGGAGAGAAGTTTGTGGAAATGATGAAAAATTGCACAGTAGAGCCCCATTCTGATGTAGAACCATAGAATGGCTGAGGATGAAAGGGACCTTAAACAGCACCTGGTTCATCATCTCCCCCTGCCACTGGATGGGACACCTGCTAGACCAGGGTGCTCAAAGCCTCATCTAGCCTGGCTGTGCTCTTTGTGTGGCAGCTCTGCTCCTACAGGCAGGATCTGCACACAAGCACAAAGGCTGGCAAGATTTCTTTGGGACGTGGAAGCATTGTGAGGTGAACTGTGGTGGTACCACTTTGCCAGTGTTAAGAGTGTTTGTGCCAGTCAGCTGGTAGTTGAGAACCTGATGGTAGCAAATGGGAAACCTAAAGTCGCTTCGATTCAGCGTGTTACGAAATTATATTGGCTGAGGGATATCTGCATTTACTGTGAAATGTGTATTAGGAATCAGCTCTTTGTGCTAATTTTCTTTGTGTCTGTTAGAACTATACTCCATTAAAAGACAGTGAGTTTGCCTTGTATTGCCATGACTCTCCATTTGACTAATATCAAATGACATAGTTGTGTTTGGTCTAATTGGAAATTCTGCTGCAAATGGAGGCATCAGCGCTTGTGCAGTGACATGGAACAAATGTCTGCTTTTAACAGTTTGGGAGGACTTCGTGTCTCACTGTTGGGAGCTTAGATAAAAAGGGTCGCCGCTCGTTCAGTGCAGTACAGAGCTGGACGTTAGAGACTTTTACTGATGTATGCCCATCATCAAAGTTGTCTGATGGAGCCAGACTTGTTAATATTCCATTTTCTGTAATAGCTTTGTAAAGATGAACAGCTCTAGCTTTTGCATTGGAATAAAAACTGTACCTGAGTTTTGGAAGGAATTCTGTTTGCTCACAGTTGATGGAGTCCATTCTGATGCACCAAATTGTTTAACCCAATACTCCCTAATAAACTATGTATTTGTGTGTGCTCTCATCTGTTTGGAGTGCTGTGGACAGAATGATCCTTGTGCAGATACTGCAGTACACTCCTACTTTTGTAAATTAACCCCTTGGAGAAGGCAGTAGTGTACTTTGATTAACTCTGAGAGGCTCAGAGGGGCACTGCAGTGTTGTATCCTGAGGCATGAAGGGTGCCATCGCTGTGCTGCTGTTGTGTATGTGGCTGAACTGCTTGACCTCCAAAAAGAATTTCTCACTCGGTGATTGGATGTGGTATGGAAAGCTGAAACTGCACACAGGTTTTAGGAGGTACATGCTCTTGCAGATTGGAATATTTTGTCTGTCTGGCTAGAGCTTTTCTTCCAGGCCTGTATAGGTGGCTTTCCTGGTTTTCCTGTCCGCCTCTTCTACCTTCTTTCCCTTAGGTCTTTGGAAGTTGTTACCTGCATAATGTTGCTGGAATGTGAATAAGTTATGTGAGTACATCTGCTTGTGAAAGACTACTAGCTTCAATCCCCATCAAGAGCTGAACTTTCTTGTTGCCTTCAAAGAGCTCTGCTTCTTTCTTCATGTTGGTCAGGTCCCATTCTCTCCTTGCAGTTTCATCTGTTTCCTTCTGGAATTTCCGGTTCTATAAGCTCGCAAAAAGTTAATGAGAAGGTTTCCTTAGAGCAGGAGGGCCATGTGTGGAGAAAAGTGCTGTGGTTCTTGTTTGAAAAGTTGCACCTAGAGGTGATGTGTGATGGGAATTGGTACTATAGATGGATGGGATGGCAGGATCTTGGATCAAATGACAGTGCTTTGAAAGTGGAGATATGAAACATCAACTTGCAGAAATTCCCTTACAGCAGTAGTGATACAAATGGGACATATATTTGGGAAAGGTGGAAGGGAAAGGATGTGTAATAGCAGAAAGGTGAGCTGCTGAGAACTTCAAGCTGTTTAATACAGATGAGATTTTAGGTCTGCATTGAAATACTGCAAGTTTAGATACTTAATAAACAAGTATCTTTCAGGTTTCTATCAGGGAGACAGTTGAGTACTGGGTACTAACATGGTCTTTCCTCAGCTGTTGATCCTTCATTGTGCTATCACTGAGGTATCTGGGGCTGATGTTAAATTGATGGTTCTCTGATCAGCATTTCTGAGTTTTCTGGTTGCCATTTTCAGGAGGAAGTAGTGCATGAGAATTGTAGTAGAGTGTGCCGAAGCTGGACAAACAGTTAAGAACGAAGTGGTAGCTCTGTTAAAAAACTAAGTTAAGTGAAAGCTGGTGTGAGGGTGTGGCTTGCTGGCTCTTTGGTCTATGGAAAGCAGGTTTCTTGTGACGCAGTAGTGAAGCTGTCTAGGTCACATTGGTCCCATGGGCTCCTCAGTTCTTTCAGCTAGTGTAAAGGAGGGAAATAAGGTGAAGGGAAAGTTGTTTTAGACAGGAGAGTCAGGATAAATTGCTGGAATATGTACTTCATACTCTTTGTGGGTACTTCAGACTTTCATGTGGTGTTTTCTGTGTTTTAAGTAGAATCCAAATTTATCACAATTGTTTTGCAGGAATGTGTTTTATGATGATTCCAAGATCATAGGTCAAACATCAATATAAGCCTATTGGACTAGGAACAAAGGGTGGCTTTGGTGATCCTGCTGTTTTCATGTTCCCAGTCAAAGGGGCTCATTTGGTGTAGCTACAGCCCTCGAACACTGCTGAGCAAAGGCTGTGGTTTGGATGGATGAGATATGGAGTGAGAAAGTGTGGGGAGCTGTGAAAGTGTCCATGTCTCAAAGAACCAGTTGTTGTGCCCATTGGTTAATGCTGGCAGTTCAAAAGGCCTGGATAAAGCCCTCTGGGAAGTCTGAGCAGAGGGCTCCTGCATGAGCCAGGATCTTGGAGAGGAAAGGAGCTGCTGATCAGGGAAAAAATGGAACTGTGGGGAAGGATGAGGTTGGGGTAAACTCTGCTTTCCCTGTGAGAAGATACCCAATGGTGTGGTAGTCTGAGAGGAAGAGAACAGGGGACATTCTGGTGTGTCTTTTTACATTAAAGTAAGGGAAGTACAGGCAAAGAGAAGAGGCCAAGGGCAGTACTTTTAGATGGTGTTCATCAGGGTGGCAGTTGAGCCAGGAAAGACTTCTGGGACGTCAGGGAGATGCCCTGAGCCTGTTTATCTTTCTTCTGTTTACTTCATGGCTGTCAGCATTGAAGTCTGCCATCTTCAGACTCAGGGGATGGAAATGAAATGTGTTACTGGGGAGTTGTTTTCCAGGGATCAGAGGGGCACTTGTGATAAATGAGAGCAGCAGTTCTGCTAAGTGAACGTCTGCTAGGAAATGGCTCTACAGCCAAGCTTGGCTGAGGAACAACTAAAACAAAAATGCTCTAAAACATGCATTTTTTAATCAGGAAAGGTGTGGTAGGGTTGGGACAATGGGAGGTCTGGAACTTAATTAAGAGCCAGATCTTGCTGCCACTAAAGTTGGAGAAACTCAAATTGACCCCAACTGCTGCAATGTGCCATATACAGACTCTGTGGAGATGGGACATAAATTTGGATGAACACCATAGCTAATGTGGGGAAGATCTGTCTGTTTTCAGTTTTAGCTCTTCAAATGCTGTTAATAACATGCCTGTGTTACTTGTGTGTATGTTAATAAGGATTAATTTACATTTGGATTTTGTTTCTTATGGAGATTTTTTTTCTGGGAGACATTCCTTTGAGGCGTACCTTCAATAATCGGTAATCGGGGAATAACTAATCTTGTTTATTCTTTTGTTACAGAAGTCAGAGTTTGTGATTGAAATTTATGATTTGCTGTTCCTGCTATTTGAAGCTTTTGAATCTGTATTTCCATGTGATCGTTTCAGTGATTTCTAAGTAAAAACACATTGATAGTTCTTTTTATAGGCAATTATATGAAAATTCATATCAGAAATTTTGGCTTCTATGCTAGTTACTTTGGTATTGTGTGAACGTGGCATCTTCTAAACCTACTGTTTTGTATAAAGCTTTTACACAGTAGAAGATGGGGGAAAAAAATCTTGGGCTATTACTGTTTTTTTTGTACTGCCCTTGGAATGGGTGTGGGAACAACCCCAGCCCTCTCTGCTTCTTTGCACTCTGGCTGGAGCACACAATTTTTGAACCTGTGAGTTCTCAGCCACTTGCAACTTGGTTTATTGTTTGGAGTGCTATAAATGATAACTCAAAGGAAGTGAGGCTGTTGTCTGTGGGCTTGCATTTGGTCTGTAGAGATCCACATCCTTATTGGAAAGTATGTAGATCACTGTATGTTTCAGAAGGCTGAAAACTATTGCTTGTGAATTGGGAGTGGGGAATCCTTTCTTGGCAGATGACAAAAATGCTTATGTTTTTCTGCATTTTACAGTGGTGTATGCAATGTCTGTGTCTATAGCAAAAAAATAAATTGTTGATAAGAATTCTTAGTTCTGATTTTCTTCCTTTATTTGATTTAAAGATCTTAAATCAGGTTAAACCCTAATGCTGTTCCAGAAGAAATACTTTATTCATAGAAAATAATTGGTTTCAGCGCAGAAGGAACTGCTTGGGATTTCACGAACTGTACTACATGGGTTATCAGATTAACTGATCTAATGAGGCCCTTCTTCCTCTAAAAATCTGTTAGTGGTGCAAATAATGTAGGATAAAGAGATCATGGTTTCTGCTGCCTGTATTCTTTAAAATTATGTAGCTTGATGCTAGGCAGATATTGCTGTTTTCAGTAATTTTTTTCTTCTCTTGTCCTTGTTGTTTCCTTTGCACTTCCTCGATCAGTGGTGTGAGGAAGATGGTTCCCTCTGCTTCCTGACAATGCTTGTTTTGACATCCTAAAATCTGCTCTTGGTTATTTTGGGGAAAATGTGCAATCTCCTTTGACTGGAATAGAATCATTCTAGATATAAGCGTCTGAGGAGAGCAGCTGATTAACCAACATTACAAGCTGGATTGTGATTTGGAATTAAGGTTTCAGTCACGAGAGCTGTCATTGTCCAGAATATTGGTTGCTTGAGTTCATCCTGTGTAATCACTTGGGGGTTGTGCCATTGTATTGAAAGGGTTACTATTCTGTAGCAAATACAAGAACTGAGAGTGAGGTATTTGGAAAAGCAGATCAGCAGATACGATTGTCCCAGGACCTGTGGTAGTGTCCACATTCTTGCAAGAACTTGAGGGTGCAACCTGCTCCTCTGAGGCTTGGTGGGGGGGAGATAAGGATTGAACCCACACGGGGCTGAAAGAGTTTCTTTGCCACAAGCATTCTCTTTCTCACTGACAGGTTCAGTGTTTGTTGATGACATGCTTAACCTGCATATGGATATTGTTTTCATCTTTGTGCCTGTTTTGAATCTCTGCTGTTCAGTGCTCATTTTTGGAACAGCTGCATACCTGTGAGATGAATCTTGTTTTTTCCTTTTATCTAGCATGAAAAGATTAAAAGGAAACTTGAAAAGAAGCATACGTGCTTTTATTTGACTTGCACAGCTAATTTTCTCCTTAATGCAGTGAGCTTCAACTTGCTGCTGAAAGTAAGTTTGTGCACATGCACCAGGAGTCTGCAAAGGGAGAGTCACAGGGAGATAAACGTTCAGTTCCTGGGGAGCTGTGGATCTTGTTTCCTTATGCTCTTTCGTTAGTGATGAGCAGTAGGTGATCTGTCTGCACTGTGGACAGTTGAGCCTCATGTCAGTCTTTGTCGTTTTCTAGGCTTGGTGGGTCTCAGGCTGTGCTGGTGGCCCATGCCTTGCATAGGGCCATCTTTCAGCAGGGGCTGTGTTTGTCTGGAGTATTTGGGTTGGAGCATGGACTTCTTCAATAGAGATAATGCTGTTTGGTGCCTGATGTCTAAAGCTTTCACTAGAACTAATCTGTATGAAACTTCCTGAAAGTCCTGCTTGTTAGGAGGAACCTCCCTGCTTCTCCCCTGATCTTGCAAGATCTGATTTAGAAATATTTAGTGCATGTTTTTGCTACATATACTGTAAATAGTTGGTTTGGAGGTTCACTGCTCTTCTGATTGGCAGAGTTAATGAACTACATATCCTGAAAGTCTTTGATGCTGGATCAAAAGAAAATAAAATGATTTTGGAAGAATGAGATTAATATAAATTTTTAAATTCTGTAGTGCATTTCATCTGAAAGTATCTGGCATTACTTTTCAGACCAACAAAGTGGCTAAACCCATCATTGAAGCCTGCTGTTCCTACCTACCTGAACAACAGACGTGGCATAAATGTGTTGCTTTCTGTCAAGAGAATTTGACTGGTTTAAATATTGATGCTATATTCTTTAGTCACCAGGTGTTCAGGCAGAGATTGTGTTTAGTTCCTAGTTCACAGATAAAGTAGCAAGGCAATACTACAGGGAAAATTTGGCAATGGTCTTGCAGTGTACTCTGCCTCCCTTCTGCCCTCTGAATGGGAATGAAACTGCTCTGAAGATTTAAGTGTATTTTCTGCAACATTGGGTTCATGTGGAGCTGTTCCCCCTCCCCTGATTGCTGCACCGGTAGGTGCATTAGGTAACTTGGCTATGGGGGCATGTTGGTGCTCTGCCCACCACAGCTCTGGCAGTCTAAAGGCTTTTGCTTACCAGACTGTTCTGGAGCTTCCTTGGCCTGTGCTGGTGAGACTGAGCACAGAGCTGGTCTGCAGTACTGTCACAGAGAGAGGTACAGAACCAGTGTTAGGAATATGCCTGTACCAGCCATGGTGGGAGGGAAACCTCCTCTGTCTGTGGGACTGAAATAGGCTGGCAGGCAAGGTGACTCCGTAGGGAAGAGGAAACCCTTGGATATTTTTCACGCTCTTTATTTTCTGTCTTATGTTTCTATGGAGCTGTAAGTCACTCCCCAGAGTATGAAGGCTGCTCCACAAATTCCTGGTGAGAAGGATTCCTCACTGTCTAGAAGAGAGGCTGGGTGAGTTGCTTGCCAGCCGTGGCCCCTTCCATGTAAAAACACAAACTACTGCAGGTGGGTTTTGTGTGTGTGTCAGAAGATCACAATTACAAGTTAATCTGTCTGTGTTGCTGAATTGTGAGCAACTAAGTGGGAGCTGGGTTTCTGCTGGTGTAAAGGTTTGCTGGGAAAGCAGGTGCCTTTGCAGGTATTAGCTCCAGGGGAAAAGGTGTTTTCTCTCTTGCTGCTATATGCAGATGTTCTAGCTAAGGCCACATGCAGATGCTTCTCCTTCCAGATTAATGATGCCTTGTTCCCCCAGGTCTCAAAGAGGTTGTTTAAAGGAGGGAGAAGTGTATTGACAGGATTCAGTTGCTGAGTCTGGTCTGTTTGCCCAGTTCCTTAAACCACCACAGTGAATTCACTTGGGAGCCATGGGAAGGGCTTAGTTGGTGCTGAGCTGGCAGCCCTAGCAGCAGGTAATTGCAATTGTGCCTCCAGTAATTTCAGCTCTTGGGAAATGACTGGAGGGCAGAACCTTGCCATTCTCCCCTTCCCAAGCATATTGTATAGTCCAGGTTTGAAAGAAGAAAACTTCTCTTGCAGATCCTTGTTAACCAACCAGTACTGCTCCCAATTTGACCAATGAAGGAGCTATGTGGATTTTGTTTGGTGTCAGTAAGAGGAGAGTAATAGTGGAGAGTGGTTAATAGTGAAGAGGCTGCTAGCTATTGACTCAGCTTGCAGCAAACCCTTCTCCCTCCATTGGGTGCTGAGGCTGTAAAAGAGGTGGTAGTGATAAAATCCAGTTTTGCAAACCACAGGTGTGTACCACAACCAAGCTCTTCTGTGTAGGGAGTCAGAATAGTACTCGGGTGTATTTGCAGGTGGCTCATGAGATGCCACTTTAGATACCTTGCAGACAGCAGCAGAGTTTTTGGGCTTTTTTTCTGTCCTGCTTGTGGTGTTTGCAGTCAGCAAGGAGATGCAGCCCCTGCCTGTAGGAGGTCATGCTCTGCTTTAAGGCTTCAAGAGAGGACACAATTGCAGCAGGAGTGCAGTGCCCCACTTGGAAGCTGGTTGTCCATTTTGTCATCTATGTTCAGGGGGAAGCTCTGGAGAAAATCTGTTGAAGAGTTTCAGAGGTTGCATATGGATTTTTAGGAAACCCTAACCACAAGCTAGGCCATGTTTTTCACTGTGGTTTTAGGATCAATAAGCATTGTGATAATGCAATACGAGTTCTACACATTACTGGGAAAGATTAACCTGTAGTAACTAATGTGTTTTGGTGGTCTCTGCCTTTATGATATTCAGGCTACCCACAGAAGAAAAAATCTCCTGAGATAAGGTTTTAAAATAAAGTTTCTGTTTCCAGATAATCTGGTTTG
Source organism: Lanius collurio (assembly GCA_020086605.1). Lineage (NCBI taxonomy): Eukaryota > Metazoa > Chordata > Aves > Passeriformes > Laniidae > Lanius > Lanius collurio. The sequence continues at coordinate 6,764,952 of JACBWW010000014.1, forward strand.
TTTAATATCCTCTCTTGTATGAAGAGCAGTGAGTCTGCAAGATCTGGGAGCACAAGTTGTGAACCTCACATCTGGCGTCAGTGGAGAGGCAGGGCTTGTGCTTCATACAGAAACTGGGCTGTTATGGACTTGGATTCAGTGTACAGCATCCAAGTTTATAAAGTTCTCCCTTCTTCCTTAGTCTCTTATCTGTTATTCTGGGAAAATGTTTGTACTTATTAAATTGAGGATACTGGCCCATTGTAGGGATTTGAAAATGGGGGTGATGTACTTAAGATCAGCTTGTTTCTTGCCCCTTCCAGAGCCAACAGCTAAGGAAGATGTGGTTTTTAACTACATGGTGGTAAGACACTTTCTGTATGGTCTGGGAAATGGTGCATATTTCTTTTTTGACACAGTTTCATGCAATTTAGTTTAAACTTCTCCCTAATGAGTAAAACACTGAAAGCCTAAAGTAAATTCTCTATTGTTTTGAGTGGCCTGGAAACTTTTTTACAAGATTTAGCTCACTCAATGTGGCATAAATGGGTTCGGTTCAATTGGGAAAGGGCTGGTATGTGTGTTATTCTGGCTTTGGTAGCAGGTCTTGCAAAGCAGCACAACTGAGTCATACTGATATGGAACCCAAGACAGAGCATGCTGAATATGCTAAGGTTGTTTCCTCTTCATGCAGAGTCCAGCATGTGTGTTTTGTGAAGTTAGGTGTATGTATGGGTGGTTAGAAGGTTGTTCTGAAGAGCTAAAAGTTTATTATGACCTATTGATTGCTGTTGAATAATGAATGTCACAAATATGAGGAGTTTTACTGGGTCTTGGAGCAGCTCAGTGTTGTAGGATCCAAGTGTCTCCTTGCATCTTACTTGCAGTGAGGAGAAAGTTCTTTCATGTTCCGAGTGAGCATTTCTCTAAGATGTTATTCCAGGAAATCCCCATGATGTGCTTGCTCCATATTTCTCAAAGCTTGGCTCAAAGTAAGTTTTGTCAAGAAGAAAATTTTATTTCTGTGTGTGTGTTTAAGTTGGGGTCATTGGTGTAGAATTTGCTAAGGATCCTCCTAGGAAAGAAAGGATGGATATGATTTGAGTTTCAGACATAGGAGAGGGAGTCTAAGGTTCACAGTAACCTTTATATACTTCATGGTTGTACATTAATCTTGATTTGAGCCAGTATTCGATAGTTTTATTAACCAGGGTGTCAGCCTTACCCTGGGGAGTAACTTGTATTAGCCAGTGTAGTGTATTTATACAGAGGATTGCCAGTAAGAGTCTATCACTCTGCCTTTCATTGTTCATAAAGGTTGTGTACTAACTAATAACTTATAATGCTGATAATGTGTTTCTAATAGCAAGGAGGAAATTTGGAGGCTTTGTAGGTATTGTAATATAATGGACTTCAGGAAATGGTCAAATCCAGTTTATTGTTCACAGAAGACAAAATGAATGTACCCGGATATCTTCTGTCAGATATTTATCCAACCTATGCTTAAAATACATCCTTTGAAGATTTCACAGTCTCCCAAATTAGTCTGCTCCAGTGCCCCTCTGCTTTGCATGTTTAATTTTCTTTCTAGCTAATCTAAGAGGATTTCTCTTTATCCTTCTGCTGGAGGATATGGGAAAAGATGATCACCACCTTTGTTCAAGTCCATGCCAGCAAAATCTCTTCAATGTGGTTTTCACTACAATTGTTAACATGTGCCAAATGAGACTCGTAGTTTGTGCCTTGTTCTGCAGTGTGTTGGCAGAGCTTTTTCTGTGCTGCTGGATCTGGTGAGATTCTGGGAGGAGGGCACATCACTCTTTTCACCCCAGAAAGGTGCTAAGTAATTGAAGGGTAGAGAAGAACAAAACTTCTCTGCCTGTAGGTAGGTGTTCTCAGAGGCCTTGCTTATGCCTCCTTTTCATTCCTTTTCATGTGCCCTTGGAGGTGTGACATTGTCATTATTTAATGATGATCTAAAGGAATCTTTAGCCATTTTACGGTAGCTGCTCTGGTTTCCACCTTCAGTTCTGTAGCAGTGTCATTAACAAAGAGCTGGGGGGAGATGTGGGATGAAGCTTTAAAGGCACTGTCGTGGGCAGAGATAGTTTTTGTAATCTCTAGAAAGGCACAGCATGTGGCAGGGAAAAGAGCAGGCTGGCAGATGGGGTGAGTACAGCTACAGTCATACCAAGGAGACACTGTTGTGAGGCTTTCATGCTGTGGCAGACAAGTGGGTCACAATGTTGATATGTCACTCTGACTGGGAACTTCTGCTGTGATCAAGAATGTGATGATATGAATTAAGGGCATTTCTGAGAAGGGGACCTGTAGAAGAGGTAGTATTGATCTGTGTGCCTGGAAAATTTTGCCCTTGGAGACAGAGGGTTCAAGCCAGTCTCCTCTGGATGAACTTGCATGTACATCTTGAAAAGCAATAGTGGAGAAGAGAAACAGTCTTGGAGGCTGCAGCAGAAATGTCCTGTGCAAATCAGCTGCGCTGTAGTTTCCCTTGGTGGTCACTGTGCTTAGAGTGTCTTACAGTCCTCTGATGTACATGGCAGAAGTGATGGGTGGTGTTAATGGTTCTTTGGTTTGTGTGACTGTCTATTTAATGCTCCTAGTCTTTCCTGTCCATTCCTTGGTGGAGTTCCCTTTTTTGGTATTCCTGGTTAGCTTTGGAGGCTTAGGAAAAGTGTGCCTTTCACGTGCACTGTGGCTGCTCTGCAGTGTGCTGCTGTAGTGAGGGCTTGCAAGAAGCAAGCAATGGCTTTTAGGCTTGCCTCAGAAGAAGTTCTTGAGCTGGTGAGCAGAAAACTGGTTTGACTTGTGCTGCTCTTCTCTAACTTGGTGAGGAGGGAGAGCTGTCAGCCCCTGCTGAGCGTGGCTGGTGCTGGACTTGCTCTTTGCTCAGTGTGGCTGTGAGGCAGCTGTAGCCAGATCCACATCTCTTGTGTGGGGGAAGGGACCCTGACCAAAGGCTTTGGAGGGCAGAGTTGGGAGACTGATCCTACCTATGCTACAACAATTCTGTTTTGTGATGCTCAGAGTCCACTGGGAGTGCACCAGTTCCTTTCTGTAAAGTCAGAGAATTTCTTCAAGTTCTTGCAGAGACAGTGTAGTCTGAAAGGGTGCTGTTTGCATGCATGCTGCTTTATACAGGTGAAAGGGACAATGAAACCAGTGCTGGTGTTGATTACTCTTATATGCCTTCTCAAATCCTCCTAAGGAGGGATTTGGGGTTTCTTTCCATGGCTATTTTTCCTGTGACCTTGTATTTCTTGCTGGGGAGAAGTGATAAAAGGGAGGTGTTAATGCTGCCGTATCTTGACTCCTAGTCCTAATTATCTAGTGATCAAGAAGAATTTTATGAAAAGATACTGTTACTGCATTAACCTGTCCTGCAAAATAGTTTTCACTATCTTGGATTATTTAATGAGTCACTTAAAGAAACCATCAAAGCCCATGTAAGGTCAGCACATAATTGGGCAGCTCTTTTGGGATCTCCCTGGTAGACTGAAGTAGCTTAGTAGCTAAAAATCTGGAATTGTTTTTTCCCTATCTAATAGAATTTAGGTGACTTTTTAAGGTCTGAATTAAATCATCAAAAGGAGAGAAATGTGCAGTGACTGCTGATTTCCCTGTCCTGTTTCTGGAGAGAATGTGAATGCAGACAGCTGGCTCAAGATTCTAGTTTTGTGCTAGTCTCATGGGTCAGAATCTGGCCTGTAGCAGCTAATCCAAATTCCTTACCTTTGGCTGATGAAAATGTCAAGATATAGCAGAAACCACTGCAGGGCCTGCATATCTCTTGAAGTTCTTTTTTTAAAAGAAAGAGTTAATGAAGACACTGTACTTTGTTTCCTTGTTGCCTTGTGGTTGTGGAAATCTTCTTTGATGTATGAATTCTGAGACAAGGAACAGAATGTATATGTGCACACTCATATTCCCAGTCGTTTGAAAGATGGAGGTGAAATGTCTTTAAATGGTGATGTGTGTGTATGAGTAGGTCTGCATGAATTTTTTTTTTTTCCTCCATGTGTAGATCTTAGACTGAACTACATTTGTTACTGGACTGCAGGCTGGCACAGTCCCAACACTGCAGGCAGATGTATATGAAGAAGCCAAATAATACTTTCCAACATACAGTACTGCTAGACCTCAGTGTGACAAGTTTATGATAGTAATAATGCTCTGTAGTTCTAGATGAGGATATGAAAACTCATGAAAAATACCACCTTGTATTTCCTGTCTTGCTGTGGTACAGGAAAGTGCTATTAACCTACAGGAGGAAAAGGATGAAGGGCAAGAAGAGGCATAACTGTAGCTGCATCTGCTTCTGAATTAGTTTGTGGTGTTGATTTTGTGGAAGAGTTAGCAACTTACCTGTTTGACTTCTCTTACAATGTCTGTTCTTAAGGAAAAGCAGCCACTTGATCTCCAACTTGTACTACAAGCAGTGTTATCTGGAAAGCAGATTATGTTTCTTTGTGTTATCCTTGGGCATTGTCATATTTTAAATCCTCTAAATTATGTTTTCTAGCCTGATGTAGTTACTATCTGTGAAATTCAATCTCCAGCTGAAATAGCCTCTGTGCTGTAGACTGCAAGAGACTTGCCAGCAGCAATCCCTCCTCCTTCCTGAATCACATTGCCACTGACAGACTGATAGAGAAATAGTAATTGAAGCCTATCGCTGTGTGACTTTGAAGTTTTTACTTCTATCAGATGATGTCAAGTTAAAACCTCCTAGATAAATGAACCAAAAGCCCAATGGCATTTTTGTGCTGAAAAGAATGTATCAATTCCTTCTATGACTGGCAGTATTTCACCTTGATGTGTGTGCATATCTTGTTCCCTTCTCTGTGTTGCAGATCTTTTATTAACTTCATGAAACACTGTTGAAGCTCAGGATTGTCATGGGTCAGATCATGTAGCTGGAGTCTTTGGGGGCTACAAATTGTTGCCTGACTTATATTACTGTGCGTAGAGAAGGATTAAAAAAATAAGTTTTTCTGTTTCACGGTCTGTCAGCAGGGTCTTACAGGTGGTGACACGCACAAGGTCATTAAACCTGTTTTTGAATTGACAGAGCTACTTCTAACTATAATATATAAAACTGTTGCAGGTTTTAATGACAAGTTGAAGTCAGTTACAGCTGAATACCTATATGTTAAGAATCAAATGCAGCAAAACACTTTCTCTAGAAATGTGGCCTGATCTAATTTGAGCACTGGGGTAGAGATGGTGTTGAACTAATTGGCTTTGGAGACAACTTGTCACCTGAATTTATTGGTGAGCCCCATCCTTTTGCTGAAAGTAAAGAGTCACTGTTTCATTTAACTCGATTTGGAATGTGCAGTAAACCTGGCTGGGGTAGGAGGAAGTAGTCTGGCATCCTTTTTATGCCAGCTTAACAGTGGCACACTATCACATCCAGTGTTCTGTCTTATTTCAGAATTCACAAGACATCTGATTTTGGAGTTCTGAGAGTGACCCATCTTTCCCATCTGTGTGAAAGTTGTTCCTTAATTTAAAACAAAATATAATACTAATGGGACACTTCAGTTTGGAATAGGTGTCTCAAAGGAAATAAACCACTTCTGAAGTTACAGGAGCAGGAAGACTTCCATAACTTCCAACCTGTATGAATAAAAAGAGATGGGATGGTGTAGAATGAAGTTTTTTAGAGGTATAGTTCCCTCTGGGTGGTGCATATTTCAGTTAGGGCTGGCATCTAATTTGTGCTCTAGAAATCTTCACCAACACTCCCTTAAAATCTCTTGGAGACAAAAATAAGTAAATCCACTTCTAAACGTATGTGTGATGACCACAGGGAACAACTGAGTCTCAAGTAGTCTGTTCCTTAGCAAATTACAAATATTTCTATGTTTCTTTCATAAAATCTGTTGATTTTAATTAGAAGGAAACATCTGGAAAATTGTTCTTTTTCTTCTCTGAGATGAAATGGACTCAAATTCTGCAGGTTGCATTTACTTTTCTTCAAAATTACTTTTCAGTGTTTCTTCAAGGTTTTGCAGTTTTGCATTGGGGCACAAAATCTCCTTCCTCCCTCTGAAACACGACACAAGGCTTTTTACTGAGTTATATTAAATTAGGTTTCTATATTTTATAAAGTTGTGCTGTGCTATTAACTGTTTGCATGCATATATAACATATCCTCTTCAGCTGTTAGCAAGTGTCCAGTGAGAACAAACTTCTGAGAAAAAACTAACAGAACTACAAACCAAGGCATCAATCTTCTAAAATAATGAAAAAAATGGTTATTTAAGCACTTGATTCAGTTCAGCAGTTGTTATGTTGAAAATAACGATAAGAGTTGTGAAGGAGAGAAAAAATGTAGTGAAAGCATTGTGAAAGGTGAGTAGAGCCTGTCCAGGAGGTACCTGCTTGGTCTGGCTGAGCTCCCCTGGGGTGTCAGCTCTTTGTGTACCTGCGCCGAACGACCCTGAGTGGCTTCTTTTGTTACACTTACAGCTTCTGTTCCTCTGATCTATTTCAGTTCTATAGAGTTCCATTTAAGATAATTAATCCAAGAACTAATGATTTAGTTGAACATTTAATTAATACCTTTCTTGTATTAATCCACAATAATTTGTGGAAACCTCTTAATATGAGGGATGCTTATTTGTGTAGCTGTGGCACTAAAACATTGATAGGAGCTATTTGCCTGACTTGTTTAAATGTGTTTCTAGAGTTGGATATAGAAGCCAAAATGTATGTGGTTTGTCCCTATAATTTTCCAATTGGCTTTCCACTTGTGCCGTCAGCTGCTCAGATGGTTCTTTTCCCTTAGCAAAATGCTGGTTCTTTCAGGCAGTACAGGTTTTAGAATAACCTCCTCTTCCCTTCAGTTGTTTGTAGTTGGGTTTGTTGGGTTGGTTTGGCTTTTTTTTTTTCTTCCCTGATTTTTTTTTCTGTTTTTGATTTGGGTGGGGGGAGTGGGGGATTTGGTTGTTTGTTGCTTTGGGGTTTGTTTTTATCTGTAAAATGCCAGCAGTTGAACAGGTCTGGAGACTGGATTGCTTCAGCCATGGGAACAGACATGGAACAGGCACTGCTTGATCTGTCTTACCAGTGTCAGCCCATCCATATGTCCCAAGCTGAAACTTGAACCAGTGATTCCCAGACTGTTCACCTCGCTCTGCTAGGCTTCCTAGGTGCCATTTGCAGGAGTTTTTCATAGCAATGAGTTTCCAACATGACTACAGTAGCCAGTAAAATCTCTCCAGGCAGATTTTGTTGAAAAGTTGCCCCATGGTGAGAAGTATCATCTCTTTCAGATCTGGAATGGCAGGTAAGTTGGTTAATGAGGAGTGTTTTTTGTATGGAATTGGGTTTTCCAGACAGCTTGTTAGAAACCCCACAAGTACACAGTTGAGCCACAGTTAGACTACACAGCGCTTGATGCATGTGGTGTTTGCTCCAGAGCTGCTCTGCAGACATTACTAGGCAGGAAAACTACCCTTGGTGTGTGCAGGTGTCCCAGACCCCCGACACTTGTGGATAGGTATCCTGCCTGAGATTGCAAAGCCTTTTCGGGTTCTTGACCACATGCCAGGCACCCATGTGGCCCAAGGGTGTGCCCTGATTTAGATGCATTGTGCTTCACTTTGCTGTCATATAATTGAGTATCTGTTGGACACAACTAAAAAGGCATCTGTTTTCAGTCTGAGGGAGGAAAACAGATGTTCTTTTCTCTTGTGAGAGCTCACAGTGATGCATCAGCTGTTGCTGCAGATCGCAATGATGACAGCCGAAAAGGCCAAGGGAAAGACACACAGGTCAAAAGGAGTTGAGGAGAGCAGCATTAAATAATTTTTATTTCCTCTGTGTTAAGTGACATGTGGAGTTTGGGTCTGAAGCATGTGGAAAGCGTTACTCTCTAAGCTAGAATTAGCTTTTAAATGAGCAGGGACAGAATCTTTTTTCATTGGTTTCCTAGACCAGATAGATCAAAGTCTTGGAAGAGATCTGATTGCAAAAAATTAAAAGATATTAAAAATCATGCCCGAATTGATCAAGAACTGTGCTAAGAGCTGGCTGTAAGACAGTTGCAAGAGGCATGCACGGGCTATGGAGTGGTTGGAACTGCTGAGCCAAAGTCTGTGTAAGAAGGTCTGCAGGGTGCTAGGCCTGGGCCTGTGGTGTCACTTCAGTCAAATGTCCCTGTCACTTGCAGGATCACACAGAGGCTCAAGCAGAGAGTACACTCTGACAACTGCCCAGCTTGCAGGTGGGCACTGGTACAGATCTGGTGATGTGACGTCTGGTTCCACCTGCATAGGCACACTCAGGTGAGCAGGTCAGCACTGGGACCATCCCCTTCTGTGTTCTTGTGGCACTGTTCTTTTTGGAGTCCTGGTTTTAGCTGGAGTATAGCACTGATGGCAAGCCTCTGGAAGTTCTCCCTTTAAGTTGTCAGACATGAATTGAAAACCAGCAATTAACAGTACCTTGGAGAGGTAGTAAGAGGGAATGGCAAAAGAAGAAACTGATATAGTCAACAGCTTAAGTCAGTATAGCTCTCAGTCCTCACTGACCCTATTCAACAGCAAGCTGTGGAAGCATCATGCATGCTCTATGGGCTGTGCTGGATCTTGTGGCTCCTGTCAATGCTGGATTAGATCTAACTCAACTGTACCCCTTACTGGTGTAGGAGAGACTGGAAAGTGTTTTAACCTATGTCTTTAAGGGTCATCTTCTGGGCTTTTTCCTAAATAGGTCAGAAAGAGTATGGGTAGGATTCTGGCTGAAGTGGTGTCTTCCTTTGTGGAGGCAGCATTCCTTCTTCCCGCCTCTTGCCCCTTTTTCTACCTTGTACCCATCTCTTCACTTTCCTGGGCTATTGTGTCTTCCTGTGGCTGACAAAGGCATCTTCTCTTCTGAGTGGAGTTCTTCATTGTTGTACCATTAGGCTGTTGCTGGTTGTGTCTGGACACACTTTTCAAAGGTGTAGGACTGTGTGGTATACGCTGAGCAGGCAGTCTGTGCAGGGTGGGAGGTGATGTGTAAGCTTTAGGTTTTAGTGTGTTACCAGAGTTTTACAAAGACTGTGGCTATTGAAAATGCTATTGCATTCTTAATTGCATGTGTTCCTTTCTTCCCAAACAAGGCAAGAACAAAGCTTCATTAACTACAACCTAGCAAGAGCTGTCAGCATCTAGCAAGTATCCTACTCAAGTCAGCTGCTGCCTGCTCCTCACCACAGTGGCTGCTCTGCCTCTCTGATTGATCCCCAGCTTTTTTCACATTGCCAGCAGCTGGTGGGACTTGGCTGTGTTTGCATGTCTTTGGTGCCCTCCTCATGAGGCTGTCCATGCATCCTGTCATTGCATTGCAGTATTGCTGTTCCTCATAAAAGCTGGTATTGAATGGTGTAATCTGGAAGTGCACATGTTCAGAAGCTTGGGAACTAATGATCAAGGATAGTATCTGGATATTTGAACATCCTCACAGTTCATACTAAACTTTGTGAGCCCTAAGAGAGCAGAAGATTGTTGGTGATTATCTGCTAGGTTGTGTGCTTGCCTTGTTTTTTTCCAGATGCTGTCTAAATGCTCAGAAACACTTCTGTTCCAATTTTAAAATATGCTGAGCCTTTCTATTCCTGTAGTGTTAGAGATGGAGCTGGGGTCAGTACTTCTGTGCTGGGAGCTTTTGAGGTGCTCCAGCTGATACGGTTCTGCCTCCAGGCAGATTCCCAGTGTGATTTCTCACTCACTCTGTGCACTGTTGCAGCTTTTTGCTGCTAATGGAGGGGAAGGCAAGGTTATTAGCTAAAGCAGCCTGGTCTGGTAATACAGCACATCATTGTGCTGGCAATTGATTAGTTGCCATAATAAAGGCTTTCCATTTTTCTATGAAAAATGAAACAGGGCAATGCAATGGCCTTTTTCTTTTCCTTGCCATATTCTTTTTGCTTTTCTCCAATAGCACTCATTGTATGAGGCTTCATTATGCTTTGAGCTCGGAGATGCAACTAGTCATTAAAGCTACAAGGATGTAGTGGTCCTGATCCTAAGCTGATCCCGGGGCAAGTGCTCACAGAGCTATATTAATTTTTCATTCCTGGCTGAGGACCTGGTTGTAAGTGTAAGTGCTCAGCTGGGGGCAATGGAAATGTATGGAATAGTAGCAGTGTTTGTGAGTAAGATATTTAACTGCTTTGTGGTGAGGAACCAAAGGCAATAGCAGTTGGTAGTGCAGGTGTTTTGTTTTGATGTTGTTTCATGTGAAGACACTAAGCATTGAGTGCTGCCATGCAGGTATCCATAACTGTAAGGTGCTGCGTAAGCAGGACCACCTTTCTGAAACAATGCTGCTGCTGCTGCTTTTTTTCCAGCAGTGTTTGGGGTAATTGAGATGTGAAAGTAAGTTGTAACTCTGCTTTCAGCTGCAGTCTCCTGTTGTATTACCATGAGTGCTGCTTCCCTGGAGACTGAGCAGGCTGTAGTTTGTGTCAGTGGTGATTTACCTGCTGTGCTGCCTGGAGCTTTGACCTTGCTCATGGCAGAAAAGCCTCCTGTACTCCACAGCAGTGACTCTGCAACTTGTGCTTCCCTCCATGTCCTTTGGAGAGAGCCCAGTGGCTGCTCCTCTTCTCATCACATGCAAACACTCAAGGACCACCAGTCCAGAATCTTTGCAAAACAGGGTGAATTACTTAGTCTTTGGAACTCCCCGCTTCGATTCCCCTGAGCAGAGGCAGAGTAGGGAGCAGTGTGACTGAGGGCTGACTTGGTGCAGCTCTTTCACCTGGGACATACTTGCCAGCTCTTCTGCAAGCAGATCACGACATTTTAGGGTGATCATGTTCTTTTAAGCATCACCCTGTTAGTCTTTGTGGAATTTTTGTAGTGAGAACTTTTTGCTCTGTGACGTATTTCCTTAAATTGCTTTGTGTTTCTCATGGGTTCTACCAAATCTCTAGCTTTTAGTTCAAGAGACAGCTGAGGGGCTTTTGTTGGCTTTTTACTGAATCTAGAAGATAGTTATTGGAATATTTTGCTTTTCCACAGGAAAGGTGTCCTTGTGTCCTTACAGTAGTGGTAAAAATACACCCCTGTAGTGATAATTTCTGACAACTGTTTCTTAATACCTCCCAACATTTAAATTACCTTAGTTCTCCTGGAAATTATTTCCCTGTAGAACTATGCATTTTTTACTGAGTTGCTCATCTGTTACCAGGCTTGTAAAGGAAGAAGAACTTTACATAACCAGGTTTTTGCTTATTTTATAAGTGCTAGTGGTTTCATTGGGTGTTTTGGTTCACCTAATTCCATCTGGAAATTTGAGGATTTTAAAGGTAGTGTCCGTGACAGAATGGGTGCCATTTCATCAGTCTAGAGAAGGAACCCAAGAATATATATTTAAAGTTTTCCCCCATTCAACTCTTTCACCATAGCTTGTAGTCATGCCAGTAAAACTAGTTGTGCTACTGTTGCTGCCTTTTTGCTTGCTAGTGTTGGTTTTGCAAATTGTTTTGTACAAAAAAAACTTACAATGTGTCAGTGCAAGGATTGTTGGGCTGGGGAGATGGACTCATGCTTCCAGTGCAGATGTGATCCTGCCTTGGAACATGGAATGTTAACTCTTGGAATGGCAGAAGGAGATTGACTCTTCCAGGGTGGATGTGGCTATAGTCATGTACGGGTGGGATACAGCAGTCAGCATTTCATAAGCTGACTCCATGTTTCTCTCTCTGCCAGGACTTTGGTTAGTCCTTGCTGACCCAAAATACCTGACTTTAAAACTAAATTTGCCAATATCATCTAACTTCAGCTTGGTCTTGAGTGCTCAGTTCAGTTGTGGTGGATGTTTCATGTCACAAGGAATTAGAACTGATCCCTCTTTGATTGATCAGCGCTGATCACATCAGCAGTGATGTGACCCATCAGTGCTTGCCTCGAGCTTCTCTGTGTCTAATCTGAAGTGTTCTCCTTTTTTCAAAGGTACATTAAATTTAGTCAAAGTATGCAAGCACTTCTCCATGTTTTTGCTTATGAATCCAAAAGATTACGTAAGCAAGTGTTCAAAAAAACCATGGTTGAATACTCTTACAATTCTTTTTATTCATGTTGAGATTTAGAAGTCTTGTCTTCCATTTCCCATCCCTTCTCCAAGAAAAACCTTTCAGACAGACTTCAAAGTGAAATAGTTAAGCTGTGTCACCAGTGGTGGTGATCAGCATGTTGAAGCAACATGAAGCAAGCTGGTGTCACAGCTGGTGTAGAAGCTCTCTCCAGCATTCCCATGTAGGTCCCAAGCTGCCAGGTGTGGAGGGTTCAGCAGAAGGCCAGCAGAGTGCAGTGACTCTGTGGGGGTGTCATGCTCACTGCTGTTTCCCTGCAAGATGGGGGATGAAGGTTCATGCAGCAGCCACCACATCCCTGCTGTGTCATGGTGCGGTGAGTGGAGGGAAGGCTCCTCTCTCCCCCACCCCGTTCGTCCAGGCTGTCAGGGTATAACCTGAGGCTGTGATTCACTGTGGTCACTTTGTGCTGAATCAGCTGCTGCTGGATTGTGCAGCTTCTTTACCCTTTTATGGGAGTGTGTTTAGGTGTGTCTTGTTTTAAAATGGATGGATTTATATGTCTGCCGTGCTTGGTGGCCACATAGTGCTGGAGCAGATGATGGTGGGCTGTCTGCTCTCTGATATGGGAAACTGCCTGCAGGTCTTTCAACTCCACCCAGATTAAAGGACAGATGCTTTGGGTTATTTTTGTTGACCTCTGAAAAAAGTGTTGTTTGTATTGGGAAAGGCTGTGTTGCATCCTGGGAATTAACAACAGACTTCTTTACTGAGAATGATGACCTGGCAGTTGGAGAGAGGCAGAAGGGTTTGCTGACAGCCCTTGGCACCTACAGGAAGTACCCTGAGACAAGACAAAGCAGCAGCAGATGCCAAATGAGCTGAACACTGGGTGGCACAACTTGCTTTATTGACCGTCTTGGGGAACGTCAGGAGTCAAATGAGCAAAGAGGCAGAGCCTCAGGCTGAGGGCTGTCATTCTTTCTCATTCTGAGATCACTCTTTTGGGGGCCTGTGTAATTAGGAGGCTAAAAGATCTGTGCTGATGTAAAGGCCTGGAATAGCTCTGTAGTTATCAGCATTGCAGCATTATCTGGAATTTCGGATGGAGAGCTGCCCTTCCTTGGTGTGGAGCTATGCCCACCAGCTGGCTTCCCTGGGGGGAGGGGCCTGCTTTGGGATCACAGCAGAGGGGTGGCTGCTGACAGGGCCCATCACTGCTCCTTGTGTGACAGTCTCCCTGTTCCTGAGGTTCCTCCCGGACCTTGGTGTGTGTTAGTTAATTCAGGCAGAGCTTCAGTAACTGTTTCAGCAGTGAACGGGTGGGCGCTTCAGTGCAGTCACTCCAATGCAGCCCGGGCTGGAATTCAATTAATTCTTTGTTCGTTTGCCAGCCATGCCCTTGTTTTTCTGTTACCTGTCTGTAGCAGATCTGTTGACTCTGTTGATTTCTGTTTTTTACCTCTGACCTTCTGAGGCAGGTGTCACATTGGGGTTGATAAATGAATCTAGCACAGGTGGGAATACTTTCTGCTCACCCCAGTTGCTGTTTCCTCAATAGCTGTCCAAGCACCACTGTAATCATTGTGCTAATTAACTCCTCATTTTTATAAGGACAACAGCAAAGAGTGAAAGGCTTAGCTCATCCCTCTGGCCTTATCCTGGGCATGAACTGCAGGGTATGTTTGCATGGTGCATGTGTTTCCTTTCATGTTTGAGCGATGAGTTCCCCTCACTCTTCCTGGCTTGCGGGCAGTTTGAAGAGGAGATAGATTCCTTCCTCTCCCGGGATCGAATTTATCCCCGGGGCACATCTCTGTAATTGCAGGCAGCCCACTTATCTCTGTGCAGGATGCTGCCGTGATGGGACTCTGATCAGACAGCTGTATATAGTGACTGGCACTCAGAGTCTCATTGACTTTCCCTAAAAGCATCTCCCAACTGATGAGGGTCTGGACCCCACCGTCTTGCTGGGGCTCTGCTGCTGGATCCCAGCCGGGAGGCTCTCAGTGAGCTGGCAGACACAGGCAGCGATAGGGCTTAGGGCAGCTGGCTGAGCATTTGTCAATGGTAGATTAAATCCAGTGTGCAAGATGAATGTGAAAACGAAACACCGCTTAATAAAAGCACAAGGAAAATTCTCCTTTGGTGTATGAAAAAGTGACGTTGAGTAAAAAATTGACAGTGTTGAAGGGTCTGTTACTGTGAGTGGAGAAGAATGCAGGACCTCTGTGGAGAAGGTGAAGTTTATGTTGGGAGAAGTTAGGATCCAGAGTCATGTAGGAAGGTTTTTTCACAGGAGGCTTGACGGGGAGTAGAAGGCCGTTTTTCCTCACACCACGCATAGTTCCCTGGGTGGAGGCGAATTTGGAGTGAATCCATGGGCCAAGCTGAGGGCTGTGGACTGACGGCTAATGTGCGAATAACCTGAAGGGTTTGAGCGCAGAGCAGCCCAGCCGGTGCGCGCTCATTGAAGGAGGGGGAAGTGGGAATAGGAGCTCTATCGGCCGGCGGTGGCCGCGGGAGCGGTGCTAAGAGGCAGCGCACCCACACGGGTCCCGAACGGCACTCCGGAGAGAGCCCGGCTAAGCTCAAGGCGAGTGAGCTCAGGGCGAGTGTTGTTGAGGAAGCGCCGCGCATACGCCGCGGTGCGAGGTTCCAAAAATTGCGCCGCGCACGGAGCGGGCGCCGCTGTGTTGTTTAAGGCGTCAGCAGGGCTGCTCTCGCCAGACGCTCATTGAGCAGCCGCGCAACCCCCAGATAAGGACGGTTGGCGGCGGTCGTGGCGCGCTGCCCGTAGGGGAACGCGAACCGCGCCCTAGGTAGCGGCGAGGGGCGGCGCGGCCCCGGCCCGCCCGCGGCCCTACGCCCGGCTCGGGGGCGCGCATCGCGCGGGGCCCGGCGCGTCCGGGCGGCTCCGACCCCGCTTGGAGCCCAGTTGGCGGCGGCCGCGGCGCTACCCAGAGTGCTCCGCGCCATCCGGCCCTGATTTGCATAGAGGGCCGGGCCGCCGCGTGGCGGCCGCCGTGATGGAGCGCGCCCTCTGTCGAGCGGCCGCGGCACTGCGGGGCACGGCCCCGGCCGCGCTCCGGGGAGCGTGCGGGTCAGGCGTGCGCTCCGTGTGTGGGCGGGGACAGGGAGTGCAGATGGGCGTTTGTACAGACAGCCGTGTGTGTGTACAACGAGTATAGACACGTATACGTGTGTGCATACACACCTGCGTGTATGTACCGGCAGTATAAATATGTGTATGTGTGACAGTATTGTAGAATATCCTGCGTTGCAAGTGACTCAGAAGGATCACTGACTGCAGTTCCTGGCTCTTGCACAGAACAACCCCAGCAATCCCATATGCGCTTGAGAGCCTTGTCCAAACACTCCTTGAGCTCCGGCAGGCTTGGGGCCATGACCACTGCTGTGGTTGTTTGCATATGTACATACAGTTGTGTGTATGTACAGGGAGTACATGTCTATATGTGTGTATATATGTACACTTGTGTGCATGTACAGGGAGTATTGATAGGTCTCTGTGTACACTTGTGTGGATGCACAGGGAGCTGGGCTGTGTTGGAACAGTCCCAGTGGCACTGCCTCAGAAGCCTGGCTGTCCCTAATGCTTCCGAGCATAATTAACCTCGGTGCTTATCCAAAAACTTAGGGAGAAATGTCTCATACCAGCACGATCGTGATCTATAGGATCTTGCCAAGTGTTTCATATACAGACTACACAGTACATTCAGTATGCAATGGATCTTTTTCTAGTAAATAAACATAGTTAATCAGAGAGGATTTTCTGATCTGCAGCCTGTCATGAAGCTTCTCAAACCAGGTGTCTTTTCTTTGAATTCCAGTTATGTCATAAAGTGCTTGGTTTAATTTCTGCCAGTAAATAATCAAGCAACGCTTAGTGCATACCATTTTCTAATTATAAGTGTAATAATTGCAATTAATTAGAAATGCTAGTTGCAGCAAACACTGAAATGGATTATGCACATGGTTTGTGTACCTTGCACATCTATACATATGAATGTAGCACTGAGCAGCAATTACAGTTGCAGTGCACTCTAATTTGTTGTCTGTCCTGTGCTTGCAGGTGGTTCTCCTGGGCATTGACATCATCTCCGCACTGGTGTCCCGCTTGCAAGATCGCTTCAAGGCCCAGANGCATTGACATCATCTCCGCACTGGTGTCCCGCTTGCAAGATCGCTTCAAGGCCCAGATTGGCACGGGTGAGGGGTCTCTGTGTGAATGTCATCGTCGCTCTGCCAGCACCTGCACTGGCTGCTGGACACAAAGCTGTCTTCTCCCCAGGAGAGCACTTGGGAAGCTCTTGGTGGTTTTCAGGCTTTGCTGAAGGGCAGCAGGGCCAGTGGCCCCATTGGTGGTGGGGAGGGGGAGGGCAGAGGGGCTCTACCGCTGTTAAAGTTTTTTCTGAGGAATTTGAATGTTCCTGTTTTCTTTCCTTAGTGCTGCCAAGTTTACTTGATAGGCTGGGAGATTCTAAGGACTCAGTGAGGGAACAGGATCAGACCTTGCTGCTGAAAATCATGGAACAAGCTGCTAACCCTCAGGTATGTTCAACAACCCTCCACAGTGTGACTGGCTGTGTAAAAAAAGGAAACCTTTTTCTGTCAAGTTTTCTCTGCAGTTTTTCTGTCTGAAACAGCTTCATCTCCCTACACCTTGTTATAAGATATTTGCTTCACTTGACAAGGCTGTTGCCTGACAGGATAACATGGGAGGGAGTGTGTGAGTAGATTTGCCAAGGATGGGATGGGTACATGTCAGAGTTATTGTCCCAGGTCTTTGGAAGGTACTTCCTTTCTGTAAGTATGAGTATTATTTTAGGTAATGGGGAGTTACTGTGAAGTCAGCACAAAACAAAGAATTTGATCTAGAAGTATCTTGCTACTTCTTGTCCTGTTCTGCTTGGATGGATGTGTAAATCTTATATTTGAGCTCCAGAGGTGGTGTGGTGTATGTCTGCTGGAAGACAGAATCTTCTTCTTACCCCATCTCCTTTTCTCTCTTTTCCATAGTACGTGTGGGACAGGATGCTAGGAGGATTCAAACACAAGAACTTTCGGACAAGAGAAGGGATTTGCCTCTGCCTTATTGCAACACTCAATGCGTAAGTCAAAACTTTCTGCAAGCCTGTGTTGGGTATGTGAGCCTGCTCTGTGATTCATAATGGTGCTTTTTGTTCTTTATTCCCAGATCTGGAGCTCAGAGTTTAACACTGAGTAAGATAGTGCCACATATATGTAACTTACTTGGAGATCCAAACAGCCAGGTGAGCTTTTGCTGTGAGTCACGTCTGAAGGTTGTGCTGGTTGCCTCGTTGGTCAATGAGCTAATTGTGCTGCTGGTGGTGAGCTCTGAACAATGCTGTGCACACAGAATGCTTGGCTGGTTTTGGAGAGGTATAATTTGAAGTATGTCCAAACCAGCATATCAGTTACTCCATGGGTTCAGCACAACAACATGAATCTGCAGAAGAGATGAACAGAAGAGGGAAACCATTGTGGGAAGGGAACTTCTGTGCCTTGGAGCCTGAATACAGGAAGGCTGCAGGGATCTCTCTGGGCTCAGTGCAGCACCCCTCACCTTTAGAGTAAAACCAGTCTGGGCAGGGAGGGCAGATGGAACCAGTCAGACAGCCAGGCCATGTGCACTGCCAGAAGATGTACAAGGAGGTTTTGAATAGGGGGTGAAGACAATCTGTACCAGGACCTGCAATCAGTGATGGAACGCAAATGAAAATACAAGTGGAATAAAATCTGTTGCTCCTTAGTGCTTTTTGTTGTGTTTGAATTTAGATGCAAGTATGTGGGGTTAGTGAGAAGAGGAAGGTGGGAAATAGGGTTCAAACTCATGTGTAATGTGTAGCAGCCATTTTTGAATAATGCTGTGACACATATGTGATCCAAGTCTGGAGAGGGTGTTCAGCTGGAAGGAGGTGTGGGGTGTCTAGCTGGTGAATGGGTGTACGTTGGCTCTGGCGAGTTGGCCATAATTCCATGGCTTTCAGGAAAATCCTTGCTAAGAGGGCTGAGAGTGAAGCAGCATTCCCTTGCTGCTTGGGCCAGTGCAGGATGGTAAACCTCCAACAAGTGTCTGAGGAAGTTTGATGTTTAGGGTCCCTTGTAGTTCTGAGCTTGGGACTAAGCAAGCTGTTACCCTCCAAGGATATCCTGTGTTTAGGGCTTGGACTTTGTCAGACAGATGCCTTGGTCCTGCCATGGGTGAGCTGTTGAATGAATTGGAAAGTTGGTGAGGGCAGTGAGACATTTTCTCTGAGCGCCACCTCTTCCTTATGTGTGGCACAGCTAATTATCCGGTACCCAGCTGCAGCGGGAAACAGGGCTGATCTCTTTCCCTTTCTCTTGGGTCTGGTCCCTTGTGCCCAGAAAGCCTGTGCCTGAGTTGGTCAGACACAAATCACTGTGACAGTGACTCTGGGTAAAACAGTGCCTGCCCAGAGGCTGCTCCCGGACTCCCCTGGAGCTGCTGCTGTGCTGCTGGTGCCTCCTGAGCACTGGGAGGCTTGCTGGGCTCAGTCACTGCTGCCCTCTCTTGGAGAGAGGATCGAGAAACAGCTCCAGCTCAAGTAGGTTTTTTTTTTTTTTTTTTCTTTTGTTGTGGACGTAGAAGCTGTGGCATTAGAGCCCTTTTCAGAAATAGTGCTTTTGTTGCTTTCAGCTGATGCAATTGAGTAACCCGCTGTGCATCTGGTGTGACAACAGTACTTAAACTCTGGTCATTTTTTCAAAAATAAAATTATGAAAGCTTTGTTACTACTGTGGTAGACTAAGCCAAGTAGGATGCTAGGGGTTCCTTGCCTTGCCCAGTATGGGATTTGCACAGTCCTACAGCTGTGCCTGTGCTTAACTGTACACACAGAGGCAGTCCTTGCTCTGCACAGGCTGGGTTGGGGTCTGTGTACCCAGAAATTGGGGGCACCAGAGTCCCCACAGACTGCTGTGCCCAGCAGCATTGGTAGCAAATGGGGCTGATGTGCAGGGAGATGAGAGGCAGGAGTGCTGAGGAAGGGCTGGCATGAGGGGAGGAGGGGTTTGGAGGCTGGCAGTGACCTGCTGAGTGGGAAGGCTGCGGAGTAGGAGAACGGGGTGACGTGGCTGTCGGTCAAGTGCTAGGATTTTCTCTGGCTAGGAGGCAGGGTATGTGTGCCTGCCCTTTGACTCCCACCTACAGGCATTTCTAACTTGTGTCCTCAGGATATTCCATATCTAGTCCTGGGGGCTGTGTGAGGATAGCTGCTGGGCCATCTTTGGAGAAGCTGTAGTGCACAGCTCTGTAGGTGTTTCTGTAGGCAGAGCAGATAGTTTGTTTACCTTCTCTGCCTGCTGTTTCCAATGGAGGAGGGGTTTAAGTACAGAAAGGTGACACTTTAATCAGATTTATGTCTCTTGTGTTGGCTGGAGGGAAGGATGTGCTCAGCAATTTCTTGCAAATCAATTTGGAAAACATGCAAAATTCATGGTGACTCAGGTGATTGATTACTCCTCCCTTCCTCCCTGTTTTACTATCAACACAGAAATGTAAGTTTTTAAGACAGCATTAAAAATCAGATAATTTTATACTATCCCAGTAATATAAGGTCTCTTTGTGTCTCTATCCTTTTATCATCCAGTAAATGCACCCGTTGTACACAATGGGAGGAGTTTGGCAAAGGCAGCCAAGCTCCTTCTGTATGAAACCTTTGGTCTTACACCTTCACTGCCTTTTTGATTCCATTAACCTGCTGATACTGTTAACATGTGAAGGGCAGAGTTGGAAGTTCCTTCATGAAGTGTGTGGTAATGACTATAGTGGCATCTGTTGTTGCTGAGAAATATGCAAATTTAGTTGTCTAAAGTAGGACTTTTTAGGGATTTATTAATTTAAATTGTAAAGATGTTTGATTTCTCTCATCTCTCACATCCAGGTTCGAGATGCAGCAATAAACAGCCTTGTGGAAATTTACAGACATGTTGGTGAACGTGTAAGAGCTGATCTCAGTAAAAAAGGATTACCCCAATCTCGGTAAGTTGAGAATGTCCTTAGGTCTTCACTATTTTTGGGCTGCTCTTTATTCCCTTCCTTCAGAAGACTTCAGGAACTGCATAATTGAACCTTTTCCCAAGATCATTGTTTGATTTTTTATTTTTTAATTTGGTAATGACTCAGATTTACTTAATGCAGATGCTGTATCTTTGCCCAAGTATGGCACAGCATCTTGGAAAACCTAAAATTACTATAGATGTTTAGTTAACTGATTTAAGATTAATTGAATTAATATTTTTCCTGTATGTTCTGCATATTTAGAGAGGAGACACTTCAGAGTAGCCTCTGTTTATGCAGCTTAGGCTGTTGTAAAGAATAAAAAAACCCACAGAAAAATAATCAGTTTTAAGATTTTATTTTAAAAAGGCAGGCTTCCCCCAAAGAAAGAAACCCAACAAACAAACAAACAAAAAATCCCACAAAAACAACAAAAAAACCTCCAAGCCTCAAACTAAAAGCAACAAAACCCGTGTCAAAACCAAAGCCACGTCCCTTTGCTTCTGCCATTTCAGGTGTGTTAAGAAAGCTGCTCTGCATCTTGCCTTCAGTGTTGAGGGCAGAGCGTGGTTAGACCTGAGGATGGAGTAGATGGCAGCTTGTCAGTGCTCAGAGGGAAGAGGTGATTTTGGAGGTGGGCTGCGTGCAGGTGGAGGCAGCACTGTTGCCTCCTGTTCTCCAGTGAAAGATGGGAAGGTGTCAGGGCCACAGACAAATGCTGTGCCAAGCTGGTTTTTAGGGGTGAGTTTTTCTGCAAATAGTTAAGATAGGTAGAATGGTGATGAACTAGAAATGCATCTACAATTAGCCATATCACATCTTCAGTAAGGTAGTATTTTCAATTCTCAGGTTTTCCTATCAGCTGTTGTGTGTTGATGTTGGAGGCTTTTAATTTTAAAATAACCTCCTTGCATTGACATTTTCTGCTGACATTTTTGACAATGCTCCCAATGATCTGAGTGAAGCCAAATTTGTTCTATAGCATCATGAGATGTTAGAAGATGGCTGCCCAGGGAAGTGGTGGAATCACCATCCCTGGAAGTGTTCAAAAGCTGTGTGGATGTGGCACTTGAGGACATGGATTCATAGTGAACGTGGTGGTTAAAGGTTGGACTCGATGGTCTTAGAGGTCTTTTCCAACCATAGTGATTTTATGATTCTAATATTTCTTAAATTTAAATTCAGTTGTTCATTGTGTATTTCTTTAACTTTCAAACAGGTTGAATGTAATTTTTACAAAATTCGATGAGGTCCAAAAGTCTGGAAACATGGTCCAGACTTCAGTTGGTGAGTAGAAGTACTTGTATTCTCTTTTTGGTGCTTTTAGCAATTTTCAGTTAGTGAGGTATTCAAATGGATATATAGCAAGCATTCTGTTAGAGAAAACAAGTATGGTGACTCTTCAGAATTATACACAGTGCTTTTGCAACAAATAAAATGGACATTAAGTTTATCTGCTGTCTTTTTGTAGTATCAGAAGGAGAAGGAAGCATGAGTTTTGAGAAGAGAAGGTGGTGCAATGGCTGTCTTCTTTTCCTCTTGAGTTACATTAGGGAAATGCATCTCCTGTTCTCGAGTCCATGTGCATGTAAATTGCTCGTAAGGTAAATAGAATAGTAATTTCAGAGAAGAATTGCCTTTTCAGCTTAATGCCCTAAAAGGCACAGAGTGTACGCAATAATACAGCAGTGTTCTGTTTAAAGCTCATGTTGTTTGTATTTTGCAGTTCCTAAGCTTGCATATTTTGTAGGTTTAGGACTGATAGTCAAATACCCTTATCAGAGCCTTAATTCTGTCTGTCTTGTCTGAGAGTAGTATTTGACTTACTGTAATAACAAGTGTTCATTACTGTATTTACAGATAGGCTTATGAGCTACAAAGTAATTTTAATAGGTATCACTCCTTGTTTAACAATAGATTTTTGAGAGAATTTTTGGTGAGAAAATGCATCTTTCTGCCAACAGTTGAGTAGAGCAGATGAAGAACCTGAGTTCAGTACTGTGGGTTCATATCAAGTTCACACCCTCCGCAAGGCCAGGAGCAGGGGGAGTGATGTTCCCAGTCATTCCCACCATGCTCTTGGAAATCAAGAGGTCAGAGAGCTCTTTGCTCTTTTAAATTGGAAAAAATACTTTTTTCACTTCTGGGCGCCATTCTTCTTGCCATGACCATTTTACAACACAGTAAACTTTATCCCTACAGAAACAATAAAATTAACTGATTTGAAAATCCTGAAGTTATAGTTTGGATTATTCAGAAATGCGATGCATTCTCTTGTGTGTTTGGGAATGATGAAGACCTAGTACAGGCTCCTCTGTGGTGGAATGGGTTAAAATTACACCTTTGCATAATATGGGGGTATTTTGTCTGTCCAGGTGGATGAGGCTTTCTGGTGGTTAAAAATGTGCAGCTGAGAAACAAATGTCCGTGTTCTTTTTTAACAGGTGGGATGGGAAGTAAAT
Source organism: Lanius collurio (assembly GCA_020086605.1). Classification (NCBI taxonomy): domain Eukaryota; kingdom Metazoa; phylum Chordata; class Aves; order Passeriformes; family Laniidae; genus Lanius; species Lanius collurio. Next base: position 6,787,513 of record JACBWW010000014.1, read on the forward strand.
ATTTAATCCCTTAGCAAACTTGTTTATGGTCCCAGCTCCAGGTGATTTCTCTGAAACCCTTACTCAAACTGAAAGAGATTTCCTGCTGATTCAACTTCTTTGCTTTCCACTTAGTTAGGCTAAGGTGGAATTTTTGTCTTGATAGCAGTGTAATAGAATGGGCTTTCACAAAAAGAAAGAGCAATTTGATGCATCATTGTACTATGTAGATTGCTGTTATTTGGTGTTTTGAGGAGGCAGACTTGTGATCTGAGATTTATTGCTACATCTAAAGCATCGGTGTGTATCAAATCTACTGTTAGGCTTTATTGAAAATTATTTTTTCTTTTATACCCCTCTGTCACTGTTTCAATGGAAGATTTATCCTTTTTGTGCATCAAGGTCCTGAGGCCCTGTGATCCCCATCTCCTGTCCTTGGCTCCATGGACAGGCTGTCAGTACTTCCCAACACAAGTACTCCTGTATTCTTCACTGTGCTTAACCTGATTGTCTCATGTCTCGCTGCTCTGGCTTGTGCTGGGGCAGGATGCGATCCCTGGAGTCTGTGTGTGTGCTAGGATTTCTCCGTGGTAGAATCTGCTGTATGGACATTGAGACAAAAAGGTAGCCAGGGTGGAAAAGGGAGAGTGGAGAAGTGTTAATGGTCAAAGAGAGCAAAGGGTAGGATTTCTTTTTGTTCTGCCAAAACCTTTTCATCTTCCCTAGAAATCAAAAAGTCTATAGTTGCAGAATTAAAGTAGTTTTCATTTGTGAAGTTAGTAATAATAATAACATTACTTACTAACATCTTTTGTGTGTGTTTGAGGGGAGGGTTTGGTTTCCCTTGGCACCATAGGCTGCTGGATTGTTGCTTCTTCCTTGCCCTCCAAGCGCAGTGCAAATACAGTGTTACAGGCTCATCCTATCTCGTGTGTCAACAGCTCTGTGCAGCTTTCAGTTTATCTTTTTAATGCTATGTAAGCCAACAAAAGGAGGCTTATCTTCACCCATGGTCACAAGTTTATTATGGCCTAAAGACAAGCTAAGTTTGTCAGGTTCCTTGTGTCCCTGACACTTTCTGAACAAAGGTGACACTTTCAGCAGCTGTCAGAGTCACCAGGGAGGATGGTGATAGATATTGCACATGCAAAAGATTTGCCTTTCTCAGGAAATAGTGGAAATAGCTCAGTCTTGTTAACCCTTTGAATCTGGCAGAGGGGTTGGATGGGTGAATATGTGAATTTGCTTCTCTTGTGGGTAATCAAGATGAGGCTGTTGGCTGAAGGGTCTCTCATAACTGAGCACCAGACCTGTGCTAATGACAGTGAGACTTGAAAGTGGTTGTGAAACCTGTCTTACCACAAAACACGGGAGTACTGGACAGTTGGGACAGCAACTGTAGCTTCTGGAATGGTGGAATGCAGTAAAAACTGGTCTCTTGGCTCTGAGACTGGGATAACAGCTTTCTCTATCAATTCACTGAGTATTCAAGTAAAAAGAAGGAATTACAGCAGTGTTATTTCTATCTCACGAGTACTTTGGAGATTAATGAGTTGTTCTGAGTTGTTAAAGGTTTCATATCTAGTGGTTCCCAAGACACAAATAAACAGAAATCTTACTCAGACTACTAGAAACGTTGCTTAAAATAAGAAGACATTTTCTTAACCCAAAGAAGAAATCTGATGAATCAACTCTAATCAGACTGTGAATTTCAAGTCTCTGAAAATAATTGATGTTTTGTTTTTGCTTATCTTTCTATACTGTGGTCCATTAGTGCTTGTTTGAGTTTATCTTGAATTGTTTGATTATTTTTTTGGCCAGGCTTTGTTTTTATCATTTAGTAACACAAGAATCAAATGCATAGCGGGGTGGGGGAGGTTTGCATAGTAATCTGAGGTGTTCATTAAGTCAGAGGAGGTTTTGGCATGCCCAAGTATGCTGCTTGTTGCTAGGCTACCAGCAGCCCTTATAGCTAGAATATGAAGTTAAAATCCATGCTGGATTTCTCGATGATTCTCAGTGCATCTCTGTTTTGTTATTTGGCATATAATTAGTCAGCCTCTTGAAGCAAAAATTATAGTTTTTTCCCCTTTGGGCTTTCAGCAAGCTAATTATTTTCTGTGTAACTGCTTTTGCTAATTATGCAGATGCCTTATTCCCCTGGGACAAATACATTTTCAGCATGAAAGAGCCAGTAATTGCCAGCTAGTCTGCTGCTGTCTTGTAGTGGCATTGTGTGATGATCTTTAGTTGGATGTGATACAAAGAGAGACTATTGGACAGAGACTCCAAGAAATTCATGCTGCCTGGGTTTCCTTGGTATTATGTGGAAGCACTTTAACATAAGATGTACAGATTTTCCATGGATTTGAGTTGACTTTGAATCAGACTTGGACTCCAGTAAAGTTTATAATCAAGTTTCATTACAGATTAAGAATAAAATAAGTTACCTACTGAAAAATACAGGCTGAAAGGAATTGATGACCCAAACCAAAGCTATTAGCGACCAAAATGTTCCAGTGTGCTTTTTAACTTTTGATCGTTGGGATATCCTAATATGATATTTTTGATGTAAACCTTCATTTTTTTATACAATCACACAATTTTTGGGAGATGCCTTTATATTTGTGCATGAAGGGATAGTGATGGTGTTAGTTTGTACAGGGAGGGCATTGAATTTTCTTGTTGATGCTGAATTTTGCCTCAGAAGAAAAAGATTAGGGACAGTGGAGGTGGTAGTGGTCTTGAGCTAGAAGGAAATCAAAGCAGGAGATCTTACAGCCAGAATTCTGGAGCTGAGATCTCTCCCCTGCAGATACTTGCACAAAGTAAGGTGAGGGGAGGATGCAATTTTGGGAGTTGACTGCATAAGTGTGTGCTCTAAGAGTAAGCAAGTTAATTAAAACAGTGCTAAAATAAAAGATGCGATAATTTCAGTTACTGAGAATGTATGAAGAAGGAGAATGCTACTTTTCAGTAGAACTGCTTCTATATTTGGGAGGGTGTGTAAGACAAATATGCTATTTACTAAGTGGTTCTGTTTGTGAAGTTGAGAACTTGGAAGCAATTAGATTAAAACTGGAGCTATTTTAGATTCCTGTGTCTTGCTGGTAATAAAGCTGAGTCATTGGAAGCTATTTTGATATTTATTTTACAGAGGAAAATCACCCACATATGCCAAGTAATGCCATGCATCTGAGGGTGGAATATTGTTTGTTTGTCAACATGCATCCAAGCAGCAGAATTGCAGATGAGAAGGAGGGACAGCTGTCTGGGATAACAGAGATATTTTGAACCAATAAATGCTGCACTGTGCTTTTTTGCATTCATACCTCCTTGTATAATTTAAATTCCATTATGGCTTGCTCTCTATTTATACAGTTTTCAAGTTGAAACAGGAAGTGAAACAGAAAATTAATTTCATTGACTCAGCATTTTTAGGGCATAAAAAAAGCAAGTAAATACCCCTTCACCTCTGTGGGAGCTGTGAGAGCAGGAATGTCTGATATATGAATGAACACCATTAACCGATAGTTCGTCCTTGTGGAAGGTATAAATGGACAAGAGGAGCTCTACTGCCTTTCTATGCCTATTTGTGAATAGGCATATTGCTGAAGTTTTCCAGTGTAGAAGGGGAGGGGTGTGAGCAAACAGGCACGGGGGGGCACATGGAGCTCAGATGAATGCTGAACAGGCTTTTATTTTGGAGGAGACGTGGCAATCGCCTGCTAGGTCACACAGCGAAGTGGTGTAGGAGGGTGGCGAGTTTGCTGCTGGTTAAGTTGCTGAGAGACATGTGCTGTGGGGCTGCTCCCGAGCACAGTGCCCTTCCCCAGCAGCTCCCCAGCACTGCAGAGGATGACTACAGGGAAAGGTAGGTGCTAATGAATGTGCCACAGGGATGGATGTGTTTATTTGTTAGTGTCTGAGTACTTGACTGCTCCGTTTCTTTCTAACGGTGTGACGAGACTGAAGCAATCTTGCAGTAAAAGTGGAACTTCAAAAAAAATAGACTGCAAGCATCTGTCGCCTGGTGTCATCAAGCTCAGTTTAAGATTCTATAAAATACGATAAATTATCTGTTTGATGGGGTGAAGGAAGAGGATGTGTGCATATATAAGGGACCAGAACAGGTTGAGAGAGGTGAAGGACAGGAATTTTCAGAAACCCTTGCTGATCTGTGTTGTTTTTGAGTAATCATTGAGATTTCCATTTCCTAACTGCTTCCTTTTGCAGCATTACTTGGGAAGAATATTTAAATTGGTTGTAAGCACTTTTGAATTAGCATGAAATCACAGTTCCAAGATGTGCCAAACAGAGACATCACTTTTTTTAAATTTTTTTTTTTTGGTATTTTAACTGCGTTTCTGTAACAGAAAGGATATCTGTGGTAGTCGGTGATGCTGGATGGGACTTGGTGAAAGGAAAAGACAGAGGAGTTCTGTATTCCTTCACCTGTGAAGAATTAATTTACAGGAGAGAAGCATATATTGTATTTATTTTTGCCGTATAAGAAGCCTGTGCTTTTCGTCTGAGCTTTTAGAGGAGATGATTTCTGTTAGCCATCTTTGCAAAAGCTGCATTTACTTTCTTCCCCCTTTTCTCTCAATTCAGTGTACCTGTTGTCTTTTTGAATTCCTTACTATACTTCGGATGTAGTAGACTAATGTTAGGAAGTTGGTATCTGAATTTTATAGACCTTGGTTTTGTATGGATATTTACTGTCTCAAGGTGTGAGTTAATTTGCAGCTCTTTTTGCAGGAGAACACGGAAATCTCCTGGGCCAGTTGAATGCTGTGGAATGAATACTGCATGCTACAGTATGTGCCATTTCTATGGACAGATCATTATTTTATCCTTTTAGAACATTGTTTTCCAAGGCAATTGCTGCATGTATTTTCAGAGGAAGCATGTGTGTGGTGTTCCTTGTTCACCAGCAGTGCCTCCCAATGCCAGGAAATAAAATACAGAAACCTGTCTGGGCTGGTTCTCCTCCTCATGAACTGCATCACCTGTCAGTGGATAGTGTCACCATCTACAGCTGAGAGACCTTTGCAGTCTGGCTCCTCCTGCCCAGGTCAAAAGAGGAGTTGAGAATAATCCATGATTTTTCTAAAGTTGGAATTGTGCTGAATGATTAATGTACTTCATTGCTTATTAAAGAAAACAAGCATGTGTTTGTTGTTGTCAATGAAGCATGATGATTTCATCATGCTGGGAACTTCTCAACTTTAAAAGATCAGCTGGTGGAATGAAGAGCCTAGGGCAGTAGTCCAGCTGGTCTTATCAGTTGGGAGGTGTCTGACCTCCAGGTCACTGTTGGTTGTCTGAACTGTTGCAGTAGCAAATGTCAGAAGAAAAGTAAGTGTGTAAGTTGTTAGTGTATTGTGAATTCTGGATTGAATCCAAAGTACCTTGACCCAGGATTTCCTTGCAAAGAAGACCAGAGTTACTCTGGTTGTGTGTGTTTCATCATTTCCTCTAAGCCTGATGGTTTTGTATGAACGCACACAAATGCTCTTTTGCCAAAGCTTTGGTATGGAAGCAGAACCACTTTACTACCAGCACTACTAACAGACATGCATAAAATACAGGCTAACGGAGTGGGCAGCTAAAGGATGAAATACTGCTGTTTAGTGCAGGCTTCATGAGTAGAAGATTAACGTGCACCATTCCATTTCTACTGATGAAAGTTAAATGCATGAATGTCCTGCACATCTGGAGATTAATTTCTTCATGCAGGGTCTGTTCTCTTCTTCCCCACTGGTAAAGTACCACGTGGATCTGAGTGACCCCAGTGGTTGCCTCAGAGAACACATGCACCTTAGAACACATTGCAAGGATTAACTTATAGTCCAGTGTTCATAAAGAATTAGAATGAAAAAATCCTACACCCTTCCCTCCCATGGAAACTGCAGTAACATCTGGTACAGATGCAGAGGTGGTCACAGTTCAGGAATGCTTAGTAGTTGCTGTTTCCTCTGCTGTGTTGCTTAGTAGTTGCTGTTTTCCTTCAAATTCTTTTATGTTTTTGTGTCAGGGTGGCTTCACCTCTAAAACAAAGCCTTAAATTTGCAGTGGCCATTGTCTTTAAAACCTCTGCACCAGTTTCCTGGTATCTTCTGTGCTGTTTTTCCCAGCTGGCTCTCCTTTGTAGATGTTCTGTCAGAAAGAGCTTGGGATCAAAGCTGGAGCAATATTAACTCCAGTTAGATTTCTACATGAAAGGACTAACTAAATCTTATGGTTTTGATTGCTTAGCTTTGTTATTTATGGTACACAGAATCTTCAGGGGGCAAGTTTATCAGTAGGATGGTTCACACACATGCCTGTGCACACACATATGATCATTGTGAGTATAGCAGTGATTTTAAGTCAGTCTTTTAATTCTCAGCAGTTCCCTGAGAGATTGGAGTATAAGTTATTCAAATATCCTAGAGGAAGACTGGCACACTAAAGGGCAAGCTGGTGTGAGTAAAAAGTATCCCATAGTTGTATACTGTGCAGATTTGTGAAGTTTATTGGGGTTGTGTTTGTGTTTCACACACACTGGTTTCAATACTTGTTGGGGGTGCACTGTAGAGAACTTCAGTGAGCACAAGTGAATGCATCACAAGCTTTCTGCTGCTATGAAAATAATCACAAAATTGTTCTTGACATAGAAGTCCTTGCCTGAGGCTTGCAAATAGTTCAGTTTCCAAGAAAGTGGTAGAGGACTAGGTATCTTTCTTTCCCCTTTCTGTATGCTGACTGGTTGCTGGGTTCTGGAGAGTACTCTCCTAATAACTACATTTAAATGAATGCTCTGGGCTGTTATTATATAGAATCACTGTCCCAGTTAGAATTCAATTGCTGTCCTTAATCAGCAGCCTCAGCAGTGCCCAAAGACTGCTTGGGGAAGAGATTAAATTTCTTGCACCTCTTGTGGAGCACTTTGATGAATTCCTGTGCTGCTGCTCTCATTTATTTGATGAGATTTGTTTTCAGGTTGAGCATGTAACAAGTGGACTGAGTTTAGTAGCTGTAATTAGCAGCCTCTGAGGACAGCAGTCACTCTATGGTAATTGGTGAAATACAGGATAGGCTTTTATGGGCAGTAGAAGTGCATGAAACATGTGTTTCTCCTACCAGCAACAAAGAACATCCCTGTCCTTGTATATTGTAACCACAGTAGCTTCAGCATCCATAACTGTGAGGTTTTATTAAAGTGTCTAGACTGAAGAGCACCTGGTTGATTGGATTCTAAAGATTCTGAGACCAAATGCTTGGAGGCTTGAGGGTCTTCTTGTACCTGGTGACTTTTCATTTTCAGGTCATTAACCTTAGGCTGGATGAGATTAGACTGCTGAGTCCATTTCTGAGGAAGACTTACTAATACAGATGGTATATCCAGTTTTAACATGCACTGATAGAACAAAACCTGCCGTTACAGCTATGTGAGTCAGGGGCATGAAGAGAAGCTTTTTTCAAAATGCAGGAGTGGACAAATGTGGGTTTGTTACTCCAGTGGGAAGTACAGTGAAGGCATTGTCTGTATTTGGCCCTGGTCTGGCATTACACTGCCTTCCTCCTCCGGTATGTTTGGCTGAAGTAGTTCATTTGTAGCTCAGATACAGTGATGTGAAATAGAACAAAACTGAGCTATAATAAGTAAATGCATCCTATTTTTGTAGTATTAAGACAGCAAATACTGCATAATGGCTGTGTTTCTTCTGCCTGCTGAAGGAATTAATTCTGCCCTGCTGCTCTGTCAAAAGAATCCTTTAGTTGCATTGTGCAAAGCAGTTTGAGTCTCTTTTTTTTTGTTTATTCCCCTGAAGCCCCAAAGCTGCTGACAGCCCTGAATAATCCTGGTTAGGTTTACACCCCACATGTAGCCTGCAGGGATCTCACTGCAGACAAATCTTCATGAGGAAAGCTGCTAATGGCTGCTGCTTTGCAGTTGGCCCTCGGAGTCAAGCCAGGTGAATTTTATCACGAAGAATGCACTACAGAAGAAGAGAGAAATACCTTTGTTTGCTGTAAAGTGTCACCTGAACTGCTTTTTTCAAGCATGGGAAGACCTATAGCAACCACATTTCCAGGGCTGCTCCCTTTACTGTGACAGACCTAACCTGCCTTCCCTCAGAGCTTGTCAGTGCACCACAAAATCCTTTAGATGCTTGACATGGACGTTTCTGGTATTAGATGCAGATGCCTAAGGATGTCTAAGGAATATGTAGCGTGTCTAGGCTTCGTTGGAGATGAATGCTTGAATGCAGAGGTAGAAGAGAGAAATTTACACTATTTTTTTTACTCCAGATATGCTCCCTTTGATGTTAATGGACTCTTTCTAATGATTTCAATAGGAAATGAACAGGCCCCTATGAAAATTGCTGGTAGATGATGTTGTGAACAGCCCTGTTATGAGCATTTTAGGCATGACTGCTTCTAGCCTTCCAGAGGGAAGAGAGAGATAGAAATTTTAGGTATGAAACTGTGTTGGCCCTACTTCTGCTAGTGTTTATGCAGTTGGCAGCATTGGTGCTGCCTTCACCCCCATGTAGTGAGGGCTGTAGTGTGGGTACAGGAAAGATGTGTACATCTTTAAGAAATGCATGTCTTCCACATACATCTCTNAAGATGTGTACATCTTTAAGAAATGCATGTCTTCCACATACATCTCTCCCAAGTAATGGGATCCTGTCTAGTGGAGTGCTGGCTCATAATGAGACCTGACATTTCTAATTAGGGCCTCTTTATGAAGAATGGGTCTAACTCTGTTCTCCATCATTTATGTTTCTTCCCCTGAGCTCCCCCCAGCTCCTGCTGGGATCAAGGGCAATCCTGGAGGCAAACCTGGGGAGACAGGGCTGGGCACGCCTCTTCCTGCTGCAGCTCTGCCAGTGCACTTCAACTCCGATTTATGCTCCTGCTGTTTGAGCCCTGTGCTGGGCAGGAGCTGAATCTGCAGAGGGTTCTAATCATATGGAGCTTCTATGATGTGGAGGGACAATCACGCTCCTTTTCACTGAAGACTTAAATAAGATCTGATTCCAAGCTTCCACGGGCAAAATATTTATGCACCAGCACAGTGAAACTTATTCTCTGCTCACTCCCCCTTAAGAAGCTCCATACTTGTCTCTAGTGCTTTCCTTAGATGTTTTTTTTTTTTCTTTTTTCTTTTTTTTTTTTCTTTTTTTCTTTTTGATGTGTGCACTGGATCTTGTCTCACTGCAGTGGGATTTCTCCAAAGACTCTGTATTGGGTCTTTGTAAGCACATTGTGCTCCTTGCTTGCTGCTTCCCTTCGTGTTGCTCCCTGAAGCCTATTTATTATCATGTGCTCTAAAGCAGTCTTATCCCTATTTTTATCCTGTTTCTTGTTTGTAGCAGCATAGTATGAGGAGCTCTGTTCACTCTTCTTGAAAGTGTGGGAAGTGTGGCAGGATAGTGGGGCCCTGGGAGTTTTGTGCCAGAGGTGGACTGTGCCAGGTCCTGTGTCTTTTGTATAATCCAAGCCAGGTGCATCCACTGCAGCAGGATGTTCCCTTCAGGACCTCCAGTGTGAGCACGTGAGGTTTGGTCCTTTCCACAGCTTCTTCCCAGGAAAGCTGGATCACAGAGCCATCTGAAGTAGCATGTTTTACTTGCCCTAAAAATGGTAAATAGTTGCAGGTAGAGAGAAGAGTGTACCCAAGCTGTGTTTGATGGCACTCTGCACCCTTGGCCAGCGATGGTTTGACCAGTGTTTGAAAGCAGGTGATCTCTGATCCCTAATGGCATGGAAGGGGTTCCTGTGAAACTACACACAAGGCAAATGCCAGTAAAAAGCGGTGATGAGCAGCTCATCTTTTAAATTTTGGGCTTGAATCTTGACTTTCCTGTTCTAATAATGCATAGACCACTAATTCCATCAAACCTCTGAACTAGAAGTAAATTTTTTTCATTGAGAGATTTTTCAGTTGGTCTTATGCAAGTTCCAGTAGTTCATATACTAGAGGGACTGAGAGGACAGCCCTTTGCTTGGAGGTTTTTCCCATGAGGTGGTATTTTTCTTCACTTTGAAGATAGTATGTTAAGCAGTGGAAGAGGTTGCCCAGAGGATCTTCATCTGTGAAGGTTTTTAAAATTAGTCTGGATGCAGCCTTGGGCAATACAACTTTGTCAGTCCTGCTTTGGGAAGGAGATTGGGTCACTTGACCTTCAGAGGTCCCTTTTTACCTTAATTATGCCATTATTTCATTTTCCCTCCTATAGGAGGCTGTAGTTATGGAAGATCTTCAAATTGATTCAGTGTTTTTTTACTGAGTTCTTTCTAGCTGTGTGTGTGTCAGTAAGCTGAAGGCAAGGTTTGCCAGTGTCATTTGAGATTGTGTCTGTTATCTAGCACTTCAGTTTATCAAGGGTGGTAACAGGGCTAAAGGCAGAAGAGAATGTGACCTCAGCTAACAACACAACCTGATGTCAGCATGAAAAGGCTGCAAGCCACAACAGAGGCACTTCTATAAATGGCAGCCTGTATCATTTAATGCACATTCTCTGCTGATTTGGTGTTATGCTAGAATGGGTGATAATGCTTCACTTTAGTTTTATTGGTCCATCATCAGTGTGATTGTCAAGTTGCACATGGGCATTTTCAGTGGAGCATTAAGATGCAGACTGCTCTTTGATTTTAATATTAAGAATTTAAAGCTTGATATTTAAATGTGGATATATTCTAATTGTTTATCTGAAGAGCAGTTCGCTACAAATTAGTAGTTGAGCTGTATTTTGTTCCATGTAATCTTCAAGCTGTTCTTCAAAGTACTATTATTAGGAGTCTTTTGAACCTTTACTTGTAATGGTAAACTTTATTTTGCAGATAGAGCTCTGTGTTCCTCTTCCTTATGTAGACAACCTAAACATTTCTTGAAACTCAGGATGTTTTAATGCATTTTCTTCATCTCAGTAAAGTTTTTTACCTTCTTTCCTTATAATATTCGGAAAAGGAGTCTAAGTAAGCCTGGTTCAAATGTAATCTAGACGACTAAGAACCAACTCCCACCTCAACAAACCCACCCCTATTCCAGGCAGGAATTATCAGTGGTTCTTTGTGTCAGTAGGAGGGGGTTTCCAGATGAATTAGAAGGGCCCTGTTTCAAATATTTAAAAACTAAACACAAAATTACTAGAAAAAAAGAGGGACTGGAAGTTCTCCAGCTCTTATTTTCAGTGAAGACTTAATCAATTCAGTCTCCAGGCTGTAAAGAGGAGGGAGTGCGTAGTAGGGACCCTTGAAGCTTTGCATGGAAAAAGAGGCAAGGCAAAGAGTTTTAATTTATGCTAAATGAAGCATTGCCTTCTTATGGACATGCTTATGTAAAGGTGTTATTGAAATTCATGTCTCCCAGTTAAAAAACCCTGATCTTACTTGCTTTCAATCTCTGAGCAAAACTAAAAGTAAATCTGTAGTTGTCTGCTACGTGCTGTGCTTCACATGTGCCAGTTCCTCTGTTTGCTAATTCTTCTTAACGTGAAGGCAAGCACAGATGGTTGCTAAAGAGAACCAGATGATTTGCCAGCATGGTGGTGTGTTTGCAGGAGTGGGGCTTGGACAGGCCTAAGGCTGATTTGTTATCATTGCTTTGAGTTTGAAATTTTAATTTAGAAAGCTGAAACTCATAAGTTTTGCCACCATCTTTAGTTTGTGGTGTGGTTCATTTATGGGTTTTTTAATTTTAGCAAGGTGCTTGTTGACCTTTCAGTCATTTCTGTTAAGAAGCCATACTTGTTACCTGTTGAGCCTAAAGAGAATGGGACATAAATCAGACATGAACAAACAAGTTTCTTGTAGGACATGCATTAATTCCATAAGAGACATAGGGGTTCCTTTCTCCGTAGTGCCAGGAGGCAAAGTTCTTCTCATTGCTTCTCAGACTCTTCAGACTAAGTCATGCCAAGAGACTCTCACCAGAGGGGGCAGCATGAGTGTCATTTCATCTTTTTAGCTCAACTGACATAGTTTAGCTGGACTGAAAGCCCCTTGGGTGCTGGTTAATATGCAGGCTAATGGTTCAAAGCATGCTTCTGTGGCTGGCTTGTGGCTTCTAAGCATGGATTCAATGTTTGACAGCATCAAACAGGGAGCTGGTAGGATGTGCACTATATCCAGTGAACCAGGATGCTGCTGGTCACTGATTGCTGCAGGCTGCCACAGCAGTACAAATAGTAAATAGCTGTTGTATAACTGAGACATTCAGTTCCAGTCTGGGCAAAATAATAACTCTTGCTACTTGAAATTAAATGATCTGTGATGGAGATGAGCAGTTCACGTGGCTCAAGCTGGTTAATGCTGTGAACCTCAGATAAACTAGGCTGATCCTGCTCTCATGTTTTGGGAGGCCTCAAATCTTTTTTCTCTCTGAATAAACTGATACCTGGTAAAGCAGTTGGCCACATATGAAGAATAATCATGCCTAGACAGAAATCTGTTACTTCTATAGTACTTGCAAGTTTACAAGACCTGGCTTGTGAAAAGAATGAAGTGGTCAAGCTGTGACTGGTATTTGCCTTCTCCAGAAATGTTGAAGGTTTATGTACATTTGAGCACAGAATTTGGGTTTAGGGATTTGATAAAACATTATTTCCCCCACATTTTATTCCTATTTCTTCTGAATTTTGTTTGCATCTGGAGGCAGGGTGCTGTGAGCTGCTTACATGCCTCCTGTGTTTGGTTTTCAGTAACAGCTACTGACAGATGGCAGTGCCCTGTGAGCATTCCCTGTTATTTGTGTTAAACAATAAGGCAGCAGCAGCCTATATTGCCTGCTAAAAATTACTGAATTGGGTGGAGAAAGATTTACGTGGCTTTTTCTTCTTCAGCTTGATCTGCTTGACATTTTCTGATGTGCTACTGCTGATACACTTCTTTGTTTTCTTTGTGTTATAGTCAACTGTTTGTGCAAATTTTTTAATGTTCAGGCTGGTTCTTCAGATAGTCTAAGCAATGCCTGGAAACACCAACTAATAATAAAAACTTGCTAATTCACTGCTCATATCTTCCTCTGCTTTCACACCTCCTCTGTGCCATTACCACTCCCATACCTGATAGTGTTTAAGTCAGGGAGTTTGGGAGTATTTTTCAGTGTGTCAACAGATAGTAATACTGCCTGTCAAAGTGAGTATTAACACTTAGTTACACGGAGCATAACTCATGGTCACTCCTGCCTGCTTCTGATTTGGGAAAATGTAAAGCAAATGCATAAGAGTCTGGAATCTGACTATTGATCTTTGGCAGTATTAACAATTTTAAAAGAAATTTACTTGTGCACCAAGATCCTTTTACTTGGTGAATGAATAAATAGAAATAGTGAGTTTTAGCTCTCAAAGAGTTTTTATAACTAGTTTGAGAGTGCTTTGGAACAGGTGTATTTGCATGCCTGTGAGTCACTGTAAAAGCCCCAGAGTTGAAGGTTCAGAAATTAAACTCTCAGATAAAGCCTGTAACCAGTTGTTATCATTTGAAGATGGGTTTCAGTGTCTCTTCCAGCTCATGGAAAGAAGATGTTGGTGTCACCTGAAATCCTGATGTTGGTACGTAATTAATAAATACAAACCACCAGATATATGTTACTTGTATATAATACAAGTGTATAGCTTTATACATGTGAGTGGGAAGCTGTTGTGAAGTAAATTATATAGAAGAACCATTAGATTTTACTCTGTAACACACATTTCATTTTTAACAACTTAGTCTCGTTTTTAAAATTCTCTCTGTTCAAGTGTCTGAAATTAAATGTATTTAAAACATTTTAATTCTTTACCATGTGTTATTTTCTTTAATTCCTGCTCTGGAATGTAAATTCTAGGTGTGTCTGGATACCTTACAGCCCATGAGAGACAAAGTACCTTTAATAACCTTGAACTTAGCCTTTTTTTGTCACACAGTACACAGATGTATTACAGAGCCTCGTAATTTGAGTGAGGGCTGGCAGGAGGGGGTTCACTGGATGAGCTCACCCTTACAAAGAAAAATCATCCATTTTGCCTTTTGTGAAAGAGTAATGGTGCTCTTCTGCACCTCCTCTTCTCTGAGTCATGCCTTTTCTCCTGTACAAGAATGTGAAGTGAGTGGAAGATGACAACAAAATGATCTAAAAATAAAGACTTAATAAAATAGGGATATAAGAAATCAGGCAAATGCAAGGAAGCATCACGCTCTGATTTCAAAGGTGCTCCAGAGAGCTTTCCTTCCCTCAGCTCTTGCCACCTCCGTGACCTAATGGCTACAAATACTTGTGCCATGATCTTCATAGCAATCTTAGAAAACAAATTTCTTCTTTCCTGTCATCACTTATGGTAAACCTGGGTTCAGGGAAAGATTTCATCAGTACTACTGCACTGTGAAAGGCCCAGTAATTATTTGAAGATCATTATTTCAACCTGGGAACCTGTTGCAGAGTGTCCAAAATAGAATATCTCAGACTTCATCCCTATTTTATTTTGTTGATAACCTTGAAAGAAGCCTGTTTAGGGTTAAAGCAATCTATTAATTTCTGGCTTTACTCCTGATTAAGATTTTTGCTCAAATGTTGTGCTACTTGGTTTTGCAGTTGGTTGCCCATGTGTTCTTTTCCTAACTGGTAGTGCATTGGGACAGGTGTATTTGCATGCTTGTGAGTCACTGCAAAAGCCCCAGCCCCCTAACTAGTAGGATATTACAATAATATGGATCAATTTTATCTAGATTTCTGTCTGTTCTCCCACACCCCCTGAGTACAGAGGTTTGTGTCCTGTAAGTCCCAGAGAGCAGGTGGACCTGAAAGTCTTCCTGCATTATGGTTCATGCTGTAACATGCCTGAGCAGGAGGAAAGTCTAAGTTGGTCGTCCTTGAATCACCATAGATAGTTATGCTAGGCTTTGAACTTGTGTCTAGAAACTTACAAAGTACCACCCAAGAAGGCATTGTTAGTGGGAATATTAGGCATTTAAATTAGCTCTTGGGTTGATACTGTTTTAGTAATATTTTATTTTGACATCAAACTGTGGGGAGTGACTTTATAGTTATGCGGAATAAAGAATCATGACTTCAGTCAGTAGGAAGTATTTAATTGAATTGCTGGTCTGAAAGGGATGCCTGACTCTTGCTTTTTGAGCATGATATGAGTTGCTCTGACAAGTAAGAAGATGCATATGCACCAGTTCCTGGGATGGCTCACAAAGCACACAGTGTGTGAACTCCTGTAATATGTGTTTTACAAGGATTCCGGTATTCCCTTCTCTACTCACTATCCCTCCCTCCCTGTGTGTTGTAGAAATTTAATCTCTGCCTCTCCTCTGTACTTTCCAGAGCCTATTTCCATCTCCCCAAACTGTAACTCAGGCAATGTGCATCAAATATCGTAATAATCTCTGGTTACTTTGATTTTGTCTGTGTTGGATAATGCATGTTTCAGGCAAGTAGTTAAAATCCTCATAAGTTTTAAGGTTAGTGAGTTTAAGCTTTAGTGTGAATTGTATATCCTAGAACTGAAATAAGAGTAGGAACTGTTCATCTCAACATGTATTTATACTCATCTTTACAATTTAACTAAGCAGAAACATGGTGTAGTGGAGTCTGTGGCTCTCCTGGTGACTTCTATGTTTATATCATAGGCAACCTGCTGAAAAGGGGACAGCTTGCTTCTAGGAGCTGAGCCTTTACAAGGACTACACTTTACAGCTTGCAGTTTAGGAATAAAGTGTAAATGTCATATATGAAGGGACATGGCTCTCTACAGCACAGACAAATCAGTGTGAGGGGGAAGAAGCTGCTATCTACTTTGTCCATTTGAATTATCATTGCAGTCATCTTTCAGGGTCACAGATGTACAAAGTCGCTGTGCCAGCCAGACTTGCCTTAGGGAGAAGGGAGATCTCAAGCTGCTTAGAAAATGGTTCCTTGTATTAATAAAATGTTGTCTTCTTTTTAGTTTTGACTTGTTGACTTCTTTAAGTCTTGCATGGAGGCAGCAAGTGTGCTTGTCTGAAACCAGAAATCTATATAGATGGAAATCAGTTGTGTTTAGGTATCCTGTGATGATGATGATTTCAGTAACTTTTCTGAATGAGGGAGGACTTGCACTAGCAGTGCTCACCACCATGTCTCAATCTTGTTCCACATCAGCTTCTCTAAGTTGGCAGAATCACCTGTGAGAAGGTGTCAGTGCTAAGGAAAGATGAGTGATTTTAACTTCTTTTTTTTTCCCCAGTAGTTGTGAAAATGGCTGTGCCAGGCTTTTTATGCAATCAGTGTTCCCAGCTTTTGCATGGGAACCTCTTTGGTTTTTAATGTCTCCAATTCCATCTAGGCCAGCATTTGTTTTGTAAAGTCTTTAATGAGCAGATCCAGAGTAGTTTAGCTGGGTTGTGATCAGTGTTTGTATTCTTTGTGGTAAATGTGAATGATTCTGCTTGGCTTAATTTTCTTTCTTTAGGGCTAAATTAAATTATATTACCTTACACTTGCCATAGCTTAATAGCACCTCTAGGGCTGTTACTTTGGCTCAGCTGGTGTCTCATAACTTGTTAAGCAGCAATAATTTGATCATGAGTCTCAGTCCTGAGGCGAAGTTGTCCTTCGTTTTCACTTGACAGACTTTGTCCTTGAACCAGAGGAGACCTCCTGCTTGCTTGTAAATGTTTATTCAGAGTTTCCACCACCTCTTACCAGGTTTTGAACTTGATTAAAACTAAGAGATTAAGATCAAAACTAGTCTGCCTTTAGTCCCTTTGTTTAGTTCTTTTGGGTAGGATGGTCTCAGCATTAGAGTCAAGTGGTACAGGAGATACAGCAGAGAAGCTGGTAGGGTTCAGATCAGATTCATTGAGATTTTACTGGTCTGCCACAACACATTTTTTCAATTTGAATTTCCTATTTGATCCCAGCATACTGTTATTTGATGTAGTAAGTAGCTTTATGTGGGAAAGCTGATTTCTTTCATCGTTCTTTCTTGGATAGAACAGCTGTGGAAGTCTTCTACTGTTCACAGAGTATGTGGGAAGAAAACAGGTTGGTTATTAAAGAAGTCAAATGACCAGCTGTGGTATCAGAATCAATTATTAAGTCCAACTTTCAGCCATGGTGCAGATGGTTTTGGATGGCTGGACAACAGGCTTAAGTTTTACCTAGATGCAGGGACCTGAGGATGGTTGAAAAAGGGTGCTGAGCCATGGGGAGAAAGTAAACAGCAGCACTGTCTGAGGCCAAATAAAAATGGGTTGGGCAGGATTATGTTAGACTGACAAAGACACAACTACTTGTTTCGTTAACTACCCTCTTTCTTTAAAAAGAAAAGGAGGAGGATATTTGTGCTTATTTTTTTATAAAGTCTGAGTAATAGTAATTATTTTTGTCTGTGCTATGACTGCCTTATTTATATTGCAAGCGCTTTGGGAAAGATGCTTTCTTCTTTGTAGCACATTAGAGTTCCCCTGCTTGCTCAGAGTTTCATGTTGCCTCTGAAATATGAATATCAAATTTAGTAGGCTGAAGTAATTGATGACAAAAGGCAGGAACGTTTCAGCAATGTCTTGACACTCTACCTTTTTATCTGCTTTTCTCCCTCTGAGTATGACTGCTCTATTTGCTGTACCTAATGGTGATTCTTGAGGGGGAAGAATGTGGATGAAGGAGCATAGATGTACCTTTTGTTCTAGAGGTGTTGGGGAGTGGAGGAAACGAGCTTCAGGAAAACAGAAGCCCTGCTCGCTGTTAATATATTACAAGCTGTGACACATTTTTGGCTTTAGTGCATTTTTCCCATGACTTTTTTCCTTGAGCCCATGGTTTTCTTAAATTGAGGCTTTGAAGGAGGGGTAAAGAAGGCCCAAGAAATGGATGTATCTCAGGAATTGGAGTTTTCCACTTGTAAATCAGGCATTCAGACTGTGCTTGTATTTGAAGCTCTATTCAATATCGGTCTGATTTTTTTAGGTTCTGTTAGCCAACCATGTGGAAACCATGTTCTGTACTGAAGTGTCTGTCAAATAGGCTACTGATTGATGTACTAAAACCTCTCCATGCTCATTTGAAAACCATACAAAAGAAAATCTGAGATAATAGCAACTTTAAAAAATAAATCCTGCAGAGTTCTGCATGCTCTTGGATTCACCTCCATCCCAAATATATAGGAGCTGGAACCAGAATTTAGCTTAATGTGATGGTGATTAAATAAAGGAAATCCTATACTCTGATACATCTTCTGGCATGTGCTCTAATTCTGACTTTTCTGCATGACCTGGAATCAGCTTCCTCATGTGTACTTGGCCTTTGTTTCCATTGTGTCAAAAAACTGGAACTAATCCTATCTAGGTAATACACAAATCTGTGCAGAGTAGTATTATAAGTTATTGCCAATGAACACCCATTCTGAAAATTACTGAAAAAGCATTTATTCATTAAAAGTAGAACCTGTCCTATATTATCTACTATCTTCTGGTTTTGCATCTTAAAAAAAAAACCAAAAAACATTTTCAATTCTACCATTGAAGTCACTGGTCTTGAGTGATCGTAATAAATGCAGTAAGATTTTTCTACAATGATCCTGAGAAAAGTGAAAAGCTAGCTTTTAATTTACTGTGTTTATTCTCTTTTGAAACACTGGGGATAAAAACCAAATGAGCTTGATTGTCAGGAACCCATTGCTTCCTTCTGCTAGTGTCTGCCAAAATGAGTGTGATTTGAGTGGGGAATAGGCATTTCTCACCAGCTCTAAGGGGTTGCTGCTCTAAGCTCTGGCTGTAGTTGAATGTGCTCGTGTAGACACCGCAGAAGCTGGCATGGGCTGCAAGCATCTGCCCTGGCGTACTGGTGCTGAAGCATGGTTTGTAAGATCTTGTGTGCACACAGCTTATCAATGGCTCTGCTTGCTCTCAGGGAGCTGAACTGAAGTGGTGGCAAGGCTAGAATCTTCCTGAGTCTTACTTTTATTAGTTAGGAGTAGGCAGGAGCACTGCATCAGGGGAGTGCTGCAGCAGCCAGAGAGTGTTGCTGAATACTCCAGAGAAGCATTGGCATCAGTCTGGTTCCCCATCCCTTTCCTTTGCTAACACCTGCAGTGGATGCTCTGGAGATCACAGAGCCAACTCTTTAACTTAGTAGCCATTGTGACGGGGGCCCAGAGGCATGTCAGACCACTGTTTGGTAACCATTTCTGGCTATAGAGCATAGCCTGGATCATAAAATTCAACTTTGAATTCTTCTTAAATGAACAAAACTTGTCTGTACATTTTTCTTGTATATGTGTCTTCACAGTCTGTAATAATACGCATCTTTATAAAGATGAAATATTTATTTATGGTAGAAATTCCTGGTCATCATGCTGGTCATGCCTGTTTTACTAGTTGATAATCTTTCTCAAAAGGCATGTAGACTGGGGAAGTGTTGCTCCCTAGTTTTCCTTCTGTGGTTTTTCTTTTGTCTTAACCTCCTGCAGTCTTAGACATTCTTATCTCACGATTATTGCCTGCTGAGCATTTGACAGTATTTTAAATGGTCATCTAATTAAAGTATATTAATTATGCATCAGGCTGGGCATTCTGGGTGGGAGTCACTGATGTGTGATGTGTGCAACACTGTACAGTTTCTGCCAGTGTAGTACCCATGTTCTTGCATTAGCCTTTAACCAGGCAGATAACGCCTTGGGACAGAAGGTTCCTCTTTTCTGTGGCTGTACAGGCTGTAGGCTGACAGCCTGGTTGTTTTTACCTCCATTGTTCAGGGACAACTGTACCTATTTTGTTTCTTGGCTCAGAGGTGGTTGCTTGGAGAGTTTAAGATGCCCCACCATCTCATAGGAGGGGCTATATGAGGTGCTAGGTGACATGTCTCTATTAATGATTGTAAATAAACTCAAATGATGGTGCTGGAAAGGGTGGGTTCTGTAGCTTCCCCAGGTCCCTCCAGCACATCTTACTGTCTTAACTTCACCGACCTAGCTGTCCTCTGAGACTTAACCTGAAAGGAAACGAGGCTGCAGCTTGGCATTTTTATCTCCTTGTGGATATTTCTAGAAAGCTTTCTGCTGAAGGACTTATGTGCAGTAGCAGGCTTTGCAGGATGTTCTGTGGTGGCTTCTGCCCACAGAAGCTCTGTGTAACTGGAGGCAAAAAGATGCCTTTGCCTTTTTTGTAACAGCTCTTTGTCCTAGAAATGTCAGGATGCTCTTTCCTTCCGAACACAGCTTTGTGTGCTCCTTGTCAGTGTTTACACCTCGGTATCCTGTGTGTGTAGAGAAAGAGCATCCCTTCAAGAAGTGATAAGTGGTAATGGTATAAACTGCAATTTCCTTGCATTCACAGTGATGAGTGTTGGGGCAGTCAGCATTGAGGTGAGCTACACTGGTCATAATTGCCCAAGGAGGCAGAAGGATCTGTGCAGGAAATGCCATTTGGGGAGTGCAGACTGGAGAAGTGCTTCACCCTATGATGTCATGGCAGCAGATGGTGCAAATAGCTGGAAATCTGGACATGGGCTGTGGGGCTGGAGTCACCTGCTCTGTCTGCACATGGGGCTCCTGCCCTTTGTTGCTGAAAAACACTGTCCATATGAAGGCTTCACATTGTTGGTATACCTGATAATTAATTTACATAGAGTATAGGCAGTCCAGGTAAGACAAAATATCACCTATCGATTCCACAGATATCTCTTTGATCCTTTGGGTTTTGGCAAGTAAGCCCCAGGCCACTGCCAGCAGGTGTCTCCCTGGGAGCTTGGTTTAGTCTTGGTTGCTGTTTTACTGTAGCAGTGCTGGGCACCAACCCCAGGAAATACAGAGAACTCAATTTCAGGTGTCGTTAAGCTTCAAGCGACCTGTCAAGAACAACTAAATTAGAGTATTTTTTGTAATACATTGCTGTGTGATTTCTACTTTTCCCAAGCTATTTGCAAATATAGTTTTTTGAATATGCATAAAGCAGTTTTGAAGATAATATTGGGAAAATAAGAAAACGTTTGTGGAACTGCTTACATCTTTAGTAGGAGGAAGAGAAAGGGATCTGTACAAAAAACTGGTCAGGAATTGGAACTTAATCTAGGCTCTGACAATGCCCTGAAGTCTTCACACCCTTGAGAATGTCCCTCAGTTTACTCACGTGTTAAAATTACAAAAAATACTTCTTGCTCTTGTGGAATGGCTCTGCCTTTTAGTCACATTTATATAATATTTAGAGCAAATACTGTGCAAAGCTGACCACAGACCCATCAAAAGAGGCTGTTGCCTGGGGTGCTTTTAGTGTGGATAGCTGGGTGATGCTGATGCCCACTTTGCCTGCTACCTGCATCCTGACATTTGCTTGCTGCAAACACAGGGAGTCCAGGCTGTTGCCATAAGTTTACTAGCAAATGCAGAGATGGAGGTGAGAGCAAGGAGGGGAAAGGTTCATTGATTGCTCTTTAACCTGACACATCCCTGCCATGTGTGCCTATGGAAGTGGCGCCTGAGGGAGTTCCTGTGTCTCTGCAGAATGGAATTTTCTGTCTTGCGAATGAAGGCAGAAGAATTCACTTTCTTTTATATAATTATTTGCATAAATAATTAAACTTCAGTAAGGATGAGGCAAAATCTTAACGTTGACCCTGCAGTGCAGCAAAGAGGATCAATATTAAAGTGGAAAATAGTGTGTTTTTATCTGCATTTCAGGTATGAACAGAATGCTGTGACAAGGCTTATTCCCGTAGTTCTGTAAAAAGGTGTTTTCTGGCTCTGAAAGATCTCCCTGAGCCATCCTGCACCAACAGCCTTTCTCCTTGATTGGTACCTCTAGGGCTTAGGGACCCACTTTGTGTCTTTTATCTCTGAAGCTTATGCTAATGAGAGTGCTGTCAGGAGGGATTAATAATGCCGTGCAATTTAAAGGGTATTTTTAAGGGTCCAGAACAAAACTAGGGTAGCACCCCCAAGGAGAGTCAGCAGGGAAAGCCACGGCAGTAAAACACAGAAACAACACCCTGGTGTGGAGTGTGTTAGAGGCTGTGAAATAGCTGGGGTGTTTGTGAAGGCTGCGGAGATGTATGGACAGCCTGGCAGTGAATGGAGGGTGGGTGTCCCGCAAGGCATAATGACGGCTGCAGGGGTAAGTGCAGGGCAGGGAAAAGCTGGTTTTGCTCTTTAAATTGAAACTTCTATGTAAATCCATGGGCTTTTGGGGTGGGTGTGTTTTTCCAAGGTATGCACTGTTGATTTCCTGATGCTCTTGAGGTCTGGGGGAAGGCAGTGTGGCTGGCTGGAAAAAGCACTGTGGGAATATTGTATTTCCAAGGATTACTTTGAGGAAAGGAAATCCTTATCTCTATCTCTTCTCCACTTTGATTTTGCCTTATGTACATGTCTGCATCTGTCTCTCAATTATTTATTTTTTAAAATCATTATGGGGTGAAGGCTGTGTCTGGGCAGCTCCTAGCACATGGGTGTTTGATTCTTGTTTAGGTGTCTGTATGAACCATAGTAAAGTAATTGGGGAAACTTATAAATCTTAGTTCTTAATGAATTTATTTCAGTTTTTGCTGCTTTTGTGAATTCTTTTGGCTGTTTGAGCTAGTGCTCTTTTACTCAGTATCATAGCTATTATGTTGTCTCCTATTGATATTTAATTTAATAAAGCTTGAAGGAATATAACATTTGTACCACCTCTTTTCTAATCTACTTAAAGCTAATGGAAACTTTCATATGGCTGAAAACTGTCTAAGTGACAGTTTCACTGACTCTTAAAAACTTCCATTTCCAGGCATGTTAGCTTTATAAACAGGAGTTTCTAAAAACTTTTGTGTGCTGTGTTCTTAGATGTGCTAATGCTCATATGCTATTAGAGAAGGCATGCCGTGGCTTTTTGATGTGATGGCATTAATACTGTCAAAATTACCGTGTAAAAAGTTGTATTTTGAAGTAAACAGGTAAAGATCCTTTTCATTTGTCTCTTGTTTTCAAGTCTTGAAAGCTCCTGTTCTCAATTATCCCTGCAGCCATGTGGCATGGCTACATCTTGAAGCTGTCTGATTCCAGGATTGAAAATGTTAATGTCCCTCAGAAAAGTAACTTAAATCATCAAGAGTTACATGATTTCAGATCAGTCTTCTGCAGGATGATTTTGTTTGACTTACCAGGCCAGTCCCTGAGAGCAGATTTTGAGTGTTGCCAGGGCTATTGCTTATTCTTGCAGATTGAAGTTGAAATTTGCTTTCCATATGCTTATTTGTGTCTGTCCGGTCTGGTGTTGGACGTGTTCAGGTCAAAGTGTACAACAATTTCCTCATACCAGTTTGGTGAAGTTAATTTTATCATACTGGTATGGGTTTAATAAATACGGGATTCCTCACTAACAGAAATGTGCTTTTTAATGATTTCTACTGCCTAGAAGTTCTTGTGCTTACAGAGGGATGGCAGGCATGAATACTGTGAAATTGCTGTAATTGGGTGCTTGGGACTAAGCAGGATGTGTATCAGAACCTGTGTAAATACAAAGTATTTTAATCAGAAGACAATTCCAAGTGCTACTTCGAAGATTCTTTTTTCCTTTGTGATAGGAAAATTGAAGACCTGCTAGGTTCATTAGCTTGTGAGTAGACAGAATGAGGCAGCAGCCAAGATGATGAGTGTCTCCTTTCCTGGCTAGGGAGGGAAAACTGAAGCATTTGGGATTAAGGAAAAGCAAGTGGTGTTGTAAGAATTATTAAAGCAAAAAGAATTTACCTAGCCTGACATTCTTGTCCTGGATCTCTAAGGACCCCCCTACCTTTGGCTGATGTACATTGACTAGATTTGCATTGTTGAAACCTTATTCAGAAAAACTCCCACCCATAATGATGCGGATTCTAGTTTAAATAGTGTGGTATATAGGGTGAGATAAGAGAAAAAAGCCAAGGTACTGGGTGATATGCACGTCCTTGTCATTGCTCAGCCCTTGAAGCAGTTCCCACTGAAGTCAGGTATTGGGGACTCCACTTCAAAGCCAGTTGTGAAGGATGGTTCAGCAAATAGTGCCAGAAGGCAGCAGCTGGGATGGGCTGGGACTGGAGCTGGTGACTGGGTCGACCTGGGATAACTGGATATGATGGGAGAGAGGGGGGCAGGTGGCACTGAGGGGCTGACCAGGGTCACTGAGCCCAAGTGGGCAGCATTTAAAGGCTCAAAACACTGGCTGGTGTGGAGGGTGGGAAGGAGGAGCTGTGTCTGGGGCCAGGGAAGAGCAGCTGGGACACTGGGAGATGGCCAAGCAAGAACCCTTAAGAACGTGCTGTGCCCGTGGACTTCTGCTTGTAGCTGCGACTCCTTTGCTTTTAAACATTTAATCCTGCTGAGGAGCATATGCACAGTCCTTTATCTCTAGTGGGTTGATAAACTCATTTTCCTGGAGAAACCTCTACAACACTTATATTGGAGTTGGACAGGCTTGCAGGTAAGCCATGCATGGGTTTCATGTGTGCTAATGGGAAGAGGCATTTAACCTCAGCTGAAGCTGTCTCCCTTGGACACCCACAGAGGGTGACAACAGAACTCACAGCTGGAAATGGGGGTGTCAGATGCTGCCCTGGGGGAAGGGCATGAGCTGAGATGTCAAAGGGGTGTCTGTCTCAAAAATATGGTCTAGTGCTCATGGACTTGTGCCCGGCAGAAAGGAGTAAAGAGGAACACACCCTGTTTTCTTTGCATTGGTAGTTTTGCTGGTGTGTATTCTGGGCTTTTAAAGGGCTCTCAGATCTTCAGGAAGCTAGGCTTTGCCCACCTAGTAGGGGTTGAGCATGGAATTTGGAAGTGCTGTAACGTATGTCAGCTTTAGCAGCTACCTGTCTGCTCCTGGTGGAGCATGCCGTAGAAAGGGTGGGGAGGCAGGTTCCTCTGGTATCATCCACTTTCATCTGGACCCAAAAGGGGGATTCTTCTGAGAGTGATGCAGGTGATATATGAGAGAAATACCCATCTTGCCTTTTTCAGCTGCACTGATGCTTGGAAATGGAACAGGTGATGAGTGGGCACAGTGGGCCCAGGACAGGTTTAGTCCTTTGCAGACTCTAATCTGAAGACCATAGCGAGGCATTTTTGTTAGGAACAGATATGATGGAAAACTCTTTTTCCCAGTCCCAGCAGAATAGCTTACAGAAAAATAACTAAAAGATTTGAATCTGACATTCTAAAGTTTTTAAAAGTCAGAAAGCATCTTTTTTCATTGGAAAGGACATTTGAGACTCTTTTAAAAGGTCCCAAGCTGGTGCTGCAGGCAAGGAAAGTGCTTGTTTGCCATGGTTCCTGAATAGCTAGTGCAGCCTCTTCTCCCCACTTTTCACCTTGCCCAGACCTGAAGGGGTTACGTTTTAAAATGAATAATGACTGAATTTATTCGTCATGGACAAATGATGACAGCTGTTGAGATGCTCCTGTTAGCGCTTCCCAGGGGATAAAGTCAGGCTGGTTCCTAGTGCAAGCCAGCCGAGCCAGGCAGACTCAGCTCATCTTCATCCCGGATTATTTGTCCCGGGCTCCCCTCACTAATAGGGAATTTCCTCCCTAGAAGTGAACCAAAGTTTCCTGGGCTGAAATAGGTGTTGATAAGAATTGTGCAGATCTGCAGCTGTAGAGAGAGGACAGAGGCCATGGCTGTTTAAATCCACGTGTGAAGACAGCATGCTTAATGAATCCGAGGGGCAATGATTGATTATGTTCTGGACTGAAAGCCGCGGCGCTCCCTGAAGCACTCTTACATCTGGGCACGCTATGGAAAATATGAAGGAATGTTGAGGAAGCTTATTTGCAGAAGGATATGTACTTGTAAGCAATTTTTTTCCTTCTTCTTAAATAATGTAAAGGAATTGAAAAATGTAAACCAGGTTGTCTTCTCTCTTTCTGTGAGACAGCAGAGTGGCGAGCAGACAAAGGCCTCTTTTATAAGGGCATGTCTTTGACAGAGTACTGTGAGGTCCTTATAAATGAGCAGCAGGGGTGTCTTGGGATGGGAGAACATCAGTGGTTATTTAATGTTAGAGTGGGGCACCGATTCTGCTTCAGTGCACCTCAGCTGGTGTCCTGAGAGTTACACCCATGCTGAATATGCCTTTTGCAGATACGCTGAAAAATACGATCTCAGTTCAAATTATTGTTATGAGCAGGAGTCAATGGGTGCAAAAAAAAGGGGGGTTTTAACAATAATGTATAGTAGCTTGGTTTTCTGTTTTTTTTCTGTACTTCCATGTTCAGATTCCTTTCTGTTCTTTGTTTCTCTTTCTGTTCCGTACACGTGCTGCTGGCAGACTTGATGTGCCGTTCTGAACGTGGTGCTGTCATTCTGCACTGCTCAGATGAGAAAATGCTGTTGGGGTTATTGAAGGGATATTCTGGTTTGATAAATACGTATTGCTTAGTTTGCAGACCTAATGAACAGGAAGATGTGATTGTAATCCAGTCATCCCCAGAACTGTGGGTGGACTGGTTGGATTTTTGGAATGTTGTATTTTTGCTAATGCTCAGCAAAGCCTGTTTTAGAAAGAAATTATAGTGTATTTAGTCCCTAAAATGCTACAGGAGTGCAATGTTTTTAATACCTGGATTTTTTTATTTTTGATTTATTATATAAAATAGCAAACCACACCCTCTTCTCCTTTCAGAGGGCAGAGGCTTTAAAAATGCATATAGAAGAGGAAGTGAGTTAACTAAGGCTGCATGTAGATAGCCTGAAATGCACCTGATGGAGGATTTTATTACCTGATGAAGGTTATGAACTAGTAAAAGTATCTTTTGTTTTGAATATGACCGACTTTCTCCTGGCTGTTAATACACATATGGCAAATAATAGTTTGCTAAATATTTATATAGGAGCTTTTAAAATAAGTGCAACTGGGACAAGTTTTGCTTAGAAGTTTTTGGATTGAATGGCTGTGCAAGTCTTTCTGAATCACTTAAATCTCTTCCTAGAGGCTTCAGAGATTACACATTTTAAAGTCTATTTTGATCTGCCCTGACCTTGGTGCGACTCACACAAAATAGTGGTTTTTGAAATAATTCGTGTTTGAACTAGACCGTGTCTTTTGAAAAAAAAAAAAAAATGGTTTTGCTTTTTAAGAACTACCTGTAGCAGAATTCACTGGGTGACACGCCTTGTAACCCAACAGAGGGTCAGCCCTGTGATTATTGCAAAAAATGGAGGGGAGAGCAGGGGGGAAGAGAGGGAAAAAAAAAGGCAACTCAGAATTTAATTTGTTTTTAACCTCCAGCCAGTTGCCTTGCTCTGTATTCTTCTATTAGGTGAGAAACAATATTAATAAATCATGTTGGAAAACTGTGTTAATAAATCTTCAGTAGCTGTGTTAACACAGAATATAATCAAGCAACTTATTAGGAGTCTGGCTAGACTAAACAATCTCTTGCAGATAATTTTCATTTAATTGAATTAAAAACATTCTTTACTCATTCTCATGATTGTTCCCTGAGCTCTTTTCAAATTATTTTTGAATTACATGTGTCAGGGCAAGACTGGTGTCAATAGGGAGGTAGCACGGTCTCCATGGCTGCCTTTAGGCACTGTGTTAAAGAGACAGCCCACATCCTAATTGTGGCTTATACTCTCTTTAGCTGTGTGACCTCAAATTTATCTGAGTTAAAGTTCTTGTGTTCATTTTTGCCTTGTTCACTTTTGCCTGAGAAACAACACAAGTACCAGTTATTATTTTACCTCTTTCCTTTAGAGATGCTTTTTTTTTTCCTATTCCTTTCCCATATTCCAAGACATCTTGAACATCAGAATCAAGGGGAGAGATGTCCTTTTCCACCTTTTTTAACTTTTTGATGCTTCTGTGTACCTGCTGTGTCAGTGTTGTGCTGTGATTGGGGTATGGCATCATGTGCACAGATGCATATTAAAAATGGGGTTTGTAGGTTCTTAGATCATCTGTGATAGTTCTCCTGTGTCCAGCTGCTAATAAGCCAGTGCCCCTTAGGGCAGAGAAAACTAGAGGTGGTTGGACTGAGAACAAAACAGGCTTTTCTTTCTGTTCTTTTGCCTCCCCTGGAATATGCCCATACTGTCATCAAGTTATTACTTCCAGAAAGCTCAGCCTGTATTGAATTTCACTCATTAGTGTCTAGGTAGGAACTTGTATTTGTTACTATATGTTCCCAGATGCTTTCCTGAGCAGGAATGGATTAAAGCACCTGCTTGACTTTTTGCCAAGTGAAAATCGCGAAGGAAATGTTCGTAATTGGGTGGAGAGCGGGTGTGTACCTCGGGCTGTTGGAGAGGGATGGACATGAAGCAGGTCTCAAATCCTGACTGGAATAGTCAAGTGGAGGAGCTGAGTGATGGGGGCTGAGCTGGCTTTCTGGCCTCAATAATTACATATTCCATCTGTATCAACTGCCCAACTGCTTTGTCACCTTTCAACCTAAGGCTGTTTTTTCAAGTGAATTAGCTAATCTGTGTAAAACTGCAACATAAGCAGTCCTTTGGAATTGAAGTGACCTTGACTGAGAATCAAAGTGGCTGTAATTCATTTTAAGTTAATTTGTGTTCGTGTTTGGTAGTAGAGGCTAAAGTTGGATGTACATAGAAGGTTCTGTAAGGTTTAATGCACCTTATATTTATGTTTTTATGAATTTGAGGAAACTTCTTGTATTTCCTTGTAAGGAATCTCTGGTGTTAATTAAAGAATTCAAGGGGATTTGTAACTCCAGATGGGTCTGTGATTAATGATCTGTGATTTATCACCATCATGGGTGTTGGCATGTGAACTTTCCTGGGTTACCCTGTTTATCCTTGGTCTGGTGCAGGCAGTTGGCAGGTGTGTGACAGGGCAGCCTCTCCTGCCTGGTCCCCTCCACACTTTGGATCTTGGATTTGCTTGTGGTTTTACTTTCACTACAGTCCATGTCAAAAGAGCTCATGGAGACATAAACATAAATAAGAGTCTGTCAAAGCACCCCAAGTGTTATCTGGGCTTGCATCTTTTTGCTGTAGATTTGAAGTTCATTCCTTTCATCTGAATGCATTCATTGAAAGAGTTTATAACACAGTGCCTGCAATAGCAAAGGCTTGGGTTCAGTGAGCTGGTGGTATTCCATGACTAACTGGATTTCCAGCAGGAAGACACTGCTGAGATGAGGGCTGGCAGAGCAGGCTGGAAAATGTAGCATGTTTGTTGTAACACGGGCGTGTTCCTTGGGACATCCCTTTGCTTCATTGGACTTACAGCTGAGTGTGGTTTTTTGGCAGATAAAATTTTTGATGATGAAGACTCCGTGGATGGGAACAGACCTTCCTCAGCCAGCTCCTCTACATCTTCAAAGGCCCCTGCAAATTCACGCAGAGTTGGGATGGGCACTACCCGCAGACTTGGCTCTGCAGCTCTGGGCTCCAAGTCTTCAAGTAAGCCAACAGCCTGTATGAATTGATGTGTCTATGAAGTATTTACAGTGTTTATATTGAGCTTGTTGCAAGCACTTCCAGACTGGCCCCAGTAGCAATTTTTTCCCTATGCAGTCATTGTGTTTGTGTTGTCTGCATGCCACAACCAAAGTCTGATAGGGTGAATCTCTAAACAATCCCCACATCCCTGTCATTTATTTTGCATTTTGTGAGGGGTTGCACCTGTGTGGCTGTGCACTGAGGATGAGTAAATCATGTTGGTGCTCCAGTGTATAGATTTTTGCCTTTGTAGTTGCAGCTCTACCTGAAGTGAAGCTGCTTATAGCTACATGCCAAACTTCAGCCCTTGCAGTCTGAACCTAACACATTGGCTTTCTTCTGACACCTTTGGGCATTGCTGGTAATGAAGGTGCAGAAAGAAAACTGAACAATGTGAGCAATAATTCTACATATAGTTCTAATTCTATATGTGTCCTAGGGAAATGGAGAAGGTTCCCTATATCAGACAGTCTCTAATCTGATTAGTATTCCAGAGCCTATTTATCTTCCTTATCATTCGTCTGTTTGTGCACCTGTCAGATCTCCACCTTCATCTATTATAGATGGGATTAAATCCTTTAAAATAAAATCTCCCATATAATTAAAGTAAGTATTCCCTTTCATCTTTTAGACTGTATCCCCTAACTGTTGAGTGACTACTGTAATGACTTCCCTAATGTGCCCTCTGTGCCTGTGAGTTGAAGGATGCCATGAATGTCTAGCCAGTGCCTGGCATTGAATTTCCCTGCCTCTGCTTTCATTACATCTGCAGCACTCAGAGGCTGCATGGGTAGTGAACTTTCTCCTGATTAAGTACCATGATAGCTGGTGGTTTCTTAATTGATTCTCTTGTTGATAACAAGATTGAAACAGCTTTTTCATTTGTGTGTCAGCAGCCAAAGAGGGAGCAGGTGCCGTGGATGAAGAAGACTTCATTAAGGCATTTGAAGATGTCCCAACGGTTCAGGTAAGTAGAATTACATGTTAAACCACACTGTACTAAAAATCAGAAGGTGGATATAGGATCTCATGCTGATCACTGGCAAATTGTGCTTCATTGTAATATTGGCAAATCTTTTAAGGGGAAAGCAGGTTAGAAGTTGAAGGGAGGCAAAAGTTTTAAATGGTGGTGTGTGCCAGTAGTTTGTGTGAAACCCTCTGAGAACTGAGAGCAATAAAGGTGACTTGTGTCTCAGGGATTGCTGCTGTTTGTGAGTGTGACAGCTGGGCCATGCACGTTTGCTGATTTAGCTGGATAGCTGAGATGCATCACGTATCCTCTTTCCTTCACTGGAGCTTTGTATTTGGGACAGCTGAACAGCACATATGTCCACTCAAGATCTGCTGTAGGTTTTGACTAATATAACCACCAGTAGCTGCAGGAATGCTGGTTTAAATTGTGTGAAAGATGATCGTTTAATCATTCTGTGATAATTTTAAAATTTTTGGTTGCAGGCAGTGGGTGTAAATTCTGTGCATTATGCAAAGCCAGTTGTGTCCAAGACTAGCCCATGGTGTTTAAGCATTGAGAAGCAAAGGACATGAATGTAGTTGGGAAGTGATCTGATTTTATGGAGTAAATCCTGCATTACAGTGCTACTCTGTATTTCAATCTGTAGATTTATTCCAGCCGGGATCTTGAGGAATCCATAAACAAGATCAGAGAAATACTATCAGATGATAAACATGACTGGGAACAGAGAGTTTCTGCGGTAAGTAGTGAATTTAGATAGGATCTCTATTAATATAAGCTTTTTCTACACTGAGCTTAATCCCACGGAGGGTACTGAGCAAACCTCAGACTAAGGCTGGAATGTAGTTTTAGTGGTGAGCACCTTTTATGTTCCCCCAAACTTGAGGGAAACATTTCCTTATGAGAGTGAATTTAAGCTACATTTGTGAGGGAAATTACTATTTGATATACAAGAGTCTGTTGAGACAGCATCAGGTTGAACTACAAGTCATGCAGCAAATCCAGATGCAAAGCTAGAAATTTGCTAGCAGGTGCTAAAATCAAAATGTCAAGTGTTACTCAGAATATCTTAAAACTTACCTGATAAGGCAGAAAATTGCTTTGCTTACAGAGAACTTACTTCTGCAAAAGGAGGTGTGAAATAATTCAGCAAGAATTTAAACACTTAAATTTTGAATAAATAAATATGACTGTGGGAAGTGTGAAAGTGGAAAATTGGATGTTATATGCATGTCAAGACTGAGTTTTATTTACTGAGGTGAGCTGTGTTTTCATGATATAAATAGATGCATGGTCTTGTCTACACAGTAGACTTTCATCACTGGTGTAGCAGCTTTGCCATGTCTGTCAAACCCTGTATTACAGATCTGAGTGGCAGACTGGGCTGATTCAGCTTGCTTTTGTTTAATTTTATTTCTGTAAGGAGTAACAGGGAGCTGAAATCGAGGCCATGTGCAGATGCATTTGTGCACAGGAGGGCCTGTGAAAGTGTCAGAGGATTTTCTGTAGGATGAGATGGTGGTTCCTGTAATATTAATAGGAAATTTCCCATTTTGATGGGGTCAGAGTTCCACTTCTGTGAGAGCCAGATAACTATTTTAATGAAGTCAATGGACACATTCTGGATATAAGTCGGTATATTACTCAGGCCTGAATGTGAATCATGCCCTTTAAGTCTAGATATCTTTTTAACACAAGAGTCAGCTGTGAGATTACCTAAACATTAGAAGCTGTTGTAAATAGGGGAACAAAGGGGAATGTTTAAGATACCTTTTTGTTTAAAAAATCATGTTTGGGTTATTAACTATACAGTTTGAGTAGCTGTATGCAACACTTCTGGATTTTTGTAAGTTAGAAAGGGTGTTTAGCTTGTTGTACTTAGTGTCCTAACTAACTATGGGTTGAATATAAGATAGGAAATAGTAAAATTGTTTGGACATCAAGAATCAAGTTCCTCAATGCATACTGAGGAATAATTGCACAAGTAACCTGGAATCTGGTATTGGTCCTGCACATAACTGTCTTATATTTACCGCTCATTAACAGTCACTGATTTCTTTTATGCTCCTAACAGTTGAAAAAAATCCGCTCCTTACTTTTGGCTGGAGCTGCAGAATATGATAACTTCTTCCAACACTTAAGACTTTTGGATGGAGCATTTAAATTATCTGCTAAAGACCTGCGGTCTCAAGTTGTACGAGAGGCTTGTATCACGTTGGGGTAAGTTTATTTTCTACGTGTGCTTGAAATGTGATATAGAAGAAGAGGAACAGGCCCTAGTTAAAACACAATTAGGATGCAGCTTGTGCTGCTAGTGGTATATAGTTAAATGTAGAACATGATTTTTCTGCATGTCTTTCAAACCCCATCCATGTAGGCCACTAATTGTAATTCTGCCAAGCTGTGTTCCTGAGTACTAAACAATGCTGATGGGGGATACACAGAATGAATGAGCAAGCCATGCCTTCATGCACAAGTAGGGAAACATTGAACAATAAAGCTGAAAATGTTTATCTTTTGTTGTAGTTTGGATTGAGCTAGTTTTTGTTTCTGATGATCTGTCCTTTGTGAAACACCTCAAGAAAAAGGGTGCTACAGTGTTTCTGACTTTTTTTTTTTTTAAGTTTGTGCATATTTAGGCAAAATAGGGAGCTTCAGAGAAGTTGGAATATAAACTAACAAAAAAATACTCTATCAACTTGATCCCATTTGTTTGATAATAAATTTTTAGCTGTTCCAGTTACTTTATTTTATGCTGACCTTACTGTTTCTCAGGGTTCCGATGAATATAGAACAAAAATTTGAAATTAAAGGAAAGGAACTGTTTTTTTGAAACACGGTGTTATCTGTCCTTTGGAATTGGAGAGGAGGTGACAGTTGCAAAGATTGAGATGTCAAATGTGCTTCTGTCAGATGTTCTGTACAAGTCTGACTTGCTTAATCTTCAGCTCACTTACCCACATGACTTCATTCTGTTTTTCAGACATCTGTCATCAGTTCTGGGAAACAAGTTTGACCATGGGGCAGAAGCCATCATGCCAACAATTTTTAATCTAATTCCAAATAGTGCCAAAGTCATGGCCACTTCTGGTGTTGTAGCAGTTAGATTAATCATTCGAGTAAGTATACATCAAAAGAGAACAGTGTTATAATTTCCAAATACTGCAGTGTTTCTGATGAAAAATGAATGCTGCTGCAATGAAAATTAGATTAAGTGCCTAATCTACTTTTCTGATAGTGCTGGGCTTGGCTGTCTCAGATGTCGTGCAGCCTTGTGCAAATGATGCTTGTTAAGCTCTGCCAAAATAGTAGAAGTGTTTCTTTTTGCAGGGCAAGATATTTCCATCCATCTAAGAGCTGAGCAAATGTTTTTCTTTGAAAGGGTTTTAGACCAGCCTTGCAGCACAGACTCATCCTCTTAATTATGCTCTAAAATACCTCAGACTGTCCATGTTTCCCAAAACTATTAGTTCCAGGTGGTGACATCTGCCCAGTGATTCATTGGGTAAGCTGTAGGTAACCTGATGTCTCTCAGGTTGCCATCACTGGCAGTTTAGATCCTCCTGCAGTGACTTCAGCTCCTTGACTCACTAGAGAGTGTCATTACAGAAGAAAATCGAGTACCTGTTAAGTATTTTAGCTGATAAATCATAAAATATTTTTTATATTAAAAATCTGTCCATATCTGTTAGTATTCCTTTATCTAGCAGTTCTGTTTTTAAGAATTGAACAACAATAAGGATCTGCATACTGAGCTCAAGTAGCTGAAGGAGATGGTCTTTCATTTATGGAATTGTTGTGTAAAGATTTCTTCCTGTTCTTATTTGTTTCCGTCCAGCACACGCACATCCCTCGGTTAATACCCATCATAACCAGTAATTGTACCTCCAAGTCTGTTGCAGTTAGAAGGTGAGAATTTAGTTTGCATTTATTGGTTTTTACTAGTAAACAGGTTCATATGTGCTTTCTGAAAATGTGAATGTATTTTTTCTTATTTGTGAAAAGGGTTGAAACACACAGTTACTATAACATGAGTCTCATTCTCCTCCATGATTTGAGTTCAAATTCAAAGTCAGCTATTCTGTATAAACTGCATCACTGCAAAGAGGAAAAAGCATTTTTCCACAAAGGCTTTTAAACTAATCCTTGTCCTTACATGTCATTATAACAACATATTATTTTGGCATTTTTGCAGACACATTCCTTTTCCCTACTGCTAGCTGTTACAGTGACTTGTTTTCTTAGAGCCAGTAAATCAGTCTTACGTGAAAGCATCATCTGGAAGGGAAGTTGGACTGCAAGGTCTAATGGTCCTGTCTGCACTTAAAATCTAACGGCTTCAGCCCACTACCTCACTGGGAGACACTTGCCTCCTCCATATACATTAACTGGTTCTCTTTGAGTTAGACAAAAGGAAGGGCTTTGTGGTTGCTGCCTTTGGTGACAAACCTTGAACACATTTCAGCACACCTGTGCTTTAAGATTCTTGAAGTGAAGAAGGGAGATTAAAGTTGGAAAGGTCTGTCTCCACATGAGGCTAGCTGTGAGGTTTCTGTGTGAAGCCTGGACTAACAGGGTCAGGGTATCAGTGTGAATCTTCTGGGCCCATATCCTGTTTGATAAAAAAGGAAGCTTCTGGGATTGTTTCATGTCAATCCATCCCTTCAGGCTTCTCTATAGTGAGCTGCCTCCACTTAATACTTGAGACTGTTTATTAATGGTGTTGTTAGAGCAGTTGATATTTTTATAGGGGTCAACACTGAATTTTGATGTCCCAAAACGCTTCCTAACCAAAGATGGCTGTTGTTCACAAGTCGGGTGCGGCAAAGTCAGTGTGCCCCTGTTAACTTGAACTTGGCATTTCTTCTCTCTCTTCTCAGGCGCTGCTTTGAGTTTTTAGACTTGCTGTTGCAGGAGTGGCAAACACACTCCTTAGAAAGGTAAGTTCTGAACACAAGTGGGTTTGTTCTCTCCTGCTTATCTGGGGAGGTTAATTCTGGAGAAATGATCATTTAGGACAGAAGATTATATTACATAGCTGTAGCAGAGGTATTTTTGCCACCAAAAAAAGCATGTATGCACATACACCATTTGTTACGTGGTTCTGTCAGAGTTTGGCGAGTGTGTTTCCTATGCCAGCCTTGGAAAACCTGGCTGAGCAAATCCCTGAACTCAATAATTTTTGTCTAACATTTTTTTTTCCTTTTGCATTCTGAAGTGAGATGATGAGGTGAAGTCTGCTGCAGGTCTTATCAGGAGCTTCTGAGGCTTCTACATTACTTCACACTAATGATCAGTTAAAGTAATTGTGCAAGGAGAGACTGGCAATTTCCTTAGCCCTAGACTGCACCAAATAATTTAATGCTTAGGATAGTGTTCTTGAATCCAGGCAATTTGGATAGCTAAGTAAAGACCTGTGAATAATGCTGCTTGCTGTTTCCTAGACAGCAGTGTGGGTGAAATAAAACTGACTTGTAAGGGTCACAAAGGATCCTTGATGGTAATGAAAGGATGCGGTCAACTGTTTGTTCTCAGACACCAAAGCAAAATCAAATTAGTAATTTGTTTATAAGTGTGGCACATCTTTCTGAACTGCTGGATAATATTTTCTTTCTCATTTCAGACACATATCAGTGTTAGCTGAAACAATAAAGAAGGGAATTCATGATGCAGACTCTGAAGCCAGGATAGAGGCAAGAAAGTAAGTGGAAGCTGTTGTTGGTGTATTTTCTTCCTCCTCTTCTTTGCCTCTGTTTTGTGAGTCAGTGCTATTGCATGGTTGAGACAAAAATCCAGACAAGATACATCCTCCTAACTTCACAGTTGGTGGAAAAAAGAGGGGCTGAGGAGTGACAATTCTCCACAGTTTCCTGAGGAGAGGAAACCGAGAGGGAGGTGCTGATCCTTTCTTCCTGCGATCCAGTGATAGACATATGGGAATGCTTTAAAACTGTGCCAGGGAAGTTCTGACTGGACATCAGGAAGCATTTCTCTACTAAGAGAGCAATCAAACACCAGAACAGGATTCCTGAAAAGGTGATCAGTGCCCTGAACCTGTCAGTGTTTCAGGGGAAATTGGACAACGGCCTGAACAACAGGCTTTAACTTGTGATCAGCTCTGGATTGGTCAGGCAGCTGGACTTAGATGTTTCTTGCAGGTCCTATCCAACTGAAATAGCCTATTCTATTGTTATTTGCTACTCTTGAAATAGAAGTCCTTGTGCTAGTGCACTGCTAAATGGTATCCTAAATTAAGGTAGTATTTTATGACATTGAACTTTTTTTTGTATTTATCTGTAAGAAATTTCAATATTTGCAATTGATTTTATTCTGTTGAAGATCTTATGCATTTCCATTAATATGATCTACTTACGGTAGTATGCTGGTATACCAGGATCATGCTCTTCTGAACAGAACACTACAGGAACATTTTTCTGCAGAAAGGGAATGGTGTAAAACATGAAAACAATGAACAATAAATTTTATTAATCTAAATGCTGTATAATAAGCAGTGGTGTTTCACAGCAGGACTGCTTAAATCCTTTTGAAAGGCAGCATGTCCATCACTGAAAATTACAGTAGGCACTGAGACTTCACAGCAGGTGACTTGTTAAGCTGAATAGACGTCAAGGAGAATGGCATGGGATTTCAGAGACCATGCTTAATTCTCTCTTCCCATGTTTATTAAATAGCAGTGTGGCTGATTGTGAGACAGAAATTTGTTTTCTTCTTGTGATGTGAGAATGCATGTGGCTTGTCTGAGGACTGGCTGTCACACACAAACAGTCCTTGACTCATTTGAGCTAATGATCTTACTCTTGAACTTCCCATTAGTTGCCCCCTGAAAAGTACTGAGAGTCTTCATCTCCTTTGTGCTGAGAGTGAATGGTGTTTAGCCATCAGCCAGGAGGTTTGGACCATAGAGGAATTCTTCCCTCATCTTAAAATACTCTCTTATTTTCAACATGGCACTGATTTAAAGTGAGCATCTCTTTCCCTTTCCTTGTTGTTTCTTTCCAAAAAGACAGTCAAGCCTAAGCTCAGTACTGAGGCTTGTCTCTGCAGCATTCTTGGAGAGCTGCTTGTTAAACTTAAGGAAGAAAACAGCAGCTGGTGCTTTCCTGAATCAGGCCCATGCATGTGTGTTCTGCCTTTAGCATGTTTTTGAAGTAGCTGCACACCCAGTCCCAAACTCGTGTCAGTCTGGTGGGCCAGCAGTCTCCTGTGTACAGTAGACAGCTGGAGGGATGAGGGCTTCCTCCTTAATAAAGCTTTGTTAGCTACCTGTGCTTTTACAATAAATGCACCAAATGGTTCTTTCATTTAGTTTGTCTTTTTGTGCAATACAGTGGTTGAAGAAGTGGTTTGTCTTAAATGGTTCAGGGCAGTAGGTGGCTGAAATGACTGGGCTGACAAGCCCTCTAATGGAGATAGTGAGAAGGGCTCTGGCTGTGCCTTTGTGCCACAGCTCCCTAAAACATGACAAGGGTGTGTTCACAGTGCTGTGCCTTGTTTCCAGGTGCTACTGGGGTTTCCACAGTCACTTCAGCCGAGAGGCAGAGCATTTGTACCACACCTTGGAGTCTTCCTACCAGAAGGCCCTGCAGTCGCATTTGAAGAACTCTGACAGCATCGTGTCCTTGCCACAGTCAGATCGCTCCTCCTCCAGCTCCCAGGAGAGTCTCAAGTAAGGCTTTCTGTGTCACTACCTCTCCATTTAAACAACTGCTGACAGACAGCTCCATTGAATTGAAGGGAGCCATCACATTGCTTTGTCTCATCTAGTCATTACTTGGACTCTACATTTGGTTACTCCAATATATATATATATATATATATGGTGGTTTGTTTTTTTAACCTAACACTGTATGAAAATAAATGCCAGCAAAACACTCTACTGGCTTTAAAATACAATTGTTATCTTGACTCAATAAATAATTTTCTAGGAAGCTATTTGTGCTCAGCAGATACTGTTAGTTATTCTTTTCAGGTGCTTAAAACAGTGCTTAGATTGAAGTTCTGCGTTTAACATTAATCCTAGAGGTGAAACTCTGCCTCTTTCCAGACAAAAGAAAAAAAATGACTAAATTAAACTTGAGTTGTAACTGCAAAGTCAGTATGTAACTGTTCTGCTGAATCTTTGTATTTTAGCTGCTCTCAGATACACAGTCAGCTTAGGCTCCAAATATCTGATTTATGTGTAAGACCTATATGAAAAATATCCATAACTTACTGGTGTAACTTTTTAAATCCACAAATAGTGTTCTTAAAAAATCTCTTTTTGCACAAATAATGTGAATACTAATTTTTTCTTAATACTTCTATAAATAATTTCATGGTGGTGCTGTATTTATTCTTAAACAACAAGCTTTGGGTAGTTTATTCCTGCATATAAATAATTTCCTACTAACTTAATTGTGTGTTGAGGGAACAAAATTGCACTACTCTTGATGACTGTGAAATATAAGTTTTGTTTTAATAAGTGTTTGTATTAACTTCCAGCCGTCCATTTTCTGCCAAAAGAAGTCCTACTGGAAGTACAACATCTAGAGGTGAGAACAGGAGCTGAAAAATGTGCTCAGGTGTTGCTGAGGAAGTGTGACATTGTGATATGCAAAAACCAGCTTTGATCACTGTTTACTGCTCCCTAAAGTGGCAGCTCAAGATGTAGAAATTTTAATTACTTTTGGGTTTTACACCAAATTCTGTGCACCAGCTGCTGATAAAATAATGCTTTTAAAAGAAGTTAGTAAATCAGTAATTTCTTACACCTGAAGGGAGGCATAAAAAGCCTTGAAAATTGTAGCCAAGGTGTGTTTAGGTTTGTAATACTTTGAATAAACTGCTGCTGATGCTAAGATATGCAGCTACATAGTCTAATAGTACCTTCAATTTTACAATTTTTTGTTATTTCTACTCTGTGATTTCATCACTTACTGGAAGTGTCTGCACACAAGTCCTTCAGTGTTAAATTCCATCTCATTGCTAATCTGTTTTTTTTTTGTCAGATGGAATATTTAGCTTTTCTGTCCTAAGTAAATGCATACAATAATCTAAATAATACATTTTAATATAGAATATAATAGACAAAACTTCATTGGTAGAAGATAAGCTGCCTTTTACACCTGACCAAGGTTGGGTTCTGTCTGGTTCGTCTGTAACTACAACCTACTGAGACCTTTGATTCGAGGAGATGTTGTGTAACCTACTTGACTGTGCACACAAATGCATGTTTGCTTGCAGCTGAGTAGTCAAGCTTCATGCTTAAGAGGTTGAGCATCAACAAGTGATGGGAACAACGATCCTCATGAGAAGATGAGGTGTTGGGAAGGAAGTTATTAGAACCTGGACTGAAGGACCTGCAGGTCTGGTTTTGACCAGCAACTCTCACAAGCCAGTGATGGCTACTGTGGTTGAACTTTCCCATCTGGATTCTGTTAGAGATTTCCTTTTACTGGCCTTACAGCCTTTTTGATCTTAGCATTTGGGCTTGTGTCTGATAAAGTTCTTAGAGGTAGCATCAGGACAGCATTGATGAAATATCTTTGCAGGCGGTGTGGGGAAGCCCACATTGCCCTGATAAAGCATTCTTAGTTGAAGTATTTCAGTGCCAGCAGCGAATGTTAAAAATAGTACTTTAAACTGCTTGTCAGGCTCTTTGAAGCACGCAGCTCAAAAAATTAATCTTCTTTATTCTGGATCTCCCACTCCCATCTGCAGCATCTACAGTAAGTACAAAATCTGTGTCAACACCAGGATCTCTGCAGCGATCCCGCAGTGACGTCGATGTGAATGCAGCAGCTAGTGCCAAGTCAAAAGTGACGTCTTCTGGAGCATCCACCCCCTTCAGTTCTGCTGCAGCCTTGCCCCCAGGGTCATACGCATCACTAGGTAAATCTACATGTTCTACTCTTGCAGTTAAGAGTTCTTTAGTAGCAGAAAGTGCCTCCCAGTTTTATTGGAATAATAAACTCTGTCTAGAAGAATGTACCACTGAGATAGTTACCAGCTCTCCAGAATCAGTGTGTGATCTCTTGCCCTTTGGGATTAAGGAAAAAATACAACAGAACTGACTTGAAGCAACATTTTTGAATTGTGTAATAATCTGCGTCTCACTCTTCTTTCTGGGGAAGAGCAGAACATACTATGGTTCTGGGACATTGCTGAGGACAATGCTACTCAATTCCTTTTGATGTGTTCCCCTGTCTCTTTTCCTTCTTTTCTTTCCCTCCTTTCCTGAAACTGGTTTTCTATTAAGTGTTTTATGCTTTGAATAGTACATCTTAGTTGAGTTTGCTCCCTTTCTGTTTCACAAAAGAGAAAGATACAGAAGCAAAAAGGAGATCAGCTTTGCCATGTCACCATGAACAGATATAAGTATCTGTTCCTTATACTGACTCTTTGGATTACAGCCACGTGTCACATTATTCCCTCAGAGCAATGTATATCACCTTCAGGTGTCTCAGGGTTTCTTAAAACAAACTTAGCTTTGGATCTTTCTCTCCTGGAGTTGCCATCAAAGGAATCACGGAGGAGGAAATGCAAGGCAGTGCTTGACACCGTATTTGCTGAGCTTTGTCTCGGTTGTGAGGAGTGCTGATCATCTGAGCTCGTTTCTCATTCTGCTGGTTTCACACTAATCTCATCTCAGACTTGTCATTGATTTACCTTTACAACAGGGAGGAAACTCAGGGGTCTGTGGTCTTGATTTAATCTGTGTATGTTGTCTTCACTGAGTCACTTGAGGAGTTTCTTCTTCTTAATGTAGGGCCTTTGCTCTTTAATCCGTTAAAATGTAAGCGGCAAATTACGTAGGGATGGTTTTTATGGATTCCCTTTTTAGACAGATTTCTTTCATATCTGAAATATTTTACCTTGACTTAGATGTGTTGGTTGTATTCAGTGCAGAAGTTGAATTCTTACTCTTATTTAAATTGTTCATACTTGGTTCAAGATGTAGATACAATTCAGTGGAAGTGTAATTACAGAATGTGAAGCTGATAGTGGGCTTACAGATGCAGCCACTTTTGAGTTGCGCTGGACTCTGGCTTCAGTGGCTAAACTGGCTTCAAACAGTCTTATGTCACAAGGAAGAATGAAGAGGGAAATATCTGCTTAAAAGTTACTTGGTCCTTGAAGCTGAGAGTATGAATCCAGTGTCAGTCTTGTTCTTAAGCCAGGCTGTAGGAGAAAAGCAGCAAATTCATGCTTAGTGATGCAAACATGGCTGCTCCTGAAAGATCCTGCTTCCTTTTTAGCTAGTAGGGACATTTATCACCTGCACATTCCCATGAGAGAAATGGTGAGGCAAACAACGAAAATGGAGTTGGGCAAAGGTTGGTTGTTGCAGGAGAGAAAACCTGCAAGTGTTTTCTTCCAATACATCAAGGTTTGATTTGCTGCTTGGTCAAACTTTTTTCATTTCTTAAATTGTATTAATTTTTTTTTGCATATTTCTATAGCTACTATATAGTGCCCACTTCTGTTGATGTTACTGATTTTTCCCTATTAACCCTTTCCTTATTTTTCTTTAATTTGCCTAAAGATGGTACTACCAGTAAAACCGAGGGTAAGCAGTCTCTCTGTGTAACTGGGGTGTGTCCACAGTCGTACTACCCTACCTGGTCTCTGTTCTCAAAGTGTTACCTGGTTCTCATCCATGTTCACTGGTGACCTGCATGAAGTGTTGCATGGTTGTCCTGCTCATTTTGATGCCATGGGGTATTCTTCACTTTCTCTTTGAGCTCCTCCCTGCTAATAACCATTAGTGTGCTTTTATGACTCCGGTCACTAAGTTGTTATGTGAGTTTTCTCTATTTAAAGCACTGCTTCTGGTTGAAGGTGACCCATGTACAGACTGAAAAAAACCCCAACAATAACCAAAAAACTCCCAGACAACATGAGGCTTGTGATTTCTTTTCTCCTTGATGTGTAAAGGTTTTCTGTGTTTTTCCATCCAAAGCTCAGGCCACAACTGCCAAATGCTTTCGGGAAGAGACTGGGCAGTGAGAGAATTGAATGAGATGATCACATGGCAGAAAAATGAGGACAGTAAACAATGATCTCTAGGGAAGGAATGTTTAGTCAACCTCTTTAAACCTGAGCTCTCTCTTTTTGTTGTTAACTGAGTGAGAAGGCTTACACCAAAGACAGTTGGAGGAAAGACTTTTTTTACTAGAACACTGAGCCTACTAGTTTGGGAAGGATCCCAGTCTGTTTTTCTGGCTCATTGTCAAAACTTGTTCTTTATTTCTTATTTCTTCAGCAAAAATAATCACCGGGAAGTCACTTGTT
Organism: Lanius collurio; assembly: GCA_020086605.1. Taxonomy (NCBI): domain Eukaryota; kingdom Metazoa; phylum Chordata; class Aves; order Passeriformes; family Laniidae; genus Lanius; species Lanius collurio. Next base: position 6,830,144 of record JACBWW010000014.1, read on the forward strand.
CTGAGATAGGAGTTGAAAAAAATAATGTTTTCTACACAGAATTAAGATACCACACTCTCCAGCAAAGCCTTTTTTTTCCCCAGTGCCAGTCTCTTTTCAAGGAATCTATTACTGTCTTGTGGGACTGTGCTTGTATCTTTGATAGCTGCTTGTATTTGGCTGTGGTGGTCTGAGAAGTGCCACTGTGCTGTTGTGACATCTGTGTTATTTTCCTTACTATTAGTGATGCATTGATTTAATATTTAGAGGGAAAGGTCTCTACTATTTTTTGGAAATGGTACTTAGTGCTGAGAGATGAACTGACTTCTGCATCTTGAGAAGGAAGTATTTGTACTTTGTGATCTGTCAGTGATAAGGAGTATGAAGTTGGCCTGAAACCTGTATTTCTAAATCAGTCATGAGTTAGATGAAAATTCCAAGTTATTGTAATAACAGAGCTTTTTTTGTTTGTTTAAATGGTTGGCCTTTTCTTTTCTTTCTTTCCTCTTAGTTCTCAAACCTATCTATTTTGGCCTACATTTGAAATGTTGAAGGTTTAGAGTTTTATATGAAATACTATATGTAGCTTTCAGTCCTCTCTTTGGCTATAATAATGTTTGGAGAGGCCTGTTACAACAGCTGTCCTGTGGAATACCTCTATTTTTAGTTTATTAAATGCTTTATTGTCACAATGCAAAAGGGTGGGTGTTTTATTTGGTTATTGTTTGCAATTCAGGTACATTAGGAGCAGATTGGATTTGGTAAAAATCTGTGATAGAAACCAGCAAGTTGCTTGGGGCAGGGAAGATTGAGATGAACTTTCAGAAAGTGGGTTTGCTATCCCCTAAGTGTTGAATACCAAGTCTTATATCTTCTTTTTGCCATAGGATTCTCTCTTTTTTGAGAAGGAGTATCAGGGAGAATTAAAACTACACAGTACACTGTAGCCAGAGTACTTAAAGGATGAGTTTAATCACTGTTTGAAACTCTTCATCTTTGTCTTCCTTTGAGATAGGTCAGGGAAAAGAAACCCCTTTATTCAGGGTTCACTGTGTCCTACGCTGAATGATGAAGCTGAGTAAGGTCTTCTGACAACTCTGTGATCTTGCAGGTTGAGTCTGGAAATTTAGGGAAGAAAAAACTTTGTATTCTTGACATCAATGTAAAAATCAAGAGGGTGGGGGAAGAGAAAAACATCCTCTTCCTCTGGAAGCAGAACAGAACATAGAGCAGAAATGTCATCTACACTTTTGCCTCTGTGGTTTGTTTTGGTTTTTTTGCAGGTCACCAGTAAGTAATTAAAGAGAAAATTCCTGTGTCTTTTTGTGTGGTTCAGCTTGACATTAAATCTGCAGTCTGGTTCCCATCATGGCTTTCTGTAGCTACATTGTAAAATTCTGCTCATTCCCCTCAGCTGGGAGCCAGCATTGTGTGGACTTGGCAGTTCCCATCTGCTTTGCCCTTGGTTCTCCTCAGTGGTTTGGTTTGAAGTCAGGCAGCTCAAACAAAGGAATAAGATGGAGTAGGTGATGCCAGTGGCAAGAATACCAACTAAGAGCTGAGTATCAGTCCTTTGGTTTTAAGTGTGACATCCCAATTGGCAAATGCTGTTGAAATGCACTTCCTTATGGAAGGGTAGGTGAGTCTGTGTACCAGTGGGGTTTGTGCAGGTCTTCATGCAGTGTACAGGTGTGCCTTGATTGCCCTTCATATATGGGGATCTCTTGAACTGCATTAAGGGCTTTATGCACAGAAAGCTCAAAAGAGAGAAACCTTTATAGTCTTGATGTTCACAGCTAGTGCTGGGGAGGTGACACTTTTGCCATGTTTGTTATACCTGATTAAAGGGAAACCTTAGAAAAGTTTCTCATTATTTTATCATGAAATGGCTTTTCAAGGAATATTTTAAAAGGGTGCATAGTGCTGACTTTCAGTTGAAAAGAATGGTTCAGAGCATTTCTGCTGCCTTTTTTTAAAGGAAGCATAAAGTCAAGACCTTCAGACAAGCCTTTTCCAAAGGGGAGAGAGCACAAATGCTAGTTTGAGCTGAAACTGGCAGGTTTGAAACAAGTTCAGCGGTTTGCAGTCATTGGCGCAATTTTTAATAGTTTGTAGTATTCACTAGAATGGCAATAAAATGGAATTTGTTACAGTTTTCAGATTACTTAGGCTCAGGTTGACACCTTGAGTGCATTATCAAAGGCTTTGGGAGCAGCACAAGTTTAAAGAAATCACCATTCCTGTTTTCTTCTCTGCCTTAAAGACCTAATGGCGAGGCTTGATTCAAAGTGATGACTGGCAGTGGAACCTTACATAGAACTGCTCAGTAGGTTTCTTACTTCTCTTGGTCTATCCCCTTGCAAGTGCTGAGTTGATTTAGCTGTGTTAGTGTAGGGCAAAGTGGATTGTTGTTAACTGAGCCCTCTGCTTTGGAGGGAGATCTTGTGTAAAACCCAGAGGCAGCCACAGCCTGATGGTTTCCTGTAAGGATCAAGTGCTTCTCAGCAAAAATCATGGTGCAGAGTCAGGTCTTTCTAACGTTGGAGAAGTGCTAAATATGCATGGAAGCCATTCTGATGGTGGTTATAAAAAGTTTTTAAAAGATACCTATAAAGCATGTTTTTTAATTGATCACTGTGTGTCTCCCATGTCCATTTGTCAATTAGCAGTGGTACAGATAGGGCTAGAGGCTCTTTCAGGAATGTTTTTCTCCAAGTAGGATGAAAATCTCAGTGCTGGGTAACCTAAATGCATTAACCTGATTCCTGGAGAGACCATTATTGTCCCAGCACATCCATGTATGCCTTGTATGGTTGTAGGTGTCCCTATTCACAGCATGGAATTGATTAAACTGAGTTGTGGAGCTGTTATGTAACGTTTCTAGACTATTTGAAAACCTTTTTCTTCAGTGTAATACACAGACTGAGGCCTATGACTGTTCTGAGTGCTGGGGATGCTGCAGTATCCACACAGAGAGCTCAGAACAACCTGCCAGGTGAAGCCTCTTATAAAGCCAAATGTTATCATAGAATCTTCCTTTGTTTGTTCCCTTTATTAAAAAAAAAAAAAAAAAAAGGCAAAATAACCTTTCTAGGTTTAGGCATTTGTTAGATATTTCAGGGTTGATTCTAAACCATTGTTGTAAAAATAACAATAACTTTAAAAAATACAACTAAAACCTCCTAAAAAGTCCAGAAATGGTTTCTTAACACAAAACATTTATGTAGAGTCTTTCAAAGTCTTTTCTGTACCAACAGCAATGTGTCACATGTCAAATTTAGATCAAGGGCTTTTTTATGGAAATACTTTTATGGTTTTTGGAAACTAGTTGGGGCAGTCTTTATCTGTTCATTTGCTGTGCTGTTGTTGTTAGGATGCAGTCATGCTTTTAGAAGCAGCAGAAAAATAATGATTATGAAATATGTATTGCTACATCTGGAGTTTGAACTAGATATGGAGACAAACCCACTTGAAAACAAAGAAGTTTTGGGAGCGGAGATGTTTGCTTGAATTTAGGAATAACAAAAAAGTCTAAATAACTTCCTTCATATGTTATTTGCAGTCTGCTTGAAATTAATTTTTCTGTCTGAGTTAGAGTGATAAAGCCACACACATGTGCAAATAACTCTTGGATGTGAGTGCAGACTCTTGTTTGCAAACAAAATTCTTGAGGGAATGTAGATGACAAGTTTGTGTTGTATGGATTAACTACTGTATATGCATGCTGAACTTGGTATAATATATATTGAAAATCCATTTGCACAATTCAAGTCCAGTGCAGTGTTAGTTCAAATGCTTGTCAGCATTTTTAAAAGGATGAGAAAAAGAGTCTCAGTTTTGGGACTCTGAACAACTTCTCCTCTCATATTGTTCTCTCTGACACCCAGTAGGCCTAAATCAGTGTGCAAATGTACCAGTCCAAAAGGCAGCAGAATTTTGTTCCTGATCATTCATTCATTCATTCATTCAGAAATTGCTGAAGTTGGTAGGAATCTGTCCACCAGCCCCCAGGGGTTTCAAAATAGGGCTGAGTTCTCAGTTTCCAATCTTGCTGATAATCACGTTAATTAAGTTTGATGTGTTAATTCAGTTTTATTTTTTAAAGCCTCTAGAATTGGTTTCAGAAGCTAATCTCAGTTTCATTTTATATATTATTTTAGGCTTTGTATTTCTTAAGGTGGAAGAGTGACACATCTTACCCCAGTTTTTCCTTTCTTAGTCACCTACTGATGAAGATGGCATTACAACATGGAAGAAAAAAAAAAAGCTTTTGTAGATGCAGAAAAATCCAGGAAATTTTGAGGATCTTAAGTGGCTTTTATGTAAGACGAGATGTCAGTCCCTTCTCACCCATTCTTGGCCCTTGCACATCACTAAATGTGTCTTCCAGTACTGCCTTTTACTGTGTGTAGTGTTGAATTTCAATTTGATTTCCCTGTAGGACTTCCTGCAATGTCAAGGCCTCCCACTGGCCTTCTGGAAGGATGTAAAGGAATTGTATTACTGGTTCCCAAGACTGGTCAGGTTTAACTTCTTGTCTTACTGTGATGCCCTCCTGATAGAAATAAAAGGAAGCCTTGAGGCTTCTGAGAGAAGAGCGATGTCTGTCTGCTCCTGCCCCGTGCCCGCCTGCCTTGGAGCCTGTGTCGGGCTTTGGGTCCATTCCTCGTTAGCAAGTGGCAGAGTGGCTCTGCTCATCTGTGTGTAGCTGTGCCAGACTTGCATGGGGTGGGGTCAGGCTGGCAGAAAACTCTAGAGCTGCCTCTGGTGGTGCATCAGGCTGACCCTTTGTAAGGGGCAGGAATGCCCTAGAGCAGAGGAATCTGCAGCCTTGCTCGTGGTAAAGGAGACATCAGCAGCCAGTTTTATGGCTGTTGGATCCACTTGGGTGTGCTCAGAGCTTATTCAGTTAAGCCAGTGGCTAAAAAGCTTTGTTTGTGTTTTCCCAGTTTTATGCTGGTGGTTCCTTCTGTGTCTTGTCTATAAACAATCATTTGAAGGTATATACCTGTAGTTTGCCTACTGAGCTGTTGCAAAACTAGGTGCTGGTGGAGAGATTTGAAGTAGAAGTGTCTTGCAAACAAATTTACCCTTTCTTCTCAAAGTTGGGCATCTCCTTGTCACTCTGTCTAGCAGAAGCTTGCAGACCATGTTATGAATATTTTTGAGAGCTCAGAGAGGGAACATAGCTCCCAATCGCTCTGTCTGGGCTGCTTGCCATTGTCTTGTCCTGCATGTGTGCCTTCTGTGAAGTGGGTTTTTTTTGGGTGGGAAGTTTGTGTCTCCCTGTTCATATTTCTCTGTATGCTTATGGAGGAGACAGAGGGCAGGAGATGAGTATCTGTAACCAGTGGGTGCAGTTGTCTAGACTCTTCTCTTACCTGCTGTGGGTTTTTTCCCTTCATTATTGTGCCTGAAACTTGAAGCCATCCTCTGAAGGTAGGATAGCACTGGCATGAGTCCTGAGAAAAAAACTTAAGATTTGGCTAAGAACTGATGTGTTGAAAAGTGTCGGTGGAGGCTTTCTTTGTGTTACTCCTAATTATCATTTCTTTCCCATTAACTAGAGACAGATAATTGAAGCTTAGCACTGGAAAGAACATTTTGTAGGAACAGCCCCACCCCAGGAAGGTGATGAACCGATGACCCCATAAGCTTTCCTAGCTCAAATTTCTGTGGCTTTTTCATCAGGAAAGGACAGAACGAGGACAAGAACACTTTGAGACTTTATATCCATTCTCTGCTTAAATAAAGAGAAGGCAAACAGAATCTGGTTTCCTCAACACTGATTGTGTTAAATAGGGCTCTCCATTACAAGTTAAGTTACACTGATCTCTGGATAAAGTGTGAGGGATCTGTAAACAGCAGGAAACATTCAATGAGCCTGAAATAAAAGTGTGATCAGACTGCAGTGACAGACTGTCTCAGGAGTGCATGCCAGCCTGTGCAGGTGGAGCAGGATATAAAGCACCAGACAGCTAGTTGGAAATCCCACCGATGGAATTTGGGAGGGCATCTGTTACACCTGTCTCTGAAAGGGTGATCACCTTGTCAGAGAGTAATGATTTGATACAAGGAGCTGCATTTAGGAGATTTGAAATTTTTTGTTATTGATCCTCTGTAAAGAAGCTACTATAGAGCAGAAGCAAATGCTATAGAGAGGTAATATTTTTGAATTAAACTGTCTGATAGCATTACAGAAAGCAAAGAAGTTTTTGGACTCGTGGACTGTGGCTGTTTCCACCCCCTCCTGTGCATCTCAGCCAGCCTAATGAAAGGTGTTGCCTCTCCCACTAAATTTCTTTTGTACACTGGATAATTGTGTGTATAGTGTGTTAGATGCTGCTGCCGCCTTTGTAAGAAACTTGTTAACAGTCTGTTTTGCTTTGCATCCCTGCAGGTCGGATTCGTACCAGGAGACAGAGCTCTGGCAGTGCCACAAGCGTCACCTCAACGCCTGCTGATACTCGAGGCCGCAGCCGGGCTAAAGTAGTGTCCCAGTCCCAGCGTAAGAACTGCTTTATTCCTGGGGGAGCAGAACAGAGAGTTATTAATGTGTTTCTCTTGAGTTACAGTAGCATCAGCAGAGAATTGGGCTCACTTTGGACATGTAATAAAACGGATCTCCATCTAGCCAGTGTGTGCTCCTGCTGACAAACAGGGCCCCAAATCTGAGTGCTTAGTTGCTGCCTTTTTTTACCAGTCATGCAGCAGAATTTCATGTCGCTGTGATGTGTAGCTCTAAATAACTGGCACTGGGTCCTGCTGAGACACCCCCTGAGCCTGTAGCTGACTGGTTGCCCTGCCAAGCTTCTCCTGCTTATGTGACTCTATTTCTGTATGTGCGAACACGTGAGCTGTCTAAAATTAATGGGATTTGACATCAGTTGAAAACAGGACATTACCTATTTTGTGTAGATATGGGAAAAAGGGTTCTGTTTTGATTCACATGACACATCTGCGCTCTCTGGCTTCCTGGCAAGGTATGGTTTTCTCCTAGGAGCCACACATGTAGTGCTGTTGCATATGTGTCATGTGTATCTGGGGAAAATTTTGTCATTCAGACTTTGAAAAGGAACTGGAGGGAGGGAGAAACTCCCTGTTATGAGGACTTTCAGCCTTGGGAATAGAAGATTGGGTTTGTGGAAGGACCTGTCTGTTCTGAAGACTTGTCTTGCTTTGTACCCCTATTCGAAAGCCCTTCTCTGTTCATTCTTTCATTGCTTTGCTCTGTCATGCTGGAGGGATGAAAAAGCCGTTTATAGCTTTGTGTTAGGCTGGGAGAACTGCAGAAACACATAGTATATTGAGCATGGGGCCAAATGGAAATCTTTACATTGAGGTCATAAGGATATATTTGGGCTTTGGGATGCAAACGTAAATTGATATCATCAGTGTTGAACCTAAAACTGATCCAAGACTAGAAGTGTCCTTTTTTCCCTAAACTTAGTTTGGTGAAAAATGGTCAGACCAGATGAGACAAGTCTCAGAAGTATTTAAAGAATAGTTAAATATTCTCTAAAGGTTTCAAAGATTATAGACTTAATATTGCTATAGAATGCCTTAGGAAGATTTAGGATGGTCATATCTGGACCTGCTGCCTTGGTCTAATTTGCTGAGTTTCCAGCCTATCCCAGCCAGATATGATCTTTAGCCTTACACCAAATGTTGCATGGAATAATTTATGAATTCAAATATAATGAGTTGGTCACAGGACCAAATTCTCCATGCCCACACAGTGAATAATCATGTTGTAATTTTGCGGACTGGGTTGGGGTGCAGTTTAGAGCAGAATTTGGGTCTTGGTGTCTTGGTTGACATTTTGCTGAGAAGCTGGTCAACCTTGGGAAGTGAGTTGCATCTGCACATTAACTCACTGCATTCTGCAGAGGCTTTAGAAGTGACATGTTTGTAAATAAATCTGTCTGTATTGTGTATAGCACAAACCGCATGCTGAACGCTGTATTGTCTTGCTGTCTTTTAATCCACTTTTTGCCTGTCCCTTGGTCTGCCCTCATAATCAAGGATCCAGATCAGCTAATCCTGCTGGTGGTAAGAAACATTTTCCCTTTCTTGCTTTTTCACGTTATTTCCTTCACATTTTTTAACTGCTAAGCTTTTAGCTTCCCTCATTCTCTCCTAACTGTAAGGCTTAAAAAGCATATTCTTGAAGTCATAAATGAAAATGTGTATGGTAGGTGATTTTGCTTTCTCCCAGTAGTCAAACATGGTGAGTGTATGTTCTGATGTTGAAGCTGGCTCAGAGCTGCAGCTCAAACCCTAGGGCTGAATTATTCTCTCAGTTATTTCAGTATGTCCCTGCTGACATCAGTGAGATGACTTTTAGATTGTGGTGCCTGTGTGGAAGACTGGCACCTGTCACTTTGAGGTGGGGAGAATGGAGCCAGTACCACATACAATATTAGAGTATATTTGATTGGTTCAGAATGGCTCCTGCCAAGACATTGGAGGGAGCAAATAAGTTAAAATAATACATGTGCTATGGTATTGTTCATGAGACTAATAGAGTTGCATATCTTCTTAAATTAAGACAGAAGAACAGTCTTGAACTCTTACTAGTTGTAATAGTATCTGGAAATGAAATTCTTGTGAGATGTGCAGATGCATTTCAGAAAGAAATCAGCACAAGTATTGGTTCAAAATGTGAGCTTGCCTAAATATGTTCTTGCAGCCTTTTCAAATATACTTTTCTTGGCTGTTTCAGCAAATAAATTGAATGTCAGAAATAGCAACAGCAGATTTTCCAGGACTGACATACCTGAAGAAAAAAAAGTCATCAATCTATTAATCTTACAGTCATTTATGATTGCCTTTAATCTAGCATTACTGAATTTTCAAATGACTTACCAAATGAAGACTCACAGCAAAAAAAAAAGTGTTAGTCATCTCATTGAGTTAGCCAGCAAGAGTGTTTCAGAAATATATACTGCAGCTAGAATGTAAATATGTAGATAAATCTTGGTTAGTACACTGTCTTGCAGACAAATGGCTTAGAAGAAATGTGAAGTTGCCATGGACTATTCAAACAGACAAGGAAAAATCAAACAGGCCAACTATTCAACTTGCTAAAAATTTTCATCCTCTGAAAAATGGCTTAGGTTTAACCAGCCAGACCTAAGTAAGCCAGCATCTCTACAAATGTGAGAGGCTCTTGTGATTTACCCATTATGGTGCCGATCTGTTCAGATGTAGTGGGTTTTTTATTTTCCTTCAGTGAATTATTGCAGAAAAGCAATGCCACCACTGCAGTATAGCACAAAGCTGCCTGAGCTGCTTTGCAGTACGTGACCTGTGCCAGAAGCACTGCAGCACAGCTCTACACACAGCCTGGTTGGTGTTGCTTTGTGAGGAGGTGAGGCAGGCTGGGAATCCCTTGCAGTTGCAGCAAGGCTGCCCCAGCACCTCCACAAGCTCTCCTAAAGCCAGCTGGGGTGTTCATACACTGCAGTGTCTGCTTTGGCCTTGATCTTCATGGGCAGCTGATGTCAGTGTTCATTGTCCACAGGCTTTCCTCAGTCTTCTTGAAGGCTTATAGGGAACACTCCCATTAGATTTCTGAGTGATTTGGATTAAATTCTTACCTAGAGCTGATTGTGTTCCAGTTTTGCTGTCAGTATATTTAAAATCTTGGGGGATTTTAAATGTTTTTTCTTTATTTCTGGTTCTCTTCTAGCTGGTAGCCGGTCTAGTTCTCCGGGTAAGCTCTTAGGAAGCTCCTATGGTGGCCTGAGCAGTGGAACATCCAGAGTCCAGCCAGTGCCATCATCCTCCGAGAAGCGCAGCAAGATTCCTCGGAGCCAGGGATGCAGTCGGGAGACGAGTCCCAACAGAATAGGCCTAGGTAAGAACAGTCACTGCAGTGATGTGCTGGCCAGCCTGCTTGAAGGAGGGGCTTTCCTGTTGCTCAGGAAACTTTATGTTACTGTTTTTCTTCTGAGTTTTTCAGTTGCCAAGTTAATGTGACTGTGGTTTATAGGAGAATAGTTTTAATTTTCAAGGTTGAGGTTATGGTTTGAAAGTAAGCCTAAAGATGTCATGATGTCTTTTCTGTTTGAAATTCAACGTGACCAATGTTAGTAGATCAGGAAGCAAGAACAATTGTCAATAACCATCACAGCAAAAATACCTCATATAAGCTTAGGCCTAAAATGAGTTGTGCAGTTTTTACAGTCACTTGGAATCAAGGGCAAAAAGCACCTTCTTGGATTATTTTAGAAAATTTGCATCTTAAATGGTTTGCTTCTCTCATCCTTAATATCCTGGAGCCATGTTCTTAGACCCCATTTTAGAGGTATGCATTAATTGTTCTGCTTTTGATACTCTTCTCTCAGTGACTGTTATGTAAATATTCTGTAATAGTTTCTATTTTCAAATTTTTCAGCAGACTTTTTTTTTAAGTCAGGTGAGTAAATATCATATATATAAAACTTTGTGTATCTGAGTTGAAGTGAAAAGGTATTCAATGTGCTGTCTGAACACTTTCATTTTTTAATAGAAATTCTTTTATGAATTTGAAGCTAATGTAGAAGAACATTTTAAATTATACTAATACTAAATTGTTTTTATCTCCAAAGACTTCTCTAGTAGATTGAAATTTATTGAAATTATAGCCTTACTGTTGGCAATTAAATTTATACCTATTGCCTTAGCAATAGTTTTATATTTTACATTTGAGTTGCATTTTTATTTAGAGAAGGTTGTAATAAAGAAGTATTTTATTCTTTCTTTCCAGTATACTGAAATAAATCTAAAGCACCTGAGTGTATATGCCACTATGATTCATAAAAAATACTGCATATTCATTGTGACTGCTTTTCCAAATTCAGTGTTCTTCTCATGTCTGATCTATTTAATGGCCTCTGTATGAATACATTGTGCTTCTCTGTTCGTTGCTTTTAAAATGTAAAGCCTCCCAAATACTAGAGATAATTGTTCTGCTATCACTGTGTAGAAGAGCATTGTTTTTTAGGAGGAAGCAAAGAATGGTGGATGGTGCCATCACACATGCTTAAACTGATCATCATATTACATGGTCTGATTTGAAGCATTCTTCAGCACCTGAAGGGAAATTGCTTTGTGTAAAATCCTCACTCTTGGGTTGCCTGCTTTCAGGTATATTACAGGAGCCTTGAATTCTTTTGAAAGAGTAATTTGTATGTCATTTCTCTGGTGTGCTCCCTGAGAACACAATCAGTGCTTGTTCTTTGAGAGTGGGAGAGAGTTCTGACATGTATCAGATGTGTGGCTTTCACATATTTCCCCCAGATGTTATTGTTCATGAGACTGGGTTGAGCTGTTATGGGAACAGGAGTGTCTGACACTTCCCTGTTCAGTTGCAGAAATTCTGTATATTTATTGATCCTGAAAGTTGTGATACTGACCCAGATGGAAATAGCTTTTGAGCTGTCAGCTGTAGACCATTATTCCATTGTATTTATTACTTTATAACATAGTAGCTAACAGTATTTTATGCTTCCTTATTGTGTTGCTTCCGTCTCTGTATTTCTTTGATATTTTATTTTGTTTGTTCATTTCATTAAATAGACTCCCACTCACCTTGATTCCAAATACAGAAACCATCCATTGGAGTTTTTCAGGCTCTCCTGGGGCAGTAGCAATAATAGAGCCCTTTGCATGTGGATGCCTGTTAGCATCAGTACCTTGCTGCTAGCTTTGATTTCCATGATGGCTACAGGTATCCATGAAGTAGATTCCTTCTGTGTGCTGGGAACCTTGAAGAAGTGTGTTGTTTTCCCAGAGGCAGCACAACGAACCACATTCAGCCTGCTGAAGTCCTGTTTGGTCACCTATATGGCTCTGATTGTGACACTTCAGTTTTAAGCTTGCCCTCTGCTGCCTGCTCAGTGAGATTTACTGGTAGTAATACCCTGTTGGGGAAGGAGGAGTACAGTCCACCTAATTTTGAGCTTTTCTTTGGACCCTTTGAAGGAGATCATCTGTTCAAATGGGTGATGTCCATTTTCCACGGATTGAAAATTATCAGCCTGAACTTAGTTCTGTTGGATGCTCTGCAGATCATGTGGCACAGCTGGATCTGAAAGAAGTGACAGATTCAAGGTAGCCATTCTCCAGAAAGTGGTGAAGGCACAGCTGTCAGTGCCATGTAGCAGCACTCTTTCTGTTGGGATTATGCTGTGCATGTTTATTGGGAATCTGAAAGCAGTTCTTGACTTGCCTTCACTGGGTGTTCCCCACTGCAGAGCTTTCCTTTGGCTGTTTGGCAGAATTTCAAACTCTTTAAGATGCTGGTATTGATGTAAGAAAGCCTCTCCTGATTTTTAGTCTCCACTTAAGGATCATTAAAATTCACACCCTAATGAAATACAAGTTTCTTCCAAGTGGTAGATTGGTAAACAGGGGCACTTTCATGTTCTGCTGGTGATATTTGCATCTGTTGGGTTCCTCTGGTGTAAGACAGCTTAATAGTGTGTTTTGATAATGGTGTGAGCCATGTCCAAGTGCTCTGACTGTCCAGATGAAATTGGTAAAACTTAGATGTACAGTACACATTAGAAAGTTGGAATGTTACTGAAAACAACCCGTCCTTGTCCTGTCCTAGACTTTCTCACAGCAGAGCTGGCTGTGGACACATTGTCTGCTTTCATGCTGCCTACTCCTCTTAATCCATTTTGCTACTCATTCACTTGATTTCTGTCCAGCTTTTGGGGGTTTAGAATTCTCAAATTGAGACTTGTGTCTGTCCTCCCTGCTTTTGCTCCCTGTGCTGCAGAGACAGGCTGTCACGGTGTGAGACACTTACTTAAATGACAACACTGCTGGCCTTTACTGCTGGCAGTGTCTGAAGGAAATAGTCTGAGTAGCTGATACAAAATCTTCTCTACACAGCACAGTGGTGGAAGTGTGAGGCAGGTGCCTGGGAGTCCACAACACTCATCCTTCAGTTCCTTTCAATCCATTCATTTTTCTTGATTTTCTTTTGTATCCAGTATCATGCAATCCTTTTATTAGCGCATTAATCCTGAAGTACCCAGTGTTTGATTTGTGAAGTCAGTATTATGCTTCATGTGTAGCATTGTCCTACTACTGAGTTCTCATGCAGGTAAAGTGCATTTTTTTCATCCTTCATGCTGCTGCTGTTAGCTGATATGGAAGGAGAATCTGTTGTGTGTATCCATTAATTTTTTTAATCATTCACATCTCTCCCTCTCTAAAGAGCCTTTACTGTTTTAGTAGGGTTGTATTATAGAAAAGATGGGCAGATCTTCTCTGCTTAAGAGAAATGACTGTTCATGCAAACCTGATGTTAAGGCTGCCATTATTTACATCTAAGCATGAGACCCAAGAATGAGAAGTTTGCTTCTAGAGAGTCTGCAATTTCAAGCCAAGTATTTGTGTGAAAAACTTTAGTATTGCTTTTACTTGTAGTTCACCTGTAAGCTTTTTCCCTTGTACATCTGAGATGGGATTATTGTACTCATGGACCCTAATTTCATCCAGTTCTTATAATTTAGTCTGTTTTATTTATTCTAAAACCGTCTAACCCCATACCATGAGACATTATGGTGATGTAATCAGCTTGGTTAATGGCTCATCTTACATTGTCTGACATCAGAGATCAACCATCAGAACCATTAATTCATCTGAGAGATGCGAACTGGGTTTTGCAAAACTGGGAGGGATGTGACAAAGCAAGATTCTGGCAGAAGTCTCTGAATTTTAAAGCCCAAATATGAAGGTTTCTATTTTGTTCTGTACTGTTTTGCTTGAAGGATGCTAATATATCCAGTGTTTGTGAGAGCACTGATTACTGAAGCAGTGTAGAGGAACTTTATCTTGAGTCTAGTCTTTTAAGTTCTGTATACAAACCAACAGAGATTTATAAGAATATATATATATATTCTGAAGCATGCAACTTACATTATTTTTATAAAAACAAGGATACAGTCAAAGTATTAGCACGTTCATGTTATGCATATGTACCTCTGCTGTGTTGTCATCAAAGCTGGTAGATTAGGTTTTACTCTGTACTTGAGAAAATTCCTTAACAGCGATTCCTGAACACTTGAAATATGCTACTGCCTTTTCAAAACAGCAAGGGAAATGCCTCTTGTCATTAAGTTCTCCTGACAATTAACTGCTGGGTTTTGCCCTAAGAAAATATTAAATTCTTTACCAGGCATAAAGGTTGCTAAATTACTTTCTGCAAACATTTTAAAAACACATAGGGTCTCGAACATCTGCAAGCATGTAGGGTTTTGTCAAACTAAAGAATATAATTTAAAGCTCCCCTGAAGTGTGCATATATCTCTTATCAGTATGCATATAAAACCATAAAGATAAGTTTTTAGAGATGTCTAAAGAGCAGAAGTTAGCTTCTGTTAAATATCTGAAGCTACTGTTCTCTTCAAATTCAAATCACTTTTTAACCTGTCTTTCAGGTATTCAGGTTCTTAATGTTTTTCCCAGTGTCTTTCATTGGAGAAAGATATCTCTGCAAGTCTGTGCAGTACACCTTTTTTCCTTAGGATATTTGTTCAAAAAACTATGTTGTGAAAAGCAAATCTATGTAAAAATATCATATTGGTATTATGATTACTTAAAAAAATTTTCATCTGCTATTTTGTTCCAGAAGGGTGTTTATTTTATAATTAAGGAAGAAATATTCCAGAAGGGTTTCTTTCAGCCTCATCTGTTTTGCAACAGTAGAGCTTCCCTAAGTGATTGAAGATTCCTGCTCTACTTGAATAACAAAACTTGGATTGCTTAAGAAAAAGGCAGACTGTCAGCCAGACATTAATGCTGCTGAAATCTCACATCACAAACACAGCTCAGCATGTAAGGTAGTTGGTTTATAAAGAGCCTGAGCAGGCTGCTGCAAATTGTAATTACTAATGTAATAATTACCATAACTAACAGAAATGTGACTTGACTTTGAGCTTTCTGTCCTCATTAAACTTGTTCACCTTCTCTGAAACTCTCCATGCTGCATGCTAGCACGGAGCAGTCGTATCCCCCGACCCAGCATGAGTCAGGGGTGCAGTCGTGATACCAGCCGTGAGAGCAGTCGAGATACAAGCCCTGCTCGGGGCTTCCCTCCACTTGGTGAGTACATGTAGGCATTGGAGCTTTAAGGGTCAATTTTTCTTTCCTTTTTCCCTTGTGATTGCCCTTTCAAGACACTGCTAGGTGGAATGAGCTCTTTTCTGTCCTCTGGATTCCTGACACTCCCCGTTTCCAACCCCATTTTTTTCCCCCTGTTTTCTTCTGCATGCTTCAATTCTGGTTCTCAGCATTTCACTGTTAGCAGGGAAATAGCTTAGTTTGAACTTTTGCAATTTTTAGTTTCATTGAATCAGCTTGTATGGGGCTGCTGTGCTTCACTTAATAACACTGATGGAAATCTATGGGAGGGCAAGCCTGGATTTTCTAGGTCATAATGAAGTAGTTTTGTAGCATCATAGCCTGTTGTTGAGTGACTCTCAATTGTTCATGATTCGGTTTTCTTACAGCTAGGTATAGTTACAGTATATAATTTCTATCCTAAATGCTCCAATGGAGATAGCAGCTCTCTTTGTGTAGAGGTTTTACAGGACAGTCAGTCATCAATTAAGTTGCACATGCTGTTTTGTAGGAAACTGTATCAGGCAGCATAAAACCATGGAAAGACTGAGATTTTAAAGGAGCATCATTAAAGTGCAGCTTAAGTGTACAGTACAAATAGAAAATCTCATTACACTTACCATATGCGGAAGTTTTTCTGCACAATGCTGAATACAGCAAGATAGTTAATGTTTCTGATCAAATACCATATCATATATTCAACCAAATACATTACTTGTTGTATCAAAACTTGTCATCTCAGACGTGAAATACAGTTGATCTCCAGGCCCTTTTCATTTATGTAGTAATTTAATGAAGAATGCTGTTGCAGGATCTATTTTGCACATAGTGACAAAATATGTGCTATGATGTAGTGTGTAAGTGGAACATAGCATAAGTAAATATTGGAGAAACTTTTGGGTTCAAAGACTTCATTATATTGAGCTATAAAATAATCTGTTTACATTAATATCTCAACTTTCAGTGAAAAATGGAAGGAGTTCACCCTCACATTCATAACTTGGTTCATCGCTCTTTAAGATAAATAGATTAACATTTTATTGATTAAATGAAGCTGATTTCATACCAGAGCTAAAAAAACCACAGTAGATCCGCAACTGTAGCTTGTTTTTATAGCTAACCTGCCTAGCTTCAATTTTGAATGGAGCTTTTTTCCTCCAGCCAAAATGTATAAGCAGGCTGGATTTCAGCGTTAACTCCTCAGTGTTCTATGTCACTGTGCTGTGTTTTGTTTATTTTATTGAAAATACAGTAGTAAAAGTCTTGAGCCCTTATTCTGAAAAGCAAATGCAGTGTATCAGAACCATGGATGGTGTGAGCTTTGTACATTCCCACCAGTGCTGAGTCTGACTCTTACACTGACTGGGATTGTAAAATCTTAGTTACAGATGTATTTTAACAAATTGTGAGGCGAGAGTCTTCTCATTTTAGCTCATGATATTTAATTATCTGAAGAGTAATGCATTTCTAGAAATACATTGTTATTAAGTCATAAAGGTTACATGGGGAGGAAATATCAATGTAACAACAGTAACCCAATGTAGTTGTTATCCTATTAACTTTTTCTTGTGTTTTCATTGAAGTACTTTAAGCTCAAATACGTTCATGAACTTGTTAATTATGTAGTGTGTAATTCATCTGAAAGAAATTTATATATGTCAGTTTAAGCCAAAACACTGTATTTTCAGTATTTTATAGAACCCAGTTAATCTTGCAATAATGCAAAGGTAATATAATCCTGCTGTGCATGGTCTGGTTTTGCTTACAAAGATTAACTTGAATATTTGTGAATTGTACTCAGAGTAGCTATATGTAAATGAGAAGGTTCTTGCATTTAAGGGTATTATGGTCAGTGTCAGCACTGACATCCTTACCTTGTAAATGTTGTTTTGCAGCTTGTTTTGGGGCTGCAGGTATGCATGTCTGTGTATCAAGATTCCTGCTTCCTAAGTTAGTAAAAACACTCAAGAGTGAGTCTATACTCAGCCTCTTTGCAGAGATGGGAGTTTTTTTTCTTTTTTAGTTATTGTTGTTTCTCCCTGGGCCTTGGTCTTGCACAGTGGTGTCCACAGGGGCACAGTGGATGGCTTGGGAGAAAGCAGTTGAGATCTATGAACCTTAATTGTGAGGTTCAATCCATAATCCTGCACTGATCATGCAAATCTTTCGTGAGTTTACTTATGATATCAGTGGGATTGTTCTCTCGAATAAATGCATGTGTTCTCCATGGTCAAAGACCACATTGCATATTCTGTACAGCTTTTACTGAAGCTCTCCAAGTTAAAAAAACCAAAAAATTTTATTTTTCTCACTTTGCTGATTTCTATTTCATTCTATTAGTATTTGTGTTTATGAATGCTTTGCCTTAAACAGAGGACTTTCTGCTGCACATATATGTGCATAATTGACAAAGCCTATTTGTATTGTAAGGTGATTCTGCTTTATTTTTTCAGTTTCTTGACAGTACTAGTTATGATGCTAAAGCAACAAGGCCTTCAGTGAGTCTGTGGTGATGAATTGCTTAAATGAACAGTTGGTTTCTTGGGTTAGTTGCTTTGAGCTGGTGAGCATGTCATTGCTAGACATAGGGAAAACTTCTTTAGAAAGACAAAATTTCTGTAATTTGGAAATGACTGGCCCCATTTTTCATTTGCTTTCATAAAGAACTCAATTGTATGCTGAATCCAAGAACTGAAAACCTCTCCAAAGGCATTTTGTGATTGATGTGCTGCTAACAACTGGGAATTGAAGTGGGAGCTTTATTTGGCTTAGGCTCCTCTGCTACTGTGTGTGTTCCATTGCTTTTAACAATTTGTATACATGAGTTGTTCTGGATAGGTGTATGATGTGCATATTCTCGTTAGCTGTGCATGTACATACTGAGGTTCAAGAAACATGTATGCAAAATTTGTTAAAAGCAAGAGACCTTTGGAAGTAGCAACACCTGCAATATGTGTGTACATGTGTTTACTTGGAAAAGAAACCAACCCGAGGACCTCTACAGTGGTTGGTGACCTCCCTGTATGACTCTTTCTACTTATGTGGTTACGCATTCTCTTTGTTAACGTTGGTTTTATTATGCATAGGCTAGAATGTGGTGGAAAAATACCTGCAAGCACAATTCGTAACCATTCCTCATGGCTTCACTTTGGGGTTTAGATCAGACACATCTAAACCCTTCTCTGTAGTTATGTGCTCCACTTTCTCGTGACGGCCGCCTGCCAGACCTGCAGGTCTGGAACTTGGCTGATGTGCATCAGGGTGTCTTTGCTGAGCTGCACCCAGTTTGGGACTGTTCCAAATGAGTTTTGTCATGCATCATGTTTATGGTCACGAGAGGAGGGGGAAGCCGCAGGTGGAGGCGTCGCTGTGGGGCTTGCACTGTACCTGTTGCGCATCCACATACAGCGCCATTCCCTGTCACTATGAAACACCTCTGCCGGTAGCGGTCACGCGCATCCCCTTTGGATTGTGGCATTTTCTGTCTCGGGTTCAGTGTGTGTTAATCCTGTGGGTGTTGCCATTCCTTCTACTTGCAGCTTCTCGACGTCATTCCAGGTCCACTAGTGCTCTCTCCACTGCTGATTCTGTTGGGCAGTCAGGTGAACAAGCGCTAACTGCATGAATCTGCTTCTTATACGTAGTCTTGTTTTACATCATCTTAACATTTGCCATCGTGTGCATCAGCCAGCACTCAGCATGTGCTTCTCACCACTGCGAGGCTTTCTGTTCTGCTTTTGTTCAACGTGGCTTTTTGTTTTGAGTTTCATTTATTGGATGTTTTTAATTTTATGTATTTTAGGAGCATTGTGAACAGTGTTTAAACAAAGGGTGATCCAGGGCTTTCTCAATTCTCCTGTAAATATGATCAGTTGTGCAGCATGGGCTAAATCCTGACTGATACAGAGTACTTGCAGATTCTGTTTCCTCTTTAGCAGTGTAGCGCTTTACAGTGCCTAGGACGGAGTCCCAATGGGTTTCATCCCATTTATTACTAAATATTATGGACTTCTGTCTCTGTTAATGAAAGTTCTTTGTGGGATCCCCTCTAAAATACACAAGAGCAGCAAAAATTAAGCAGCTGATGAGCTATCAGAATGAACTTTGGAGCATAACACGTGCTGATCCATCCTTCATGTAATTCTGAAGGCCTTGTCCAAAGTACATGGAAGTTTCTGAAAGAAAAAAAAATCCCTTAATTTCACTGGGCTTTGCATTAGGTGACTGATGGTTACATGTAATGAGAAAAATCTGCAGATTCCAGTTGCTTCTGTCCCACCTCTGTACTGGATTTGCAGTTATGGAACCCATAATTCCTTTTGAAATAAGGATGTTTTACTGGGAATCTTAAAAAGAATTCAATGAGGGCTGTTAGCTTTGGGACAACAGAGACTTAATTGTAGGCATGAAGATGAAGTAGACAATGAGGGCTTCAGTATTTCCTTGGGGGCTAAAATCATGTAAGGAATTTGTTATACTGAAAATTATTTAATTAACACCCTTCAAATAGGGAGTGAAAAATACTGTTTCTCATGAGTCTAGTTAAATGGCTACTACTTAACTAAAACTCAAAACATTTCTCAACAGAAATTATGCAAGCTGATTTGACTGGTATTTTTCAAATAGCGATTTGAATTTGTATTTAACCAAAATTATTAAAAATACCTAAAATAGCTCATTTGTAATACAGATTTAAGCTTTGTTTGCTTTTGGCTTCCTGTCATAGTCACTTCATGTTTGGCTCCTGTGGTTTGGTACAAAGCATAATCAAATTTTGTATGGTTACCTGTGTACTACGGAAGGCCAAAATCTTCTGAAAAATGGCAAAATAGGATTAATAATAGCGGTTGCAAATTTTCACCAAGTTTGTAGCAAGTATAATGAATCTATCTAGGGAGACAAGGGAATGTGGCCAGAGCATAATTCACAGATTTCTTGCCCAGTAAGATTTGGCTTGGCTGTACTAGTTATTCCTGGAGCCAGATATGTTCCCCACATCAGAGGTACATTGAGGTCTCTCCTGTGGTCTTATTTCTGCACCTAAGTACAACAACAGTGTCTTGGGGAGAAGCCCAGACTGACTTGGGTGTTGTGAATTTAAAAATCACTGAACAAAGTAGTTTAGAGGATTCCTTGTAGCCATCGAGATAGAAGCCAGCATGCCACACTGTACTTGATGTGTTGAAAAAGCTCAGTTTTGTTTCTTTATGCTGGGCATTTAAATTGATCTTTAATTGAATTACTTTATCATTTTGTTCTTCATTTAAAAAAAAAAACCAAACAACTATCTTCCCTTTTCTAATGTTCTAAATTTATTTGAAAACAAATGACAATGGTATTTTTCATGCTATGTAGTTTCAAAAGTTAAAGCCAAATTCTGATGTCAGTAACACTTGAGTAATGTTAATTGAGTTGGATTTAAATATAAAACTAAGTCCAGAACTTACCTCAACATTTACAGCTCTTGTACTGTACCAGATCTCATTTACACTTAGAAAAATCCTTCTTTTCTGTACAGCTTTATAGGATATATATTTCCATAGTGGTGACTTTAGTTTCAATCAGACCTAATGCATAATCATCTCTGTGCTTCTGTTAAGAGTGCACAGATTTTTAGGAAAAAAGCACTATTGTATCTTCATATTTGAAGTGATTCTTCAACCCAAGTGCATTAAAAAAGGGGATAGTAATAACACATACAACTTTTATTTCTTTGTGAAATGTCATGATTTGATTACTTTTTGGCAGTAGTTCTAAGAAGTTTGTTTATTTTTTTTTCCCTTGTAATGTGTTTTGTAGAAAATGTGCTTTTGTTGTTAATCAGAAATGTCTTGTCTGGGTATGTAACTCTAAGAAACATTAAATTTTGACAGGTATCACTTCTGTTTGAAATAAATATTAGTCTGCAGGGTTTTTTTCCTTTCAAAATACTTTGAATTTTAAAAATCTTCCCTGTTTTTCCCCACAGTAGCTTAATCTTGAACAAAGCTTTGTAATTAGGACAGTAGAACTAGCCAACTTCAATCTCTGATTTAAATTATGCATGTCAGTGTGAGCTAATCCCTAAAAGATATTTCAGTGTGGTAGGTTCATAAAGAAGAAAGCAATGAAATTTTGTGATATGCAGTATTTTCCCCAAAAGCACATTAAGCTGCTGAATACCATGTTTGGCCTCAGTTTTGAGCAAATCTATGATACAGTTCAGCAATTTGATAACCAGTGTTTTTCCACTGTTAAGTTAAATATAGATGAAGTATTAAAAGGCCTGTGTGACTTGACCCCTCTCTCCTGCTGCTTGATGTGCATCAGCTGAAGGTCTCTTAGATGGGTTCATGCAGCTTGATCCATGCACCACTGAATTTACTGGCAAAACTCCTGTTGGCATGTGTGGATATGGGGACATAGGTGTAACCATATGTTCCAGGAGAGATATTCCAAGTCCTTCATGAGCAAACACAAGCCCACAATGAAAAAAACCAAAAAAACTTGGAATGTCATAACCGATCTTTCTGATTGTGGACCAGAGCCAGAATCCCAATATCTGGTATCTGATCTGACCCCTCTAGAAGGAGGGCTGCCAGAACCTGGCCAGTGATACTTAAGTTATTGCTTCTGTCGTATCTCTACTAGTGAACCTTTCTGAATTTGGCTTTGCTAAAGAAACTAATTTCAGTAACTTTTTTGGTAGACTGGGCAAATGATAAAGTAAATTAATTAATATTAGGAGTGTAAATGGCATTATAGACTCAATGCCATTGCTTTGGATGCTACTGAGAGCTTTGCCATCAAATTCAAAGGGAAAAAGTTTATATTGTCTGCTCAAAACCAGTTTTGATATAGAGCTCTGGAATTTAAACTGCTTCTCAAGAGCAGTGCTAAACAGAAATTGGAGTCACTTCACAAGTGAGTTATAAACTTTATTTTTGTACCGTGAAGGTGTAGGAGTACATTCCACTGGTTAATCAAGCCTTGAGACATAAAATAGGCTAATCTGGTGCTGCCAGTCTCACATCCTTGCCTGAGAGAAAAGGCTGCAGGATAGATGAGTGCTTGGGTACTCACATGTTCTGACACTGGGCATGGTGCTGTCTCTCTGAAGTTAATGAGAGGCTTTCTCTTGATTTCTTAAAGTGCCAGATTGGGATGGGCATGTCTGCCTCTGACATTAAAATAAAACTTTGAGACAACTGAGTAAAAAGAAAATAGATACCCTGATTCCCAGCTTAAAGTAAATAAATGCAAAGTTGCCCTAAGGATCCAAAATTGCCTCTTTACGCCCAATAAACAGTAATTTATTTCTCAGCCTAATGGCAGACTCTCTGGAGCTCTGGGTAAAAGGGCGTTTAATGGAAAAACACTCTAAGTTCCCAGAGTCCATGGGGAGAACTGCTCGGGCACCTGATCAGGATTCCAAATGAATGTGAGTTCATTTAACAGTCCCTTTCACTGTTGTCTTTTGTGCAGACCGGTTTGGGCTCGGACAGCCAGGCAGGATGCCTGCTTCTGTGAATGCCATGCGAGTCCTGAGCACCAGCACAGATCTAGAGGCTGCTGTGGCCGATGCACTGGTAAGAGGAAAAATACAAAATGCTTCCAACACCGGAAAGTGGCTTAAAGTTACCTGTACGTATGTTCTCCTCTTCCTAAATAGCTTTATTCTGATCGTGCCGGTGTCTGATGCTGTAGAGTTACCTTTTGCTGTTTTGACCTTGGGTGTACTGGCAGCAGTATGTTTTTCCTTGTTCAGTTCTCGGCAGCTGTTGTCAGACAGACTGCTGTGGCTTGGTGCTGCAGCTGCAGGATGGGTTGAATCAGCTGTTTGCCCTTCACTTGGCTGGCAGAGGATGTGCACAGCACGGTGACGGTGCTCAGCACTCAGGGGGTTGGAGATTTCCATCAGTCCTATTACCTGCATGATGATGTTGTCAGAAAAACAGTGTTCTGTGTTAGTGTCAATTCCTGATCAGGTTTCAGCAAGAACTGAGAACTTCACAAGTTTCTGCCCTGTGTTATTTGCACCTGGGTAGATACTCTGAGAGCTCACAACTTGGCTTGCATGGAATCTGTGCCATCTCATGCAGTTAAGTTGTAAATTGAAGTGTATTTGTCTAGTTTGCAGCTAATACTTTCAAACATTCACTGCTTTTTGTAGTAAATTTTATGTAATTTAAAAAAATGTTATTGTCCTGTATAATCTTATTGTAGTATGGTATCTCTTGGCTAGAACCCAGAAGGTGTCTTCTGCTCTTCAGAACAGACGTTTGTATGTACCTCAAATATTTGGGGGAGAGAGGATGTGTAGAGGCAGGAGAAATTATTGTAGTGTGTTAGCTGGGTACCCATGGGTCTCCTCCAACTCTAGACCTGAACAAGGGAAGAATTTCCTGATGTATCTTGAGACAGATCTCTCAGAATCTATCTCAGATGCATTTTAAGGAGAATGAACTATGTCACCAGTGTTTGTGGTAGATGGTCTTTCTCCATTTTGTAGTTCACTTTCCCCAAGGATGGCTAACATTTTCCTTTTTATGTCTGATTATCACCCAGCTCATGGCACCTATTAGAGTACTTCTGGGAAAATGGCCCTTTTTACAAAATTTACCTTTCAAAACAAAGAAAGTATTTGTGAACAACGAAAAGTAGAGCAGTATATAATGGATGCTTCTGTTGCATTTAGTGGGCTGAATCACTAGTGAGCATTTTCATTACCAAATGTAACAGCTTGTGAGCCAGTTTCTGCTCTCAGCACCTCAAATTTGCTACCAGAGCAGTTCAGGACATAATTACAGACAATAGTTTGCCTGTGTAAATGAAATCAGGCTTCATCCCTGCATATGAGCAGCTGCTGAACGCAGGTTTCTTAAGGAGGAGAGTGTCACAGTGTTTCAATTGACTGCTGAGCCCTGAGATTTCTTTGGGTGTGACTTAATCTTCAGCTAGACTTACACAGTGCTCTTTTAAATATTCTGTCTTTGAAGTCAAATAACCTTAAACTGAAATGTTAAAATTTTGAAGGATTGAACACTTAAAAGAGAAATACTTAAGTCTAGCTGCAAACCAGCTGGTGCTGCTGACTTGGTTGATCAATCTGAATTTATACAGCTTCAGGAGATGCAACGCAATCTTGTTGATCCCTTTCCCACCACCCCAGTTTTCTCTTTTTCTTCATTGCCTTCTGACGATAGGCAATTTGCAAAGCCTGTGGAGGCTCCTTTTGAGAGAGTGTTGTTATGCCAGCTTTTACCCAGTAGCCTTGTTTTCAAAGAGTTGTTTTTTCTATGTAGTGAGAAATGAAAAGAGCTTCTTCAAAGATGGCTTCAGCCAAATTCTCAATTGAAACAAAACATAGTGGGTCATTCTTTGACCTCTACTCCCTCTGTACAATTCCAGTTGGATCCACTGCTTCTGTTTGAGCTGGACTTGGCCTAAACCCACAGTGTCTGTACTGGGAATCAGTGCTCGGATCTGTCAGAAGAGCTCAAAGGGTGATGGAAACTTTGCTGTTAAGTAAGGCCTTTAAGCCAGTGGTGCCAACCAGGGGGTCTTAAAAGAAGTTAATCTTCAAAACAGTGTGGTGTAAGAACTGCAGGTTGAAAGAGAACTTGGCAAGTGAGGTTGATTAAATGTGCTGTACTGTAGATAGCGGCTTCCTCATAGCAGAATTTCTTGCAAGACTCTAAAATGAAATGCTGATAGTAATATGTGGGGAAAGAAATCATTACCAAAATCTCTGATACCCTTCATTGCAGATTTCTGAAAAGTAAACAGAGGTGCTGAATATAGATCTGTTCCTAAAAAAGTTTTCAACAGATATTCTCACTTCCAGGCTTCCTAAGGGAAATCATGGGCAGTTTGAGTAGTGCAACAGTTAGGAGATAAAGACAGGCATTATTATACCCGCTTTTATTTTGCAAAAACTGTGATTTTTTTTTTTTAATTTGCTAAGACACATTTGCTATACGTTTTTGTTGCAAAAACAAACCCTACATAAGCTTCTGACATAATTCTCTATGCTTTTTCCCACCCTTCAATATTTTCCTGCCTACAGCTGTTAGGAGACTCCAGGAGCAAGGTACTAGTGCTTTCTTGACTTTTTATTTCTACTTTCCAACTCTCCCCACCCTGTTGCTAACGCCCATTATACTGCCTGTGAGTTAATTTCTATGCTTCAATCCTCCAGTCCTAGTGGAAGCAAAACTCTGCTGGCTTCACAAGTCCAAGACCTGCAGGACTGGACACTGGAAGGAATTATGTAGAAAACACTTAAGAATATAGATGATCTTTTTCTGATACATTATATTGCCACCCCTGTTCTGTTAAGATTTATTTAAGAGTTTGTTTTGCTGCCATAATTATGCTGCTATTCTTTCTGTAAGGATCAAGGCTGTCAAAGAAATACCTAAGGGAATTAGGTCCTCTAATGCCATGCTGTGGAAATGACTCAGCTCCCTTAGCAGCCTCTGGAAAGAATCCTAGCCCAAACTAAAAGTGAAATTGTCATCTCTTATACCCAGTGCATTTCTAGAGTTACTTCAGTATCAATATCAAAGTAACTGGGCATACCAGCACAGATTCTTTCAGCTATTTCTTCCTTATCTTTGGTTTTTGTTTTTGTTTTTTTTTTAAGTAGAGGTTGTATCATCATAGCTTCTGTAACAATGGAACTGACCATTATTGCCAATAGAACATTTATTGTATTTAATTTCATTACCAGTAACTTAATTCTCCTGGGCATGAATATCTTGCTTTCATGCTGGGGAAGGCAGGCCCTCTTCCCCTTAGTCACTCAGTCTCACTGAAATCAGTGGGGTCTGATTTCAATGAGTCTTTGCTCTACTGTAAGAGGTAAGCAGGCAGTGCATGGTGACATCTTTAAAACACTTCAGTCACTGTAACAGTAGCACTAATCTTCCTTTTAGTGATTGCAAATAGAATGTTTTTCTTTTGGCATCGATGTAACTTTATATAACCTGGTAAGTCTGAGTTTCCCCCTTTCCAGAAAAAGCCAGTGAGAAGAAGATACGAGCCCTATGGGATGTACTCTGATGATGATGCCAACAGCGATGCGTCCAGCGCTTGCTCAGAGCGCTCCTATGGCTCCAGGAACGGGGGCATCCCACACTACCTGCGGCAGACTGAAGATGTGGCTGAGGTCCTGAACCACTGTGCCAGCTCCAACTGGTCTGAAAGGAAAGAAGGGCTCATAGGTCTTCAGAACTTATTGAAAAGCCAGCGGACACTGAGGTGACTTCATAGTTTTCTGGTGTCAGTAATTCATGAGGGATGGCTACAGCCATTATTTACCTGCCATATGGAGACAGGTAGTGTCTTCATGGCTGTGAATCCCACAATGTGGCATTGCAGTTAACTTTTGGAAAGGTTTCTGCTGTGTCATCAGTGTAATTTGTGGAAGTAATGTAGAAAGGGCTCAGGTAAGCATGCTGTCTTCTCTTAGCCTTCACCCATCTCATGAAGACCTCCAATGGTAGGTGCTTGTTGCAGCACAGTGAGATTTCCCACAGTGATGCTATTATAAACATGCTCAAGGCGTGGTGCCATTTTTACACCAGTCTGTTTGAACCTTCAGTATTTCTTCCCATGGCAATTTAGTTGGTGAAGCAAACATTGCACTTACTTTAAAATGACTTGGGGTGTGTGTTTCAAAGCTGAGATCAGTGGTGCTGGCATTGGCTGTACTTTGACTCTTTATGAAGGCTGTATTAGGTGCAATTATTGATCTTGTTTAGAACTCTTGAAAAATTTTGTATCAGAAACCTATTTCCTATAAATGGTGTAGTGTATAATGTAGAGGGAGGTTTCTTAGGGCAATGAAGTAGGTGTACCAACTCTGAAACTTTGTATGTGGTAGGAGAGGGAGAGCTTTTTCCCTTTTGGAGAACCATAAAGCCTCTTCAAACACCTTCAAACACATTAAAAGAGGTCTTAGAATTATCCAAGAGTTCTCAGAAGTATCCAATAGTCATGTGGAAACTCCCTATGACCACAGGTGATGTTATCTAGACAACTTGCTCTCAGACATTTCACCCTTAGTTTATGGAGAAAGTGTTTGAAACAAGCTGTTTATCTCTTGGCTCCTTTGAAGATAACATTCACAAATAGCTGTGACAATTTTATTTTCCTGTTATGAATAGTATGTATTTAAATTATAGCCAAGTTTGTAAGTGTTTGTTGTATGGTTTAGAGCCTCCCTACTTGTGTTTGTGCAATTGTTTCCATTTTAAAAGGGCTTCACACTGGCTGAAAATATTTGATGGTTCATGTTAACAGTCTGAAAGAAAATGTACTGAGAGCAGGCCTGAAAAAGTTGTTTTCTTGCCATCAGGACTAGCACTGATTCATTCTAGCACTTCACATTATGTGATACAGGCCTTAAATGGGAAGTGCTACAGGTTTTTAAAATGGGTAGTTAAGAGTCTCTAGATCAGAGATGCTTTTTGATGTGGTCTATTTCTGAGTCACTTAAAAGATACTTCCACCATGTATGCTGTCTTTTTTCTTTCTCTTTAACAAACTGTCTGGGAAAACTGTGGCACCTCATTACTTGTATGAA
Source organism: Lanius collurio (assembly GCA_020086605.1). Lineage (NCBI taxonomy): Eukaryota > Metazoa > Chordata > Aves > Passeriformes > Laniidae > Lanius > Lanius collurio. The sequence goes on from JACBWW010000014.1 coordinate 6,857,817, forward strand.
AAACTTGGGTGAGATTTTGATTTTGCCACAAAAGTGTGTGAGGATTGTGAGCGAAGTATGGAGTGCTGCTGAGGACAGTTGCAAGGGAGGAAGTGCTGAGAAGTTTTGGTGATAGGCTGTTTATCCAGGTCAGTAGCACTTAGCAAAAATGCTGGTGGAATTAAACTCTTGGTTTCAGCCCTGCTGGTTGTAGTGTTGGAACTCTGCTGTCACCAGTCCTTCAAGCTAGCAAGTTGTCATAGCTTTGATCTTGAATAATTCTTAAACCTGTCCCAGAAACTACACCTCTGCTCAGTTACTTTTTTTAATTTGATACTGGGTTTAGTTCTCTATATTTCATTTTGGTTTTCTTTTGATCTGCTTCCTTCTTGGTTCAGAGTTGATTTGGTGCCTGTTCTGATGGTTAGATTTTATCATCCTGTTTGTTCCCACGACATCTTGAGAACATCATCAAGGTCATTAGTCCAAGGGGCAAGTCTTGTCTTCTAATTAAACCTGATACCTTCTGTTGTGGTATAACACATTAATAAGAGGTGGTGATGTGGCTAGGTTTTCTTCAGTATTCTGAACTGAAAGATGGCTGATCCTGTATTAGCTGAGATTTGCATATCCAGAGATGTGCATGCAAAGTGGAATGGTACTTACCCATCCTCTTTGTTTCCTTCAGCTTCATGTGGACCTACTTTTTTAAGGGCTCTCTCCCCTTTAGGTCTTCTAAATAAAACAAAGCAAATGAGTCCCTTAAGGAAATGTTCTTCCTCTGCTTGTTGCAGTTTAGTACTTGCATTGTTAGCTTGGGTCAGAGAGTTTTTAGAAACAGACACACACTTGCTGACTTTATATAACCTTTGTCCAGAAAGAAAATTCATTAGTGTAATAAATAGGGTTTCATTCAGAGAGCTGCAATCTGCATGATATCAGGAGAGTGTTGTAGTCATTTTGAGCCTGTGCAGCCTCACCCTGGCAGTTTACTGTGATGTTGTTACAAAGACTTTTCCCTCCCTATCAGACTCTTAAACCCATTGGTTTTGTGCCCTTTTAAAATTTAATCAGCCTTTCATGCATAGATTTATTGGGGGAAAAAAAAGTCCTGTGTTACTTAGAAACAATCAAGCATAAAATATCTGTAGACTACTGCCTTATTCTGGGCTGTTTGAAGATTATTTTTAGAAAGAGAGAAGTTGGTGGATTGTCAAATTAGTGTTGGTCTGGAAATACATTACCTACAGTCAAAATCTTCAGTACCTCTTCTCTGAGCAGTCAGTACTCATTTCACTAGTTGCTCTGGTTTCATTGCAATTGTGAAAAATTCCTATTTGCATCTGTAGTATTCAGGAAATGTAACTTAACTGCCTTGCTCTGTTTTTGTTTGCACCATAAACAAGAAGAGCTTTTGTATTTTTTACCAGTGTACCTTGCAGGAAAGCTAAGACTTTTATTTTCAATACATTGCAGATAAGAGCTTTGGCACCAAAGCGTTCTACATTTGACTCTCAGTATCTCATGCATCATTCTTTTTTCCCTGCTGCCATAAGAAGAGTACTACTGAGCACCTAATAATCTTTTGCTAATAAGAACTTAGATTGTTCCTTGATGTAATTATCTTCTGATTTAAGAGATTGCCATCTGTTTATCTGTCTTCTATTTCTATGTATTTGTCTCCTCAGTGCCTTCTGTCAGACTTTGGAGTCAGTTCTGATCTGTTAATAATCTATGGTTCTAGACAGATACTACTGAAGCAACTGGGAATTTAAACCAAAATATTTGATTAGTATATAACCAGAAAGTTCTGATTTTACTTGAAAGTTTGAAATCCTTGACACAAAGGAGACTTGAAAAATCTATTCTTAAACTGAAAAAGACGCATAATTCAGTGATTCGGCGACCTTGGCCCAAGCAGAAACTAAGTACCTCCCAAACATGCACATTTTCAAGTTGTCTTCTGCAGTACAGAATATTGAAGAAAATAAAAGCAGCAGAAACTACAATTGTCTGACTTAAGATTTAAAAAAATAAATGTCTGTTAGATTCTTAATGTAAAAGTGGTGATCCCAGCAGTTAAACTGGAGTGCCAGTTAAGGCTTTGCCTAGATATACAAGGTGGTCAGAAGTGTGACTGAAGTAACATTTAAATAAAGAAGGTTAGCTCTTTCAGCTGTTAACATTAATTAGCTGCTTTTTTCTTTTTGCTGCAGCTAAAACTTTGGCATTAATGTCATGTTTTATTTATGTATTTTAGCCGGGTCGAGTTAAAAAGGCTGTGTGAAATATTTACTCGCATGTTTGCTGACCCTCACAGCAAGGTAAGATCACAAAAGCCTTGGCTTGCTCTCTTACATTACCATGTGTGCACATTTGACCCTGTTCCAAGATGAGTGGTTTGTATTTCTACCCCTGCCATCTGCTGGGGAAACCTGGCATTTATAAATCTCCTTGGCTTTCATTTGTTTTACAAGGAGGGGATGTGTCTCAGTCTCTCTTATGTTGCTAGGGTCTGGTTACTCCGTGCTTCCTGAGGAGCAGCCTAATGCCTTTCAGAGGTCCCCTCCTGGAGTGAGAAGTTCAATTTGATTTGCACTTCTCTAGGGTGTATTTTTGGTGATACACACAGGGAAGAGTGGTCCATGATGGGTCATGAGCATCACAGCCACTGGGGTTTGTGTGTTGTATACACCTGGGACCAGATGTCTCACCAAGATAGTATTCTGAATCTCATAATTAAGATGTTAAATATAGCTACTTTGCCTTCTTTATAACACTGACCTTTGAAGTGAAAGGCTGTGGCATGAATTTACAGACATTTCTTAAGGAGAAGTGGACCACAGAATGGGGAGGTAGGGGGGGCCCGTAGGCATGTTCAGAGCTAGTGGCTTTCTATTAAGAGCTAAGGGACAGCAGGGAGAAAGGAATAGGAAATTTCATGCCCTTTTCTGAGTTTTGCTAGTTGGGGAAAACCAGTAATGGCTGTGTAAAAACATCTACAGTGGGGTTAAATGCAGTTTGAGAAAGAATGAGTTGTATAAATCTTTGTACTTCAAGACCTCTTGGTAAAACAGTTTTCTGGTGGAAATTCCATGGGCAGGCAGAGTAGCCTGTCACAGGTTGTGCTCAAAATGTGCATTTTTGGCCTTAATTATACTGTAGACCAGCTGCCCTGCAGGTCTCACCAAACCTCCCTGTAAGTTCCTAATGTTTTGGTTTCCCAAGGTATGTGTAGTGGAAAGGATGGAGATGTAATTATTTGTTTGCAAAGTATTTCCAATTTTTGAGTAAGGTGGGAGTTTATTGCACACTGGGCTCAAGTACGTCCTTTGTGGCAGCAGTGATCTGTCATCTGCACTGCTTTTATAGAATTACTGATACAAACTCATTAGTTGTGGTGTTAAACACAAGTAGCTTTGTTCATACGAATGTATATAAAGATGTTACTTTCTTGGCTGAGGAGACTGAATCTGATCCAAGGTATATAATGTTTTAAGTAACTCTGCTGAGAAGAGATTGTGTTTTAAGAAAATGTAAACTTACAATGAATGTGTCTTTTATCTGTTGAGAAACTGCATCCTTGATCACTCTGTGTGCTAATGAGTGGTTTGTTTTGTTGCATGGCCTGCTTTGCCGTGGAATTCACAACAGAGAGTAAGTGTTTCCTACCCCCTTCCTTCATTTGTTACATGTGGTATTTTAATACAACACATTTTAGATGTCTTGTGTGATCTTTTTTTCCAGAGCAATGTAGTCACTAAAATCATTCATTCATGAAACTTTTATAACAAAAATCATCCTGAAACTCAGACTGTAAACCCCCTTCCCCTTTGAATATTTTAAAAATTTTTTTAAAAAAGAACTGTATTTCTTCCTCTGACACTTGTTTTGTTTATAGGTCTTCAGCATGTTTCTGGAAACCCTGGTTGATTTCATCATCATTCATAAAGATGACTTGCAGGATTGGCTTTTTGTTCTCCTGACACAGTTGCTAAAGAAAATGGGAGCAGATTTGTTGGGGTCTGTGCAGGCAAAAGTTCAAAAGGCTCTGGATGTCACCAGGTAATCAGATGGAGGTTTTTTCAGGATTACAGAAAGGCATGAACATTTTAGAAATCCAGCAGTGCTGTGTATTTTGGAGGCTCAATCTTGGTCAATATAAGAATAAAGGAGAACACAGTTATGTCACAGTATTTCAATTATTGAAGTATTGAATTTAAAAGGTGTCTCTTCTAAATAAATAACTTTAAAAAATAAAGTAAAAAATATATAACTGATTAATGTTAGGGTTTTGTTGGATGTTTGTTCAGATATCAGGTTTTTTTGATTGACAGGTACCAAAAAAATTGCAGTATTCAGAATATGAAAGGTGCTTTACCACAAAGTTCAGCACCTCTTTCATGTTGTTCAAACACAAATAACAGTCAGGTCAGGATAAAATCTTGAATGCTACTGCAGTGCTCACACGAGTTCTGCACTCTGTGTCCTTTTCAAAGGATATCCCGCACAGGACACTATTACAGTAAAGTTCAGCTCATTCTAGAAATAGGATAATTTAAAAAGATAAGAAAAAGTAGTAATAATCTAGGAGAAAATAGGATAAAGTAGGAAAAAAGAGGAGAGAGTTCAAAACCCGGTGGGAACGCTAAGGACAAGATAAACCAATCTGCTTCTAAAGATAAGGGAACAAAGCAGTGTCTGAAATGAAAAGCAATGGACAGGTGTTCCAAAAGCTGAAGAAGTATACAGGGAGTAAAGTAACAGTGTGTAAAGATACTGATTTAGCAGTTTTCTCCAATATTGTGTCAATAATTAGCTAATCCTTAAATTTAGAGTTCCTCTCGTTGATGGTAAAGTTACCAAGAAAAAAAAGTGTGTTGAAATCTGTATTGTGACCTTTCAGGTATTGAGTTAATTTAGTTTATGTTGCATTACAATTTCTGCCTTTGTTTTCTTTGGACAGGGATTCTTTTCCATTTGATCAGCAGTTTAACATTTTGATGAGGTTTATTGTAGATCAGACCCAGACACCAAACCTGAAGGTCAGTATCAAAAGCTATTTCACTAAAGCATCAACATGCTTGTCTTATCTTGTCATGTCAGGCATCCCATAAAGCACAGAACTCATGAGAAGGTACTTATTTGCAATATGTGCATGATATAGAAATTACATTGGCAACTTTGAGACATGTCACAGGAATACTTCTCCCCCACCATGTGACAGATTCTTGTCAATCTGTAGTGGTGTCTATTCCTGTGGGAAAACTGCATCTTTACCAACTGCTCAGCTTCACAAATCCCTTTTCATTTCTCAGGTGAAAGTTGCTATCCTGAAGTATATTGAGTCCTTGGCAAGACAGATGGATCCAACAGATTTTGTGAACTCCAGTGAGACAAGACTTGCTGTATCTAGAATTATAACTTGGACAACAGAACCAAAGAGCTCAGATGTGAGAAAGGTAAGCCAGGACAATGAATTATTTGCAGTAATTACTGCTGTTCATAAAGGAGAAAAAAACCAAACAAACTTGTCATAAAGGTAATGAGAAGCTCAATGATTAGCCTCTAAAAAGCCCTGATTTTGCATACCTCACTGTCCAAACAAAACTATCAGTTCAGTCCACACACAGTTCTGAAGTATGTTTTCATAATTTTTTTTCCTAACAGGTACTTGTGTGCTTTTTAACTACTATTACAATACAAAAAGAGATCATAGTTTGAAAACGTGCTTTTTCTGGAGCATTCTGGAAATATCTCTAGGTTTGTTTTTTTTTTTTTAGGTGAAGGCTTTGTGCTTTGTAGACAGAAAACTACCACAAATTCAGTGTTATAATGTTGTTAGAAGAAAGTAAACAAATCAGTAAGCTGCCAGGGGCTCTCAGCCCTTCTCTTTTAAGCGCTGTGTGTTTATTTCTGCCTGGAAAAAACTGACACAATTAGGTCAGACCTGGGTAATAGTTACCTTGTTCTTTATCTTGCTCTAGATGCAAGTGTCAGGCAAGCTAAAATGGGACTGGTAGTGATACTCATCTCTGCTAAGAGAAAAGCAGGACTTAGTTTTATGTAGCTGGCATCTGTAAAACAATTTAAAATTACTTTCTATTTCCAGTAGGAGTTAAAAGATTAAAGTTACTTGGATTTAAAAAACAAAACAACCAAATTTTAATAGTTCCAAAATGTAAAAATTGTACGAGAACTTAACACTATATGCACATAAAATGTTGACTTAATACTAGATTAACATGCCATTTTATAACTTCAGAAATACTAAAATTACTTTTATTTGATTCTGATGAAAAGATTGCTGGGTATCAAAAGTGCTCTCACACACATGTGCAGCATTACCCAGCAGCTGAAGGAAGGCTGCAAAGAAGCTGTTTGGGTGTGTGTTGTTTGCTTGCTCACATACAGATGATTGGTGCTGGGGCAAAAAGGAACATCCTGTTTTCTGAAGACTTTCTGCAGGGATTATTCACAGAACTGTAAGAAACTTGATTCTATAAGATAGTCTGCCTCAGGAATAAAGGAGTACTTTAAATTCTGGATTTGGATCTGTAATGTGGATTTGCATTTTAATGTTTCTGGGTCCAAAGTCAGAAAGAATTGATCAGGCAAAGCAGCTGCTATTTTGTTACAGTTCAGGTGGATCTCAAGCAGTTTGCTCTGCTGCTCGGCTATGAGGGGAGGTTCTGATTATTTTAGGTAGAAATATGCATTGAAAAGCAAGATCTGTGCATATTGCTCAGCAGGAGAAACATTCCACCATTAGGGGTCATCATTGCTGCATGCAAAGGGAGCAGAGTGTCTGCTGCAGCTGAAAAATTGGATGTTTTCTGTTCCCTGTGGGCTGTGGGGAGCGGGTGCTCACTGTGGTGTCCATCCTTCTGTTTGTTCCAATGGCTTGCACAGCCCTGGCAAAAGCTTCCAGCAAACTCTGCCTGGGCAGTACTTGGGCAAGTGCCTTGGGGCTGACAAGAGATTACTGAATCAAAATGTCTTTTTATTAAACCTGCATGTGACTTGGATTTGCCTTAGCTGCCTGTAGTTTTCAAGTAAATTATTACACAGTTAAGCTAAGTTAGACTACTAAAAACGAATGCACAGGTGGTCTTTATTTCATCATACCGTTGCTGTACTCTGATTTTATTAAGAACATAGTACAAACCTGAGGCTTTAGAAGAAACAGTGCAGCAAGGGATTTATAAGCAATCATTGGCTATTATCTCTGTCAGGACTGTAGTTAACAGACTAATAAATTCATTATGCAATAGTGAATTGGATTATCAAGAGCCAATCCAGGCACATGAAATGTTCTGAAGAACACAATTAAGTATTGCTATGCTTTTTTTGAGATTATAACTTGGGAAAAAAAAGTAGTACCTTCTGAATATCAAGATGATTCATTTAAGCATCAGAATATTCCACCCTTGTGGAAGATATTATGGTGGCCTTCAAGATCTGAGGTTTTCTAAATGCAAAGCAGACCATGCCTGTGACAACCTGAAAATGGAGATGACAGTGGAGATTATTGGGAAGGAGAAGAATCAGTTTTGTCTTCAGGTGACTGAAGTATCACAAGAGGCCTGTAAAAAGTGTAAAAATAAGTAGTTTTTCAGTAGAATCTGAGCTCAAGACTACCACTGTAATAAACTCAGCTCCTGCATGCTGACAAGAATGCACATCATTCTTGGCACTGAGAGCTCCTGGGTGGTGTAGTCCGGTCCACAGGTATGACTGTGGCTGACTTGGTGGAACAGTGATGCTGCTGCTCAGCTACTCGTGGAGGCAGGGACTCTTTCCCCCAAGAAATGTAGTCCCACAGCCAATATCCTCCTCACTCAAGTCTGAGTTACTGAATTCTACCAAAATGCAGGTAGCATCTGTGTGCGGTGGCCATGCTGTTCTGTCTGAGGGTTTGAGCAGAGGCAGATAAAGCAAAGTTCCTCACACTGGTGATCTCTCTCACCAGTGAGGAAGGCATGTGGCTGTTGTGTGCACATGGTAATTAGTCATGCAGATCTGATCCTGTGATAGCAATCAAGGTGTCGGTTCAAGAAATTGATATTTTCAGTCTATACTGAGATTATACTTTTGTAAGTGATCATGTGTCCATTACTGCTGTTTACTATGTGTGATGGTCGTGGAGGTCCCAGCCATATAGTGTTAAGGCACTGTGGAAAAATAGAACAAAAAATGTCATTTAGCCCAAAAACCTTTTCAACCTTTATTAATTACTTGGTGTGTTCTTGTGACAACACTGAAGTACACTTAATGAGCACACTTAACCAATCTGACATGACTTGGAACTGCAATTCATGTTTTGTAGCTAGTGAAATCAGAAAAAGTCAAAGGAAATGCTGTTTTGCATAGAACAATTTATGGTCCTGTATGGAATGACATCTGTAGTTAAACATAAGCTCTGTTATCATAAGGAAAATGTGATGTACTATGAGAAACATGCAGTTGATACTAAAGAGTGTCATTGACAAAATATCATGATTCCCTCTCGGGGCAGAAACCATTTAAACTGCTGATGGTAGCCATGAACTGTGTACAGTTAAAATTATTGTCAAGCTTTAGGTTTAAAATAAGGTGATCTGCAGTGTGTTACGAGTAAATATTTGTCTTGTTTTAAAGATTGTTAGTACTTGTGGGTGTTTACCCTGCATTTGGATTAAGGTTTACTTCCTGCAAGCAGTGCTGGAAGAAAGGTGAGGACATTTGCCCTCCATGCTGAGCAAAAGCCACAGGGTAGGAGCAGGTCCTGCAGTGCTGCATGGATGGGATGTGTTTCCTGTGTGAGGAGAGCACCTGTTGGTGATGCCTGCACATGCAGCCAGCTCATGGCTTTTTCCCTGAGCAGAGCTGCTCAGCAGGCAGGGCACAGATCAGGCTCTCAGATAACTGAGCTGTGGTTTCAACTGCAGTAATATCTAACCTTGTATGAGATACTTGACTTTTCTCTGCACTGATTTATTCCTCTCTGTAGCAGGGTGTTAATTCTGACTTTCCTCTGGAAATTGTTTGATTTGATGAAATAATTGTACAAAAGCCAGTTAATTGCCACACAGAAAAGTAACACAATAGCAATGCTAATACAATGATGACTGGTCTATGAGGACATTATAAGTCAGTAACTTCACCATTTTATTAGTTATACTGCCAGCAAAGTTGTTGTGTAATCTTTACGTAGGTAAAGTGCTTATTGAATTTGGATGACAGGCATGGGCTCTGTGTGGGAAAATACTTTTATCTTGGAAAAGAGCCATCAGTTTAAGAATGGAAATTAGAATAAGGCTTCTCATTTGACTCTGGCCAAAGCCTACAGAAGCCTCCTATCCAAGGCTTGTCTGAATGGAAACTTTTATTTAACATAAGGGCCCAGAATTTGTGGGTATGGAATCAGCTGTGAGGGCACAGAGGATCTTAGTGTTAAGGGGGACCTTGTACAGGCTGAAGGGGAAAGAGGCCTTCTGAGGTGAAGGCCAGTGAAAATTCTTACCATCTTGTTAATCAGCCTAGTTCTGGTCTTAATGGTAAATAACAAGATCTGTATTGCCTGATTGGTATTTAGAGTACTAACCTCTGGGCAGAAAAATTTTTTTCCTTTCTTTCCAAATATCCTGATTGGCTTCCCTGTGGATGAGACATTCCTACAGTGGTTTTATTTTACAAGCCTGAAGGCATTTTTACATGTTATGGGCAGCCTTATGTCACATGTACATCATGTTCTGCCTTCCACTTATGTAACTGGGAAAACTTTTTCTTTCAACTGCCCCACTTGTCACTGCAAGCTGCCCTTGTATACAGACAGTTGGATGGGTTTTGGTAAGAAACTAGAACCACTGAAATGAATCAAAAAGCCCAGGAGGGTGCTTGTGTTGCTCTAATTTTCATGAAGATGAAGCCTCCCTAAAAGTACCTTGGGTAAGGCCATCCTTGGATTGGTAGCACTGGTTTGTAGGTGAAGTGTAGGGATATGCAAAGAAAATTACTTTGGTATCAGATTTTTTTTCACTAAAACTGATTGAGAAACAGTTTCCAAATTATGCAGAAGGTGAAAATTTCAGAGAGAAAGCTGCAGGCCTGCAGACTCTTCATAAGCTGAAGCAGACAATGAAAACTTATTTATTTCTTTAACTAGTAATCCTCAAGGTCATTTCTTGAGAAATATTGATATTGTCACTTTGATGAGGAAATCCTATCTATCAGTAAAGCCTAGATAGAGCAACTTTGGATAAAATATTGCTGTGATATCTGTAGGAGGAGGACCAGTGACAGGAAAGCAAACACTTTTAAGGAAAGGAAATCAAGCTCCTTTGCATGGTGATGCCATGTGACCTCTAAAATCTCTTCAAAGTTTTAATTTTCCACTAGAATCAGGCTGATTTCTGCAACTCTGGGACAGATGTGTCACTGTAAGAGGACTCCCAAAGCCTCTTAGTGAGATGAAATGGCATTTTGCTGATCTTTGCTGGTGTTGAGCAATAAATGCTGTTGCTCATGGCCTGTTAGAGTAGCAGTGGCAAAGAGGACATTTGCAGAAATGCTTTTAAATGGCAAATTGTTTTAGCCAAAAAATATTCCTGAATAAGTCAAACTCAGTCTAAATGCCCAGAGGAACTTCTGTCAGGCATTTAAACCATAGTCAGTGTTAGGAAAAATAGTGTAATACATCAAAAATGGCACCTGGTGGTGCCATTTAAATCAAGTGTTTACTTGATTTAAAGCTATTACAACAAAAAGGATCTCTGTGTCCTGGGTGTGTTTCCAAAATAGTATTCCTCATTTTCTGTTTGTTTTGAATTTGATGCTACAGAGCTATGAGAGCCCAAATGTTTTTAGTGTACTCAGTGTAAGGAAAACGGCTTTCACCCAATGTTAGTGGCCAGAAAATCATGGTATGCTTGTTGGAAGCATGGTGCTGGGTTAGATTTCCCTAAAATCTCTTATTTTATACAGCTTTCTAGTATGCTTTAAGCTGAAAGCAGTCTGAATGTAAGCACATACTCTGTTTGCTGGAAAAGGTAATATGAGAGAAGAAATGGCTTCACAGATGTGTATACTCACATGTAGATTATGTGTCTGTGCACAATGTGTGTACGTGTCATTTATATAAACACACACCTACACAGGTATAGGCGATGTATCTAGTTTGAAGATCAGGTCTAGAGGTGATGTTTACATGATGCATTGCAGAGCTATTTGCAGTGGCACAGATAATTCTGCCATACTTCATCTAGCATTTTGAAAATCCATGCAGATTAAAGTGCATGTTTTCATTACAAACCATATGACTTCAGTAGCTCTTCTTTCTTAGTTTATATGTGGGAACTTTTGCATGAGCATTCAGACTTCTATCATGCCAGGTGTATAAGAAAAGTTTCTCAGTTTGTTATTGAAGTGTAACCTTTGTTTCTAGTCCTGAAACCTGCTTTTGCAACAGCTATCACTTCATAATGAGAAAAGTTACTCATGGCAGCCTTTATCAGCTTGATTTCTGGGGTAATGTCTGGTTTTCAAGAAATAAATGAGCATTTTGCCATGGTCTTTTCTGTGCCTAGGTCACAAATCAACAGCACACGAGTTGTAATCTGCTATAGGAAAGTAATCCAAACGTGGTGATTTGGTGCTGCATCTTTTTTGCTGTCACTTTTCTGAGATGTCTTTGACACGTGTAATGCAACCATCTCTGACTTGTAAAAGGCTTTCATGATGTATAATATGTCTACTGTGTAAAACACAATAGCAACATGGATTTAATCTGTTTCTGTATTTAAATCTGTTAAACAAATTCTTTCTTTTCAGGATGTAGATGTGAACAGCATACTCTAATACAAGTGTTTTGGGAAAACTGTGCTTAAAAAATGTACTCAATGAATGTGCTTGGATTATGTATAAACTGCTAAAGCCATTGTGCTTCATATTGCTGTGTCTGTATTGTGGGTGTCCTTGCTCATCTGATTCTAGGCCTGAAAAAGGAGCAAGCAGGAGGTTTGGTTTGCTAGATAGTTTGTTAGTTCAGTGCCAGCTAATACTTAATTGTCTGCTGGAAAGTACACTGAAATAACACTTGTTTAGAGCTTGCAAACTCTCCATAGATGTGAATAACTCACTTAACATCAGCTACTCATTGGAGAATTGAAACCGTGTGCCAGTGTGTGCTAATGCAAGCTGCCTAATGTGCAATGCTGCCTCTTGATCTCAGTGGATCTCTATTTGATCTGCAGTTTAGTATAATTCAAAGTGATATGGGAGAGAGCTTCTCTGCCCCATTGTGTTCTAAGTTATTTAAAACCACATTTGCCTTAGACTGGGCAGTGAAGTGTGTGATGCATTCAGAATATGAATGTGTTTGTCAGAAGTGAGTAGATGTTAGTGAGGTGCTTCCCCAGACTGATCACGTGATAAAAGGCATTTATAGGTCCATCAGACTGGGGACAGGAGTTTGCAAGTTTTTAACTGTGATTTACTCTGAACTTAGAGATATCTGTGAGGGCAGGTGCAGGGAGATGCACCTATTCCCCTATTCCTGGCTGGCCAGATGCAAGTGCCATCTCAGTTCAGCAAAGCCTAGGCTCTGCACCTCAGCAGATGTTTTCAAGTGGTTGTGGAGGCCACCAGGAGGTTGCCAAAGCAATGCCTTGTAGAAGAACTAAGGGATGATCTGTAAGCCTGAGAGCTATGGCCAAATTTAATTTTTAATTTCAATTTAATTTCAGCTGCCCTCTGCCAAAAGAAATGCTCTTCTGATGACATCAAATAATGCTTTTTGTTACTTGAAATTGAGCAAGAAATTGATCAAAATTCTTCTGCAAAAAGATAGCATGTGTATTGTTTAGGTGATTGAGTTGAAATCTGTTTTCTTTGAATAATATCAACTTTCCTGTTTGTCAAACCCAGACGATGCATAGTTGGGTGGGTGAGGATTTGCCAGCTAGGACAACTACAGCCTCGTCAGGGCCTGGTGAAGGAAACTTGGAAGAGAAATGTAAACAGGTAGACTGAAAGCCTTGTGCACTAATCACACTAATTGTGTTTGCAGTCTCAATTCAACTGTCTAGCTGTGTAAAGAGACCTGGACTGGGAGCCTGAAAAAAGTGTGTCTGTCTGAAGTAATTTTTTGCTTTGATGTGTTTTTCTGTTAACTGTTTTGTTGTAGTTCCTCATAAAGGATCAGGGTACAAAGTCCCCTCCTTTTATAGGGCTGCCTGTGTTGGGAGCCCATCACCAATAAATGCTTTGAGTAAATTGGGAACTGCCTTCATGTAGGCAGGCAACAAGCTGCTTATTCTGCTTGGTCCACTGGACCAGCAGCAGCAGTCATAAGGCACTTTTATTAACCTTAGGTCACTGACCACATTTCCTTTCTAAAATCAATGGATTTTTCCACTTAGCCTTGATCTTTTTGCTTAATAAGCCTAAACAATTTCAAAGAGACTTTCTTGTAATTCAGCCAAGTTGAAAAGGTTACAGATTTTGATAAATCTGAATATCATCCACCATCTAGGTAAAAACAAAAACCAGATACTGCTGAAGCATTTGTGTCCCTTTAGCAGCTGACACTGTTGGACAGCAGGAATTGCAGTGACTTAAAGGTGAAGCTTTGGGAGCTGCTGCTGGCTGGTGGAACCTGATCCCTCACTGCTTTGTGATAAGGAAAATAACTAAGTTACATAAGCAATCCTTTGCAAATGATTCAAGAACCTGACACTGAGCCAGACCCCCTCTCTAGCACAGTCAGGCTCTGAAGTGACTGGAGTTTCCCCAGCTCAAGCCAGCAGAGAATGGCTTCATTAAGGTTAGATAATCTGTAGGGTCTACATTATATGTCACTGAAGGAGATGGATTAGTGTTCCACAGTAATGGTACAGGGATACAAAGGCAAGGGAAAATTCAGATATTACTTTCTTCAGACTATATATCATCAAGCATGACTGTTGCATGGAGAATGTTTGTGCATTGTGTACAGAAATAAGTTGGTTTTTTTTTTTTTGCTTGTTGAGTTTATTTACTGTGACAGTAATCTAATGAAACAAAATTTTCAGGAGATGTCTAGAAATTCGGAGATTATGAAAATGTCTGATTTGTCACAAGCTGAAAATCCACAGATTCAAAATTCTTTTTAATATTATCTGTAGAAGATGTCCTTTGATTAGGTAAAAATATGCTAAGTAAGTGAAACTTTAGGGGATTGTCAAGTGGGTCCAGATCTAACTGTGAAGACATATGTGGAAATGCTGCTCCTGATGCTCTTCATTACTGACATAAAATTACTTGTATTAGAAATGGGAAGTATTGCAGGAATGAAACTTGGAGCATGTTACAAATGTGATTTCAGGCTAGCATGGATCTTCCAGCTTTTGAAGCCAGTAAGTAACAGTGTTCATCTTATGGTGGTAGGGACCAAGACCTTTGTGTGTTAAATATTAGGTAGGAAATTATGGACGCACTTCCAAATAATGGCTCTTGCCTGAAATAAACTTGGAAGTGAAGTTGGATGGCTGAGGATGATTTAGAAAGAACACAGACAGGGTTTTACCCATGTAACTCCAGTTTTGCCTTTGAGACCTTTACTGGAGCACCCCTGTCAGGATGTAGTAGTCCTTGGCTTTATTTCAAAAGGCATAAACTATAGGTCTGTTTTCTTTGAGGCCACAAAAGATTGTGAGCACTGGGAGCTGCTGTTCAGCACTTTATTCAAAAGCCCAATGACTATTTACAAGTAATAGGAAAGCTGCTGAAGGGCACTGAGTACACAGAATACTGGCAGACGCTCCTAAAGACAGGCTGTATTTTGTGCAAAGAGGGAGAGCAGATACAGTTCTGTTTTTATTAAAGCCAAAATGCAAAAGTGGAACAAAACTATAGTGACCTGAGACCTGAAACTTCTCTCAGCTACTCCTGTAGGACAGTGTCTATGGTATTAGTGTTTGTGGTGGAGCTTTGCTGAAGGTTTTGCTCAGATCTGTGAGATGCATCTGGAACATCTCTGTCATACAAGAAAGGTACCTCCATGATGTCCCGTTGTAGAATGTGTGTGCTCTTGCACCTGATTGCCCTACTTACTTAGGAGGTCTCCAAGGATGGACTTTTAATTCTAAGCCATCAGTGGGAGATTTGTGGGACAAAGTATCTGAAATCCTTTCACACCTTGGGCAGCTCCTAACTTACCAGTTGATAACTCCAGATATTCTAATCTCTAAGCAATCTCTCAGTCTAGGAACCTTGTTGATCAATTTTCATGGGGTTTGGTTTGGGGTTTTTTTGCGGTTTTGAGTTTTTTGGGTTTCTTTGTTTGTTTTTAATGAATGTGAGATCTGCTTGTTCTGACACGAAGGATCTGCATGTCCACTCCTAACCATCGAGGACACGCATGCCGTTCACCACTGGGAATGTACTCTGGCGTGGTTTGTCACTTTGCATTCACTCAGACTTGCTGTTCCTTGTTCTGAGATCTCTTGTGTGCAGTAATATTTTTATTACAGAAATACTGTGCTGGTGAAAACTTAAAAGTTCTTGGATCAAAATGGACAGAAATACACTTCCTTGTTGGATACCAGGCAGGCTTCATGGCAGAGTTGCCCAAAACTTCAGGTCAGAGGAGACTAGACAATGGAGTTGAGAAAGCCATAGGGAAAATCATCTCCCCATTTCTTTCATCTTTAGATCTTTATAATAGAGTGAATAATGACATGCTGTATTTCTATTCAAGTCAGTGAGAGTTTTGGCAGGAGAGGCAGCATGATCCATCTGGAATGAAGTCTGAAGACCTGTTGTTTGCTGCAGTCCTTGGAAGCCCATTGAGGGCTGTGGGCCTTGGTTCCTTCGTTGGCCAAATGAAAAGGATGATACTTACCAAACTTTCATAGATGGAAAATGTTTTTATATACAAAGCTGTGCTAGTTGCTGCTGATGGCAGAAGAAACAGTATAGCTTGAGTTGCAGTTTGCACACTGAAACAATGAGGTACTGTGATTCCCCTCCATTATGAAAGGTTCTTGTGTACCCAAGTTCATAATCTCTGAAGAATTCCACTCCACAGGGAATTGCAGATACACTTAATTATGGGACAATGTGTTTGTGAACACATTACTTACTAAAAAATCCTTCTTTAAATTGATGAGAACAATGAATGTACATTTATCCCCACAGCAGAGAATTACATTTGCACCCTTTTCAAAGTTATTTTTCATTTTTAGGAGATTTTAGAAAGTTCTTGTAAGGATCAGACACAAGTGTCTTCTCTTCCTAAGCATGTGTATATGCTTTTCCAAAATAAGAGCATGTGTAGCTTTGCTGCTTAACTTTGTGAGCCCAAGCCACTGCTTCATGTCCAGATACGTATTCTGGAAGTTGATATGTCAATGGCTACATGTCCCGTGGAGAAGGTGCTGCTGCAGGCCATCAGAGGTCCTTCATCACTGCTTCATTTTTATTGTTCTTTTTATCTATGTTTGTATACTTTCAAAGTAAAGTCTGGGAAAACAAACATAGAATTGGTGCATCCACACAGGTTGGATGCTGCTGGGGTAGTCTGGTTAGGAACATGTGATGTTAATTACTTTTTCAGGTCTGCACATTGTGATTTATTCTGCTTCCATTCCCATTTGATTCCATTGTCTTAGTTCAGGACATGCAGAGCTGTATTTTTGCTAATGGGTATGGGGAGATCCTGTTCTGGCAGCAGTTCTCCAAGGCAGATAAAGCAAACCCTGTCTACTAAAATTAATGGTAGAATTCTCAATTGTTTCAGTGGTACCTCAGTTTCACTTACTAAATTTGAAAATCTGGTGGGGTTTAGCCTGTCCATGGATGAGAGGATGGTGGTTCTCACCATCCTCATAGATCTTCTACTTCAGATGGAGTCTTGTATTGCTGAAACAGCCTTGGTCGTTAAGATTTACAAGGAGAGGTGGATTATCTGTTTGATGAAACAAACTTAGGATCCCTAAGAAGAGGAGAGGTTAGGTAGGAAGAGAACTAGTCCCATTCACACATAAAATAAAGAGCACGGAAATGACAAATTGCAGTCCTAGAGCCTTCATACTTATTTGAAGTTCTAGTTTTATTTGTTCTCAGTAAATCTTTGCAGTAACTTGTTCAATTGAAATATATGCTGGACAGGACAATGGTAAGAGTTTCTCACTAGTTGTGAATAGCTGTACACTTCACATCTGGGCAAATAATTATATAAATGCAAAAATATATATGTTTAAGCTTTAAGAACTAAAAAAATTAACTTGCTATTATAATACATCACAAAGAACATTTCAAAGATTTGTCTGGTAGAGGAGTCTTCTTTTTGAGTGAAACACACATCATTTACTGCAAGGTTCACTACTATGAGAATGCATGTTCTTTTCAAAGAATAAAAACTGATGGTCTCTTCTTTCTTCTTCTTTTCAGGCAGCACAAATAGTCCTGATTTCTCTCTTTGAACTGAACACTCCTGAGTTTACCATGTTACTTGGTGCCTTGCCAAAAACATTCCAGGATGGTGCTACCAAGCTCCTGCACAACCACCTCAAGAACTCCAGTAACACCAGTGTGGTGAGAGGCCCTTGTCCTTGCAAACAGCAGAGCCCCGAGGACAGCATTGATAAGCTGTTGCAGATGTTCAGTTTGAATTATCTGTAACTGTTGTCTTGAAGCAATATGGCAACAGAGGCTTTTGTTTGATGTTGCTTTTAATAGGGACCATTAAAATAAAAAACTCAGTTATTTTAAAATTTAATATAGTCCTAACCAGAAGAGATTAAAAAATTACTGAGAAGTGCATTAAAATTGGTGGGGTTTGTGCTTTCAAGTTGGTGGGGCTTTTGAAAGTCTTGCCAGTAATGACTTTTTGGCTAAAACAGATCTGATACCACAGATTTTCTGGGCTTATGACTATTATTGAGATCAGTTTAATAACAGATACATTGTCTTTTAAGAAGCTTGCAGGATCTTTAATATGACCTACAAAGATCACCTCAGTCTATGCCTATTACCTTATGTTCTGCTTTTATATGAAGCTCTTACATATTTTTATTTCACTGAAGGAATATGTTAGTAGAAGATTTAAATAGGAAATTTCTTTCCCTTCCCAGAGCAGCAAGGATTAGGGATTTTTTTTGTCTTTTTAATGTGGAAATCTTGTGAACTTGCTGGAATTTGAACTCCCTTATCTTGGCACTTCAACAGGGCCGAGTAGAATTTAGTGTAAGCTAGAACTGCAGTGTTAGGCTTCTAGGCAAATGGTCTGGATTCTCTAATGCTTTTGACTCTATGTGAAAAGTGTCAGAATTGAGAGCAATTTCTACTCATTTTGCTGTGGTATAAAAAATTGTGCAGACCAGTGGAAAAATGATAAGTTAGACTGCTTACTTATGCTCCTAACAAGCATAATCAGAATGCTTTAGACAATGTGGAAAATAGCTGTATAATTAGAATGTTAAATTGCCAGGGTAATGGTGAGCATATTTTGGAGCCTTGTAAATCTTGTTTGAGAAGCTGAATAGCTGGATTGATGAACCATTTCTCTGGCAATATTTGCAGGCTGTACATGCTGTGTATTTAAATTTGCAGGTACTATGGTTGTACAGAAGTGTACATACACTTGCTTTATCCTCAGAATCATATCTTCAGGAGCATATTAAAGACTACATGAACCATGGCTGCAGATTTTTAGGTCAAGAGGCATAATCAAAACTGCACTAAGCTTGTCTAGAGCAAACAGAGGCAATGTTTGGACCTGTTGTTGTGCTCCTGCCTGTGCATTGCAACACGTTGCTAATCCCTGTCTTCCTGCTTCTGTGTTAGGGTTCCCCCAGCAATACCCTTGGTCGGACTCCTTCCCGGCACTCCAGCAGCAGAACCAGCCCCTTAACTTCACCTACCAACTGTTCCCATGGTGGACTGTCTCCAAGGTAATGTGGCAGGCTAATTAAACCCCTTGCAAAATACGAAAGGATTTCAACACCAAGTGTGCGTTTGCAGAATATGACTCACTTTGAAAGCAAAAACAAGACAAAAAGTTTACAGTAGATTTCTGCAAAGAAGCAGTGTTTGAACATGATAATATGTGGTTGGTGATTGACTTCAGTGTTCCAGTCTTCATGATATCTGTGTGATCTTTAATGTCTTTTCTTACCATGTTAGTTTTCTTTCATGGCCTTCTTCAGAATTTCATTTGTGGGTAATAAAGGAGGGTAATATTAATTGGCAGCATAAGAAATAAGGTCTCATTGAGCTTGCGTATGTCACAAAGTCTCTGATGACTCTCAGAACAGGAGTTTCAGGTTGTGCCTATTTTTTAGGTGTGGACTTGAGATCAGTAATTCCTCTGACTGTAGTACAGTGCTTGTGCTGCTGAGAGAAGTGCTGCATCTCCTGTTCCCCCCTTATTCTTTGTGAGGATGCAGGACAAGCAGAGGTGGTGCCTGTATTTCAATGTTGAATATCTCCCAGATTGCTGACCTGGCTGCTCACCAGCAGAGTAGTGGCCTGGTCTTTTGGGCAGCAGGTCTATTGCAACCAGGTGTTTTGCTGAAGCTGCAGGTGCTACCCTAGAATATATTGGTCCACTCCAAAATCTTGTATTCAGCCAGCATGGACTCTTGGATGCTGGGAATGTGGATGTTCTGCACCATTAAAACTTAGAGCAGGAGAGATGACATTGTAAATACTATCTTCTGGGACCACAGAAGTATTGGAGGAAAGTATCAAGCTCTTACCTGGACAAGATCTGATTCATGCTGGGAAAGCTTAAATTTGTTGCCCTTGTCTGCCTGTCCTCTTCATGACATTTCTTGTGGAAGAAACATAAGGAAGGAGCCATGCTGGGTGAGAACTACAGTTCATAGTTCAGTGTAGTAGTTTACACTGAAATCTGTTGATCTGCACTTATTACTTGCAAAACTCTCTCTGAAGGGATGCTTAGACATGTGAGTTCCAGTGTGTCAGGGAAAGTACAGGCCTTTAGCATTTAATGAAGAATTGTACTAATTCCAGCAGCATAAGAGCCATTGGGGTTTCCTGAGAAAATTTTTGATATCTAGATACATCTTTGCAACTTCTAAGTCTGCTGTAATTCCAAATTAAACTGAGTGTTTGCAATCCAAGGTCGAGTTGCCTGTTACGGAGTGTTTTTCCACAAAGGTTTCATTAAGAAATTAAGTGGTAGGGTTTCAGGGGAATGGTTCCAACTATGTTGCTTCCTTTTTGACTAGCTTGAGCATTGTTGCCCTGCTGATTTCTGTCATGGGAAATTATTAACTGTGTCTCCTTGTGGTTACATTGTGGTTTTGTTGGCCATGTTTGCATGTGGCACTTATTTTATAATTCCACAACCTTTTACCATGCTTTTTGGATTTTGCCATTGGGACACAACTGTTTATTGCCACTTCACTCACTGTTTTCTATTTGTCTTTGCTTTCTCCTCACCTCTTGATGTCAGGAGGCAAATATCAAAGTTTTGATTGAAGCATCCAGTGTACAACGTAGCTGTTGTTTTCTAGCATTTTGGGTTTAGAAACTGAAGGGTTTTTTTCCCCATGTGATTTATTCTCAAGCACTAGTTAGAGAGGGTATGTAATTCCAGAGCATTCTGCCATGGATGCAGTCGGCCAGGAGTTTCCTTTAGAAAACAATAATTCCTTCCATTTTCTTGAGAGTTCTTGGGAGTGTTTATTCAAAAATTTAGGTATCTTTGAGAAGCATGTCCTGCTTCCTTGCTGGATTTAGTTATTCAGGAGTGATGTTTAAAAGTTACTCTTCAGTGATAGGTAAAGGTGGAAGCTGCTATGAAAGCCCTTTAAAATATTTGGAGGGGAGAAGCTGTACTTTTTTGTGGTGAGTGACCTCTGAGCAGTAACAGTATCTGCAGACTTTTGCCATTTGTAGAAAAGGCAGTGGCAAATACTGCAAATTAGGGGCAGTAGCTTCTGATTCTCTGCTGGGCTGCATCCCCCTTGAAAATGTCTTGTGCCCCACAGTTTGGGCATGGTCCTGATTTAAAGGGAGAATGTAGCTCTGGTTGTCCTTCTTTCAGAGAAAAGGCTTTGAAAGATGTGCTAACAGATTGTGGGTAAGTAGGGTATGCTGCAGTATTGCGTTTTTTGGTATAGGTGCTTCAGTGTCATGTTTCCATTTCAAATGCTTGTCATTTGCTATTCAGCATTGGTGTGAAATGTCACTTTTCTCTCTACAAACTTGGAACATAAGCACAGCCAGGTCATTCTGATAGCAGTGTAAAGGATAAAGATTCCCAGTTTCTTTGTGTCTCTCTCCTTCAAAAGTAGACTTGGCTTTACATTTTCACAGGGCCTACTGTCAAAGGTTTGTAGTCAGGCTGTGTATTCCCGTTGCCTCCTGGGGTGCTCCGTGTCCAGGCCCTGCTTACCTTGTGTCTGCCTGTGTCTTGTGCAGACAGCCTGAGTGCAGTCAGTGGAAGGATTATCTCCAGTTCTTAATCCCAGCTTTGGTTTTGAAGATTATGCTTTCCTTTTATTTATTTTCTTGATGCACAGATTGAAGTCAGAACCAGAGGCATACATGTCTTTGGAGCTGGGATATGTGTGGAAAGGATGTTTGGGTCCTGTAGAAATATGAAAATGCTGCTAAGCAAAGCTGCTGTCCCGTATTATTACTGGTTTGTGGCCAATAGCCTCAGCATTAATCAGCAAGGTTTCATCGATAGGGATTTACTGTATTATGTGTGTATTCCAGATGACTGACTTTTGGGCAAGGTGTGTGTATGCATTTATGTGTACATGTATTTGGGCTCTCTGCATAGTTTTTGAATGTTTTGGTTGAACTGGACTCTGCAAGCAGCTGATTTGTCTATCCAGATGATAACATCTACTTAAGTATCCCCTGAAGTCATCTTCAGGATGACAGCATGCTTTCAGGGTCTTGGACAGAGTCTTTTCTTCTGCCTTCATTTACTCCCTCCAGTTCTGCTTCATGGTCACTATAACATATCCACTACATCTGTGAGTTACTTCTGCATTTGTATCTGGTTTTTTTTTTTTTCCTTTAACAGTTTTAGTTTTTGGTGAGAGGAGTTATGGAAGAAAGATGTTCTTTCTGAAAAAGAAAAGCAGGAAAGGGCACTTGAGAAGACTGAAAATAATAGGAAAAAAAGCCCAGACTTCAGACTGAAAGAGAGGAATGTTTCCTAGGCAAAGCACAGATGAATGGCTTGAGTTTGTGCTGGACAGAGCAAATCTTCTGAGATTTAATAAATTATGTTGTAGTACAGAAAGGAAAATGCTAATTTGTCAAGTGCTTTGTTGTTAGAATACTGTTCTGAATGGTAGATCGACTTCTGTAAACTTAAATCTTATATTCAGGTTGGGAACTTTCACCTAGAATTTTGTAGCAGTACCTGAAGGAATAGCAAATGAATGCATTTGGAAAGGGTTTCTGCAAATATTAGTAACCCAGAAGCCTGTGTGTAGTTTCAATTATTAAAAACAAAGAAACAAAAATCACCTTAAATTTTTAAAAAAATTTAGTCCTTCAAAGCTCTTTAGAGGAAATACATCAGAAAAAAAGGCTAACAATTCTAGCTGGCTGTGTAAGTTTACATGCTTGCTAGTTCACTGGTAATAGAAAATACCATTAAAAACAGAATTTGACACTTTCAGTATTAAGTTGAGCAAGCAATGGCATGGAAACAGAATTAAATAAGCCACCCACTTTATGCAATAAGGACAAGCCTGTATTGTTTGGTGGCCTGTGTTCAGGTAGGTGAGACCTGAGCTGTGAGACTTCTGATCAGCAGTCTGGGAGTCTGGGGTATTTACATGATAATAGTGGCATGTAATAGCTGTTGGATTTGATTGCTGGTTAATGAGTGAAATTCTTGATGCTGCTCTTCAGAGGAGTTTTTTAACTGGCTTTGCTGCTGTTGGCACTGGAGCAATTCTTGATTTTTCACTTCTGATCTTCAAGTATCTTTCACTTGCATATATACAGATACTACTATCCAAGACAAAGTACTGAAATGTAATAGAAACAAAGTGGTGTTGTGAATACTCCATCAGCTCAAGTATTTATTCTCATTTAGAAGGTGATTTTTAAAATCCATGTACCATAATGGGAAAAGGACAAAAGCAGAGGTTAGACAAATTGACACAGGGATGGATGTCTTGACCCAGAGGCACAGGGTCAAACAATAGCTCAAAGGGGCTGTGAAAGTTTAAGGAGAGCTCTGAATCAACTTGGAGGCTGGTTTTACCCAGTTGTTCCAGCTTTGTCTGCTGAGACCTGGGCCAAGTCCCCATGATGCATTTACACTCTAGACTGACTTTCCCTTGCTGTATATATGGGGTCAGTTTGAATCTGGTGAAACAGGATCAGATCCTAAGCCCTGCAAACGTTTTCTGGTTGTCTAGGGCCTGATTGCAGGCTTTTATAGAGGCACCAGGAGACAAACTTTACAAACTACCTTCAGGTGTCTGATGAAAAAATAAACTCCAATTTTCCTTTCTTCCAGGGAAATCCTGTTGGTTAGAAATACCTGCTTAGAGTTTGAATACACATGTGGCCAGGGATTGTTTGTGTAGAACATTATAAATAGAGTTGTTTATAGAGGCTATATCCATTTGTAAAATCTGCTGGTTAGTACAAGCAGGGACTGGATTTTTTGTTAATCATAGTATGTTAGGAATAAAAATGGAAATCAACACTAAAAGCCAGAACAATGACTTGTGAGGCTCAATGGAGTATTCTTGTTTAATTTTGTTTCTATTAATTTTTTTTCTCTCTCCAAGGCAGCATGACAGCACTAAGCCACTCAGATTATAGTTTCTTTTTTTTTTCCTCCCTCTCCTTTCTCTGTTTTTTCTCTCTTTTGTTTCTCCTCTGGTCACGGCAGTCGGCTCTGGGGTTGGAGTGCAGATGGGCTGTCGAAGCACCCCCCTCCCCTTTCTCAGCCTAACTCCATCCCCACTGCTCCTTCCCACAAGACTTTCAGACGCTCTTACTCTCCCAGGTAACAAGCTACCTGTTAAACCAACTTGTCTGAGGTGTCACAGTATTATTTCCCTTTCACACTGTGGGATTTGTTCAAATGTGGGATTTGCAGAGGCTTTGGTTGGAAAAGAGATGATGATAGCTTTCAGAGAGCAGGGGTGACCGGCAGCCACTTGCTTGCTGCTTGGGGAAGATGCAGCATGCAAGTGGGTATTAAAAAAAAGTGGGGTTTTCCAGACTCTTATACCCATTCAAGAAGATGGCAGGGAAGATGCTTCACAGTTGGTTTCCAATGCAGAACACAGTTGCTGAGTACTTTTGGCATGTACTGGTTGCATTATGATACCAGGAGCAGGATCTTTTAATTTGGCTGCACTGTGCATGTGGCACTCAAGTACCTCCAGATGGACACATTCAGCTCAGGAGTGACTTCACATAGAGCTTTGTGATTGTGGAACATCTTGAAAATTTGTAGTATTGACATTAAAATTGTCCTTACCACAAGACTTTATCAATCACAATTTTGACACCTATTCTTTGTCCTGTACCCTCACATTTTGTTCCAGCCTGCATACAGATATTGGATCAATATACTGAACTAAAGCTGTATGCTGGTTTTAATAAAAAAACCCAACATGGATACAAATTTTATTTGTCACATCTCTGTTAAATTCCTTAGATTTTTTTAAAGTTTAAACCCTGAGAACAGACTGTACTCTGTAAATGTGGTTTCTCATGACTTAGATATGCCTGTTACCTGAGGAAGGACTATATATAGCCTTTCCTTAAAGCAAAAAGTTCCTAATGAAAAGCTATTGAAAGAAAAGCAAATAAATTTTTCTTTGAGGGCTCAAAATTTGAGAAGCTGTGACATCTGAGAGAGAAAATAGAATACAATAATAGTTACCTCTGTGAATACCTGCAGCATTAAAAACTTTAAATTAATATTCTAACTCTGCTAGGACACTGTGGAGATATCTGTGGAGGAGATCCATGTTGATTTTTGGAATAAAACTAGTTGAGAGTGTTTTTTCTATCTTTTTTTTTTATGACACCAGATAATAAGGTTTGGAATAATGTAACGTGTATTCCAGCCTAGAGCCTGAAAATGCAAGGATGTGAGAGTTACTGTGTACTGCCTGAAGACACTAAACTGTGGGTTACTTAGACATAGTTTGGATTGGAAACTGAGTAACAATTTATGGAAGTAAAATATTTTATGCCAGACTGGAAAACTGCCAAATTGTATCTTGGTAAACTTAAAGACAGCTGCATTGGTTTTGTGCAGCAGATGGAAAATAATGTTGTGACATCCCTAAACACTGCTCATCTCTACTCACTTCTTATTCATCCTGTGCCTTTCCTCTAGTTTTCTGCATGGGTCATAATTTTTCTCCCCCTTTTGTGCCTTTTTTTCCCCCCCTGAAAGGTGAGTGTAGTTCTGTTTTACTTTTATTCCCCCCATTGTGTTGTCTGTGAAGTATTCCAGTGCACATACTGTCAGTAGAGACGTGTGTTCACATTGTAGAATTTTCATTCATGTAGAGCACAGCCATAATGTGACCTCCTACACAGGCTTACTCCTGACATATGAAATCATTGGATTCTTTAGATTTTTATTAAAATATGGGTTTGTGCTTTGACAAATGCATCAGATTGGTGGCACTGAGAAATTGCTTTAGTCCTTTAGCACTGAAGAGTCTGTATTCTGATTGCTCTTTGGTAACAGTGTAGAGCAAAATTCATCCCTGAGGAAAGAAGTGATGATTTCAGCAGAAGATTTATTGTCATTATTATATTTGTGATTGTTTCTTGGGTTTTTTGCCATGGATTTAATTGTGTGACTTTTGGTAACTCATGTCATCTCTTGGTGTGAGTATCCAGGTACAGTCACATGTATACCTTTTCAAATGGCGATTTCATTGCCCACTTCAATGTTATGTGAAAAAACCCTTTAAGATCTATGAATTAAATGTGCTTGAGCTCAGAACATAGATTTTTGAGGCTGTATGAAACAAAGATTTTCCTATTCCTGACTGGTACTTCTGAAGAACCTAAAAACTGCCTTCCCTTCTGTCTGGAAAGCCATCACAGTGCAGTGGTGTTGTTCAGATGTCTCAAAAGCCCTGAATACTTTTAATGTCTGTAGGTTTATGAACAGCTTTTGTTTCCTGATCTTGGTCCTTTAAGTGGTTTCTTGCTCTCCCTGACCTGCCAGACACTGTTTGGGGAGTTATTCTTTGGTTTCTTTGCCAAAATACATGGTGCTGATGCTTGTGTGAGTGTAGTGTGAGCGTGTTGCTTGGGAGCCAGGGATTATGGCTATTTTCAGTGTGTTAATCCCAAAGGAATTGGGCAGCGCCAATCTTATCCTCTGTCTGAAGTTCCCAAGTTTCTTCCAGAAAAAAAAAGCTGTGGTTCTAGATATTTAATAGATATTTAATATCCTACTTTTAGTTCCATTGAAAATAACAGCTGTCTACTCAGAATTCAGAAGGGATTTTCTTGTTTGTTTGTTTGGGTTTTTCCCCACCCACCTCATACGGAATCTTTCTTTTGTGGAAAAGGAACACAGCTCTGTCCAGCCATCTGCCTCCAAGCCCATCCTGTCATCCTTCCCAAAATGTTATGAAATAGTAATTCACTGTAGGGAGCCACTTCTTGCCATTTATTGACAAACAACTTGATGTAAATGTAAATTTGCTTCTAGCTCTGTTGAAATCCAAGACTCCACCAGAAATTGTTCTCTGGTGCTGGATCTATTAATTTAGTGATTGTCATGCAAACTCAACTTCTCTTAGATAGAGCAAAGCCCTGCCAATAATGCCTCTTTATTTTCTCCAAGCTTGTAGGAACTTCTCTTTAGCCAGATCTTTTAACATCATCTGCCCTTGCATGCAAGGCATTTTATCATGGGACTTAATTTTGGATAACTCCTCAAGGGAAAACTTTTGAGGATTTATGTTGCAAAGAAATTTCTGAGGAACAAATAGACTGTAGGAAAGTGTCAGATTTGAGTGAGAGAATTCCCAAATTTAGGCCTAATACTGAAATGCCTTTTTTATCACGGCACTGTGCCAGTGAGTTAGGTTTTACTACTTTATAAATTAAAAAGGGCCATGTTAGACTCAAGTTTATGTCAAGATACATTTTCCTTTCCATTTAAATCTGTCATAGTTTCATATATTATTAAACGTAAATTTCACTGATTCCATTTCCACCAGCTGTCACAACCCTTTGAGTTCTCATAGTGATTGATATTATTTTCTTTTTTAAATTACACCACTGCCACACTGTGGATAGGGTTTTTTTGTTTACAGAAGGTAGCACACTTACTGAATGTAAGAAACAGTGAACCTGTTTACCCTCCACTTACAGCAGTGTTTCTCCTTGTTTTTAGCCCTGTTTGAGGGGAAACTCAGACCCGAACTCTGCTTTGATTCCATCCATGTTGTGTTACCAGTCACTGTTAGAAAAAGTACTCCAAACCATCTGTCTCCAGCTTGTTTTTGTTAACAGTCAGAAGCGGATTCCAATTTCATTTGTAACATTTCATATACGTTTGGTCTTTAGTATGCTGGATTATGACACGGAGAACCTAAACTCTGATGAAATCTACAGCTCTCTTCGTGGAGTCACAGAAGCGATTGAGAAATTTAGCTTCCGTAGTCAAGAGGACCTGAATGAGCCAATCAAACGTGATGGAAAGAAAGACTGTGACATTGTAAGTATTCCATTGATTAATGTCCCCAGATAGATGAAATTTTAAAACATTTTGATCAATTTAAAACATCGTGATCAAACCTGTCTGTGGATTGTTAGTGTACAAAATTTAGTTATTCCTGCTGTATTCTTACAGGCATCTTCTGCTTATTGGTTGTTAGCGTCTTATGCCTTAATTATGGCATTTCACTGACTGTTTCTCTTGGCCCCCTTGGACTCTGGCCTGCTGTGGAATGTGCTCACTGGGCTTCCCATGTAGGATGGAAACAGTGCTAGTGTTCCTTGGGTTCGGCATGGCTCAGTGATGGCTTTTGCATGGAGTGTGTGTAGTCAGATCTGTAATGGGAAATGTTAGTTCTTAAAATGCATGAATGGTTTCCTTCACAGGCTTAGGACCTGTGATCACTCCTAGTGTACAGCTCATATGGTATCTTATGCTGCAAGAGTGGTTACAGAAACTGTGATCATGAGATATATTTGAGCAAGTGTAGTCATGTGAAAGGAAGAGGTAGTAATCAAAGTTTTACTTAAGTAGTATATATAAATAATACATGTAAATAATTCTGTGCCTCTTCCTGTTGGTGGATCAACTCCAGAAATGCTACAGTTTCCATAGAATTTTGAACATACCTTTTTTTCTCTGCTTGATCCCCCAGGTATCTCGAGATGGTGGCCTTGCTCTCCCTACTGGTGATGTCCGCGGAAGCAGTGACATTGTGGAAGGTGGAAGGATGGCTCTGGATAACAAAACCTCCCTCCTGAACACCCAACCTCCCCGTGCCTTTTCAGGGCCCCGTGCTCGGGAATACAACCCCTATCCTTACACGGACACAATCAACACTTACGACAAGACTGCGCTGAAGGAAGCAGTGTTCGATGACGACATGGATCAGCTTCGGGATGGTTTGTATCAGCTCACCTCCTGACACTGCAGGCAGCTCGCTGCCTTTCTGCTGTATTTGTGTATGGGCAGTGCTTCAGATACGTGCCTGCCTGTGCATGTGTTGTGCATTACTGTGCATCTGAGCCGAGGCTTGGCATGAAATACCCTTTGTTCTCGTGTCCCAGCAGAACCTCATCTGTGGCTATTGAGAAAAAATATTGTACTGTGGTTTTGATTCTTGTTTGCCTGGGGTTTCCTGCAAACTAGTCCCTTAAGCACCACATGCATCTGTAGGGACACTGCTTTGGGACCGTCCCCTCTTCGTGGCTGAAACGCCTCACTCAACAGCTTGTTGTTACTGAGTGTTTGACTTCATTTAAGTGCTGCTACACATCAGCTTTATTCTTTTGCAGTACACTGATGAGTCACTGTACTTTAATCTAAAGGTCAAACATGTGACCACTGGTTTTGGGTGTGTATGTCTGGGAAAAGCCATGGCAGTTCTCATCTTGTAGAAGTAATTGTTGGAACTGGAAGAAATCCAATTGTCATCTCTTCCTGGTTCACTAGAAGCCATGTGCAGATGCATGAGCTCAGGTTAAATTATGGGGTAGTCCGATTCTGTTGCTTGCTTGACTGAGGCCACCTGGAATTTGATGCATTTTTGGGGGGCCCCTTATTTTGTAGAGAGTTATCAGTCTTGGCACCTTTGATCTTTTCCCCATTTCTCCAAATGATTTGCTGCCATTTGTCCTAGAAGTACCCATTGACCATTCGGATTTGGTGGCTGATCTTCTGAAAGAGCTCTCCAACCACAACGAGCGGGTGGAGGAGCGGAAAGGAGCTCTCCTGGAATTACTAAAGATCACAAGAGAAGATAATCTTGGAGTTTGGGAGGAGCATTTCAAAACCATTCTGCTCTTGCTGCTGGAAACACTTGGCGACAAAGATGTGAGATGTAGATTTTGTCTTAACTCTCCTGTACATTGCTTCATCTTGGGTAATAGTTCCTAGACATCAGTTTAAATGAAACCCGCCACTCATCAGTGATACTGCACTGCACATTTTTTCTTTTGAAGGGTGGCAGCTCTAGTTTTCATTCTGTTCAGTGATGAGTTTTAAGTTACTCCAAAGCATTCCGATTTCTCCCCTTCCCTCCAGAGTGTTACTAATAAATAGCTAGGAAATTGAACTAGAATCTGAAAAGAAGTTCTAGTCTAGTAAAAATCTATCAAGACTTCAGTAGTTGTTCTCTTCTGAGTTAGAATAAAATTACAAGCTCTTAACCTATATTATACCCATTCCCAACAAGGACAATAAAGGCATTCTATAATAAATTAATTTTCTTTTTCACTGTGTTGTTTAAAGACCCAAAATATTAGATCTCATGGGGTGGGTCTCTGTCTCTTACAAAATGTCATCAAGAGCAAGCTGCTTTTATAGGAAATCTTGTTTTGAAATGTTAAAAAAAGCTGTGTTATTATCACAACTTTATGTTTGGTAGTTGATCAAAGTGGTAATTTACAGGCTAGGCTTTTTTCCATTTGGGGATATTTGTTCAGCTTGCAGCACAATGATACTTGATAAAGGCTCAACACCCCGCTGCACCTTCACATCAGAGCCATGCTCCATCTGAACATTACAGTATTGAGGCTTCAAAGCACTCACTGTTTCGTTTTTTTTGTTTAATCTGATTCAAAAATCTATTGTATTTCTTACACTCCTTGTAAAATATATGGCACACTCAGAAATGTTAATTCTGAAGCAGGGTAGGTGGCTGACATTTTCTCAGTCATTGTTCTTAGTTTAAGCATGAACTGCTCTAGTTCAACATGTTTAATCATAGCACCATCACACAAGTATTAGAAGGTGTGGTGACTTTGTCTTAAATACATGTGATTTGTGCTACTGTATGAATTTTGCAGATGAATAGCAAAGCACATATTTTAAAGGCAGAGTAGGAAGGAGATTAAGTACTCCCTGCTGAAACAATGAAATCTACTTGGAATGGCCACAGGTCAAAAATTTAATGTAAGTTATGAAATTGAAGCAGGTGTTACAAACCCCTTCTGCTCATGATCTTTTGATATGAAGAATGAAGACACAGGTCAGTGTTGACTACAGTAACTTAAGTTCTTAAAAGTAATTTCCATAGGAGTTACAGGAAGAGTCAGTTTTATTGCATTGGCATATGAGAAACAGCATGGATGGAGCCCAGTTTGATACCTTCCAAGCTGAGCAAAAGAGGAAGGGCAAAACATATGTGATCTGACCTTTTTTATAGAATCATGTAGTGCAGATGTCCTCTTGTGAGTACAAATTTGTACTTCATTGCCAAAAATATGGAATTTAACAAAGTAGTTATTCTGATTCTTGTATATATGAGAACAGCCATTTTATGTGGCTTTTTGTGCACGAGCAAGCAAGGGGCCCAATTCTGAATTTTGTTACATTGCTTCCACTGCTCACTCCACTGGAGCTGGTGGTGTAGGGAGCCGTGAGAATTCCTAGTGAGCCATGAGAATTCACTTCAAACTACAATTTTGAGATGCAACTTTTTCTAATGTCTCTTTTTCTCAACGCAGCATTCGATAAGAGCCCTGGCACTGCGAGTCCTGAGGGAGATCCTACGGAACCAGCCGGCGAGGTTTAAGAACTATGCGGAGTTGACTATCATGAAAACTCTGGAAGCGCATAAGGATTCCCACAAGGAGGTGAGTGAGCCTTTCAGCATTGCTACTGGGAAAGCAATATGGACCTGATGAAGAAATGTAGCACCTGTGAGACTTAACAGGCAAACACGTTGAGCCATCTTGGCAGTAGAACAAAGCGGTATTAAATCTCCCGAGTATGAAGAGACAGGATTTTTACATGCTCAAACAGTGAGGAAAGAAGTTGAGACTGTCAGAGCTGTTTATGTGGACTTAGAGATGTCTGGAGTGGCACACCATTTTTTGTTAATTTCCTAGAATTTCCCTGCTCATTCTGGGAGAGGCTGAGACACTGTAGGAAAAAAGTGCATGTTTAATTATTTTTTAGGGTGTGCTGGCGGCAGTGTGCTGCCTCTGTCTGTACAGGTAAGAATACAAAATTTACTGGAGAACACAAAGGCCATGTTTAAGCGGAATTGCTTGTGAAAACTGAATGGTGAAATGGAGAACTGGGGACTGGTGAGTAACAGAAGAAAATGAACAGAGGCCACACTGCAGCGGCAGAGAAAGAAGCAAAGGGAAGGGTGAATTGCATTTTTCTTTTTGTATACAAAACTGAAAGTATTCTGAAGCAAAGCAAGAACAAAGGGGCATGATAACATTTAAGTAGATTAATTCAAATTGTATTTTAAGTTAATCTTCGTAGCTTGATTTCCAGGTTGGGTCTTTTAAGCTACTTTGTGCATGTTGCAAGTTAGAACTAAACCTTCTGGAAAGTGCTACTAGAATTTATCTATCAGTCTGTGATGGCTTTGTTACCAAAGTCCTTCGTTTGAAACCTAAGGCATTTATTCTTCTCTGCAACAGGGTTGTCCTAAATTTGCAGGTGTAAGTATCTCTGTCTGAAGAGATTTGGCCATGAAAAGGGGATTATAATAGACCAGACTGCTCCAGAGCATTGAGTGACTGACACAAGGTTATTTTAGCTGTGAGTAGCAGAAACTGTACTGTTTGAAAATCAAAAGAGCAAACCAAAAACACTCTCAGGGAAAGAAACTAACAGTCTGGATTTCTCTGAAGTGCAAAACTAGAAGATGTTTAATGCTTTAGTGAATGATGGCCACCCTACTCTGCCTGTATTACTCTTCTTGATTTAGAGCCTTTGCAACCCTGTCATTTTCAGTTCAGAGTAGTAAGAAGCAGTTGTAAATTGATTTTCTGATAAAGCAGTTAGACAAAACATTATGTTCAGAAGGAGTGCCTTTTATTGGCAAGTTGTCCTGCTTGCATGCTTCTCAGCTCACATTGACTCAATGCCCTTTGTATTTTTTGTCTAAAAATCCTCCAAAACTAATGTTTCTAGCAGGACTTTTCCAGGTTATCCCTAGCATTGTTTTTAATGCCCATCAGAATTCACTGTACTTGTAGGACTGCTAAGAGCAATGTTGAAAACACCATGCTTTATGCCTCTGTGTTCCTGTGGTGTGGAAAGGTTCTTCAGGCTTTGCATGAGGTGACTCCTAGGGAAAAGCAGAAAAAGATAAACCAGGAATGAGAAGTAGGGGTTCTGGCACATTTTTACAGACTAATTGAGCTGTATTGCTCTCAGCAAGTAGCTGCTGTGCTGCACATTTGATTTGCCACAGTTTTATACAGCATCTTCATGAGACATCAGTAGCTGCAGTGGGACCTTTGGGTGACAGCTGTCACAGCAGAACACTGCAGGTATGTTCCTGTTTTGCCATCTGTTGTGTGTGCACAGCTGTATTAAGTGGGGGCACTGGTTCTGGATTTTTCATTCTGTATATGAGTATTTTCTGATCCCTGTGTAAATGAAGCTCTCAGAACCATGATGCAGCCTAGGAAAGGCATCATCTCTCTATCAGTAGTTGGAGAATATCAGCATTCCTGAAGTTAAGAAAAGTACCTGCACCTGAGTATCCACATGAGCTAGGCTAAATATATACCTGGGAATATGCTCAAAGTATTTTTACCTGTAGTTGGGACTTGCTGATTCAGTTAAGTCTGTGAAAAATTAACTGAGAGTTCATTTGGGCATGGCCTGGTTGGTCAAACTCATAGCCTAGAGCCAGAAGGTCACAAATTCCCTTCCCATGGGGGCCCTCCAGCTCGCTCCCAGTGCTGACTTGGCAGCACTGCTCTGTCCAAGAGGGGAGGAGGAGCTGCCCTTTGGCTGGATCCCACTGAGCAGGAGATTGTGGGGATTCACCGGTTTGTGTGTGAAGGGCACTTTCAAAGGATAGCTGAAGAGGGAAAGGAAGTTCTGAACACTCTGTTCTACAGTTTTCATTTTCATTATATCAGAGCAATATAAGAGGGACTGGTGCAGTCCCTAAATTGCATAAAATCAAATCTTCCTCTACACTAAGAACTATTTCAAGAAAAGCTGGTGTATAATTTAGTTGGGAAAGAGTTAATCTTTGTATCAGTGATGTCCTGATAAGTTGTCACTCTAGTTTGTTATGTTTCTGGGCTGCTTCTGCCTTGTAGCAGAAGACAGCAATGATCCTTGGTTATGGTTTGATAATTTGGTGTCCAACAGTCTGTGGAAGTTAGGAGAAAATATCTGTTTTGAGCAAGCTGGACCTGTTTCAGTCTTTTTTTACCTGAGTTTCCCCTTCAGCTCAGAGACTGCTAATTGCTCCAAGATATTTGCTCACATTTTCTATTATATGTGATCCACAGAGACTCAAAGTGACCAAGCAAAGGGAATTTGAAGAGGAGGACAGTGCAGAACTGTTAAGGTTGGGTACTGTCTCCAAGAAGTCATAATAAGAGGCAGTTCTTTAGAAATCAGGAAGGTTTTGTTTGTCTACCCAAATTCTGATACTGCTGTTGTTCAGCATGGCCAGGAGACATCAAGTGACAAAACATGTTCACCAACTAGCAAATATCACCCCTTCCCCCAACTGAGTGCTGATATCTAGTTAAAATTGGTTTGGTTTTAAACAAGAGAAGGTCTATGATGTTATTCCCAATTGCATAGTTGGAAGTATCAAACCAGTGTTAGCACAGTTAGGTATTTTGGGATGCCTGGATAATTGGCTGTTTTTCCAAGTCCAAGCAGAATTCTTTAGACAGTTGGGTCTTTGCCATGGGTAAAAATCTTCTTCTGCTGAAGGCAAGGTCTGGGATCAGCAGAGCAGCCCAACTGAGAGCACCACTTACCCCCCCGGGATACGGGAGAGGAAAAGTTGGTACATGGAGTTGGAGGCTGAGTCACACCTTGTTGTGAGTGCAAGTGCAGGAGATTGGCAAAGCACAGACCTCAGCAGCAGGTCAAAATTAACATAACCCTAGGCTACAGACTAGAAGACTCTGGGTTGGATTCATGTTTAGTTTGCATTTTTTAGCTTTGCTCTGATTTTATACTGTTTGTAGTACAACAGTCTGTTCAATGCTGTTCATGTAATGGGGTGATGTGAAGAGTCAAGCCTGCTTCAGTCATAACTGGAAACATTTAGGGGGGTTGACATGTAAATGCCTTTCACTTACTTTTGGAGCATTAGAACGTAATTGAAGTTGTGGATGATATTAAATCTTGTTGATTTTTATCACTCTTTGTTTGGAGTTATTTGGAAGAGAACCATCTTTCTGTTGCCAATTAGTTAATATTAACTCATTTGTTCCAGTGTAGTTACTCACCCATAACTAAGGAGAGATGCTGCTTGCTGACCCAACACCACTGATATGACATTGCTTCAGATTCATGCCAGCAAAATGAGGATAATTTCTTATTATTGAGTATTTTAAACCAGAAAATATCTTGGAAATCAGTTGCAGAGTGAAAAATCATAGGATAGCTGATTCCCTGCTTCTGGTTTTGGCACAAAGCCTATAGACTCAACTGATGTGTGTTTTCTATGTGCAAGGAAAGGATCCTGTGCCATAACTTAGATATCTAATTACTCTATTTTATGATCTGGAAGGTCCATAAGCATAATTTGGATGCTTATTGTACATTATTTTACACTCTTTTTTGTAAGCCTCTAAAAGAGGGAGAAGAACAAGAAATCAGTTATCCATTAGCTGTAGATAATTTTTATTATCTTGTTGAGGTGCTTTTAGATTGGTATCTTACTTTCATATATTCTAACTGTCCTCTGATGATGGCATGATCTGTGTAGGTTTCTACAAAAAGAAAAGCATTAAATGATCATAGTCTTGAAGATTGATTAACTAGTCCATACTGGAAGCTACCAAGTGCTGCAACTGGGCAGTCATTGATGTTTCATAATACACATTTATGTGCTTCTTCTATTTCCCAACATATTTCAAATATTTAATGTCCAGGAGAAGCACTTTAATCTACTTCATCTCTGAATCCCATATAAAAATCACACTGCTTTTTCATCTGCTGAGCACTCCCCATTGCTGAGTCCACTTCCTGCTTTGAAGCCAAGTCTGTAATTGTTTGTTCCTGTCTGGATCAGACTGTAAAGCCTTCAGGGATAGCAATTTGCCTGACTAGGTACTGGTAAACCTCCAACCCCTCCAGCTTAGATTATGCAGGCTTTAAGTAACCACCTCTAGATGGCAAAAATTGGCTCAAAAGCACAGCCACATGCCTCATAAGCCTGAAAACAAAACATCGTTCTTCTGCCTCATAAACTTCTCTGGTGCTCTGTGTGTTTCACAATGGTGTACAAAGCCTCTGAGCCTTTCAGTGGGGCTTTGGCTGCACTGCCTCATCCTCTACAACCTTCTAGAGAAGACGGTGTTAACTAGCAATTGTGGCAAAGTACTCCAGCTTAGGCTCTGTGGGAAGCTCTCACCCAGGTGTGCAGGTGCTGCTTTGCTGAGATCCCTGCATGTTACACTGATGCCCTGTGTAGCCTGTGAACCTGGCATGTTCTGCCTTAGGTGAGTCAGGACATACTTTTTTTTCCTTATTTGCCAGTACTTTGTGTCTCTTTAAAGCAGAAATGAAACTATCAAAATTCGTAAGCTGGTTGCTGCAGCCATCAGGCAGCAAGCAACATCTTAATGCATGGAGGGTAATAGATGAGCAGAAGAAATGGAGTGGAAGAGATGGAGTCTCAGTTCTGGCTGTCTTTAAGTACAGGATCCTGTGGCTGCAGTGCACTGTGAACCAGGTAAACCAATGGGAATTGGCATCCAAAGTTTGTCCAGCAAATTTTGTAGAACTTTTATGATTCCAATATGCTTTTCTATTAAAAGACAAGAATCTGTGACCAGTCACTGTCTTGATCACACTATTCCTAATACTGTTCATCAGCATATCCCCTCCCACTGAAATCAGGAAGCAATTCCTATGCATATTCCTGGGACTACCTAACCTGTTACTTTGAAGTTTACTCCATTAAGGAAGACATTGCTAGAGGTGAACAGCTTTCTGTGTGCTACACCTCACTGGCTTGGTGCATGGCTCCTTCCCTGAAGCAAACTGGGTGGAAGTATAAAAACTTCCCTTTTGTGAGACTCACTAGAAAGGTCTTAATGCATCACAGATGTCTTTCAAGGAACCCACCAGCACACAGCTTATGTTATGCCAGCAGAAGTCAGGCTGAATCTGGTCTCCTGTGTGTAGAGCATAAGGTAAGCCTTTGGAGAGGAGAAAAACCTGCTGCTTTAAGGCCAAGAGTTATCTCTTGGATCTGCATTCCTGGACTACCTGCCCTGTGTTGAATGATGTCAAACTATCCAGTTCAAGCCATGGTTTGCTCTAAGCTTTTACTGGGAGGTAAAATCATGTTTGTGACATACCTTACACACACCTTAGAGTCTGTGCTTTTAAAGAACTGCAGGCTCTCTATAGTCTTGCACATCTTGCTTCATAGCCACCCTTTTGAACCTGCTGCATCCAGCAGTCATCATAGTTTGATGGCTTGTCTAGTTTTCTTTTGTATCTCTGAGATTCCTGAGAATAATTATATTAGGTCAGATAAAAATCTTGCTTCACTTGATGCCCTACCTGACTGACTAGCAAGAAACAAGCATACAATGATGCTTCCCTGTGAATACTCTCCCTCCTTCCAGCTGTCTTAAAGCCTTTCTTGTGTGAATGGTTCTGCCTACTTCCCTCTGTGTGTTGGCTTTTTTTTTCCCCTTTGGTTACTTGTCTAACTTCTAATCCTCGTGTGGCAGCAAGTTCCCCAGTCTGAGCACGTAGCAAACAGCAACCTTTCATTTCTTGGGCTTAAAGGATAGATTACATAGACACTACTTACTGTGGTGTCACTGCTAGTACGAGCCATTCCTGTCACTTCCCGATGTGTATCTGTTGATCTTGCCTTCAAAGGTGGGAGCAAGACCTGTTCCTTGATCCTGTTCATTCATTTCTCCCACTCCTTTTAAGGTTGTTTCACTCTGCTGGTCAGGTTAAAGCTCTGATTAAAAAAGATACTTGATTTTTTGCTATTGTACGATTTGCAAGGTACAAGCGTTGTGCCTCATGGCAAATGTCTTTGCTAAACTCTATTACAATTGCATGGTCTTGTTGCCAAATGACCTGGCAGGTTGTATCTTTTGATAATGCACTTCCCTCTATGTGGGAATGCTACTGGTTTCTCTGGCAGTGCCAGGTGAGAGGGACTCTGAGCCAGTTGGGTAAATACTGAGAGCCCCTTGTGGGATGCAGAGTCTGTCTGAGTGGCTGAATGGGGTTTTTTGCCAAAGCTAGGAGGAAGGACAGGGCTGGTACTTGCATTGCAGAGTGGTGGCGTTTGGCTTCCTGGGCCAGCAGGGATGAGTTTGTCTCTTTGGCTCACTGTCAGCTGGTATTGCCCTGCCCCTTCCTACACCCTGTCACCTGCCAGTGCTTCCCTGGGGAGCCAGGAGCTGGTTACCTCCAGAGGCTCTCGTCCAAGCAAGCATGTAAGCACATGCTGGAATCCCACTGATGTCAGTGAGACTTGAGCATGTTATTAAAGTTAATCACACACTCAGGGGGTTTGCTGAAGTGTGGCTGAGATGCAGGCGTTGTCTGCCAGATGTGCTCGTGGGAGGCTTGGAAGTCTCCCTGGTGTTGCCACATTTACAAGCTCCTGTCATGCTGGGCATGTGTAATACACAGCCTTCTGTGTTCAGGGGGAAGGCACTGTAGGGAGAAGGATGTGAAATAGCCAGCCACTGCCTAAATGTAGCCACATTTGTTCTAGAGCTAGGCAGCAGTGCTGAAAGCAGGACTGCCAGGGGCATAAATAATTCCTATTCCTACAAAACTTCCCTTGCTTACCTTTTGATGGGCAAAATAAGTGTGACCTTTGTTGCTGTTGAGCCCTTGCTTATTTTTGTGAAAAATTATCACTGTATTTCAATGTTCCTTGTGCTTGGAATTGGTTAATAGGCTTTTTGTCTTGTGCACTTGCTTCATATCTTCAACTTTATAGGCATAGTAAACTGTGTGCAAACAGGATATGGAGCTGAAACCCACATAGATACTAATTGAATTTTTCACCTACTGCTTTTTTTTTTTTTTTTAATGGTAGTGTGTTTGAGATCAGAGTCTAGCCATAGGTTTATACTAAAATATTGTTGCTTTTTATCAAGTAGCATAGCAAGAGGATATAAGGTTTAATTTTTTTTTTTTTTTTTTTACAATCTTCTTTTAGTGTGTTGTGATATATGTGCAGGCTTTTCTTTCTGACAGTGTCTGAAAACACTTCCCAACAGTGTTTGGCATTGCTGCAGAACAAAATCCCAAGTGACATGTGTCCAAATCTTAGTATTTGGGGATTTTTAGCTAGTGGCTTGCTAGTGAATAGTTAAATTGATGGTAAAGTTTCAGGGCTCTCTGTAAGTTCGTGCTTTCCATCATTTGTGGAAAGCAGATGCCAGAAACTGCAGTGCCAGGGAATAGATTCCTGTAGCGACCTTCTGGGAGCTCCTGACTTAATCCACTCCAGCAATTCCACTCTGTGCTATCAAAGCCTGGCATCCCTTAAGTACTCGGGTGTTGCTCTCCTTTCCCAGCAAAATCACACAGTGCTGGCTCCTAAGTTAGTACTAACTTACATGGAAAAAATATTAACTTTCATGCTTCTCATATGTGAAATTGAAGAGAAATTAGTGAAAAAATAGCTAGAGGAGGGAAAACTTGCTGTCAGTGGGAAAGCAAGCATTCTGTTTTGCATGGCTGGTCATTCACAGATCATTCAGGAAGAATTTTTTTTAATGTTGACCGCATTGTGGATTGTTATTCATTTTGGAATATGTTTTAATGTTATAATTAAATGCTGAGAAATAAATGGAGCACTTGGACAGCTTTTCTTCTGTAATAGGGCACTGGTACACTGGTACAGAAGCAGTCCAAAATCTCATCATCCTGCCCTTGCAAGGTATCTTGCCTGCATGCAATATTTGTGCTGTGTGAAGTGTCTGAGATCACATTAACTGTTGGATCTACTATAGAGAATGCCAAAAGCCAAGTGGATGAGTTCTGCTATTTCCTGGGTATACAAGTGTCTCGTGCCATTCCTGTTTCAGGAAGGTGGCTGTCAGCACGAGCAGATTAATGTTTGCAGCATGGCTGTGACGCTAAGACTGTGGGTGAAGCAGGCTCTGTAGGTGAAGATGATCCTTTCCGGTCACTATTAATTGCTGTTATCTTTAAAGTCAGTTAAACCCTGAGTTTAATACCATCACAATGTGTGGGAGAGGAGAACAAGGCAAAATCAGCAGCCATGGCTTGAGTCTTAAGTGACAGGAGACCTATGGTTTGATTTATTTGCTGTTTTGCAGATTGCCTGGGACAGTTTTCCTAGTGCTGGTTTCAAAGTATTGACTTCAGGCAACACCAAGCAGTTCAGTTTAGGAGGAGGTAGAGAACTGGTGCTGGACACCTGAGCCTCCTGCACAACCAGGAAAGAGAGGGTGCTTTAATGCTCCTGGACTCCGTTAGAAACTGCCTGGGACTAGCTGGAAGATCTTAAACATGAGGATTTGAGAATGGTTCTTTCTCCTTAGAGCTGAGGTGCTGGATTTAAGTCTGCCTATGGGGGCATCTATGTCTACTAAGGATTTACCTTCCCTTTAAAGTAAGCCCTGAGAAGAGGGGAGTGAGAGAAGATGGGGAAAAGTATCCTCCATCTTTTGTGTTGTAGCAAGAACATGAGGAGCAAAGAATGTGTTATTTGTGACCAGGAAGAGTGCAGCCAAGAGGAAGCTTCATTTTGTTGCCTGGCAATTAGCACAGACTCTTGAAAAAAGAAAACCTGCCTTCCCATCCTGTTCTTTTTTATCCAATTACTGTAGAATGTAAAATTAATAAATTCTCTTGGGAGGAGAGACCAGATTTGGGTCTTTCTTTGAACTAGCTGTCCTACCTGCTGGGGAAGAGTGAAAGTTGTGAATCTTCCTTCCTTCAGGGTAGGAGTTGAATTTAGCATCATCCTTGCTTTGTGTGACTGCTTTACGGTGTGGGCTTGTTGTAAAGGGTGGGTGCTACTGCTCTTTCCACTTGTTCTTCCTCCCATTTTGTATGATGATCCCAGTGCTGCCTTCATGGTTTAGATGTGCTAAGAGCACAGCTGCCTGGTCAGGGACACCCTAAAGCTGCAACAGGGCCATTTGTGGTAATGGTTCAAGGGATAAGGTTTTAAGTCTAAGCTGGTGGGTTTGGGTTCTTTGACAGTGGCTGGAGAGATGTCATCTTCTCGCCCCTCCTGGGATTGGAGTGGCTGTCTGTCTTGGGTGACAGGTGATTTTTTCAAACTAGCCACAGCTCTGACACAGTTACGTTAGGCAGGATGGACTTCTTGCCACTGCCTGGAACAAAGATGTCACTGGAGGCAGAGGATGTGAATTCTCAGAGTCAATTGCCCCTCGACAAAGCCTCCTGCAGATCTGTTAATGAACATCCCCAAGCATTTCCTGGCAGTATTCCTAGCACACACCAGTGCTGTTGGCTGTCAAGTGTGACCTCATTAACATAAGGGTTTGCTCTACTTTCATTTCAGGTCGTCAGAGCTGCTGAAGAAGCTGCTTCCACCCTGGCGAGTTCCATCCACCCCGAGCAGTGCATCAAGGTGCTTTGCCCCATCATTCAGACTGCAGATTATCCAATTAACTTAGCTGCCATCAAAATGCAAACTAAAGTCATCGAGAGGATTTCCAAGGAATCGTTGCATCAGCTCCTACCCGATATCATTCCTGGGTTGTTACAGGTACAGAATCCCATGTCACTGCTCCTGAGCACAAGGCACCATTGACTTGTGAGATCTGTGCCCTAAGGGGAGAATGATGGATCCTCTGGGGCCAGATTTTGGTAAATTAAACGATTTAATTTTTGGTAAAATAAAATTTTATATATGAGTTTTTGGTCCTTTTAGCATTAAGGAAAGGAAGATTGATGTTCTTAGGTGTGTGTTCCACAATTGGATGCCCTTTTCTGACTCCTAAATAAGCCAGTAGCAGCCATGTAATAAATTTGAGGGTAGGGGTTAGCCACATTTTATACTGTCTCTATATATCTTGTAGTCCCCTTTAATTCTCCTGTAATTCTACTGAGCTGTTCTGTGTTTTGATGGTACCTTGCACTTGAATTTGAATCCCAGCAGGCAGATTGCTCCATTCCTTTTTTCTCTCTGAAACTAGGACCAAACTACTCGCTGACTTCATTCAGCCTCTTTCATAACCCTCTCAGGCTGGGTGGGGAGCTGTGTTTTTGCCAGTGCTAAGGCTTGGTTGTACACTGTGGATTTAGCTTTGAGCACTGCTATAGCAGTCTTTTCTTGGTCCCCTGCACAAGCAGCTGGCAGTGCTGGGATGGGGCTGCAAACAAGAAGGAAATACCTGAAGTAGCAGTGAGAGAGGAGGAAAAATGTATTTACTCGGGAGGGATTGTGACAGGAACAGATCAGAGTGAAAGGGGGAGATGTGTTTGGGTGGGTAAGACTTGCATGGAGAACTGGGATAAAGAGCCTCCTCACTGTGAGCATAAAATGTTGGAAGGACAAGAGCAAAGTCAGAAACTCCCCTCATGCATCCTAGCATTCATCCCAACTTTGTAGTGTCAGTTCCTGCAATTCTTTAATCTCATCTTCTGGGAGTTGGACAATTCTGTATTGATCTAAACTTTCGTTGTAAAATGGTTTTAGCCATTGCTGTTGGAGACAACAATCTGAACAGTAAAGCTTCAATGCACTGGAAAAGTCTGGGAGCAGCATGCCTTTAAAAAGGCAATTTTATTTATCTTCTTTAATTACTTCCATGTCTTTAAATGGTTCTTGTTTCAGAGCCTGAGATACTGCCTTACCTTAGAAACTCAGGGATTGAAGGAATCTACTCCTTACATTTGGGAAGTATTTTGGGATTCTGGCTGAAGGAGTGTGTGTGCAGACAATCACCTTTGTGCTTGTTTACCCCGCTGAGGGCCCTGGCAGAGTGGTGAGGGGGCGAGAAGTGTCAGCAGCAGTGTGAGCAGCTCAACAGCCTGGAGCAGGCTCTCCATGAGGGGATGGGGATCTCCATGGAAG
This sequence comes from Lanius collurio, assembly GCA_020086605.1. NCBI lineage: Eukaryota > Metazoa > Chordata > Aves > Passeriformes > Laniidae > Lanius > Lanius collurio. Next base: position 6,900,479 of record JACBWW010000014.1, read on the forward strand.
AACAGGGCTTGACAGGGGAGAGTTGTGGTGCTTGTCCTAGTCCTGCTGACGAGGCTCAGCCTTTTCTCCACCTTCATCCTCGATAGCGTGGTGTTTCTCAGAGCTCACCGAGGTCTCATGCTCTCCTAGCTCAGTGCTTTGCGGGATTGCAGACTGTCATTTTGGGCTGTACTCAGTCCTGCAGCTGGAACAGCCCCAGCTGTGCTGCATCCCTCCTCTGGCTTCCCAGCAGAGGTCACTCTGCATCTGGGGGAGCAGCATCCCACAGGCTGAAGTGATGTCTCCCTTTCTCATGGGGTGGGATGGCTGATGAGTGATAAATCTCTGCCTGAGTTTGAGACTGGTGTCACTGGTGTCACCAGCTGCTGAGTGACCTGGCTGGTTTGAGCTCTGCCCAAGCTGCCAGAGATCAGCATATATACAGGGGTCTTTCAGTATGTTCTTTCCTGTGGTATTTTCTACTTGATAGGCAAGCTACCCTCCGAGGAGTCCTGACCATTCAGGGTAGTTTGTGGTCATCTGAACTGGGCACAGAAGTGTTTGTATCTGATAGAATCCCGAGCTTGTGTTAGGAAACTGGGTGTTGTTATCTAATGCTATAAATAACTAGATATTAATAACTTATAACGTGACAGTAATAAGTAACAGCAGAAGGAACAGATAGGGTGATTGTATTCTCTTGTGTTTTGAGTATTCAGGTTGCAAACTGTTAAGCACAGGGTTTTTTATTGCTCTCTGAGGTCAGCTGCATTTGCAAAATGTACATCAGCTCTGTAGTGTGTTGCTGAGGAAGTGTGTTGGGAAGTGCTGATTGTCTTCTGACCTTTTCCTCTCATTTCCAGGGCTATGATAACACGGAGAGCAGTGTCCGAAAAGCCAGTGTATTTTGCCTAGTGGCTATTTATTCAGTAATTGGAGAAGAACTGAAACCTCATCTCGCACAACTTACAGGAAGCAAGGTACAAGAGTAATGTGTCTCAGGTGCTTGGGTGTAGTGCAAGCCATTCTGCTGGCTTTTACTAGCAGCAAGACCAGTGGCTTCACTGTAGCTCTGGGTCAAGTTCCTGGAATTCTGTTAAATCCTCTCTCACCCTGACAAATACCACTGGAGCAGCACAGCACTTGCTCAGCAATGTGAGCATTTGAAATGCCACTAAGAAAATTTTGATGGTGTTCAGAGATTGGTTTCATGATGTATTTAATCCTGTGTAACTGCAGGCTGCCTCTGAGCTGGTCCTTCCAACTCCAGCCATGTTTGCTTTGCTTCTTTGGCATTAGATCCAGAGGTGATTGTGCAGTGAGCTGGATCAGCTGGCTGCTCTGGCTGAAAACCAGATCTGCAATACAAATTAAATAGCTTTCAGTCTGCTCTGTGGCTGCACAAGCACTCTCGTGCAGAGAGGGATGGGAAGGCATGGCAATGGTGGGAGAGCACATCCTCTCATCAGCAAGTTCTGATTAGGGCTGGTAAAAATGCAGGTAAAGCTTCACCCTTAATAGCAGGGCACATGTGTCCCTTCTGGGACAACAGCAAGCTCAAGTGCCCCCTTCAATGGACTTTGTACCCCAGAGTCAGACTAGCTGCACAACTCAAATTCTGACCTGATACTGCAAGTGAAACCAAGCCCTTAATTCAGCTCTGTCCTTCAGACAAGAATTTTGTGTTGGTATTTGCTTTTCAGAGCTAATCAATAAGCCACCACAAATTTTTTTCTGCTGTTTTAAGTCTTCATACCCAAGATTTCTACGCAATTTTAAGATGAATTCTGCATTTTTTGTTTCTGAAACAGATCTGTGCATGTGAATAGCTGCTTAGTTCAGAGGGCTTCATGCTGTCATTTTGAAGCAATAATTTCTTTCATGGGTAAGGAAGTGTGGTATAGGCCAAAACAACCTAAGACTGAAGACACTTGGATTTTATTTCTGTGTTGTCTTGTCACTAAACAAATTACAACTGTGCCTCCAAATTGCTCTGCAGAGAGACAGCTAAATGTGCTGAGGTTTACCTCTTTATATTGGGGATGTTAGGAAATCCCAGTATAAAATATTGTAGAGGCTTTATTATCCCAGTATCTTCGGTGCCACAAACATACTCCACCACATCACTAACTATAAACATGTAAGTCATTCTTCTGGGTTTATGCAGACTGCCTGGTTTTTAAAGTTAAATGTAAACATGAGTCATGACAGGATCTGGAGTTAAGGTGGTAAGGAGGAAAAGGAAAACAAATCCATGCAAGGGAAGTATATAGTCATAACAACTGCAGTTGCACTAGATGTACCACGTTAGTGAAGATATAATGTCATTGAAAAAGAACATTTTATAAAGCAGGGAAAGTTCAAGGTGTTTCCTGTGAGGGGTACCCATGGCTCTTGGATCACCAGCGTGCCTGAAGCCCTACTGACCTCTGTGGGAATCCTGCTTGACCTGATCTGGCTGCAGGATTGAGGTCTGTGAATTGATGGCTGCTGAAGTGAAATCCAAGAGGCTTTTCTAAATCCCATTAAGTCTGCCTGTAACTTCAGTGGGATTGGGCATAGCCTCTTGTCTCTGTTCTGAAATATGGTCAGTTTTGCTTTTGCTTTTCCTCTAGAGTGCCCAGTGTCAGCTCACCCCAAAATGAGCTCGCTACAGAATGCGAGTTTTTTACATTGGCAGTCAACTTTTCCCCACCTGTTTTTTTCTGGCATCTTCTTCTAATGTTTCTTTCTTTCTTTCAGATGAAGTTACTAAACTTGTATATAAAGAGGGCCCAGACTACCAACAGCAACAGCAGCTCCTCTTCAGATGTTTCAACGCACAGTTAATGGAGACCTGTGGACATATGTGTAGACTTAGAAGCAATCAACGGTGCCTCTCAGAGACCTTTCTGCTACTCTTCACTGGCACGCTCCATCAGCTTAAGGAGGCCATGCAGATATTTATTGCAATCAGTATTTTAGTCCCTTAAAAGCTTTTATGTAGAATCTTACTGGTATTGAATGTAAAGGAAGCAAGGTCTGTGTCACAGTCTTCGTTAAAAGTGAACATCAGAAAGCCATACTTAAACATATTTGTATAGCCTGCTGAAATCTCAGAAATATGTTTAGGTTAGCATTCTAAGACTGAGTCCAAGAACCTGGACACATGTAAAAGTCAAACGAATCTTGTTGGTTTAGTTCATACCCAGTTTTGGTTTCTGTGTGCTAGTTACCTGCTCTCTCCCCCCACCCATTCTGACTGGGTCCTCCTCTTCTTTCAAGTCTTGTGTTCCTGTTTCATACTCCCTGTTGCAGCTTGCCTAACTTGCAGGGCTCTCCTTGGGGAAATCTTTGCAGATGTGGCTGTGATTCCAGCCTCAGATGCTTTAATACTGAGATACCAAGTGAGTAATGAAAGCCTATGTTCTTTTTAAATATGAGTTTTGTACATAGTTCTGACAGACCCCAGATGGGCTGATCTCTCTGCTCTTCAGCCAGCTGTGCTGTGCATAACAGCTGGGCTCTTGCTCTTTTCATTGACTTTGTAAATACTTCTCCCCTCTCAACCCATTTGGCTCTTTCGTACGTTCAAAAGACTCTCCAGGTTACCTGTTACTCCCCAAAGGGAACCTGAGACCCGATTCTGGGACTGATGTCTGCAAATAGGATGGTGGAGTTAGGTGGGTGGTGTTAGGTTAGGATCTCAGTGTGTCAGTGGCTGGGCAGTGGGAGCTGGCAGAGCTGTACCTCAGTGCCAGCTGTTTTCCTTGAAATCTGTAGCATCAAAGGGCTGATCTGCTGCTCTGGCTGACCCACTGATGCTTGATGGCTTTGTCCCCACAACTCCTTTGCACTTAGGGCAAAATGTTCATCGCAGAGGATAGGGTGTATGAATCTGAGCAGGGAAGCACCTCTGAGCCAGCTGGGGTGGTGCTGGTTGCCTGCCACAGCCCCTCCTGTTCCTGAAGACCCTGCAGTGCTGTTAACTGCATTTAGAAACCTTCTTCTAAGGTCCACACACGGGCTTGCTGAGTGTTCTGCATTTCAGAAGAGTGGGGGTCCCTCACTGGGCGCTGCTGGCAGCAGGGTGCTTCGAGTAGGGGTGCAGCAGGGAAAACCCTTTTGCAGCCTAATAACACAGACCAGGTCAGAGGCAAACCAGCAGCAATCAAATACCCCAGGGCACCACCCTTCCCTGAACAGAGACCCTCTGTTTGCAAAGGGGGAGCTCCCCCAGCTCTACCTGTAACCAGAGAAGGCAGGACCTCACTAATTAACATGCTGTGTTTGGCCCTGGGCTGGATCCTGGCTGATGGGCATGCCCACCCCAAACCTGCCATGCCTCACGGCTGGGGTTTTGCTCCCAGTGCCAGTGACGCGAGAGGACCGTGGGCCTGCAGCTTATGGCTGCAGCTGTGGTGATGGATGTGTGTTCCCTGGCTGCTCTCAATGCCTTGGAGTCTCTCCAGCTTCCTCCATCTCCCCTTTTGGGGAGCTGAAGGGACACCTTGGGAACATACTGAGAACATGAGACTCCATTGCTGTGGCCAGGGGGGTAAAGCCCCTTCCATCAGTTATCCCGGTGTGTTTCAGCCCCATCCCTGAGGAGCTAAGAAGGGAGCTGATGCTTGGTGCCAGCTTTTCTCCCAGTCCTTATCTCAGGAGAGATTTGGGCTGGTGGGGGCTATGTGGCACTGGGCTGCAAAGCTTGTTGGTCCCTTTCCCTGCTCACATGAGAGCAGAGGAGGTGATTTGCTCCTGGTATGTGTGCAGGCTTTTGCTGACTGCAGGACTTGTTCCCTCATCTTTCCCAACTAGTAATGCTATGGCAGGAGAAACTCTGCTTTCCTGGGTGTTAGGGGATTCCCCCAGGGTCTTTCTGCAGGCTCAGAAAAGCCATCCTCACTACAGGGGATATTGGCTGCTCCATGGTTCATGTCTGCCTTTCTGTGGACCATTTCTTTTCCACATCTTTTGCTATGCTTATTAGAATGTTCTTTTTTAAATTTTGGAATTATTCAAATTTGATTTTAACACAAATTTATTTTTCCTTTTGAGGAAATACTCAGCTGACTTGTTGGCAGCAGTTAAGCTGTCTTGTTTGAATTTTTAGTAGCCGGCTAGGGTTTTTTTGGGGTGTTGGGTTTTTTTTGTTTGGGTTTTTTTTTTTTTTTTAGTTGTACTCTTAACTGCTTACTATTTATGCCTCTCTTTCTCCCCATCTCAGTTCAGCATCTTCTGTTCCAGTTCTAGGGTTCAGAATGTCAGCATAGCTGACCAGGTGGTGTTAGTCCCTCCCAGCTGTGATGGAGCTTGGTCCATCATCATTTGCTGTTGGTTGGTTTTGATTTTTTTTTTCCCATTGAATGGCACACTGTAGCAAATCTTCAGGAATTGAATTCCTTCTCAAATAATTTTATATGTTTTATAAAATCCTGTTGGTATGCACTGAGAGTGAACACACTGTAATGTCCCTGACACCTCAGCAGGGGTCAAAGCTCGTCCTTGAAAAGGCGCCTGTGGCCAGCCTGCACTTCCCGAGGCCACTGGCACACCCGGGGCTGCAAAGGGTAGAATCAGGCCTTACTTTCTGAATCAGATTCAGTTCTGTTCTCAACAGATGCTCATTAATGTGCTACTTAATTTCACTGCGTGAGTCGAGGACTGTCCATCCTTTGAGTACTCTAGGATATGTCCTACCTGTACATGGTAGGAGCATTCTGCTTAGGTATTTATAAATCATCACAGATAATGTACATAGTAGGGTTGTTTAGTATGTTGAACATGACCCAGTTTTTGTTTTGTGTTTCCTTTGAAGTACTCAAAGGGCTAGCTCTGAATGTCACCTCTCTGATCTCCAGTTTTGACTTCAACAAGCTGTACAGTCATCTTGTTTTCTCTTCAGCGAGCATAAAGGTCTCTCTGGCTACAAATCAGTGTCCACGCACGCTTGCAGAGGAAGGTCTGCATGCTGCAGTGCCTCACTGCACCGGTGAAGCTTGTGTTCACCTTCTCCTGGCAGTAGCCACCTACTGCAGCTGCCTTTTCTTTTCTTGCTGCCCATTATGCAGGGCTTCAATTTTTCGTACCTTTAAAAAAAAAAAAAAGAAAAAAAGGAAAAAAAAAAAAAAAAAGAAAAAAAGTGTATTTTCTTTGCCCACCATGCTTTACAAATCTGAATGGGAGAAAACTCTCAGCAGACAGCAGCTCTGGCTGCAAGGTTGCTGAAATCTCAGATGTGGATGTTTTTTCTGCCATTGGCTGCACCAGTGCTCCATGGGCATGGGCAAATCCTGGCTCCATCTGCCCCACAGGTCTACGTAATGTAGTTCTCATGTAGTTCAGAAATACTGAGGCATGTGGCTTTCTTAAGGTACACTATGTGTGCTTGCCTGGATTACAATACAATACAAGACTGTCTTTCTAATTGCTTATTACTAGCTTACCAATAACCTGTATAAGTAATGTAACTTGCATCTTTGTCATCAGAACCTTTTCTCCCCACCCCTTTATTTATCAAGCATAATATTACATATTAAGGGACAGAAAAATAGACCTTTGTAGTATAAAGCAGGACGTTGCTAACAATGTTTTAAATGGGAAGTGAAAAACGCTCTGAAAAATGCCAGCCATGAGAAATGACTTTTTTGGCACCGTGTTCATGCGCATGTATTTTTTTCTATTTTTTCCGCTTTTGTCATGTTACATCCATATCTGTATTTATATCTTATTTGTTTCACTTTTGAGTGTATCATGGCAATTGTACAGATGTTTTTTGTTAACATTTACGTGATAGAATTTGCTAAAAAAAAATTAAAATAAAACCTTTTGAGTTTGCCCTAGAGTAAGTGGAAGTTGGGTTTCTTCCTAGGGGAGAAATGTCAAAGTAACTAATTGTCCAACACAGCTCTTTACTCCAACCTGTGCTTCTGAATGATTTGGTCTTACTTGACCCAGTTGTGTTGATGGTCATGCAAAGTCACGTAACTCAAGAAGGAAGGGCTTCAAATATATCTGTGTTCTGAGGCTTCTTAAGAGAATTGCAGAGGTTTTAAAATAAATAGCATTAGAAATTTGGGTGATCAAGTGTTTGGGGAAGTGAAGGAGTGCAGGGAACTGCACAGATCTATCTGCCTGGTACCAAATGACAAATAACTTGAATTTTAATTGTCTGGGCAGCCTGAGCACTCCAGCATTTGTGTGTTTTCCTGTGGGAATAATAGCTCATCACAGTTTAAAACCCTGTAGTAAAGCTGTGCTCTGCACTTGGGAAGTGAGTCCCCTAAGGTAAGATTTTTTCCTTGATGATCAAGGCCAAAGGTCCTCAAATACCTTGTGGTGGGAGCAAGGAAGCCAGGAGTGCATGAGAGGTTCAGGTTTTGTAGGGGAAGCTTTTGGTGTGAATATTCCTAGAGAGAAGACTATATGGAGAGTGTCACAGAGCATCAGCACCAGCCCTGGCACTTCTGGCTGTCACCAAGCCCTGCCCATGCCAGCCCAGGGACTTCTGTGCATTGAGATTCAGGGGCTGAGCTGGGAGCAAGGGGCAGTGATGGCTCTCCCTGCTGCAGATGGACCATCTTGCCCCTGTGATGACAGGGTCTTTTTTGACTTCTGTGTGTCAGAACAGTAGGAGGAAAGGCCCACCCTTGCCCAGTGACCCTGGCTTCTTCCTAGAGCACTTTCCATGTGTTTTCTTGAGCAGTGCCAGGTACCTGGGGTTATAAGAAAACGAAGAGAGAAGGAATAGAGTAGTACCTCATCTGGGCCTTGTAGAGCTCCAGGTGCTGGCCTAAATTACCCCTAGAGTCCGGAGGGGGTTGGAAAAGCTCTGAAGGCTGAGGCATTGCAAATGTTGTATTAGCCCAAGCTTCAAAGCTGGATTTTACTGGTGCGGGAGCTGAGGAGAGGGACATCCCATAGATGCCAAAATTGGTCATTCTGGCAGTTTGTGCAAGACTCATGCAGAGGAGTGTGCATGGCTGGAGGTCTCCCTGCCCTCTGGAGCACCAGGCAGCCTGGGTTGGATTGGAGGAGGCTGGGCACATGCCTACTCCACCTCCAGAGTGGCTCTCCATAATCCGTGACTGGGTTTTTCCAAGTCCTCATGCTGTTGCTCAGGTTATAAGGGAGAAGGCCATGATGCAGCTGTGTCTGGCTCCTCACCAACCACTGCCAGATGCAGAACTCCTCTTGGAGAAGTTGTCTTCTCCCAGCAGTGGCTTGTGCCTCTAGGCACTCCCTACCCAGATCTGACCATGGCTGTTCTCTGTGGAAGACACACAAAGGCCTTGGTGCCAAGACTTGCATGTTTGGGGGTGCCAGCACAGGTCACCCCACTTTGCTACATGAGGAGCATGGCAGAAGGCAAAAGTTTTACGGGATGCAATTGAAATACAGGAGCAGAAGAAAATAATCTCAGTCTCCCAGCTCCTTCTGCAACAAGGGACTTGTGGGTGATGTGATCGTTGTCTTGGCTGCAGCAATCATGAAATGATGGAGGTTCAGAGGAGTAAGGAGGAGGGGAGTCAGCAGAACAGCTGCCTTGGGCTTCCAGAGGGCAGATTTGGCTTCTTTAGGAGACTGACTGACAAGAGTCCCTTGGGAGGCAGTTCTGAAGGGCAAAGGAGTCCAGGAAGGCTGGACATTACAGGCACAGGAGCAGGCTGTCCCCATGTGCCAAGAAAAGAGCCAGTGGGGATACTGCCCGGCCTGGCTTGATGGAACTTTGGGCTGGAGCTCAGGAAAAAGAGGAGAGTTTGTGACTTTTGAAAGAAGGAGCAGCAACTCAGGAGGACTACAGGGATGTCATGAGGTTATGCAGGGGGAAAATTAGAGGGGCTGAATCCCAGCTAGAACTTAATCTGGCTACTGCTGTAAAGGAAAAAAAGCAATTGACAGACAGAGGGAGAATCCCCATCCTTTATTGGATGCATGGCAAACAAAGTCACAAAGACTGAGGGAAAAGCTGAGGTACTTAATGCATGAAGCAGATCCTCCTGAGTGCCATCATGAGGCATGTGCAGGACAATCAGGGGACCAGACCCAGCCAACACTGGTTTGTGAAAGGCAGGTCCTGCTTGACTGACCTGATCTTCAGTGACAAGGTGACCTGCTGAGTGCATGAGGGGAGCACTGTGGATGTTTTCTACCTGGGCTTCAGTAAAGCCTTTGGCACCATTTCCCAGAGCATGTCCTGAGGATACTGGCTGCTCATGGCTTGGACATGTTCACTATTTACTGGGTTAAAAACTGGCTGGATGGCCGGGCCCAGAGAGGTGATGAATGGAGTCAAATCCATGTGGCAGCTGCTCACCAGTGGTGTTCCTCATGACTCAGTGCTGGGGCCAGTTCTGTTTAATGTCTTTATCAATGATCTGGATGAAGGGATCAAGTGCACCCTCAGTCAGTTCACAGATGATGCCAAGTTGGGCAGGAGTGTTGCTACTGGATGGCAGGAAGGCTCTGCACACGGATCTGGACAGGCTTGATCCATGGGCTGAGTACAGTTGTATGAGGTTCAATAGGGTGAAGTGTCAGATCCTGCCCTTGGGTCACAACAATCCCAGGTAGTGCCACAGGCTGGGGCAGAGTGGCTGAAAAGCTGCCCACTGGAAAAGGACCTGGTGGTGGTGGTTGACAGCTGCTGAACAGGAGCCAGCTGTGCCCAGGTGGCCAGGAAGGCCAGTGGCACCTGGCCTGTATCAGCAATAGGGTGGCCAGCAGGACTGGGGCAGGGATTGTCCCCCTGTGCTCAGCACTGGTGAGGCTGCACCTCAAATGCTGTGTTTTGGGCCCCTCCCTACAGGAGGGACATTGAGGTGCTGGAGCAGGTCCAGAGAAGGGAAACGGAGCTGTGGAAGGGTGTGGAACATAAATACGACAAGGAGTGGCTAAGGGAGCTGGGGGCATTCTCTCTGGAGGAAAAGTGTCAGGGGACACCTTATTGCTCTCTACAACCAGCTGAGGTTGTAGTGAGGTGTTCTCTCCCCTCAAGTAACAAATGATAGGAAAAGGGCCTCAGGTTTCACCAGGGAAGGTTTAGATTAGATATTAGGAAAAAAATTAATTGAAAGATTTCTCAGGCTTTGGAACAGACTGTCCAGGGAAGTGGCTGAGTCACCATCTATAGAGGTATTTAAAAGATGTAGATGTGTCACTTATGGACATGGTTTTGTGGTGAACTTGGCAGTGCTGGGTTAGCAGCTGGACTTGGTGACCTTAGGGTCTTTTCCAACCTAAACCATGCTATGGATTTTCATGTGTTCTTTAGGATGAGAGAGCAGCACGTTGACAGGAGAGTGTTTATTGAACCACCTCAATGTATCTGTCCCTTGTATCCCCTTTGGGGTTAAGTCCCCCTCCTCAGCCACATGACTGCTTCACAGATGGAGAATGAAGAATGGCTGTAATCCTTGGTTTAGAGGGTTTTGCTGAGCTCACCTTCTGTGGAGGAGGACTGGAATTGCTGCAGCCATTAAAGGGAGTTAGCAGATTCCTAGCAACTGTGAAGACTTGCTGGAAGCACTTGCATCCCATTCTCAGTTAATTTCTCTGTCCTGAAGAGTCTGAGCTGCTGCTTCTTCTTCCCTCTGCAATCCCCCTCAAATGATTTTGTGATCCCTTCCCTCCCACTAAGGGATGTGCCAAGGAGTGGCTCAGGACATGTCAGCAGAGTTGTACTCCTGCACCAGCTAGGTGTCTTACCTCAATTTTCTCCACCTAAAGAATTTAAATACCCTGAGAAAGTGCAGCTCAGTTGATCAGTGGTAACTTAGGTTAAAGAATTCCACTGCTTCTCATTGTGCAACCCAACTTCTTGCTTGCACAACCCTCGTTTACCCTCTCCGAGCAAATATGGCACACCCCTCTCTTCCCTTCACCAACCCAACACATTTTTCCTGCTTTGCCTTTTCATACTCTTCCATGAAGTATGGAAAGGGCCCACCCCAGCAAGTGCACTCCAGCCCTGGCAGAAGCCTGCTGGGAGAAGGTTCAGGGCAGAAATGGATGTAACACTGATCTCAGGGAGGAGAGGGCAGACCATAAACTAGCATCCCCTGCTCTGGGGGGAAAAAAGTCCTGCAAAGCTTTAGGGAGCTGCTGGGGCAGCAGGGGCAGTGAAATCGACCCAAGCATGAGACTGGGATGGAGGGAGTCTCTCAGAGATTGGATGTGTGCTTGTATAGGTCCAGAGAAAGGCCATCTCTCACTGTGATCCCCAGTGATGGATCCATTTGTGGACAACATGGGATTACAGCTGGTATGTGCATGCAAAACAGGCTGGAGAAGGTTGGTTCAGAGCGGGGTCAGCATTTAAGTGCCCAACTGTGCATGGGTTGCATCTGCTGGGAGGATGGGAGGACAGTGAGACCCACTGCAGCCATTGTGCCCCCTGGACCACTGCAGCACGGGAGATGCTCATGTTGAAGGCTCTCCCTGGGGATCTGACTGCAGCCAAAGGCTTGGGAAATACTGGCCTGTCAGTCCCAGGGCCCTTACACAACATTACTCTGTTCTCCATGCTGCTTTGCCATAACGTGGCGTGAAAGAGGCCCAGCAGAGCCCCCACTTCCCAAACCCCAGCTATTGACATCCGGACTCGAGTGCCAGCCATGAACCAGGAGCCAGGGACTCCTCTCGCTGCACAGCTCGGGGACAGCGGGAGTGTGTGCTTGTCCCTTGGGGCAGGCAGAATGCACGGGGTGATGCTCACAGGGTTCAACCCACTGAGGGACCCGGGGCCATAGGGCTCAGCAGAGACAGTGCTGGAGCACAAGGAAAGGCAAGATCTTGTTTGGGAGTGGCGGAGACCGGGAGCAGCCACGCAGGCAGCGGAGGAACGGTGAAGGCAGTGTAAACCAGACCGAGCTAGCGGGGCTGGGGGGATTACAGGGTGCCAGGGAAGCTGCTCACAAACACATCGGGGACAAAGCAGCCCTCCAGAACTGAGGGGTAATGAGTAATTAATGAAGAGAGGGATGAAATTCATAATGACTCAAAAATGACTGAGATAATGAACTCCTTTTCTTTAAATCCACCTTTAACAAGAAAGCTAAGGGAAAGGATTTAGATCAATTAAGAAGTAAAGAAAGGCAATCTTGTAAAAATAGCTATTGACACAAGCAAGTGGGGGAACAGCTGGAAAGTCTTGCCATGGCAGTGTATAAAACAATGGTGTATGGCATAAAGACACCCATAAGTGACACCAGGCAGAGTAACAGCCAAGAGGGAGCTTCCAAATACATTTAACAAATCCCTGCAAATGTGGAGGGGGCTGTGAAGTATCTGAACTCTGGGGAGACCATGGCAGGGGGCAGCAGGGGGCAGGGGCCACAGTGCACTCCTGTGGGATGCAGCAGCCCTGTGGGAGCATCAGCAGCCACTCCTGGGCAAGTGATATGCAGCGACCTTCAAAGGGATTGCTGCAATTGCCTTCAAATTTACCAAAGCCCGGGGCAGACAAAAGAGGCTGGAAACATTGGAGCTGCCCCTAAAACATGTTCGTTACCTCTCTCTTTGAGGAAATATTTTTGTCTCTCTCGGTCTGCCATGCAACAGGATACTTGGGATATTCTTTCCTTTGTCTGGTGACCCAGCTTTGTAACACCCATAATCCCACCTCTCTCCCAGCTGCCTTGCTGAGGAATGACCCCTGTAAGCTCCACTGTGCCTGGAGCTGTCTCCTGCCCCCTCTACAGGTGCCCTGGCGCAGGGTCCCGCTTCCCCTGTTCCAGAATGCTCCCTCCTGGCATAGGCTGGGCTGGCTCAGCATCTCTGGGTGGGTTGGTGCTTGGGACCAGAAGGGTTAAACGGATGTCCCTGTCACAGGGGCAGTTTCTTGACTGCTGCTCTATAAATAGGAGCTGGGTTTCTAATCTGCTTGCCACTCGTTTCCACTCCCTGCCAGTTTTTTCCTGCTTTTTCTTGCAAGGAGGTACCTACAACTGCTACAGTCTGCAGCCCTGCAGCCACTGCTGGGAGAGGAAGAGGAGCAGCCGAGTCTTGCCCGATGAGACTCGTGTCAGTCCTGCTCCAGCCCATCCTCAGTAGCAGACACACACAAAAAAAAAAAAAAAAAAAAAAAGAGAGGAGGGAAAACGAGCCCTGCCCTGGCAGGGACTCCAGGATCCTGATCTGTCCTGAGAATCTCCAGCCCAGTTTGACTTCCTGCCTTGCCCCTCCATATCTGCCTCAGAGCCATCCCCTTTTGGGACAGGTGAAGCCCTGGTACAAGCACTGCAAGCTGATGGGGAAGACACAGTTCAGCTCCCTGGGTAAAAATCCCTCTTGGAGAGGGAGCAGGGAGTGAGAACTGACAGCATTTTTGGTCTCTTTGCAAGTCTCCAACCTGCTGGCTACCCCCAAGCCTACATCCCCTGCCCTATCTCCTCCATCTCTCCAACAACTCCATCCCTGCTGAGTGACAGGCTGTAAATCTTGTCAGGACTTGTTGGAACAAGGGACTGGGGGTTTGCAGAGAAGGTCTGTGAAGAAAAGCTGGCTTCCCGCTGGGGTGGGGGAGACATGGGCAGGTTGGAGGGAGGCCAGGCATTAGCGAGGACATGATGACTCCCAGCAAGCTTGACCTGGGCTGGATAACAGACAACAGAAGGGGCTCAGGGAGACATGAGAGCAGCCCTCAAATATGCAAGAGGCAAATACACAGGGGAGTTAATCTCTTCTCTGGATAAGGCAAGACATTTTGGGCTTAGCAAGAAAAATTTAGATGAGGAAAATACAACAGTCAGAGTAATAAAGTTAACTTGTTTCCAGGCCTAATTTTGACAAAGGGATAATGTGATCAAGCATGTGAAGGAACAGAATCCTTCTGTTGTCTTCACCTGCTGCATGTCAGTCCACTTAACCTGAAAACTCAGCTTGGACAAGCTTCTTTGTTGATGGACAAGGAATAGACTGGAGGGGAAATGCCCAAAAAGTGGGGAGTATTCACTGCATGTCTCCTCCTGAGCAGTGTCCACACAGCCAGGTCAGGTGTGTGTCCCAGGGGCCTTTCCCTGTGTGCCCACCTCGAGCTTCATTGCTGCCGACAGACAGACGGGCACTTTCCAAGGCTGCTGACTCACCGAAATGGAAATGTTCTACCAGAAAATGCTGAGTTTGATAAAATTGCTAAGGAATCCTGCTGGCTTCCCTGACAGCTTGGCTCTGTGCCCTGCATTTGGAACAGCTGCTGGGAGGGAGGTTGGTCTTTGCAGCCAAAGAAATGTGATGCTCAGGGCTCCCAGGGTGATGGCTCTGCTGAGGCTCTGGACAGGCTGTGCCAAGCCTGGGCACCCTGGTGGCATCTTCAGCATCACGTCCCCCAGCACCCTGCCTTGCAGCTGCCCCTGGTGCTTCTTGTGCCATGGGGTGTCTTCCATGGAACATGTCTGGTTTCAAATACCAAACTAAGCTTTTTTTCCTCAAACATCTTGCCCCCCACTTGCATCCCAGCACCTCTTGCCCTGGGAGGACAGAGAACACCCACCCAAAGTGACAGTGGTTTTAATTTAGTCCCTATCTTGCAAAAGACCAGCTCTTCTAGCCAACAGTAAGAAATAAATGAAGGTGGTTATTTGCCTTGTAGAGCCAATCCACATAAGCAGAATGCTCCACTTGCTTTTGCATTCCATTGATGATGGAAAAGCACCTCCAGTCTGACCCAGTTTGGCTCCCAGCAGCCTCAGCCTGCACTCTGCTCATCTGTGCCCTCACAGGCTCCCCAGAGCTGGGACTGAAGGTTTGGCCACCCTCTGCCTCGCTCAGCTGTGCCCTCTCAGCACTGTCATAGATGTTCCCGGAACCATAAAGGGCTCCTTTTGCTGTTCACCACTTCCCACCACTTCTTGCTGCAGCTCTCTGTTTTATACCTGGCTGCAGATGGTCCCTGCTAGAAGACCATGGTGGGATCTGTCTCTGAAAGTTTAATCCAGTTTTTTAAGAAGTCCCTGCAGGTTTTCCTTTCCAATGAGCTTCTTCACCATGCTGGTAAGCCACAACTGCTCCTGTCAGCTGGGGGCTGAGAGCCAGGAGGTGGCATTCTTCACCACTGCTGCTGAGAGGAGCCTGTGCCCTAACCTCAGCTGCTCCTGGGTGGTCAGCAACAGGTGACAGATCCGAGGTTTCCTCTGGGACAAACCCTTGCTAGTGGGAGGTGGAGACAGGACAGTCCTTTTTGTTCTGAGCCAGAAGCTGAAATCCAGCCTGTGCCAGAGGTAAACCAATGCTTGGAGCAACTGGAAGTGCTGCAAAGGGATCCTTGAAAGGGATCTTGGCTTAATCCATGATACATTTGCAATCAGGGCACAGGGCCTCGGCTCTCCAGGAAGTCCCCTGAGAGCTGTCAGGGTCACTGTGGGGAAGGGATGAAAGCTTCACTGCAATAGGCTCCAAAAAGCCAAATCCCTGTGAGCTGCCCTGCTCCTGCCATGCAGCATGGGAGCCAGAGGCCCCTCTCATCCCTCTGGGACCGGTCTGCAGCTTGGAGCACTCCCTGGAGGGCATCCCGAGGATGTGGGAATGTTCTCGCAGTGGCATTTTGCCCTGCAATCATTACCAGTGTGTGGCTTCTCACTCTGTTTTGGCTTTTGGCAATCGCTGTGTTTTGGGCAAGCGCTAAACATTAACTTAGATTTGTACTTAATAACTTGGTGGTGTGTTTGGAACTCAGTGCAGAGGGAGGGGACATGCTCAACCCCCTTCCCCTGGCCTTGCCGAAGGTTTGGGGATGCCAAAGCAAGAGAGTCACCGAGTGCTCACCATCTGTCACCAAGCACACACATATGCTTGGCTGAAGGCATAGTCAGGTATCCACCAAGTCTTGTTTTCATCCACCAAAAGCCTTTGACTTCCACAATTACCATAACTAGGAGGACCTTACTGATTTGGAAGCAGAGTGAATAACCTTCTCAGCAGAAATCAAAGCCCTGGAGGGGACCGGTATGTACAGGAATGGCATTAACAACTAATCCCCTCTAATCCAAGATGACATCCTTATCACATGAGGGCATAAAATGTAATTAGACTTATATAGTGCTATCTCCAGAGAACTAAGCAAATATTAACCAATCCATCTTCCCAGTGCTCCTGTGGGGACAGACAGTTGCCCTGGATGTGCAGGTGGGGAAACAGAAGCATGGGATGGTGCACTAACAGGGTCCCTTTCAGGAGAAGGCCCTGCAAACTGTGCATCCAGGAAAAAAAGTTAGCAAAGCAATTTATATTCACTGGGAGATCTTTTGGGGACATGGGCCACATCTTCCTTCAAGGCTCCTGTAATCAAGGGGATAGTGAGTTTCTGCTTTTCTGCTTTTTCTCTGCACTTCCAGAATCCCTCCACAGCTATTCCATATCTGCAGGGAGTTAAAACACATGTCCAGGCATGGGCTGCCTCTATTGTTGAAACACAGTTAAATTATATCCAACCATTCCTTCAGCTCTGTTTGTGTTAGGATTTGTTTTCTGACCTTATGTCCTAGCTGCCTCCCATCTCATGGGTGCTGCAGAAAGCACCTCTGCCAGGGGGAGCCTCCCCTTCCCTTGGCTCTCTGAGGTTAACTGGCCCCAAGATGGGAAGTGCAACTGGTGGTCCCTGCTGGTGTGGGATGATGCCAGTTCCCTTGGGACTAAAGCCAGCATGCAGGCTGTGCAACCTGAACTGAGCACTGCCATCCCTTGGTGCCAAGGGTACCTGGCAGTGGGCAGGGAGCTCTGCCTCAGCCCTGCCTGCACAAGGTCTTCCAATGGGCCGTGGTATTTTTTTGCTTTAGAGCCTGATTCCTATGGAGCAGAGGGACCATTTGCAGCAGGGGGGGATGTGATCCTCCTATCAGTGGTGGTTAGCCTTGGGTGCCCTTGACAAAGAGCTGTTTGTGATGGAGGAAGACACTTCAAAACAGCCACCACACTTCTCAAGGCCTTGGGATAAGATTATTTTTCTTGGGCTGGCAATGCTCTCTGCTTTAAAAGCAGTTGGATGCAATTGAGTGTGAAGTACAAATTCCTCAACCAGTCCTAAAATCAAAGACACCCACAAAAAGGCCACTGGCATTTGAAGGATAGAAAATTGAACAGGCCTCTCTTCGGTGATGTTGTTTCCTTTACTTGAGGACTTCACCCTTGAAGCTCTGTCCCAACATACTTTTATCAGAGGGCCTGGGAAGAGCTGTGCAGTGCAGGGTGAGGGGAGACAGTTGCTGTGTCCCCTGGGTGCTCCCCCACTCTGTCTCACCTCTTCCCACTGAGAGCTGCTCCCACACGCTTCAGGAACCCGTCAGTGAAGTTTTGTTTTACTTTCCCTTGGGATATTGGGAGTAAATGAAACAAAACAGTTTCATGGGTTTGTTTGCTTTATTAATAAGGTTCCAGATTTTCTGGACTAGAAAAGAAAATGCTGTATGCAGAATATGTCAGCAAACTCTAACAGGCACAAGGAGGGAAGGAATGCCATCAAGGCAGGAAGATGTGGAAGTGGTTCATGGAAAGCTGTTTAGACACTGGTCTCTTTGGAGCTAAGACCATGCTATACAATCAGTCGTATTCATACCTCACTAGGCTGAGAGCAGAAGGCTGAGAAGCCCTCCCTTGGCTTCTTCCCTCCCCGCTCCCCACACTGTGCTGGCACCACCACTCCACACTGGGATTCAGATCCCGGGACTGATCCATCCGAGAGGCAAACTGAAGACCTAAAAAAAGCCATTTTTTCTCTCTTGAAGAAAGAACAATTCCCAGAGGGAGCTGCTCACCTCCTGGCACAGGTGCGAGGAGAGGTGCAGCATGTCCTGCAGTGGGTGGGTGGAAGTGCATGGGGAGGCAGTGCAGCTCTCAGGGCAGGACTATGTCACCCCAGAACCTGCTAGGGACACCTCAGTTGCTGAGAAGTGGCTGCCTCATCAGGTTTCTGCCTGCTGAGGAGCTGCTGCTAACTCTGTGTTTAGGGTGGCCAAAAATCCCTGTGCTAAGAGGTTACCTTCCAACCATGGGGCAGTTAAAACCCACAAATGCCCAAACATTAGCATGCTGCAGAGTAGGGAACAATCTTTGCCCTTTTAGAAAGCTCACCTGACACTTCTTTTCTAGCTTTATAGTGCTGCCAGTGAACTGCTGGAACATGTGTGACTCGGCCAATGTGTCCTCTAAAAGCCATTGAAAATGTTCCCTTTCCTTGCCTGAGGGCCCCTGGTTCCAGAGTCGAAGGGTTTCCTCCCTCTGCTTCTGGAGCTCAGGCTGCCCAGATTAAATAATATATTGAAGAATTCCATAGCAGCTTCCGACCTCAATGAATAGCATATTCAAGGCCACTGGAAGGCTCTTGCCTTTATGTAGTTCAACAGTTTTCAACCATTATTTTTATGGCCAGTAGAGATGGGAAACCCCCAAAAGTCACATCTACAGCCAGCTGGCCTGTGAAGTGCAATCACTTTCCACTGGAGAGGAAATAACACCAGGAGCAACCTGGGCCCTTGCAGGGTCTCTGGGTCACTGTGTGAAGCCTGCTGCAGCACGGCCCCCTCATCCAGGAGGAGCCACGGGATTGCATCTGCAGTTGCTGGCATCTAAATCCCCACAGGTGAGGAGCTGCAGAGCAAAAGTCCTCTGGTCACATTTATCCATGCCCAGCTGTGTTGGGCTGGACCTGGCAGAGGTACACAGTCAGGCTGGATCCAGCAAACAAGGACAGCCCACAGGCTGGAACAAAGCCTCAGAGCACCAGAGGGGTGATAGCAGGAGAAGAAGTTACCCTTACTGAAAGCACATTTTTCACTGAAAGGTCGTGGTCTGATTGTTCCCAACTCCCTGCTGCTGAGCTGGGATAACACTTGGTGTGCCACCCACAGCCTCCACCAAGAGACATCTCCCCACATCACCATGCTACTTACTGTTTGATTCCTAGATTTGGGCAGTTAGCAAGCTGCTCAAGGAGGCCATCCCTCCCCTTTTGTAAATATTATCACAATGTGGCTTTTTTTCTGGAATTCCCCATGGATTCCAAGTCACGCTGTACACTGGCACCAATAGTATGGACAGTTCTTCAACACAGTTTATGCTTGGGTTGCTGGATTAAAACCTTGTAATTTTACTCACTGCTAAGGTTAGGACAGTCCAAACAAGCAACCTTCAGGAAGAAGAACTCTAGAATAATTTATTTTATACTTCTGAAGAAAAAAAGCAGATGAGGTGAGTATAATGAAAAAATCAAAATGCTAGCCACTTCAAATAAATGGAAACTGTTGAAAAGCAGCTATGATGATTAGATATAAATCTGACTGCTTGACACTACTAAGTAGATGATGTCACTTTGGGTTTATTCTATTTATTTATAATTAAAAAATGGTACTGTCTCAACATTAATAATCTCCATGACTGCTACTGCCCACACCAGATGTTATGAGCTGGACATTGCTGGATGCACCCAGTTTCCCCTTCAGCATTACCACCTCACTTCTGTTTGTGTCAAGAAAAGACCCTTCCCAAGAGATATTTATAAATCGTGACCAAGTTTCTTAACCTTGTTTTGATAAATGAAAGCAGATGTTTGGCAGGACTCATCTGATTCATCTCCAGTGTTTATAGCATTGGGATCTCACTGGCACAATCCAGGGAATTCAGGTGCTGTGCACCCTATCCTAAACAAATATTATGTTAAGTCAAATAAGGAAGGCAGAACTACACTAAAACTACTACAACCTTATCCTATTGCACGCTAGTATTCCTGTTTTTTACATCTTTAATCTATCAACAATAGCCTGTCTTCAAGACCACAAATTTCTTTTATGATGGGCAACATGTATCTATAGCACAAAGCTCTTGATTGAATTATTCTGTGGTAAGATGTGGAGATACCTCCCTGCTGGGAGGTCCTGGGGGAGGGGACCCCGGATGTACAGGGTTTGCCCCTGCTCCCTGCTCAGTGTGCCAGGATGCTGTGTCTGGATTGCTTGGTGGGGATTCCTGGGCCGGGGAAAAGTGCCAGGAGGTCCCTGTGACCCGGGAGATCACCAGGAGGCCCCCATGCCATGCGGCTGGGAGAAGCAAACATCTCTGAACATCCACCCAATATCGTTCCATATTGCATTTCTACACCTCTCACTGTATAATACTTGTTGGGAGAGTTCCCCAACAACAACAGTAAATCAGTTGTTTAGCTGATGCCTTATAAACAGACATGTCAGGAGAGGTTATCCCATTCCCTGCTCAGGGTCAGCTAAGAGCAAATCCACAATGTATTTCAGTGTCAGAGGAGCCCATATCCTGGGATGAACCAGAAAAACTGTTTTATGGACAGAGTAAGGTTGCATTTATATGAATATATGCAGAGGTTGGGTAGTAATTTTGTGTCATCCTGGTTCTAGAGAGGAGAATGAAGATGGTTTGTGTGTTAGACTTTTTAATCTCAGTTAATTGATTGCCAATTCATCTGAGGCAGTTAATGATTTGGAGAAGCTGATGTCTGTCTCAGGATATAATTATTTCTGTCATTCCTTCCTCGAGCTGAAACTAAATGTTTGTTAATTGGCACTGACTGATTAAAGTAGAACAATAGAAAAAACTTCCTCTGAAAGTCTGCACTTGTCTTTGCTGTGAAATACAGGAACGCTTCTAGACTGAGACAAAATGCTGCTGAAGACAACAGGTTCTGCTCAGTACAGTGAGCTTTGATTAGAGCCTTGGTATCTGTTGTCTCTTTAGCCCAAGCAGTTTGACAGTCAGACCTAGAGGAGGCAAGAAAGGGGTCGCTTTTGCTGTGCTGTAGCCAGCAGTACTGAATACTGTGCATCTGAACTGCTACTGACCTCCCCAGCTACAT
This sequence comes from Lanius collurio, assembly GCA_020086605.1. NCBI lineage: Eukaryota > Metazoa > Chordata > Aves > Passeriformes > Laniidae > Lanius > Lanius collurio. The sequence goes on from JACBWW010000014.1 coordinate 6,921,249, forward strand.
CATGGGAAAAGCTAAAATAATGGCCCCCGGGAGGGCTGTGCACGGAGGTTAGTTATTGCACTATGAAAACAAACCCACAAAAGCCTTCTTTTTGCAAGTGAAGATGTAGCAGTTCTGTGCTTTGGTCACTGGGATTATTTGAGGGTATTCGTCACTGTTTGTGCCCTCAGATGCGATCCCATTCCTCTCTGGGAAGTCTTTATCTACAATACAAGGGTACCTCAGTGGGCAGATGATTTGTATATTAAAGAGACTTGAAATTGGTGATTTATCTTAAAAGATTTGGAAACAACAGTGTCTTAAACCACTGGCCTGAGTTGTGTGGGAATGTGCCAAAATTGTCACATTTCTATTGGTCTCACTAAGTTATTGTAAAGTCATATCAATGTATCCACTGTTAAGTGGAGAATAAAGTCTCTAGTTTAGATATTGAGATATTGGGAAAAGTTTCTTCACCCAGAGGATGGTTGGGCACTGGAACAAGCTTCCCAGGGAAGTGATCACAGCACTGAGCCTGGAAGAGTTCAAAAAGTATTTGGACAATGTCCTCAGGCACATAGTGTGACTCTTGGGGTGTCCTGTGCAGGAACAGGAGCTGGACTCGAGGATCCTTGTGGGTCCCTTCCAACTAAGGATATTCTGTGATTCTTCTTCCACCTGCAGGTTTTTGATATTTCTGTAACTCTACTACTTTTTTGTCAAACAATTCTTAGATTTACCCCTGGATGTGCAAGAAGAAGGTGAAATTGCAGACTTCAGTATTGAATATCCCACCTGGAAAGGGATGGCTTCTCCCTGGTCCTACTGTAAGGCTGCTAAGGAGAGCTGGACTGGGACTCATCACCCTGGGATTTATTCACACATCCATCACCATCGTGGTGATGTCAGTTTGCCCGTAAGCTTCCTGCAGTGTAAGATGACTTTTTTGTTCCTAATGGTGATGGGATATTTTCACGTGTAAGGTGCATCCACACTCTGTGCCATCCTGTGAAGTGAATACAAATGTATTAACTTGTTAATACAAATGTGTTAACTTGCCCCACAGGACTTGCAGAGACAAGAGATGACACCTCGTATAAGCAGGAAGTCTGGGATATCCTGAGGAAGAAAGGAATACTGAGGAAAGGAATGCATTTGTAACCAGCAGTAGAGATCATTCTCCACTCACCTCACCTTACCTTACCTTGAAGGGAACTTGGGAGGCTTCATTATTTGACTTGAGAATTGCTGTGCAAACACAATAAAAAAGAGTTAGAATTTGTTTATAAAAATTAAGGGAATAACATGTTATTAGAATAATTGAACAAATTACTGTCATTGCAAAATTGTTTTTATGTACAAATATTCCAGTTGGGAATAATTACAGTCAAACTACATGTAGCTAGTAAAAGAAAACCACACTCCCTTTTCCAGTCTATCTTCTTCTCAGTTATGAATTTGTTATGTGAATCATCTAAATAAAGCATTTCTATAAGAAAAACCTCATTTGATGGAAGCTTTGCTTTGAAGCAAAGAACAAATATTATTATAATAATAATGATAATAATGGCCAATGTTTTCTTGTGTTTTGAGTTTTTAAGCATAGAGTTTTTGAAGGGCTAGTGATCTTGTAGCTGTAAATTGTGATTCTGCTGAGGTACTAAGCATTCTCTGAGGGACTATTGAAAGGTGTTTTGAGTACACAAAGAATCTTAAATTGCTTTCCTCTCCAGGAATTTAAAATGTCTCTAAGATGTTTCAGGGGAAATGAAAGACTGTAATGTATTTCATGCTTTGTGCTGTACTACAACAGATAAATGCCCTGGGGTGGAACATTTGAGTTCTTTCTACATGCTCAACTGTGTCTAATAATTATCCTGGAATTATTTCATGGCTGAGGAGTTTACATTGGAGAGGATGTGTCTACTTGACACTGTTACTTTGCCAGCCCCAGATTATAATAAAGCCTTTCCTCTACAGTTAAAAATAACCACTTTTCAGCTGGCTTTTGCACAGAAGTCTCACTGAAGCAGGACAGCCAATGCAGTAGAACAGCATGCAGACCTTTTACCACGAGTCTCTTCAGGAAGTGGGAAGCTGTGGACATCCCACATGTGCTAGGGTGTTACATGTGAGGTAAAGACCTGCACATTGCCTTGAGCAGAAAGGGGACTGGGGGCATGTACACTAAAACCTGTGTCAGGACCATAGAACCCCTTGCAGGATTTCACAGATTTGTTGAAATATTGGTGGGAAGTGACCTCTGAATGACTCTAATCTAAACTCCACCTCAAAACAGGGCTGGTGCCTGCACTGGATTGCATCAACCATGGCTCTGCTGCTGCCGTCTTGAACACCACCAGTGGTGGAGACACCACAGCCTGTCTGGTAGCCTGTTCCAGTCCTCTGGTAGAGAAGTTTTTGTTTATGCTCAGTCTAATCTCCAAGTCACAGCTTGTGGACATTGCCTTGATCTCTGCTGCTAATGAGAAGTGCTTGACTTCATCACCTTTTTTAATGCCTTTGCATTGTGGGGTGCTATTAGGACCTGTCTCTACCTCATCATCCTCAGACCCAGCAAGCGTAATGCCTTCAAGCTCTCCTCACAGGAGAAGTGCTCTGTGCCCTGTTTCAGCAGTTCACCTGCTGGATCCTGTCCAAATTCCCTCCTTGAACAGGAGGCTCAAACAGGTGCAGTTTCACCAGCACCAAGGAGAAGGGGTGATAGTTTTCCTTGATCTCATGCATTATGAGGAATGGTTTGCCTCCTTTGTGGCAAGGGGGAATTGTTGTCTCATACTTAATCTTTCAAGGTAACATGTGGGTCCTCCTCAGTAGGGCTGCTCTGCAGGCAGTTGGTTCCCAGCCTGAACTGACACATGGGATTATTCCAGGTTGGTGCTGTGCTTTGCTTGGCTCTAAAGAACTCAGGGAGGTTTCTCCTGGCCTCAAATTTTCCAAGGTCTTGCTGAACAGAGCACTGGTGCTCAGTTTGTCAACGACCCCACCTAGTTTTGTGGTGCCTGCAAATCTCCAGAGGGAGTCTTCTGCTTCTTGTTCAGGCGTTTAGCACTCCCTTTCCATGAGTAGAGAGGACCACAGCCTTGGTCTTTGGGATCTATGGACTGACTAGACATCTTCTGGCACCTCTTCTGCTTTCCCACACCCACCCCTGGCAAAGCTGTCTGATGCAGCCAGTTCCTGCTGCAGCCCAGCTCCAGGCCTCTCCTTTCCCTGCTCTCCTCTCCCTGCATGTGCTGACACAAGTGTTTGGGGCAGGGTGGCATACCAGACTGGTGGGCGGATGTGGGATACATGCAGCCATCACAGATATTTTTGTCCCAGCTTTTTCAGCTGTGAAGCTTCCTCAGGCAGTGGAACTGTGAGCAGAGCTGGGCTGTTGTCAGCTCTGTGTGGTGATGCTTCACCTCCTGCCACTGCTCCCCACAAAGCACCAGGCTGTGATGGTCCCCTCTGCTCTGCCACCCTGGTGTCTGTGAGGCTGTGATGCATTCACACCCCTCCAGCCAGGACAGGAGCACAGCACAGACGGTGACCTTGGGCAGAGGGACTGTAACTAATCCCCAGAAGGGTTCTGGGCACAGCTGTTTGCAGAGTCAGTGTCTGCTGCTGGCCAAAGAATACATTATTTTTTTTTTTCCTGCTGTTGTTCTTTCTTGTATGTTTTTTTAAGTCATGTGCTGCTTTCCTACTTGGGCTGTTGGCTCCAGAGGTCCCTCTTGCAGCAATGTAAACAGGGCTACTGTGTGTCCCCATGACTGCAGCCTGTAGCTCACAATGAGACAGCCAATGCCAATAGATGTATAATGAGCGTTTAAAAAGCACTTATTTTGTCATCCAATCATCCATCTTCCTCATTGTGTAAATATTTTTTGTTTCCACAACAAAATGACTTTAAAAGGAATGTTCACCAGGAAGAAAGAAAATTTTGATTCTGGTGATAAAATCAGGACAGTCAAAATGATTAATATGACATTGGGGAGAGCTCGCAAATGAGGCTTAATTTCTGTGGCAAAAAGACCTCGTGGATACATCAGTGCTGTGTTGTGCCTGGAAATTTAGTGGCAGCTGGAAATTTGATGGTGACCTCTGATAAGTGAAAAATGGTGAGGGTTTTAATGAATGACTTGAGTAAGAAAATAATCCAGTTTGTGTGGTATTCTTCCTGATATTTGTTTTGCTATTAAGTTCAGTTAATGTGGTTCTCATTGTGTCATGGTGATTGTGTTGACAGCACATCACGACATATGAGCATCGGGGCAGTGTGACTGTCAGGGAAGGAGAGACATTGCTTCACACTCACGAGGTAGAGCAGGGAGGTGACTGTAATAAGATGGCATTTGGAAGCCTTTGGCAGGAGACGTCAGAGATCGTAAAGATAGAAAGAGTCCTGGTGAGCTTCTCTGCTCTCCTCTGTCAAACTAGCCACAGGACCTAAATGAATTCCCTTCTGTACAACTTTTTTTTTTTTTTTAATTTTTTTTTTTTACTTTTTTCTTTTTTTTGTGAGGAAAAAAAATCAGTCTGTAACTATATCTAGAAAATGGGGATGGTGGAAGGTGGCTTTAACCAAAAAGTTTGGGAAAGTTACACTCATGGTTATTACATTCATTGCAGTCTGTTCTTAGCCTTGCTTTATTAACTTGCAGTGTTTATTCTGTGGATGTTGTATCTTTGCTGTGAGGTTTAGGAGCATTACTTATGAAATGTTGATTTTCCATCTGAGTATTTATAGACTATGTTTGAGTCACCTGTTAATCTTCCTCTTGTAAAACCAAAATAAGCTCCATGTTTCTGTCTGTATAATGCACACTTTCAAGACCTTGTTCATTCTCAGTTTTTCCAGTTCAGTGTCCTCCTTCTTGGCTGTAACACCACGACTACATTCATACTGCTGCTGGGAGCCAGTGCCCAGAGTTTCAGTAGAGGGCAATGGGAACCCATCTAGGCTGGTTTCTATCTGAAAAGTGGACCAGCATGGAATAGGTCAGGAACCTTGAGGGTCAGTGGGCTACCTGTGACAGCCTGTACTTTCCATTGGAAGAAGTCCCAAACTCTGTCAAAGGCAAAGCAATGCTCTTTTATTTAGGGCAACAAGGGCTGTATAAAAGCTGTTTCTTTCTTCATTCATAATATTGCAGTTGATTAAAATCTCAGGTTTCCAGTCCTTTTTAATTTCTGGTACCTTCAGTGTTTTCCAGGGAAAGTTAAGCAAATTAGTCAGTCACAACCCAATCAGTTTTATTGGTTATCTTGCAGAGCCTCCTTCAATATAACTCCCCCAAGAATCCCCAAGTCAAAGGCTGGAAATCTGTGAGCTAAAATACACAGGAAGGCAACACAAATGGCACATGCTGACTATTTTTCCTAAGAGCATATTCAGTGCTTGGGTGACCATCTCAGTAAGTCTCTGAAGATCATTTCAGACTCCTGCAGTTCGTCCAGGTTCTATGGTCTGAGCATCAGGAGGGAGGTGGAGTAATCCCTGAATAATCTAGACTAATGCCATAATGAACTAATGGCAGTTTTTGGAAGCTCTTTGATACAGTATAATCACCCTTGATACTTTAAGTTTATCTGGAGCTTTGTGAACACAAAATTGCTTAACTGATATAGAACATCCTGTTAGACTTTCCAGAAGCAACTCAGATATTTGTGACAGAAGTCATATAAGTATAGAAATGCTCTGTTTCTTTTCAGTTTTATGGGAGTTAAGTGTTTCACTTCTTTTACAGATCTGTAGCCATCTCTACAGTGTTATCATGCTCACATCCCTTTAGCCCCTTGGCTAATGAGAACACTGTTCTTCCAGAGCAGAAAGGGAACTGAATATGTGACCGTATCTCAGTCACTTCACTTTGAAGTCTACTAGTTTGGCTTCAGGTGCTGAAAAGCTGATCGAAACCTCTTGACTATCCAGTGAATCAGATGAAAGATGTTTCCCACTCAGTGCTTAGCTAAAGGGATTGCAATGAACAGTGAAGCAGACAAATGAACTTTTGGACTGAACTCACTGGCACACTACTTGGGTTTCCAGGTATAAACACCCACAGGAAAAGATACTTTTTTCAACACAAAAAGTATCCCAAGGTCCCTTCATAGCATTACCTAAAGTAGAAAAATCCATCAAACAAAATATTCAATCAATCCCTTTTAATCATACGATCAAAGTATTTTACCATAGCAAATTGAACAAGCACTTAAAATGAGAGATGAAGAGCAATCAGCACAACAAAGAAATTACTTTGATCTAGGAGGGAATAGGGAATAGGGTGAGAAAGCTGGGGTGGAGAAGTCCTCTTCACTGGGGGGTTGTGTTAAGAGGAAGAGCAGATGCTGGGAGCTCCAGAGGGGAGCAGAGGATGATTTGGCCTATGTGATGTGGTGGGTTCTGAAGGTCAGGAGAAGGTATTTGATGCTGTGGTACAAACTTCTGGACTGGGGGAAGAACAGCTGTTAGACCAGGAGATGGCTGAGATTTCTTTCAGGAGAGGTAGACAAGGAACAAAGAAGTATTTTTCTTCATCAGATTTGACTTGGAAAGGAATGGGAAGAACAGGAACATTTAGAAGACAGAGCTGCTGCCAGAGTCTCTGTAAAATTAATTAGTAAATCTCACTTTATTTTCTACACTCATCAACAGGCCAGAGGAAATGAGTGGGATTATTTTAAAGTAATTTTCACCCCAACATTTGTACTTTCTAGAAGATAGTAAAAAAAATATATCATGCCAGACTTGATGGGATCCTTTGTTTCATGAAATGTGGCAATTTACTTTTACATTGGAGTTCATATTTCCCCAGTAGATGCAGCAAACTACTCAAACTGTGGAAGGATATTTACTGTTTAGAGAAGTCCTTGGGCAGCTCAGCAAACTTTGCCTTGTTTCTCTGTCCAAGAGCTATATATAGTCTTTGCTTAATCAAGGTCTCAGATGTTGTGTGAGCAGAGCTAAATATTTTCAAGAGTATAAAAAAGATAAATCCAGCCATTTTGCTTTGCTAGAACCAGTGTTTGTCTAACTGTGTAGTAACCAAGGAAAGAGAAACTACGGTAAAGGCACATTGATTTGTGCTATCTCTTAGTCCGAAACTAACAGAGACAAGCAGATATAAACTATGCATCTTAAAAACTTTTAGACTTGTAACATCTCTGTAAAGCTGCTTAATTACCTTTCAGGTTACCTTGTTCTTTACCTCAAGATGTGAAAACCCAATGCCTATAGTTACACTGCATATGACTCTATTGGGCTTGGTCTAACTATGATCTATAAATGCTGTGACAATAGCAATATTCTATAGTCATGGGAGGAGAACAGAAAATTCATCTGTCTGAAAAAACTCATCTGACAGTGAAATCTGACAGTGAATGCCAACAACTACCCCGAGTAAAGTGCCTTTTTCTCAGCTGAAATTTGACCAGGAACCTCAGGATTAAGAAGCCCTCTCCTGAAAAACTGATTGAAAGGTGTTTAATGACTCAGAGTAAGTAAGGGTCTGTTTCCATTTCTGCTGGTGCACAGACAATAGGAAATGACCAAATGGGGAGCTCCTCTCCCCTTTGTTCCCCCTCTCCAAACTATCAGTCCCTTGGTGGGACAGGAAGGTGCCCTGAAAGCAGGGGTTTAGGAACATGACAGCTATGGGCAGCTTTGTGGTTGAGGATCAGGATCTGCAATTTGAAATGGAAAAGAAACAGATTTCTCTGTACTATGTGGGGGAGTTGAGATAGGAAAGACAGGAGGGTTCTGAATGGGTTAGGGGTGAGTTTAGCCTCTGATGCTGTTCTCTTGTTCATGCACCTCCTCTGGCAAATTCTGCCTCTTGCCCTCTCACTTGGAAAATACCTCCTGCCACAAAGGTCGCATTAACATGAGGCACAGGGCAGTGTAAGAGACAGCATTGAGCCAAAGCCATCAGTTGTCCTTCAGTTAAAGAAAACAGGGACCTCAGAGGAACCTGAGCAGGGCTTTCACACTGGTGTCGGATTGAGTGGCTCGGTTTAAAACACAGACAGCTCAGAGGCCACGCAGCAGCTCCAGCACAGCCGGGGGTCGCCCGAAGGCGCCCCAGCATTGCCGGGGTTGCCGTGACCCCCACTCGCCCGCCCTACCCGGCCCCTCACAGCCCCTCACGGCCCGCACGCCCCGCTCCGGGCCAGGCCCTTCCCCCGGGGACGGCGCTCCGCCCCGGGGACGCGCGGCCCGTGCCCGCCGGGGGCCGGGGCTGGCGCTGGGGGCGGGCGGGGGGGAGCTCGCCCGGCTGTGGCTCCCCGGCCCGGCCAACCCGCGCCCGCCGGGGCTGAGCCATAAAAGCGGCGGGGGCCGCCGGGGCCGCGGCTCCAGTTGGCGGCAGCCGTGCGCGGCACCCCTGGGGTGGGCAGCGCGGCCGCCGCTCCGCAGCGCAGGGACCGCCGCCGGCCGCCCCCAAGATGCTGTTTTGGCACACGCAGCCGGAGCACTACAACCAGCACTCGACCGGCAGCTACCTGCGGTGAGTCCCTGGCGGCGACAGCCCTGACACGGGGTGGGTGTTCGGTCGGGTGCCCGCGGCCGCCCGCCCGCTGGGGTCCCCGGCGGCACTGCCGCTGCCCCGCCGGGCCGCCCGGGGTTAGCGCCGCTCCCTCTGTCTGAGAGACCTCTTTCCTTTTTTCCTTTTTTCCTTTCTCTTTTTTCTTTATTTTTTTTAGCGTCTCGTTAGGCAGCTCTCTGCTGAGTTGCTTTATTGCTTGTGCCGGGTTCCCTCTTCCCCGGGTTGGGGTAGCGCAGCTCCAAGGGAGGAGGTGCGGCAGCGGCGGAGCGCTGTCAAAAGTCTGCGGAAAACTCCTGTTGACAAACTGAGAAGGCACCCAGTTTTCTGGAGATGGGATTTCTTTCTCTGCTTTTTTGGGACGATGTGTGAAAAGCGCAGAATTTCACTTTCTGAACTTGCCTAAACCAGCTTTTTCCTGCCTCCGCACAGTTGCGTTTAATTAAATGTGCCTAATTTAAGTACAAGGGCTTCTAAACAATAGTCTGTGACATGTGTAGCACAAACCCGTGTTTCCTCCCTCCAAACGATGTCAAAGCAGGCAACTTTGGGAGTTCCCTTTTTGCTGGGTGCTTGTGAATTATATTTTCTGAAGATGTAAAAAAGCTCAGCCGTCAGCTGGTGTCGATTGCTGGAGTGCGATTTTGCTGAATTGTGGCAGTGGAGAATCTGGCTGTGGCCCAAGAACCCTGACTTTCAAATGTACCCCCAAATAACTGCTCTTGAGAGAGCATTGAGTTTGTCTGGGGAAGCACTTCGAACGCAGATAATGCTTCCCTTTCAAGGAGACACGCTATCTTGAGTATTCCTGCTGCCTATCAGTGTACTTACAAAGGAATTTTATTTTGGACTAAATAATAATCTCCCATTATCAAATGATACAATACTGGGATATTCTTGCTTTTTGGCAGCTTTTCCACTTCTTCATACAAGATTCTTCATCTCCTCCCTCTATGTCAATAACTCAGTTTCACAACATGTGTGTGGCAAAAGTCTTGTTCCCTCTTGCTTTGCACTTGCAAATCTGATTAGTTTAGGACAGTGAAAACGGTAGTAAGAAGAGGAGCATCAGCATTGGTGCTTGTGCATATTGTCCATTAGAGAGTGTTTATGGTGCTCAGGCTGCTTCCTTACCTCCATGGATTTGTAGCAGGAGTGCTACAAGATCATCAGGTCTGGGTCAGGCTTGACTCCGCAATTTAAATTCCGTTTAATGGGCCAGAAAACACATTAGCTTATTTTTGCTGGCTTGATGCTAGCTGGGGGATAAAGGATACCTGTTCTGTCAGAAAGACTGCTGGTATGAAGTTGACTTGGTGTTTTAGGAACATACTTCTGCTTTAGTGAGCATCTGCCTCTGTGACCGTAGTGGGTTTGACCTGGGATTAAAATCCCTACGAACACATCTATGGCAACAATGCCCTCAGGTGTTTCAGGGAAGGCTGGTTGAACAAAACCCTTGGTTTTTTTATGTAGAGATGGCTAATTCTGGCCGATTCACTTAACATGAGAATGTGTCAAGACATACATTTCTAATGGGAATTTTTCTGCTGAGCAGTGGCTTTCTGAAATCTTTCTGTGCCCCCTTGTACTGACTGCACAAGAAACTGAAATAGTACAATACTTCTGGTTGCTGTAAGACAAGTTTGTATAAGTTATATTTTGCAGAGATCTAGAGGTTTCTGTGTATCCAAGACATCCGTGTAAGTTCTGCTGTACCTCAGTGGTATTTGTAGCTAGAGCAAGATGATACTACAGAAGAATTCTTGTAAATCTTCATTCATTTTTTATGAAAACCCAGTACGAGTTTTACTCTGTTCTGTCAGCTGACTGAACTCTCAAATAGCTTTCTCTTTCCCAGGTATGCAAACTAACTGTTATTTAAGACCAGAACTGTAAATCTTTAGCATAATGGTGAAACTTGGGAGAGTTTTAAGGAGTTCAGCTTTTTTATCCTTTTTAAAAAGGATAGTAACGACTGTAAAACCCTGTTTTTCCCTAAACTTGATTTGCAACTCTTGAGAGAAGAGTTGAATAAATAGTGTGATGGCTTATATACTTAAAAATTCTTTTGACCTCCTTCTGAGTTCCAAACACTTGTAATAGGGGCGAATGTCTAAGAAGGTCTTGACCCAAAGCAACAATACCACACGCCAATAGTTCAAATGCTCTAGGAATAAAAATGCGATGGCCTTGTGTGCCTTCGTTGGAGCTTTAATATGGTGAAGCTTTCCAGAAACAAGTCATGGATTCCTCCATGCTTACACCCTTCAGCAACCAGACAGCTGTGCTAGCAGGCGTAGGGGTGCAAAGAGCCTGATGTGAAATACAGTATTTAAATTTTGAGTTCCCCTTGCCTAAATTTCCTCAACTGTTTCAGGTGAGTAGGTGTACAAATTCCTCACCCCTAGCTGTTAAACCCAGGCCGGATTTTGTGCAGTGTTTCTGCCGAACTGCAGAAGTTTTTGAGCGCCGGAGTTTTTGACCTGTTTTCATCCTTAAAGTCACAGGCATTCCGAGAGCGTTGTGCAGATGAGCGGGTTAGGAGCAAATGTTGGCATCCGGGCTGAGTGAGATGACTCCGGAGCAGGATCAGATCCTGCATGTGTGTGGAGCAATGCTATCTATTTCAGAAATCTACTGCAGGCATTTCTGTCACTTCATTACTGTAGTAAATCATCACTAAGGAAAAAAACCTTCTCTGTGGCAGCAGTTAGGCAAGAGCTGTGATTATGTCAGTAATGCCAGGAAGCAAATGGGGCTGGATGCCTTCGAGTGGGTGATAATATGGAGGGCGTGGGGCTGGAAAAGAGAATGGAAACAAAGATGGGTGTTTCTTTTCTCCTGCCTGCATCTGAAATGGCAGTTTACTCTCTTGCATTGTTTCCCATAAATAGGAGTACCTGTGTTTGAACCAGGCACTTGAGCAGTTTACTCTGAAGTGCTGCACTGTTTCACTGATGACCTGGGTAGCCTTCAAGGTTTTGGGTTCTATGAGTGGATCATTAACTGAACAGGCAAGGAAAAATTCTTAATGCCCTTTTCAGGGTGCATGCCTGTACATGCTGGACGACTTTTCTTAAAGCATTTTGTGTATGGGATTGTCAAAAGGAGCAGAACTGCAGCCTGTGTAAAGGGAATCTCGAGTCTTCACACATCTGGAAGAAACAGAGGAGAAAAAGAATCACTTACTCTGAATTGTCACCGTGTTCTTCCTAATTTGGAAGAGTATTAATGTTTTAAGTAGGTGGAGGCAATGATCAGCAGTGCTAGTGGCATTGGAAAGGATAGTGTGGTTCTTCAGTATCAGACAGGCTGAGATAAGGATGCTTATTCCTGACATCTCATTTTGTACTAATCAGCTGATCATTTGTTGAGCTCTCAGCCTTGCTAATACCAGTTCTGCTGGGGATTAGTGTGGGTTGGGATCAGCCTGGGACTAAATCCTCAGGCAGGTCAGTATCAACATTTTGTAAAGAAGTGGGAAATGGGGCTCTGTGCAGGTCCTAGTGAAGCTGCTGCCACGCATCTGTGTGTGCATTTATGAGGGTAGCCCAATGCTGACTTAAGAGCTGTGTGATTCCTTGGGTCGAGGTTTATTAGAACGCAGGGAGGTATTATGAGTCAATTAATCCAGCAGTTCATGCCATCATTTACCTAAACATCTCCTTTTTACACCAGAGCTGTGTCTGCTGCTCACCTGTGGCTGCTACTTGAAGACATTTTACTAAACTGACATTCAGCTGTCAAAATGCCATTTCTTGCATTTTTTTTTTCCTGAAAGGCTTTCATCTGGGAACTTGAGAACTCTTAATCAAATGTATGTCTACAAGGATGAAGAATCTATTTTTGATGGGTTTTTTTCTCATCAAGAAGACTGCTTAACTGGAAAGTAAATCTGATTTATTTCTTAAAAACTTACAATAATTCTCAGACCTACTCTGTTTTGCCAGTGCTATGTTCTTTTGTGTGCAGTGCTGATATCCTCGAGGCAGAAGCTGCCTGGTTACATTAAACAGGCCAAATTCTTCCTCTTTTAGCCATTTTAACCCAGTGTTTCTCCAGAGACCACCCCCATTATCTCAGCTCATGAGAACCAAATGCAGATTGAAGCTAGGACAGCCTATAAGCTCTTTGCAACTGACTGTATGAATTGTACATTGCAGAGATGTCCTTGCGCTGCCGATCTTCAAGCAGGAAGAACCGCAGCTGTCTCCTGAGAACGATGCCAAACTGCCACCCTTTCAGTACGTCCTCTGCACAGCCACCTCACCCGCCGTGAAACTGCACGAGGAAACCCTGACCTACCTCAACCAAGGTAGGGTTTGCAGTATGCTGAAGGAGAGGGTATTTCCTGGGAACAATTAGTGAGATTTTATCCCATGCTTTGCCTTATGGGGAGGGCAGCGGGATGGGAAAAGAGGGATAGAAGTGGGGAAGGGGGGTGGAGGAAAGGAGGAATATTTAATTAATTTAGATGCCAGATTATCAACTATTTTAAAATAATGAAGTACCACTGATTTAACTGTTGACTTAAAGCAGTGTTATAGCTTACACAGGTCCCTGTGGCAAAGTACTGGCTTGATCTCAGACTTCTTAAGCTGCATCCTCCTGCCTTCATCTCACAAGGCCAGAGTGATGAAGCAGATGGGCCAACTTGGATTGGGGAGGGCTCTTACCTCTGCAAGTCCCCTGGCACTGCTGGAGGGCATAGTCAGAGGATGAATTAGCAGGTATTGAAGGGCAGTGACATCTCTCCCACAGGCAGGCTGGTGTGGCTCTGCTCAGTGCCTAACTTGACAAGTTGCCAGGGTTCAGTGCAGCGAGGTCCTCTATAACTGACCTCAGAGACTAGTTCATAACTCCTGCATAAACAAACACTGTGTTTCTCTGTGTTCTCTTCATTTTCCCCCTTTGGCAGCATTTGTGCAGGTACATCTGTGGTTGGTGTTTGGCTGTCACTTTGCAGCACCTTCTGTGTGTGGGTCCTGAGGGGATCAGACCTCTCCATGTACAAATTATGCTAAAATACACTTGGGCTCATTTTCTGCCAGGCTGCAGGAAAGGGCCTAACAACAAGCTAAAGGCTATCTGCCCTCCTAGTGAGATCCTCTTCTGCCTCAGGATACTGCCCCAGCTCTTTAAGCTTCATGCTCTGTGTAAGATTCTCACTTGGGTACCTCCCTGGGTAGGTTTCTCTTAATGCTGGTAGACACTGGAACCCTGACCTCCCTTGGACTCTGACCTCAGGTGCATCTGGCTGCTGGATCTGTGTTGGTAGTTGCTAGACCCATAGAACCCCCACAGAAAGATCAGTGAAATATTGCAGGCTCTACCCAAGGAGCCAGGTATTTCCTGTCGCTTAAGCTGCCGCTGTTGTGTCTCTCAAGATCAAAAGATGCTTGGGATATGTGAGTGTGTCATCTCAGTTTATCCATCTAAACACAGCAGATCCCAGGAGGTGCCAATAGAGTGTATCAATTGTGAGATTTATGTGAATCTTATTATGAATCACAATTCTTTCCTGTATTGAAATAAAAGACTTTTTTTTAATGAAAATCTGTTGGTGGCCAAATATTTTAGCATACATGAAGCAATGCCTACTTTTTTACCTTGGCAGTGGAAAAAGTTATACAACTCAACACAATACCATGAGTTTTTTAAAAAAAAAAAATCTGTGTGACTGGAGCAGTCCACATTTTCCTTTGCAAAATAAGACTATTACTGCCTTTTAGATAGACCATGCTCTGTTAGGCTTTGTCCTGCTTACTACTGCAAGGAGTTGTCTACTGCTACATCTTGACACTGCTTCCTGCTTCCTTGGCATTTCTTGGATATCATCCCTTTCATCTCTCAAGGTGGGATGTGTCTTTGCAGAATACACCCTGAAGAGCATGAAGCTGGGCTGGTGGGGAGGAGCAAAGCAGGGGTGAGGCTGGCAGGAGCTGTGCAGAGGGTCAGTGCTGGAAAGCTGGGGTGTCTAGTTTCTCTTGGTGGGTTATTGGTGAGAACATTGCCATGGTTTAAAAAGGGTTGAGGACTTAAAGGCTCTGTCAGAAAATTAATCCCCTTAGTAGAGTTACGTTCTATGGACTTGAGGAAGTGCGTGAAGGGGACCTTGAGGCAGCTGAGGTTTCTGGAACCAATACTCAAGGCACCGCAGAGGAACTGGCTGATTCCAAAGCACTGGACCCAGCTGCAATGCCACAGCTGTCTCATGAAGTAATTGAAGACCATTTCCTACACCTTATCACCTTGTGGTGGTTGTAAGCAAAGGGACACCTCTTGCACCTTACCCTCTCTGTGTGTTTATCATGGGTTGGCCAAGCACTGTTACATGAAACTTCCCTTCTTGAGTGTTGTGATGGATTTCTTTAGCAAATGGGTAACTTCATTAATGAATGTCCCTCTGGCCCTGCCTGTGTGTCAGTCATGGCTGGCTTTGTAGTAAGGGAGATACAAAGATACAGTGGCTTGTCCCAGCACCACTGAAGCAATTCACAGCCAGTGTGGTTAATTTCCCAAATTGAGAGTAAAGGGTTTGGGGTTTTCTGCTTGCTGGGTGATTCTTGTGACTTGCTGTTCAAATGTTCCTTCTGAACTTTAGCTCTTTGCCACTCAGTAACTGACCTTTTGTCACTGTGAAGCAGCTCTGCTTCCTGCCCTCCATACATTCTCCACACATGACTGGTTCAGTGGTGGTGAGTGGACCAGCTCAGGAATGTCCATATACAGAAGGGCATGGAAGAAAGGTCAGGGCTGACAGAGCTGTGGGCTATGGAAAGCTGGAAATTCTGGGTAGCAAATTGAAGGCCAAGTTGCATAGCAGAGATAGAAGAGGAATCAGTGGAGAGTTTCATGTGATAGCTGAAAGGATTTCATATGGGCTAGGAAGGAGGATTGGTCCAGTGACTGTGTTTGTGTACAGCTGGAAGAGGTTTCCAGGCTTGTGGAACATAATGGCTTCTCTTGAGCCTTGCTTGATGTAGGATAGACCTTGAGGGATGGTCAGTGGTGTTGAGGAGGAAGAGGTCTTTGGCCTGGGGTCTCCACAAGGATGGCAGCTGAGAGGACTCTGGAGCTGGAAACCAGAGACCAGCGTTTTCACTAAGGAGCAAGGGAAGTATTTGTGAGGGAGCATAATGGAGTCAGCTTAGCTGTAGTGTTAAGTTGACTTGGGGACATTCAGCAGTGGCAGAGTCCCAAGTTTGTCTACTCCAGTTTGAAACCATGAGTGCTCTCTGGCCACAGCTCTAGAACCAGTCTGTAAATAAGGTAACTAGAGTCAAATCCGTGGCTTGGTTTCCAAAGACTGAGTCATTACACTTGTCTTTCCCGATCTCTTTCCCCCCTGCCTTCCCACATTCCTTGGGAAACTGGAGCCAAATGGAACACAGTCTTAGTTTGCTGATCCTTAGGGCAGTTCCTTCATTAAGAGTTCTTTACTGGAACTCGGGAGGATTACTCATCTGATGGGACAAGTTACAGGCTTATTAGTATGGTGTCTCAATACCACTCCACCTTCAGTCAGGGAAACTGGTAAAGGTGCTGTCCTTGCAGTGGAAGCTGCTGCTGGCATTGCTCCTTTGGTCAGGGATCACATCTGTCAACAGAACTACACTGTCCAGAAGTCTGCAGCACAAACATTCTAATGTTTCTGGAACTAGCCTGCCTTTTAGCACTGTTTCAGTGTCTCTTGTGGATAGGGATTTTCAGACAAACAATCAACCAGCAACCATATTACAAACCACTGCTTCAGCAAGATGGCTTGATGCAGCGCATATTCCATGGTCTGCAGTCATATGGGGTGTGGTTTGACCATGGCTGGTTGAAACCAGTTTCAAACACAGAAATGGAAGCAATGAAAGGTGGTTCCAGAAACTGTAGCAGGAGGAATGTGGAGGAAACAAGCACTGTGTGCAGTAGATCTGAATGCTAATAAATGTGAGGAAATAAAGTCATTTGTTAAAAAACAAAATGCCAGAAATCACAAAAACCTGAAAGTCATTGCCCAAGGGGATCAGCTTGTAGTGCCAGAACCACATGTGGACTGTGAGCTGTTCAAGTCATGATTCTGTTTCATGACCAACATTGGGCTGGCTCAGAACCTCAGATGTTAATTACTTCAAATAGAGGGAGGTTAAGTTTAGTGGCAGAGGGTCACTGAGAGCAGGCTGTGTGAGAAATCCAGCCCAGTCCCCCAGTGATACTTCAGAGTAACTTGCCGTCATCTGCCTGTAAAGTTTTCCTGGGCTCTGTTCAGCTCTCCCAATCTGCAGTGTGTGACTTGTGGTTCTTGGCTGTACAAAGATTTTAGTGTACAGCTGGTTAGGGTTTGGAAGGCTGGACACCTCTGCTTCATGGTGTCTTCCAGGAGTCAGCCTTAGTGCCAGTCCTAGAGGGTTCAGAAGAAAAGCAAGCCAAAAACCCAAACCATAAGGGAGAACCACTAACATCTGAGAAAATTTGTGATACTGGGAGTGTTGCTGTAGAGGTACATTAGCAAAAGATGCCTCATAAACCTAATGATGGATTTAGTTTGAGTCTGGGTCACACCTAAACAAAATCCCCAAATTTAAACCCCGGGGTGCCAAGGCATGGGTCTGGGTTCATGATACATATGCATAAACTGGAACATTTTAAATGGTGCTGCATTTAAAAACTTTTGGGTATTGACCTGCCTCAGCTCAACTGCAGATGTGCTCTGGTTGCTTCTCCAAAGAAAGGTGCAGGAAGCACTGGGCAAGGAGCAGCTGAAGAGGACTTTTTGGAGTAGATTGCTAATTGTTTGGGTAGGAGATGGAATTGCTTACAGCAGAAGGCAAAAGAGAACCTTTGCCTCCCTTAAAAAGTATAAAGTTCAAATTTGATTGTCTAATCTTCTACAGCCAGAGAACCCAGTTTTAAACACAGATATTTACAGTAAATGAAAAAAGCTGTTTTATATTGACGTTAACTCCTACGTAATTGAGTTTTTATGGGGTCACAACTGCCTGGATGTTTGTACTTTTCCTGGAATAATTCTTTATTTGCCTAAATGAAGTGTAGAGAAGGATGAGTGACCAGCTCTGGCTGGGTGTGCTTCTGGTTTAATTATAGCTCTGTTTATGGGGATATTTCTGTGTTGTCCTGTGCTAGGAACTGCCTCTTTTCCTGATAGTAACTTCCATCATTGACCAGGCGCTGGGCATGTGTAGAAGCTCTGCTGCTGGTAGGCATGTGGACAAATGCTCCACCCTTGCCTGAGATCACAGATACAGCAGTGGCTTTGTGTCATTGAGACTTTTGAGTACCAGGTGCTCCCTGGTGCCTGCCCACCCACCCATGCATCCTTGTTCCCTAATCGTTGTGGGATGCCTTGACCTGTTTCCAGTCTGTTCTTGGGTTTGAATGGCTTAAAAAATGAAATGGCTAACAAAGCTAATTTGTCTTTCCCATTTCTGAAAATGGCTTTTGGTGTTTTTGGTTTTTGTGGTGCACTTCATCATTGGAGAAGGAATTTGTCTCCTGCCTGACTTTGAAGACAGCTCTGAGTAGGTTCTGGTGTCTCAGCTGAAGCCATTAATTGTGCTAGAAGCAATTTCCCCATATGTTTGGCAGCTCTGTCTTCACTTGGCAGCCCAGGATAAACAACCCTGTCTCCAAACCACACCATCCCAAAGCTGACTATGAATCTTGCTTCAGATGACAGGGCACCTCTGCGTAAGTAGAGCATCTGACTTCTGTTGTCCCTAGGAAGCTAGAATCTCAGTTGTCTTTTAACCAAGAGGCTGTTTTCTATTCTTTTTGCAATCCTTTCTTCTGTTGCTAACATCTGGATGAAATTCAAGTGGGATTGTGAACTTGCTGGATTGTAGCCTGTGCACAACTCCTACTGGAAGCCCCTAGAATGCATTTTGTTATTCCGTAAGTCTTCAATATCTGTGAAAAAAGGGAATGCTCAAAAGTTCCTCAGAGTGTACTAAGAAGTATGAAAATACCGGGAAGATTATTCCTTCTAGTCCACATAATTTTTTTACTTTACCCCATTATCCATATCTATTTGAGATTCCTTTAGTTATGACAGAGAATTTTTTTGCTGGCGATTTTACAGGATTTGATGTTTGTGTAAATGTTACTGTCAATGTGTAGAAATTTTCCAATTAGCTTCCTCTAATCTGTAGTGTCCTAGAAGATCCCATTTTAGGTAGCAGTCAGAAGCTTGAGAAATACTGTAAGTTTGATGTGATTGTCTGTTTTTGTAGGAGTAAGACACATTTTTGTAAGAGAATATACTTTTTTTTCCCTAAAGAGGTATGGAAAAGAGCACCTTTTCTGTTCCCACTTGCTTCCTACCAAGCATTTACTATGTGTCCCTGATGCTAGACAGCAAGCACTGGAGTGGGAGATACCTCCTGTCCCAGCTCGGTGCCTTCTTTGGGACCAGTGTGGAAGGTACAGTCAGCTTTGATCCCGTCTCCTTCCCTGCCCTGTGTAGGCACTGGTTGAGCAGCCACGGGTGGGAGTTGGACTTGCTTCTCCCACTTTCCTACTTCTGAAATGTGAAGGAAGGGATTTAACCTGAGGGCATCTAAGGGAGCTGCTGCGTGAGGTCAGGAGTCATATTCAGCTCTTCTGCGTCCCTCATCAGCACCCCCACCCAGGACCATTCTTTTTAGTTATCTGAAACTCAAGTAAATATTACACACAAAGCTACTCTTACAGAGCTATAAAACCTGTTGTCCAAATTGACTTAAAACAGGTTGAAACCAGAAAAAGCCTGTATTTTGTACTTACACAGAGAGGGCTGAGGTTTTCTGAGCTGGACAGATGTGGCTAAGATAATCCTGAGTGTTTTGAGTACATGCTGGAGAAGTGGAAATACAGGAAGAAATTGCTTTCACAGAGTATGTATTTTTTCAGCTTTTTATTGGAGGTCCATAATTTCTTCACTGATTAATTTGTAAAATTAAAAATCAAAGTTTATAACATGGTTTAGTTTAGGTGACATCAAATGGATGAAGACTATGCAAAAGAAACCAAAGTGCGTACAGTGAAGTTAGCAACTAGAAGTGTTCCTGTGTCTGCTGGCTTGTTTTGTGTCCTTGATTCAAAGTGAAATTGTAGTCTTTGGGGATTTAAATGCATCTCCCTCTCTTTTGAGTAGAAACCATTGTAAATGAGGAGCATTTCTGTTAGTGCCTGTTAGCAACGAAGTGTCACCACTGTAGAACAGACCATCTTCAGAAGTCTGTGGAGAGTAGGACTCGGACAAATATTCATATAGTAAATGAGCAGTGAAATTTTCCTGCAGCCAGCTTGGCTCTGAGACAGCTCTTTGGCTTTCCCACAAGAAAGAGGTAGGGAAGGAGAAAAAGCGGGGGGCCAAAAAAACCCCCTTGAGTTGGGGGCACATTTTAAAAGGAGGAAAAACATAAAAGTGACATACATGACAGTGAAGCTCTGTGGTGTGGTGGTAGAATTAGTAGTTGAATTGGTGTGCTGTGTTCCTGCAGTGTTACTGCCCTGTTGGTAGGGGCAAGCAGAGCAGGAATGGTTGGTGTTGAACTCCTGGGTACCAAAACAAGGGGAGCTAAGGGGGCTTTGTGCAAGGGGAGAGGCAGGAGGCAGGCAAAGGGCCAGACTGTCAGTGCTAATGCAAGGCATGTGTAAATTGTGGTTCTGATTGTCACAGTACAAGCACACTCGGAAGGAGACCACACAAAAGAGTTCATGAGCATTGGTCATGACTGGGCAGCTCAGTGAAGATGCAATCTGGACACTGAACACCGGAAACTGGGAAGATACTGCAAGGAAGAAAGGGCTGGCTGTATTAACCCTGCTCCATCTCTGGGTGCTGTGCTGAAGGTGGGACGTGGGGCAAGATAAGCCTGCAGTGTTAGAATGACTCTCATGTTCCTTTTACATTTCCTGGCCCACAGCTTGTCCTCCTTTGCAGGATTTCCATGTTCCTAGCAACTTCCAGGGTGGCCTATTGTGTAGCTGGTGAATTCATAATATCCACTGGATAAACATCTACAGCATCTTGTCAACTAAGGCTGCAGTAAGCAACTGCAGAATATCCACTGTCATTTGTGGTTCAGGGATTGAGGGTTCTGCTTTTGCTTCTTGTCCTGCAGAGTGTCCGCACATGGGACACTTGAGCAAGTCTTATGCTAATTTTTATTTTTGCTTGTGACTGGCTAAAAAGGTGTGTGTCATCAAACATGCAAGTTTGCATGCCAGCTCTGCCACTCTTGTCTGTTTACCCTGAGGGTTCATTAATCTTTCTTGTCAGAAAAATCTTTGTGTGCCTGATGCCCTGAATAGTTGTGCTTGGCTGTTTCAAAGGTGATCCTCCTGCCTGCTGGATGTGCTTTGGCTTGGTATGATAAATGCTCACTTCTTTTTTTTCCCCTCCCCTTCCTTCTGCATGACGTGTTTGACTGTCAGCATTCCTTTGCCTTTATCTGTGCACTCTAGGATGTCCATATAAAGTTGCTAAATGGTATTTTTATTGGCCAGCTTGGCTTAATAATCAAACAGTTTCCAGGCTGGTTCTGTCTTGTGCTGTGTGGATCTATTCTGAGAAAGAGGACCATCTGTTGGTTTGGGTTTTTTTTTTCCCTTTTCCACAGACTTTTGTTGAGGATACTGCTTATTCAAAGGTTAGAGTTAAAATAATTTCTGGAAAGGCTACTTTGTTAGATTAAGTAAGGCCTGAGTCATATCAACCTGGAACATCAGCATCCTAGTTGGAAATTAGTGTATCGTAGCGGTGTATTGTGCAGGAAACCACAAAATGCACAGTGCAAGTGGCCCTTGAAATGTAACGCAAAAACAAAGAAAAGCAAGCAGGGTATTGTGGTTGTGTAGTAAATAATATCTGAGCAAAATGTAACTTTGAGTTTGAAATGTTGATAATCTGTGGTAATCAGAAATTTCTGATGGCTGTCTAAATTTCATGGAAATCAGTAAGCTGTTAAACATGTACCTTTTGAACAGGTGAAATCATTCCTGTGTTGAACTAAATTAATTTTCCTCTGTATTAAGTTGTTGGCTTTCAGTTCTTCTGTCTCCACATTAAGTGATCATGTCGACATTTAATGTGTGTTAATTACCAAAGACAATGAAGTTTAAAAAAGTAAGCAGTCTATAAATCCTCCTTCAGATAGGTGGAATTGCTTAATGAATTGCAAACCAGGAACTCTCTGGACCTGGGTGGTTGTTACTTTACTGGGTACTACTTTGTTTGTAAAGCAAGTTGCTCAAACTGTAGCCTAGGAGGAGATTACATAAATTTGCTGTTGCCCAGAGAATGTCAGTTTAAAGTAGAAATTACAGTGTATCATCACTCACCCGGGTTTTTATTCGTGCCCTTGAAGCTTTCAATGAAGTTGGGAGACAAACTGCATCTCAAGAATTTGTGGTTTTCTGAATATTTATTACTGTCCTATTCTCTGCCTGAGGTGGGGAAGAATGGTTATGGTGAGCGAGGGGAGCACTGGGTGGCACAGATGTGCAGGAGGCTGCTGCAGCCTCAGCTGTGCTGGGGATGGCTTGCAAAGTGTCCCCTTCGTTTCAGGTGATGACAGAGGTGCTTTAGGTGCCCCTGTGCATGTGTCCAGTACCACCCCTGACCAGAGACCAGGCTGGTCATTGACTTTGAGGCAATCTCAAACCTGTGTTGCCTGTGATGGTGCAGCTGTGGCCAGTGTTGAGAGCATGGCAGGAAAAGGGTTTCAGCAAGTTGCTGGCCTTTAGCCCTATCATCCTGCTGAAGGGGACTGATCTAAAAGAGCACTGCTGCTCTCCGCTGCCACAATTATTTTTTCAGAGTCTTTCTTCCATCTGAGCTCCATTCTTCCATTGTCAGCTGAGGACAAGATACTTGCCCTGGTCTTGGACCTGGGCTATTCAATCAAATCACTGCAGTCTAAGCATTCGTACCCTCTGCCCCTGTCTACAGCTTTACCACCAAGTATTCAGTTGGAAAGTTGTAGTCTGACCTGTATTAATCTGTATTTCCCTCTGAGACAAATGAAAAAAGTCAGTATGGGGGAGTATTTCAGCTCTATGTTTCAGGCTTAGCTAGTTGTAGTCTGTCTTGGGAACTGGAAATGCAGATTGTTTTAGTCTCACTTACAGACATGTTTCTTTACAGTTTTGGGTACCTGACTAAGAATGATCTGTAACTGATTTAATTTTAGCAGAAAATTGTCAGCCTGTGCCTGCTAGTGCTGGTGAGTCAGTGATGCAGAATTCATAAATGATCTGTGGATCAGAGCCTTGTATGACTTCTTTGCCCTCTTTGACACCAGGGGGAGTTCAGCTTTCTTCAGGTTGGGTTGCTATTACATGCACTGTTTTACAAAGGGATTTCGTTTCCCGACACCCAAGTGGTCATTCTTTAGGGCCCTTTTTCCCTGCAGTAATAATTGCAGGATGGAGATTGTAATTCACCATTTCAGGAGTTTCGCTAGTAGTGATGGTGGAAAATACAGAGTGAACAAGGTTTGGAAGTTATTTTTCAAGGACAAAATATAATCCAAGCACAGTTTGGTGCTATAAAAGTACAAGTATCTGAATGCTGTCCATGCTAATACATTCTGGATACCATAAGCCACAAAGCAATGAATTTGCTGGAAAGCTTTAAGGAGAATTAACTAAAAATCAATACCAGAAGATGGATATATAAGGGAACTTTGAGGAATTGGGACCAAATTCTTACTGACAAGAGTTTCACAGAGAGGGGAAAAAGCATCATGTTTTCTGAAGCTTGGCTGGGAGCAGTCTTGTTGGATAATTGTGTAGCAACTCAAGTTAAACATTCAGAGTTCAAGGGGAAAGCAGTTAGCATAAAATACCATTTTGATTGAGGTTTTTCATGGCATAAACTGCATTCCAGGGCTTCCATCAGATGACCCATATATCTTTCATCAAAGCATTTTATTTCCTCTTTGGCTTTCTGTTTAATATTAACTCTGTCTGCACTGCAGTTTCTTTTTCACTGCTCTGCAGGATCTGTTTCTGACTTGCTCCAAGGTGAATCACTCCTGTCAGGAGATGTGTGGTGCCCACTACCTGCCAGGCTGCAGTTCTGTCCCTGTCCCATGCAAGGAGTCAGAGATGGCACGCTGCAGAAGTTTTGAGTGCTTGATGCTAGTTTGAAAGGAATGTGGGTGATGTTTTTATGCCCATTATTTTCTTTTGTCTCATTGTAACTGCAGATAAGCAAATCAGGCTGACCAAAGAGTGTATCAGTGCACAAAGGTGTCCCAAAAATCTACTCCTTCCTGAGATATTTGCTGAATGGCTGACGATGGTTCTGGTTTGACCATTGCCTTCCTCCATAGCACAGCTCATACCACTACATTTTGCTGTCCCTGTTACCCTCATCTGAGTAGTTACAGATATATTTTACTGCTTTTTGCTCTCAAAACATAAATTAATTTTATGTAATGATTAATTAACCTCATATTTGCCTGGGAATGAACTGTAAGTCTAAGAGATGCTTAGCTGTGTAAATGGTTCAAGATTATGAACTGTATCACAATATAGGTGGTGGAATTTATCTTCAAACTGAATCACTGAGCAGCCAAGTGCTTTGTACAACATAGATAAACATGTACAGCACATACAAGTATGTAGTACAGCAGATGTGGCACTCAGGGACATGTTTTAATGGTGCATATGGTTAATGGTTGGACTTGATGGTCTTAAGGATCTTTGCTATCATTCTAAGAGAAAACCCAATTTGTTAACCTGACCTTGATCATTTTTATGCTAATATAGCAGTGTTGATTATGTACATATCTCTAAAAGTTGTCAAGGGAAACAATATTAACATGTATCAGTGGGAACATTAGAAAGTCTTGTGAGTTAAAGTGTGGAAGACCTCAATTTCAGGTTTACAAAATCCAGTTTTGTTGTCCAGCAGTCTTCAAAGGCAGGTCACTATTGTAATTTTGTTTTGCTTACGCGCCAAGAGATGGGTAAAGATCTGTGCATGTTTCCATGCTTATTTTGGTACTACATATGATTTATTCTCTGCTCTCCCCATGCCCTAAGTCACTTGCTGGATTCAAGGGTCATTTCCTGTTTGCAGAACTCCTACTAACATCAGTATGACTGTTGTGCAAACATTTGGAGCTTCAATATGGCCTCTGTCGTCCTTCCTTTTTTTTTTTCTTATTTGCCAGCCAGCTGAATAAGCACAGATATCTCTGTACTCTGTGGATATGGTCTGTATGACATGGGTGGGATTCTCAAAAGGTGCTCTGCCTTTCTGATACATCTGCTGCCGCAAGTCTTCCATTTCTAAATCCAGATCCAAAAATTTAGCATTTTTGTCTCTGCTGGTAGAAGCTGCTTAGAGGGTGATAGATCTGCTTTGCAGTTTTCTGTAGGACCAGTTGTGCGGAGATACTGGTTGAGCCAGAAAATCCAAGCTGATCTCCTCTTAGGTGCCTGCCTTGTCATACCCTGTGCATTTTTCAGGAAAAGGGGGGATAGCAAGATGAACAAGAAAAGCTAACTATAAGGTACACATATGCTCCATTAATCCTAATGATCTATCCTGCCTTGCTACTGACTGCAGATTTATTGTAAAGACTTGGTGTTGTACAATGAGCTTTTGTGTACTGTCTTAGTCATTTCTGTGCATAAGGTATTGAAACATCAGTCTCCTTTGTCTGCTGTCAGCCTCGGAGAGATGTTATTTTATAAACCAATTAGCTGAATTCTGTTCAATTGACTAAATTCCTTGTGTGAGGGTGGTGGTGGGGTGGTGGAGCATGAATTCCCTTCCCGGAACTGGTCCTTGCCCATGCTATAATACCCATTGCTCCCTCCACACACGTCTGAAGGAATATATATGCCCTTGGCAGTGACTTTCCAGACCTTGTGGAACAAATTTTGTGGTTCACCAAAACACCTTCCAGGCCTGACTGCTCTCTGAAGAAGGCAAGATTTTTCCCCAGTTGCTATCCTCTGCAGAATCATTCCTGGACCTGTTGTGCCAGCACGTCTTCACACAACCATTGCTTTGGCAGAAGTGACAGACAAAGGCAGTGCTGTTACAGCCGTGTGACATGGGGAGACATCTGCTTTAAACACCCTGGTGACTTTATGGAGGGTGACCAGAAAACCATAGCAGCCCCAGGAGACAACTATAATTGATGGCCTGATGGAGAGCTTTTAGCTGCCAAAAGGCAGACCTTCCCCTCAGATTTCTGCTGTGCTTTAGTGCCTATCAATTACTGGGGCAATTGCATTATGCTAGCAAAAATAAGCTTTCCCTGATCAAACGTATGCTTTATCAGCCACGTAAATGCCAGCATGACTCTCTCATTGCTACAACATATTAAACACCTTGGAAATGTTTCCTTAAACTCTAGGTCAGTCTTATGAAATCCGTCTACTTGAGAATAGGAAATTGGGAGAGTTTCAAGATTTAAACACAAAATATGTAAAGGTAAGGAGAAATATAGATTTCTTTTCTTCCTGCTACTACATACAGCCTTTAATGAAGAGCCTGACCTTGCTCCCATTGAGACAATGGAAAACACTTTGCCATTATTTTTAATGGGAGCAGGGGTGATGGAGTTGTTGAGTGCCAGTTTCATGGGACTATACAGCTTGGCTTTGCAGGGCTTCAGGGGAACCTTTATTCTGTTTGTGATCATGACCCCAGAGTTTCACTATGAATTCTGGATTCGGGGGAATCCCAAAGTTCAGTGGTGAACATGGTCAAAGCTGTGGNGAGAGAGGATTCTGGATCACACTGTTCACATTGCTGTCTTTTTTTAACAGAGCATAATTCGTGTTGTTTTCCACGACCGCCGCCTGCAGTACACAGAGCATCAGCAGCTCGAGGGCTGGAGGTGGAGTCGGCCTGGGGACCGCATCCTTGATATAGGTGAGGCTATTTCATTGTGGCACCTCTGCAGTGTTGGGAAGATGAGTGGTATATGGAGTGTTTGCATGTATGTTTAGGTGTTTTATGAATCCTGTATATATCTTTGGGAGGGAAGGAGATCTAGCACTGTAGGTCCCAAGTAGAGATGTCTTTGGTGGCTTTACTTTCACATGCATCTTGTGATTGTATGGAAATGCTTTCTTCAATTTAATATTTTTAAAATTTTAGGGGTTTTCTTCTACAGATATCCCGCTGTCAGTTGGTATCTTGGATCCCAGGGCTAGCCCAACCCAGTTGAACACTGTTGAATTTCTCTGGGATCCGTCAAAGAGGGCTTCAGCGTTCATTCAGGTAAGAGATAAGTCATATTTCTGTGGTAAATACAGTGGTTAGATATCTTTTAAATACCTAGGAAGTCAAAATAGCCAGTACATGAAGAAGAGAGAAGGATGATAATGATAATTACTAACTCATGTGACAGTCATATGTTATTAATTTGTAGGATACTCACTAAATCAATTTGCTGGCTACTTGTTAATGCTGGAATACTACCTGCTACTGCCATGATCTTCTTTAAAAAATACTCAAACACTGGTATTGCTTTCTAAGCATAGGTTTTTGTTGAGGAAACTGTTCTTAACCTGTTAGTTTTGCTTGCTTTCCTCTTTCGTGATTGTTTCTCATTCTGAGCATCAACTGTCTTTAATCTGAATGAGGGATTTACTTAACTCAAAGGATACTTTTCCTGATGCCCTGTTTTCTTTCTGAGCTGGTTGTTCTCCTGATTATTTTCTCCAAAGGAACAGAAATGAAAACATATGAACTCTTCTGTCTCTTAGTTTTTTGTGAGGAGGCAAAACCTCATGTTCAGGCAGTATCTGAAATTCAGATTTGCACAGGTTCCAACTGTTTCCAGAGATGAGCACAGCTTCTCTCTTGCCAGGTACATTGCATCAGCACAGAGTTTACGCCACGGAAACATGGAGGAGAGAAAGGGGTGCCCTTCCGGGTGCAAATCGACACCTTTAAGCAGAATGAAAATGGTGAATACACAGAACACCTGCATTCTGCCAGCTGCCAGATCAAAGTGTTCAAGGTATGAGGTAGTTTTGGCTCTGTCATCAACTAGGTTAAGGCACATGCAGAGATTTCAGATTGTCTAGGAGTGAGGCAAATACTGGAGCAAAAGAATAGGCTTTTGACTGGGTATGCTTAAGATCTTGAAACAGGACTTCAGTGCAGAAGGTGGCGTAAATACTGACCTACACAGCAATTCTAGTTGAAATGCTGCACCAAGACTTGTGCCTGTCCATTGTGCCTCAAACATTACAAAAATACTGAGATATATACTGTATCCACTGCATTTTGATGCTCCTAGACAATCAAGACATTAGGGCATCTTCAGTTTCTTTGATTGAATCCTCCACAAACAATGAAATTCTGTTGTGGAGATCTTAGATACCTTTTTGTTGTTGCAGCAAAGTTTGCTGCCATGATACCTGGAGGAGAAAAAGATTTGGACAGAAAGTATCTCTGAAGCTCCTAATCTGGGCATGGCAGACCTATAGCTACTTAACCACAAACTCTCCACAGGCCTGTTTACTCGAAGGATCTGCAGCTCCACCTTTGTTCCTGGAGCAGTGTCTTTCCTGTTTCTGGAAAGATGGTGCAAATGCCAGTTGAGGTGCATAACTTCTAGTCTGAAATAGCTGGAATCACATCTCAGGGCCATGGCCAGCCTGTTTTAGATTTGCAGTAGGTGTTCGTGGTGGATGTACAGAAACAGTAGAGATGCTTGATTAATTCTTTTGTCTAGAAAATGCAGATCCAATCTTGTTTCAT
This sequence comes from Lanius collurio, assembly GCA_020086605.1. Lineage (NCBI taxonomy): Eukaryota > Metazoa > Chordata > Aves > Passeriformes > Laniidae > Lanius > Lanius collurio. Next base: position 6,949,518 of record JACBWW010000014.1, read on the forward strand.
ATGTAGAATTGCCATAAATTTTGAGGAGACTTTTGTGAACAGATTAAATAAATCTGTTGGCCTCTGTCTCCAAATTTGTAATACTTGGCATAAGGGAGAGCCTGTGCTTGTACTTATAGCCTAAAGGAGCAGACAGAAAACAGAAGACTGACAGGGAAAAAATGGAAAAGAAGACCACCCAAGAGAAGGAGAAATATCAGCCTTCCTATGAGACAACTATTCTGACAGAGGTAAAGTGTTTTAGACACATCATACTACATCATGTTGGGAGATAAATTTAAAAGAAAACAGCGTCTGAGCCCTGGGGATTGTCTTGTGGAGACATGTATGTTCAGATCTGAGTGAAACTGAGATTGGAGTGAAATTATAAAATTACTCTCACTGTTGAAATTTATGAAAGATGCCAAAGTTTCTTATGTTTTGGGGTATAAAACAACCCTTAGCAGCCTTGCTTTAGGAAAAAACCCCACAACTTTCTCAATTTTCATTGTACTCCTGGGCACCTGTCATGGCCCTCAGATGCTAGTTGTATGAAAATACAGTTGTCTATATTCTTTTCAGAACTACTTGGCAACAGCTCATGTTGGAGATGGGGCACTTGGGCAGATGAATAGACTGTCTGATTAAATTAATAATCTGTTCTTCTGTGAATGTGCCTATGAAGCTGCTGTTACATGCAAAATCTGAGAAGATTCCAGGTTGTACTCTGGGACTGTCTTGTGTCTTATATTCTGATACATCTGGTGTAGAGTTGTATGTGTTTCTGCCCCTCCCTGTCATTACTAAGGTATTTGTATAAACTCACCATAGGCTGCAGAATTAGTCAGCAACAGGACAAGTGTTGTTCAGTCTCCCTATGGGAATGTCTTGTTGTTTGATTTCATTCTTTTTTTATTTTTGGAGCAGCTTGCTGGACTTCCAAAAATTATGTTAATTACTCTTTATTTAAATCAACTTCCTGTTTGTGAGATCCAGTCTCTCCCACTCAATTTTCCTCATGTTGCCAGGAGCAACCAGCATGTTTTCTGAGTGACAGACCTGATTCTACCGAGTTGGCAGATGCCAGACTCTCCCTATGAGCTCTGATGCACTTTGACATATTGAATGGGGAAATGTGGGTTGCCAAAGAGTTAAATATTTGCCAATGCTTGTGGAGATGATAAAATATTTGCTAGTGTTTGTGGAGATGATAAAGCTCCAAAGCTACACTTGCTGTCTTTTTATTGTTGCAAGTAAGGCCCCTACAGAGCATTTTCTTGAGCTCTTGGTGGTGGTGAGTTCAACAGGGCTAGATTTCTCCTGCTGATTACTGCGGCTTAAATTCAGAACAGAGTCACCAATTCTAGCTGGGTTACTCTGGTTTTATGCCACTGTCATGGAATGTGGAGTCTGACCTATATTTGTGAAGGCTTTTAGTATCTTTGTGCCTGTCTGTTTATCTTAAATTTTCTCCATTTAATACCCATTTATGACTTGAGCTGTTTGACTGATAGCCAGAGATTTCAGCAGGCTGGTTCACATTCTGCTCCTTTGCGGGTATAAACCTGAAGCAATGCCACTGGAGCATTTTTGTCACTCTTGCCTGGATTTAATTAGGGATTTATAATTGAGACCAGGGGTATTTCTCTATCAATGCTGCCTTCAGTCTGAGTTGACTTACTGGCGTTGCTCTGACTTACAGCTGTGCACACTTTGGCCCAGTGTTATTTGGGGACAGGCTTTGTGAAATGGGAGAAAGAAATGTGGAATGCACAACTGGAATCAATCTGGCCCCCTGACAGCCTGCTTGGAGAGCAGTGTAGAAAATCCATGGCCGATCTCCTCCTCCCAGCAGGAGTGATGAGCTGAAGTTAGTGGCGTGGCAACAGCATGAATGTGGTATTAGAGGAGAATCGAAGCCTTTATTTCCATCCTTATGAAAGTTTCCCCGCTGTCTTTCTTCCAACAGTGCTCTCCCTGGCCAGATGTGCCTTATCAAATGAACAATGCTCCATCTCCAAGCTACAACAGTTCTCCCAACAGCTTCAACCTCGGAGATGGGTATGTAACAAATACATGCTTTATCTTTCCTGTTTATATGGTAGCCTTAGTGTGTCCATGCATTTCATACCCTGGAAGAAGAAATTAAGGACCACCACCCTTTCTAGGAAGGGGAAGGTATTTCCCAAGGCCTTTAAGACCTTCCATCCAGGAATTCCGTGTAGTTCAGAGTACTGTTGGTGTGTGCACTGTTTATGTGGTGGCTGGAAGGTGAGCATCAGAGGGCCTCCAGGGCAAGTCCTAGTGAGAACACACCACACCCTGTTTCTGCAATCCCCTGTATCTTCTCACAAGTGTGTTAGAGGCTTTCAGCACTACTTCAGAGTTGGTATTTCTTCCTTACTATCTGTTTTGAGGGTAGTTTTGGGTACTGAATTCCCACGTGAATGTGATGTAAAGAAATCCTGTTTGGGTCAAAACAGCCTGGGTTTTGAGAAGCCCTTTAAAAGGACTAAAGAAGGCATGTTTAATTCATTAAATAGCCATCATAAAGAGACAGCTCTAGTGATCCTGAAATGCTCAAGATAACTAGTGTCAGAAAGGTACAGCAATGTCCCTCAGTACTTCCGAGTCCTCCCTGCTACGTACTTTCCCTTAGGAGTTTGGTGTGAAGGCCTTTTTCTTTTATTAGGACTCTGCCATCTTGTTGCCTTCCCACACAACTTAATTACCAATCCATGTTGTATTGCTAATTTTCAATTAATCCCCTCACCCTATGAAAAAGGGCAAACAACTGAAATTACAAAATTGTGTTAGTAGGGAAATCTGCTGAGCATTTTCTTCCTTTAATGAAATCCCTGACATGGTTAGAATCCTGTCTGTGTTAAGGAGAATTTAGTAGAAATGTGATTTTGCATAATTTATGGCACTTCACTATATTTAAGAGAAGACAAGGATTGAATGATAAGGTCCTTTATTCAATTTTTGTAAAGAATTATTCTTAAATGGTGGGTTTAGTTAGACTGTTTCTGGCTCATAGAAATTTTAAGTTCAGCCACCATGTAGGTTACAATTTTCGTGCTTAGATGATGTCACATTAATGAGTCAGCCACAGGGAAAAGTTTGATTGAGGTCAGTAAACCTGAGTTTTATCCTCAGTGTTGAGGAGGACCTCAACTGACCAGCAAAAGACTCAGGTAGAGAAAGTTTTTTTTTTATTCATGTTCCAGATTTTGGACACCTTTTAAAAATCTGATAGAGAAAAAAAAGCCAAGTTAGATGTAACTTGTGAAAGTTGAGTCAAATAGAGGAGGGGGAAGAGGATGGACACTGCAATGTAAAATTTAAAATAATGTATTTTTTTTCTCTTCCAACTTTATATAATTTTTTTTAGCAACAGTTCTCCAACCCACCAAATGGAGCTCCTGCCTCCCAGCAATGATGTAAGTACTTGAGATCATGTTAATGTGGTGCTTTTCTCTTTTAGGACACTGGTGAACAGTTCATTTCAAGACCTTCTTATTCTTTTTGCAATGTAGCATCTCCTTCCTTCTGCTTCTATTCAAGATGCCCAGCAGTGGCTTCATCGCAATAGGTTCTCTCCATTCTGTAGACTCTTCTCAAGTTTTTCGGGTGAGTTTAAACAGTCCAATTACTTTGGTTTTTTTCTCTTCTCTGAGTGCAGCTCATGTAGCATCTGCTGCTGGCCACTTTTGATGGAACACCTGCTCTGATCCAGTGTGGTTGTTCTGTTCTTAGATTAGTTACCATCTGTCAAAACAGTTTGTAGACATATAGAGTAAGTAAAAATGGAAGAGAATACATTAAGATGGAAGAGACTTCCTAAGTTCATTAAGTGCAACCTTGAAGCAAATCCAGGGCCTTGTGCAGTTGCCTTTGAGGATCTCCAAGGCTGCAAATTCCACAGTCTCTCTAAACAACCTCCTCAAATTCTGAACTATTCTCTTTTCTTATATCTAATCAACATTTCGTCTTCTGTCTGCTGCCTCTCATCCTGTCCCTGTGCACCTTTAAGAAGCATCTGGCACCTTCACTGTACCCTCCCATTAAGTAGTTGTACACACCAGTAAGATGGTGGAAGGGGCAGTTAGAGGTGTTGAAACCATGAGGAGACTCTGACTTGCAACGTGAAATAACCCAGTGAATGTGGCAGTTACAGGAAACTGGGTCATTTAATGGCCAGAGTGAAACAGCTAGCTTGTTTCTGAGTTGACTGGAGTATTTTCCAGTGAAGCACTGTTCTTCTGGCAGCTTCCAGCTTTCTGTTTCACAATGATTGATTTGAGGTGCACACCTCTCTGAATTTGAAACTTTTCTTTGTAAATCTGTCCGGTTTAGTGTTGTGGATTCTCTACCCCCTCTACCCCTGCCCTTTTCTGCTGCCCATACATATTTGGAAGCTAAGATTTGCTTAACTTCTGAAGAAAAATTAATTTGAAATATGTAGGTGCCGACTTACTGAAGATGTCCAAAGAAGATTTTGTTCAAATCTGTGGGCCTGCTGATGGAATTCGGCTCTTTAATGCAATTAAAGGAAGGTTTGTACTATTTCCTTCCTGTTTTTTTGTTAGGATAGCATCCCTTGATAATGTCAGTGTTAACTGGAAGCTAATCCTGAATCTGACTTCCTTTAAATACTTCAAGGAGGTTCTCTCAGGGACTGGAGATCACAATGATATTCAAATCCAAGCAGAGCTCAGAAATGTTGCCAAAACGAAGCAGCATAATGTGGATCTCTAGTGGTTTATTTGCTACCAGCTGATAGCTTACATCCATTTCATGAGGGACACAGCCTACAATACCTTATGTTACATCTCCATCAGAGGTAACAGTAAAAAAACAAACCCTTGGAGCCTCAAATGACTCGTAAACTTACTTTCATCGCAATAACCTCATAAATTCTGAGCAGGATTTAAATCAGTAGAAGCAGGTATGATGAACTGCTTAGCAAGTGCTGTAAACTGTTTATGCTTATCTGATCTTGAAAGATTAAGGTGCTCTGTATGACCTCCCAGGTGTCTCTTGCTAGACATCCTAAGCCATCAAGTCACCAGCATCAAGACTATCCCTTAGTTTGTTGTTTATGGATGGCCTACATGGTTCCATCTCTTACTGTTTGATAGCTGACTTGGAACAACTTTAGATCTACTAAATAACTTACTACTGTTTTTGATTAATCCATAGAAATGTAAGGCCCAAGATGACAATTTATGTCTGTCAAGAACCTGAGCAAAACAGGTCTCATCTCCACCAAAAACGAGAAAATGGAGATGGAAGTCTTTGTGGTGAGTTCTTATGTATGGTCTTTGTGAAACACTTATGGGGTGAGTATGCTGCTTCCTGCCTGAGCTCCTATGTGGGACAACTTGGTGTCCTGAGTGTTTGAAGGGATCCTGTTTATCCCAGTTTTGCCTCTTTGGTTATGGTTTCATGGCTGCAGGTTACAGATGGCACTGTCTGCCTGCAGAACAGACCCAGCTTACAAATTATCTGCGGAATGCCACAGCAGAATCTCTGTTCTGTTCTTTGTAGGGACAGTAGTGTTAAAAACCATCCTTCCATCCACAATATTCTTTAGATTATGACTTGTTTGAAAAAAAATCAGGGAAATGGAAGGTTGGTGCATCTTAAAGTGAGGTTCTAATGCTTGAAAGTTCAAAATTTTTGGGAACTTGTCATCCCTCATGACACAGTGTACAATCAAATGAGAATAGAGATTGTCCTTAAATCTTGCACTTAGTAATAAACAGGCACAGCTTTCCTACCTGGTAGCTATATTTGGATTGGATTTCCAAAACAATATTGTCATCCGTGTTGTTACCTTATACATTGCATGTTTTAGTTTGTGTCAGTGGATGGCATCTAATACTGGTTCTGTGTGACATATGATGTGTTCTACTCTTTGATTGAATTTTTTTTTAAACTTCAAAATCAGTAAAAGAGGTTTTCCAAAAATATTAGCAGCTTTGAGAAGGCTGTTTTAGTGCCCCATGATGCAAGTTGTCATTGGTCCCCATGTTTTCCTCTGGGTAAAAGCTGTGTGTGCTTTAATTGCCTGCTCCATAAAAATAGTGGGTATTTTTTCTGCAAATCAAGCCCCAGATATTTGGGGGATGCTTTGAAATACAAAGCTTGTTAATTCCATTTGAACCTTCATCTTAAACCCATGTGGTGTTGATGCTGAGTGTCTTGGTGCCATCTGCATTTGCTGTCCTCTAACTGCATTCCACTTGTTGCAGTGTATCATGCAATCTTCTTAGAAGAATTGACCACGCTGGAATTAATGGAGAAGATTGCAAACTTGTACAGCATTTCTCCACAGCAGATAAATCGGATCTACCGGCAGGGACCCACAGGGATCCATGTATTAGTGAGCAATGAGGTGAGGGGGCTGAAGGGGTTACATCTTTGTCAGGGATGTAACACTTGTCTGACTTCTTGAGCTAGAATTTTAGAATGAGCTTTCAAATTACAGAATGTGTCTTCAAGGGGAGAATTGCAAAGCCATTAATCCCAACATGTTAAAGTAAATACTTGGAGTGAATCAACCATGTGCAGCATTGATTTCAGTGTGCTTTCAAGACATTTGCTTTGTAAAAGACATTGGGGTTCTTGTTTGGTTTTTTTAAGAAAAACAAAACGCAACAAAATTGGTCATTTATTGCACTCTACAACTACCTCAAAAGAGGTTGTGGCAATGTGGGGCTTGGTGTCTTCTCCCAAGTAACAAATATCAGGATGAGAGGAAATAGCATCAAGTTGCACCAAGAAAAGTTTAGATTGGGTATTAGGAAAAATTTGTTTATTGAAAGGGTTATCAAGCACTGGAACAGGCTGCTCAGGGAAGTGGTTGAGTCACCATCCCTGGGGGTGTTTAAAAGTCATGTAGTTGTGGCACTTGGGAACATGGTTTAGTGTTGGACTTGCTGGTGCTAGGTCAATGTTTGTGCATGACGATCTTAGACATTTTTTCCAACCTAAATGATTCTATGAATTTCTTTTCATTTTGGCTACTTACACAAATTTTGAAGTGAGGATCTAAAGTAAGAACTTTTAAAATTAATAGGTAAGTTACCCAAAGAAGGTAAGTTTCACAATCTGTAGGGCAGTTAGTTCTTGGCCCGTGATTCCCGCACTGGGTTTGTCACTGTATACACTCTATGCACACTATAATTTATGGACCTCTGCTGCTGTTTGTGTCCCATTATATGATGCCTTAATTTAGTCCATTCCATTAACTTGCAGGTTAACAGTGAGTTGCCCTTCTTCCTCTTTTCCTCCTACTAAATTACTTATTCATTCATGCACCAGAATCACTTAAGGAGCCTCATTTATAAGAAGCATTGTTAAAACAAATGAAGCAGAGCATAGATCTCAACTGGAGCCTAAATTGAAGGCTGTAATGCTTATTCCTGAAGTCTCCTTGCTATTCCAGCCTGATTAAATCTGAAACTTTGATGCTTTATGGATGCAAAATGCTTGGAGGCAACTCTTGGTAAAGGAATTGCATGAACCAGCCTGGATATAAGGCTTTAAGTATTTGTTTAAGTCAATTATTAACAAGGTCTATTGCTTTTTAAATATTTTTTTCTTGTTCTAGTACTATAGTGGCAAGAGTATGGCACTCTGTGAATGTACTTCATGCATCATTAGGCAAAGACACACAAACTGGCCAGAGAAGTTTGATTTGAAGGAGTAGAGGCTGGATGTTAAATCCTAAAAAGAGTATAGAGAGATTAGTCTAAGTTGAAAAGTGTATTTTAATGTGAGAACTTACAGCTGAAGAATACACTACTTTGATGATACTCAGGATTTAGGGGAAGGCTCTTTCACAAAGCTGTATTTCATGAGCTGATCAGAGAGGTTCTGGTCACACTCCCCTTCTCTGAAGTTGTGTCCAGCACTTACCTTAGCTGTATGAGACACCTCCTGAAGGTAATTCATCTCCTCCGTCCCACATAGCTTCTCTAAGATGGGAGGAAGCATTGACTAAGGATGAACCTTAAATGGGCTTTTCTTATTGGATCTGAAGTAATTTCAATCTCTTTATGTAAAGGTGTCACTAGAACCTGCAGCTATTCTGAAAATCTAGTTGTTTCTCATGAATAACTGAAATGGCTTTAGGTTCTAGTCTTTCTTCCCATGATTTGCCTTGCCTCCAGTAACAGTTTCACTATGATTCCTGCTCCTTGACGAAATACAGACAGGTGAATGATTCCTCCAAGCACAACATCTGTATTAATGTCTGGCCAATAGCCAGATGGATGCTGCTGAGATGGCATTTCAGTAGCAATTCCTTTATTTGCCAGGGAGTCCATTCCTTGGGGTTTACCATCTTCAGGTATTCTTTAAATGCCAATGTAAGTTAAACTGAGCTCCATCGTTTAGCGGAACATGTAATTACCACTGTTGGAATTTTAGGAAAGGGACAACCTTCATCCAGTCTAAACTAGTACAGCTTTACTGAAAGCAACAAAGAGCATGATCTTTAATAGAATAATTGGAGTGGTATAAGAACCTTCAGGATCAAGAGCTGCAAAGAGGTAGGTAAAGTGCTGAATAAGCTAGATCAATTTCAGGCAAACACATTAAGTATGAGCTTCCCTTAAACACACTAGGAACTGCAAGGACCTTAATTAATCAGTGATGTATGTTAATAATCTCATGGGCAGGGTTACTCAGGACTGTGTAGGACTAGACACCACATGCTGTTTGATACCTCTCCTCTAAGTCTATACTGGCATTGAAAGAAATGTGAATTTAATTGCTAAAAATTTGTTGTGTTGGCTTTTTTCCTTCTGCCCTTCAGATGGTGCAAAACTTCCAAGATGAATCTTGTTTTGTTATCAGCACATTAAAAGGTGTGTATTGCTGCTGCTATTACCTGCTGCTCTAAAGATAATTCCTCCTTTCAATTGCACTAAACGTTATCACAAACCCCATGTTGTTATCATGAAAAGATAAGTAATCTAACCTAATGTAAGTCAAGGTGTTGGCAACACTATGATAGACTGATTGATCAATGCTTTACTCTGTTACACTGGTACAAAAATTTCATAAGTCCACTGACACCACTGACGTAAATAAGCAGAAAACCTTGGAGTAAAATGATAAAATATGACAGTATGTAGGGTTCTTTATGTAAATTATTTGACTTAGATGTTCAACATTGGTTTTCATGAGTGGGTTGTGAAACAAGTGTACAAACTATTGCAAGCTACCTAGAAAGAAAACTCGAAGTTCTGTATTTCTGGTGTTTCCTAAAAGCAGTGTAAATAAGCTTTCCATTTCTTTGTTACAGCTGAAAGCAATGATGGCTACCACATCATTTTAAAATGACCGTACTGCACAGAGACTTTAACAGCCTAAAATTTAGTGCCTCACTGAGATTGCTACAACCTAGACTGGAAACATGAAGAACCTTCTGGATAAATGTTCCTGTGAACTAAGAATTACCAAACAGCTTAAGAAAAAACTTGCTTTTACGGATAGAAATTTTTGGTGGTGTGTGATTTTGGTGGGTTTGGTTTTTTTGTTTTGGTTCTTTTGGTTTTTTGAAGCTGGAGCTGAGAACATCCTCAAAGCTTGTACATGTTTCTTCCTCCCTCCCTCCCTTCCTCTTCAGTCTTAAAAATTGTAGAGGTTTCTGCTTATTACTTAGAAACATCTGCCTTGTACCAAAGGGAAATGAAAGATAAACAAATCCCAATTCTCTTGACCCTCATGTTTGGGTGAATTGATTTACTTACAGTTCTGAGTGCTCTCTTGCTTTCAACACATACCCTGATGCTGATGGACACGGACTCCCCGAGGCTCCTCTTGTATGCTTTGAGGTGGAAGGCTTGGGGCTACGTCCCAAAACAGATTGGGCAATGCAGAGGATGGGTTTGGTGCCCAGCCTTCACTTGAAGTGTCAACTCTAGAAGCCCACACTTAGCTGTTCTCCACCTGCAGATGTGCTCAAAGTCCAGAGACCTTGGTCCCTCCTGACAGACCTTCTGTAGTACCAATCCAGCTGAACAGTTTTGGGGGGTGTCCAAGGGAGGACAGACAACCTGAGGCGAGCAGTTCAGTACCATATTATTGTCTGTAGCTTTAGAGTAGTCTCTGTGAATGGAGCATATGAAGGTTTTCTGAGGTTATGTTTTGAACATTGAAAGCTCTAGTGATCATGACAAATTCATACTCTGGATTTATTCTACTCTACAAAGTAGTGATTAGCTGCTATCTTTACTGTAACTGGGAATTAGATGTTTTAATCTTAATGGATTTTTATCCTGTTACTGAAGTAAAACTGAGGTTTTGATCAAGACCAGGTAACAGATCATCTTAGTTGCTGCTTCTATTCTTGCTCTTTCATTCTTCTGTTTTCAATATCTGTAACTAGGATCAGCTCCACCCTCCCTTGGTCTTTTGGGACTCCATCCAGGCTCCATTAAAAAGGTGGCTTCCATTGAAATCAAAGGCAAACTGGATCACACCTTTCTTGCAGGGATGAAATAATTTCACTTTTGACTGCTAAATAATAAGGCTATTTCCCCAAACTGAGTGTCTATACACCATCAAAATCTGATTCTTGAACATTTCATTTCATGCTGAACTGACACGGAAAGCTGAAATACCAAACATTTTCCTGGAATGAAAATTTTTTAAAAAATGAGAAATTGTCAGCTGGAAAACACTGAATAAAATATTCCAGCCTTTTGAAATGGAAACATTTAATTAGATCCATTTGGCCCTTAAAGCAGCATCAGTTTGAGCTACTGTTGCAGCCCTCAGAAATTGTCATTCAAGTGCCTTGTGCGCTGTGTCTCCCTTGGGGCTGAGCTCTTTGGCTGAATTACAGATCCCATGATGCTCCTACCCTGGGTTAGTCAAACAGGGAATGCGTCATGAGGGCTGGAGAGGTGCCCAGGGAAAGAGGGGGCCATGGAGCCCTTGAATTACAGCTCCCAGCTGACACTAGAGGAATTCGGACAGACACGGACTGATATTTCTCTGACAAAAGTTATGTGTTTCAAGTTTTCCCAACAGAAATAAACAGCAAAAGATTGAGAAAAGCAACCTTTTTTTCATTAAAAGCATCAAGTTTTGCGCAAAAAACCCCACCCATCTCCACTGGTTTTTTTTTTGCACCGAAAATAATACTAGAATAGAAAAGTTGTGTTACAATGGGAAAACCTTCAGCCAACTCTGCTAATTGAGCAGCAGTGCCTGCTTAGGCACGATCTGGCTCAACTGGCTGTCCTGGATCCTCCATGAATTGTAGGCATCCAAAAAGGATACCTAGACTTTGGGACATGGTTCCTCCTTCTGAAATGAAGGAATTGAGGCTTCTTGGTTGAGGACCAGGCTGTGCAGGTGAGGAGGAGCTCCTGGCTGTGGAATCCAGGTTGTGGCCGCACAGTTACAGCTGCCTTCCAAAACAGTGAATGAATTCCAGATGCCTTTGTGAGTGGGTGGGACCAGTGTGCCCCTGTGTACCAGGAGCTGCTTGATTTATTTTGTAGAAGGTGCTTTGGAAGATGGATGTTGGCTGTGGTTTTTCATCGTGTTCTGTAACACTGTCCCAGTGCATGGTATGGCTGTCATGGGCAGGCAGCTCAGGTGAATCTGACCTCAGGAGAAGGTTGAAAAGGGATTGTGACATTGCCAGGAGTGTAGCCTGTATCATATCCACTTTGATGTGATAACCCTGTAACTGAGGGGACACAGCAATACTGATACACAGTAGAGTGAAGAAGGATAGAGGTGGTTTTGCTGCCAGAGTTAGGGAATGAGAACTCTTTGCTTATTTTTAAGAAGTCTAACTTCTTGAGTCTTTAAAAAACAACTGCACATAAGGAATTACATGTCAAAGTCCTCACACTTTCCATAGCACTTGCTTGATCAATTTTGAACACAAAGAAGCCTGTTAGGGTCTTGCTGTATTTAGATTTTTAAAAATAAAATAATTTTGTACTGATGTGAGGATGAATTTGACAATATATCTTGCTTTCATGCTCTAAAAAAGTATACCAGAGTAAACAATCCCATAGACTATAATTAGTTTCCTGTGGGTGGGCTCTACTGTTTTGTCTGTGTGAGCCTGTTGTAAAGCTGTACAGCTTTGGGGTGTGTATGTAATACCTACACTTATTCGACAGAGTAGTTCTAGTCCTTGTTGAACCTCTGTAGTCCCAGCAGGAATCTGGAGGTTTGTGATTTAGTAACACACACCCATGAAGACACAGCACAGCTGGCTTGGGCTCCAGGAGACTGTTGAGTTACTTCAGCTTAGAATCATAGACTATCTCAAGTTGAAAGGGACCCATAAGGATCACTGAGTCCAATGCTGCAGTCCTTATAGGAGTTCCTAAAACTGATCCCTGTGACTAGGAGTGTCATGAGTGTCAGCCAGAGCATCCCAGGGGAGTGTGTCCCAGTGCACACCCTCCCAGTGAAGAACCTTTCTCCAGTGTCCAGTCTGAACTTGCCCTGATTCAGCTTCATTTCATTCCCTTGCATCCTGGTCACTGATCACCAGAGATCAGCACCTCCCGTCCACTGCTGCTCTTGAGGAAGGGGCAAAGAGAGAAAGAAAGACTTGTCTCACTTGTGTGTCAGGTAATTCTTGACTCTCCTTGGATCTTCCAGCCCTGGAGGGACTCATTTGACCTGTTTGTGGAAGTGACAGCCTCCAGAAGGAAGCTTTTGTTTCCTCAAGACTGGAGGAAGCACAAATGTTTAGTCTGGGATAGATACCTAAGTTCTAGATAGACTAAAGGCAAGGGAGGTGAGTAGCTCCCACTCATCTAAATAGCATTTACTCTGTTCTTAAGTGCCCGTTACACTTAATTTTACTTTTTTAGTTGTTGTTGCTCTTGTTTCTTTCTTAAAAAGTAAGAAAACCCACTCAAAGTGATTTAAATGAGACTTTTTTCAGCTGTATGTGCAATCTGTACAGCAGAACTTGATAAGGACTGAGGCTTAGGACAACAGTGAGTAATATGGTTTCCCAAACTATCCAGCTTTTCAGTTGTATGTATGACAGCCACTATGAGTAAAAGTGGGCTTGCTGGGGATGAAAAGGCAGAATCATTGCGTGATTAATACCAGTATGACTCCAGCCAGTACTGCAAAGTATAAACTTGAGTTCTTGTCAGATCTGTACTGTCTGAAATTTCCTAAATTGTGGCATTTTCTCTATCAGCTGAGTAAAATGATACAGATCAGTTAACATGACTTTGGTGACATCCTGAAAACTCACAGTAATGCGCACAATACACAACTGCAGGGCAGAGAGAGAGCAAATGATCTGGTGATGAAAATTGGGCCATCTGACTGGGGTAGCAGGACTGGTGCTATTACAATTAAAGCTCCTGTTCTTTCTGCTGGCCCTGCATGGTTAATTGGCTAAAATAGAAATGATCATTCCATATGAAAAATACTGGAGTTCTCTTTGTCTTAGTGTGAAATTTAATGGGCTGAAGTTTCAAGACTTGCAAGTGGTAAAAGAATTCTTGCATTTGAGAAGCCCTGAATGGCACTCTCCTTATAATGTAACATAAACATATATATGCATATTTATACATATATATCCACATACATACTGTACTGTATCAACACATATTTGTGCTGAGTACATGTGTTCTTTGGCTTTGACTGGTACTCTGCTTTGTTTAGTTGCAATGTAAAAGACTCTGGTTGATCAAGCTTCAAAACCCAGCCATTCCTTGGGTAGAAATGTAAAAGTCCGTAGTAGCAACTAGGTGATTTGGACACGGTACACTTGGAATGATGTAGATTTGATGAATTTCTGCAATATAAATCCCAGGCCTTGGTGAAGATGAGCATATTCTTTCACTGACACTGCAGTTCTACACTGCAGCTTCTGAAAATTAGTTAGAGTAACAGAGAAATAGATTGCCCAATGCTTTGTGAACTAGTAAGGCTACTCCATAAGCAGAACAACCATACGATGACTTTTCCTAGCTCAATGTTGTATTGCTTAAGCATTGGCTGTAATTCTAACAATCATCTGGTGGATGACTGAAACAGGTTTTTTTGTCTGTATCTGTTGGGGGTTTTTTTGACTTCTCAGAGAAATGCTTATATTCAGACTGTAGCTTCTCTTTCTCTTCCAGTTATGAAATGGTTTAACTTTATGCTAGTCATAGAAATATTTTCATAAGATTATAATCTGTTTGACAGCACAGGGTACTCAGAGTGGGGAGCGTTTTGGCTTTCATCATCACTACTGTGGGTGAATAGAAGAAGGCAGACTGGAGGTGTATCTAACATCCTTGGCTCTCTCTAACAAAAGGGTTAAGCTACTGCCTAATTTTTTGTGCATTTTTGATTTGTACCTCTTTTTTTGCCATTCCCTCAAAATTCTGCTCCCTGGCGGGGTACGCATTGGTGACCAGATGGTGTGCCCAGCCTTTTTAAGTAGCCTGCTGTTGTCCTGGTTTGCTTGGGGTGGGTGTTTGTCTTTCAAAGGGGAGTTACCTCTTTTCACTGACAGTGCAGCTGTTAGAGGCAGGCAGTGCTGCCCACAAAGTTGGCATGATGGGCAAGGGTGAGTGGAGGCAGGTCGATGGGAGGCTGAGGCGCACCAGTTGTGAGTAAATACTGCCACAGTCTTTGTCTTTTCCTTTGTTGGTTTTTGGGTTTTTTTGTACATGAATAAATAAAAAAAGCATATTTTGCACTGTCTCTTGTACTGTTGTGCAGAAGAAATCTGTATCTAGAATCTGTGCTCCAGTCAAAATGCAAATAAATCTGTTTGTAAGAAGCACGGGTTTGGTCTCTGCTTTATTTGGTGCAGTTGGGCACAGGAGAGTCTTGGCATCAGCTGCTGCTCAGCGTGCCTCTGTGAGGGGCTGGGCACCCTCTCAGGGTGAGGGGGAGCAGAGTTTGCAAAGTGCTGGCCAGAGAATGTCGGCTGCAGCCAAATGTCCTGCAGCATTTTCTTCAAGTTGGGACTGACTTCATTTCCCCACAGCACAATGCAGTGACCAGTTCGTGTTTAATCCAGGCCAAGGCACCAGGGAGAAGTGCCTCGTTCTTGCAGAAGCTGTGACAATGGGCTTATGCTTTGCTGCAGCCACCAGCTGTGTCAGATGGCAGCTGGCTTTGGTCTTTCAGTGCTCAGAAGGCACAGTGGTTCAGAGCCTGGTCCTTGCTGACATCAGGGATGAGCAGAGTTCCTCAGAGCAATGCTCTGTCCCATTGAGCAGCTGTGAGACACATGCTGGCAGTGAGGTTTGGATGTAGAGCATTCACAGTGGTTTGGCTGGAAGAACTCCAGTATCCTCTAAGGTTTAAACCATAGATCTAGTAACTTACATAGCTGGGAAATTAGCAGATGTTCAGTGTCATTTTCCAGTTGGAGAAGATGGAGCCCAGTTTGGAGATAGTGTCTTCCAGCAGCCAAGCTTCATCTCAAGGTGAAGTGCATAGTGCATGGATGCACAACCAGTGTGAGGGTGCTCCTTAATCTGAATTGACCTCATGAGCAGTTTCAGCTCCTTTCCTGTGCTGAAGAAGTACTTTAATCACAAAATAAGAAAGTGCAGCTTGGGCTTGTATATATATCTGTTCATGTGCAAAGTACAAGGGCACAGACAATGCTCCTAGATAAAGGTAGATGAGAATTTAGTATTTTTCCCTCCTCGTTGCTCAGGCATCCCTGAGAAGAGGGAAGGGACTGCCTACCCGTTTCTTTAGCTTAAAATTTCCGTTTCTTTAGCTTAAAATTTCCCTGGAGGCAGAAATCCAGCCATCTGAGGCCTGATACTGTATTCAACTGCTCCGTGCATGGTCAGGCACCACCGTGCCCCACAGGGCTGCTGGGTTTAACATGGCTTCAATGTAGGTTCAAATCCACTTCCAGACTGCAGTCGGGGTCTGTGTGGGTTGTGCCATGAAGGCAGGATGCTGGCAAGCACTTGAGGGTTCAAGGCTGGCATTTGAGTTCTCCAGGGCTGTCTGGAGGGTGTTAAGTCTGGGGGGGTTACTGGCAGCAAGTGCTTGGTGACTTGGTGGCTGTATGAGCCCTGCCAGCTGCAGGGGCCATCCCTGGGGCTTTTGGGAGCAGAAGGTGAATCCCATTCAATATGAGGTGGGAGTGCCAAGGGATAGGTCCCACCAAACTCTGTGCAACATTATCCCTCTTCTTCTGTAAGCTTGACCCATGTGCTGGCAGGGGTTGGTTAATGCAGAAAGGAACACCGGGAAGGTTTTTACCTAATAAAAATGTTTCAAGGACAGGGAAAGTGGAAATTCTGCACAATTTCATTTCTATGGGAAACACATGTAAACAACCTCAGAACAGACCCAGAAATTAGCAGCAACTGTAGGACTGGACAGACACTGTTAAGAGCTTTTAATGAGTGAGGAGAAACAAGACCTAGCACTGGAGCTGCTTAGTCAAAGCATTGGTGTAGTCTCATCTAAATCCTCAATAGCAAAAAAACATTTTAAAATTAATTTTCTAATTCACAAAACAATGCAGTCTCTCAGTTAATTAGATTAGTCACAACTATGGACCTGGAAAAGAAATAACACCTGTCATCCTCTTTCTGTAAAGAAGTAAATGCTTCTAGGCTTACCTGAGTAGGAAAGATTTGACACTGCAATAAATTAAATTGTTGAGGGAGTTTTTTTTGAATATTACAGCAGAGGCTGGTTGTCCTGATAAAACTGGATCTTCAGACAAGTGTTGTCTCCCCTGCTCCCCAGAGATGTGTGGTCCAGAGAGGCAGGGCTGTCCCATCCTATCCCATCCTAAATCTTTTATTTTGGGCTGTTGCAAACAGTGCCACTATCCATTTTGGTGTCTAGAAAAGCCTCAGTTCTGATTTATCTGATATTAAGTAATAAGCAAGTATGATGCAGCTGGAAAAAAGTTTGATTAGCAAGAATCCAAAATTAGCTGAGCACATTAGTGCACTGAGAAATAATTTTTCCAATGGTGAAAATTTAAATGCTGTAGACTGTGCTTTACAGAGGAGACATGCTAGAAATATTATGTTGGGTAGATTTTAAAAAAATGCAATGCTGAGAGGAATTCCTCCTTGAAAATATTTTCAAAGCCTAGTATCTCCCAGAAGAAAGAGCTCCTGGATGAGTTGGCACCATTTTGGGGATTAAGATCTCCACAATCTTAGTAGTTTAACCTTTGTTAGTAAAATAAAAGTTAAGTAAAAAGATGAACACATGACTCGGGGCAGGTAGGAAATCCTGGCTGAGGGTGCATGGCCAGAGCATCCCAGAAAGGAAACCCAGCACAAAGGCATGGAGGCCACATACATTGAGCCAAGTGCGTGCTGCTGCACAGCTGTCCTGAGGACAAAAACATTGTCCCAGACAAAATTATTCCAGAGCTGCCCACAGATTGACCTCGTTTCACAGCAGAGCCCATGAGGCTGCAACTCTTGTTTCTCCAGCAGCCATAGTTATTTACTGTCACATGCATGGCTTGAAAGAAACAAAGAAAGACATGTATCCCCAAATGAAAACGTGGGGATAAATTTGGTCTTTGTTGAAGTGATTACTGGGGAAAAAAAAAGGAGACACATTCTTCTTTTTTTCTAAAGCATTGGTTCCCTTTTGGTTCTTCCAGTCCCTGCTGATGGCTTTGCACTTTTCAATTCTCAAACAGTTGAATTTTTGATCTAATTGTGGTGATGATTGTGGTCACCTGCTGGCCAGCTACACAAGCAAAGTAATTGAGAAAATGAACCTGTGGATTGTTGGAGACTCCCACTTTAAAACAAGGAAACAGTTTTTTCTCTTTCATGAACATCACCAAGTGGTGTTAATCTGTTACCTTTTAGGCTCCCATGCCCACAGGTGACGACTCTCTGTTAGTCACTCTCTGTGAAAATGCCCTTAAAGTTACATTTTAGTGCAAAGCACCTGAGCCCCAGTGATGCAAAGAGCAGTACGAGGAGCCTGAACTGAGAACCTGGGCCAAAGAAATGGATGTGTTTGTCAGGGCTTAGGGGCTATGGAGAAGAACTAGCCTGACACTTGCTTATAAGATGAAATCCTCATGACATTGCAGTATTGTGGAACCCAGAAAACCCCAAACCATCCCATTCCTGGTGCATGCCTGACTGGTTGTCACCAATCTTGGTTGAACTAATTCGTGTGGAGGTAATTTCAGGTTGAATAAGAGAATAAATATAAGGCACATAAATTTAG
This sequence comes from Lanius collurio, assembly GCA_020086605.1. Classification (NCBI taxonomy): domain Eukaryota; kingdom Metazoa; phylum Chordata; class Aves; order Passeriformes; family Laniidae; genus Lanius; species Lanius collurio. The sequence continues at coordinate 6,967,710 of JACBWW010000014.1, forward strand.
AAATTATGTGTTATGCACCCACTAAGTACTGGAAGAATGGTAAGAACTTAAGCACCACGGTATCACTCTGCCAGATGTCTGCAGTGTCTGTTGAGACACTAAGCCCCATCTCAACAAGAATGTCAAAGCCCCACTACCGGGCTCCTTTTTCAGGTGTTTTGCTTGTCAGCTTGTGCCAATTTGGACAAATATGGAGGAAAATATTCTCTGATAGGAGCCAGGTTACAACCACTCCTCCCTCACCAGGTTAGGGAAAAAAGAAATTTTCCTCAGAGGAAAGTGAAAGAGATAAAAAGTATTTATTTAACAAACACACAGGAAAAGGATAATAATGCTAAATAATAAAACCTCTTGCTGTGGAGAGAAACCTGGGAAGATTTCAGAGTCCTTCTGTAGGTGTAGTCTCTCTCCTCCTCCTCAGAGCTGGGTCAGCATGGACCCACCTCCAGGGCCTCAAGGAAAATTCTCTTGGTGTGTTCTGATGTTGAAACAGTCCAGAAGAGAAGAAGGGAAAAACCAAAGTCCCAGGAAAACAAAGTTCAACTCTCTGTCTCCCTCTGGAGAAGAGGAGCTGAAAGCTGACTGAAAAGCAAGAAGGGTGCTTCTGCACTCTTGCTTCTGCAGCAGGACACAGAGGAGTGTGTGTCTGGGTCCTTGAACAACTGCTTTGAAAAGTTCACTTGGTTTTTTCTCTCCCCACTTTCAGGCTCAGTTTAAAGGCACAGAAAGGCACAAAATTAAGTTCTGGGCATAGGCCAGCAATAAGGGATACACATCTAAAGTGACCCCTAGACACACCTTAAGCAGGGTGCCAGGTGGGTGGCGGATAAGGAAGCCTTCTATTAGTAAGTGCTGGGGAAGAAATTGATGGCCCTTAATTAAGAATGACACTTTTTTACCGATCCATTTGACTTCTTGGGAGGTCTTACAAGGAAGCCAGGGCTGGAAATCCCCTTTCTGCCAAAGCTGGGAGGATATCCTGGGAGGTGCAGAGGAGCCAGCAAGTGTTCCTGGGAGTTTTAGTTTCCCAGTTTGGCCCATGGTGGGGTCAGCCTTACTAGCTCAGAGACAAGGAACCCTCCTTGCACCTGGTCAGCCGACCTGGCTTTATAAACCAAATCATTCCCTTCCTCAGTGGCTGTAGGAGAGGCAGTGCTGGGGTGGGAGCAGGGGATTCATCTCAGGTGAGTGGCTGAACAGCCTGAACTTGTGTGCTGTTAACTGCTTGTGTGCATTGTGCTTCTTGCTGGATTTTATTATTGAATCATGGAATTGTTTGAAGGGACCTTTAAATGTTATCTAGTCCAACCTCCCTGCAATGAGCAGAGACACCTTTGCAGAGATCAGGCTGCTCAGAGATGTATCCAACCTGACCTTGAATGTTTCCAGGAATGGGCTTCCATCACCTCCCTGGGCAGCTGGTCCAGTGTCTTACCACTCTCCTTGTAAAAAACCTCTTACTTATATCTAATATAAATTGACCCTCTTTTAGTTTAAAACCATTACCCCTTGTCCCATTGCAATGAGCCTTGATAAAATGTTTGTCCTTTAGCTACTGAAAGCTGCAGTAAAGCTCCTTAAAGGTCTGTACCAGGTCTCACAGCATGAAAATCCCTACTGCTTTCCCCACCCTGGCAGTATTTTCCCCACTTCTCTGTTTGTCTCTCTCATTTCACTAGGGACTGGCAGAACATGGTCCATGCCAGCTGTGATACAAAGCTGTGCTGTTAAAGCCCTGGGAACTAAGCTAATGGCAGAGTTTGGAGAAGTTTTGTGATGGAAACATGTAATGATGGTCTGTTTTTACTGAGTGGTGCTCCATCTCCATTTTGTGCTGTGTTCCTTAAGACTCTGAGTGACTTGAGGTTTTGCCTATCTGGTTGTGTAAATGAGACAAATCCTGAGCAATTCAGAGCAAAAATCATCTTGCCTAAGCTATCCAGGGGATAAAAATGGTCACACAGGCAAGTAATTTTCTGTCCTCAGATCATAGAGCCAAAGTCTGAGTATGGCTAGCCAGCAGTACCACCTGCAGCTGTAAACTGTGCTGATCCCTCCCAGTGAGGCTCACCTATGGGTGTTCAAGGAATTGCCAACCCAGTGCTGGTTGTGTGCTTGGCATTGGTGGGAACTGTAGAAGGATGCAATTAAGTCAATTACAGGCTGGTGATTTTGCATTCAATGAAATAATTACTCTTGAAAACTGGCAGTGTGGATGAAACTTGCTCCCAGCCTTAATATCAGGTTTCACCATCTTGCCAGAAAGTGTGATTGACGTCAACCTGTGATTGTGACAAAGGCTATAAACTCATAGGCTCATAAAATAATTTAGTGTGGAAGGAATCTTCAAAGGTCATCTGGCCTAGACCTAGCTCAAAGTGGGGCTAGGCCAAAGGCTGCTTGGTGTTATGCAGGGTCAGCAAGAGGAAGCCCATGGCCAGTGCTAGCCAGGAAATCCAACCAGAGATTGTAATATCCCATTCTTCCCTCAGATAATTCATGAATCCCTAAGAAAAGCTTTTTGTCATTCCAGTGTTGGGTGGGAGAAAAGTAAAACAACATAGGTCTGCCAAGCCATAATTATCTTTCTGTTCATCCCTTAAGAAAGTCTATTTAAAAATTAAATTGGGATATATTAATTTACTTAATAATTTTCCCCAGTTAATAGAAAAAAAAATAACTTGACAACCACTTTCTACCAAGTTGGGCAGTTCTTGTGATGGTGTGTTGGCCAGCTAACATGTAGCTAGCCCCAGTGGAGCTGGACACTAAAATCTTAAGATTTCACTTGCTAACAGTACTGCTTCACAGTGACAGGTGAGATTGGCAATGTGAGGGGTCTGATGGGTTTTAAATTGGGGTGAAACTTCAGTGGATGAGCTTTTTATACTCACAATAGATATCATCATGCTCCACATGTGCTGTAGTGCAAGGCAGAGTAGTAGCCTACATTTTGGGCACCTTGGGGAGCCTGTGCTGTGAATGCATTAAATCTCCAAACAGGGTTCTTGTGCAACTGGTTGTGTGCACTGCAAATTCCCAGCTTGGTTTGCTTGTTCTGGTGTCTGTAGATTTGAGAGGTGACATTAATGTGGCTTTTTTAATGCATAATGAAAGAACACACAACCAAGAGGAGAAGTGGCTCTGGAGTTGGTGGGTAAGAGGTGCTTATCCTTAAGTTACAGTCTTGAAGTAAATAGAGATACAAGCTATTTTCAGTGCTTTTTAATTTGGATGGAGAGGCTGCAGCTGGCAGGGCTTCCTACCCTGAAACCAAGGTGAGTCTTAGAGCTGAGCCTGGATCATGGGCTGTAAGCACAAGGAGCATTACATGGTGCCTTCGTGCCTTTTCTTTGAGGAAAAGCATTGTGTTCCTTCAAAAAGGGGGAAATTCTGGAGGGTGCTTGATGGGAAAGTTCCTAAATCACCCGAGTTGTGACCATGGGCTTAACACTGAAGAGTCCAGTTCTAACTGCAACACTCTCAGATGAACGTGAGACACATGCTAGAAAGGGTTTGAACTTTGAAAGACTTAAAATGGGGAAAATGGCATAATCTGATGATGATTGTAGAACCAGTTACATATCTCAGGTGTTGTACATTTTAAATCTTACTTCACATATTTTGTACTCTGACTATTCCCTGCCAATATCACTGAGGATCTGTAGGCACTGTGGTTGGTTAAATAGTAGATGCTTTATGGAATTTCATTTTAAACTTCCTTCAAACACTTGTCCTGTGCCTGATACAGCTTCTGAGAAAGAGAAGACTTCTTTTGTTTTATAGCTGGTAATAATTTTTTTTTGAGTAATCTATATTTGGGGTGAAAATACTACTTCAAAACTGCAGTTCAGCAAATGGTAAATTTAGGTTTTGCCATTCAAAATTACTCCTGCCTCATTTTCAAAATGAGATTTTCTGACACAGAATTTTTTTCCCTTGGCAAAGTATTATTTAATTCATTGTTCACCTCAGTAAATTCAGGGCAGCAGAGCAGGGTGGAATAACAATTGCTTAAGGTAAATTTTTATTTATCAAGTTATTTAGCCTGTACACTTTGTGTACTCAAAGCAGTGAGAACAAACTCTTTTCTGAACAGGTACCTGATGTGATGGCTTGGCCACAAGACCCATGGAATTATGCTGGATAGATCTGAATGTCTCCTGATTGTGGCTGTAGCCTCCCTGAGACCAGCTCAGCTGAGATCTGTACGGTTAATAGGAAATTTCTAAGCACTAGGTTTAAGCCCAGCCGCTACTAACTTATCTGGAACATGTTTAATTTTTTTATGTTTTCCTGATGGAGTGCCTTTGAAAGATCTTAGAAAGACATGGTGTTTGTCTGGGGGAACTTCATGTTGTTAAGGATGAGTTTTCTCAGTGTATGAGAGGCAGCCACTCCTGGTGAATATGCCCTAGTTCTTGCAAAAGTTTCCAAGAAAAGGGCAACTCTTTTACACTTTTGTAATGTTCAGATGGAATTTTGGAGGATTGATGGTCATTCTTTTGCACATAGTCTTTATGAAAAGAGAAATTCTGTAGTGTAAAAATAGTTTTGCTCAGTCAGAATCCTGTGGCAGCGACTGAACCAGGGAAGCATGGCTAAGCTCTCTTTACCAGAGGGAGAAGATGGATGGGTGTGATTCCTTGGTGTTTGAGGTTTGCACAAACTGCACCCAAAAGCATCACTTCAGTGGTGGTCAGTGAAATAACCCCATGTTACAGAACGGGCCAGGCAGTGCATCCCACCACACTGAACAGCAGATGCACTGCATATTCTTGAGTAAGAACTTTGCTGTAGCACTTGATACCCAGTAACATCTCTCTTTGAAAGGCTGCCTGAGCATTTTGATATTCCTAAGCAGATCTAAAGAATTTATGGGTTGATAAAATATTTACCACAACAAACTATGACTGAGCTATGAGGTTGGTTTTGCTGAACAGCTGCAACAATGGATGAGGTGTATGTTGTACTGCAGCTGAAACACTTGGATGTTTGTATCAGCCTTCTTTAGAGTCACTGGAACAACACTTAGAGATGCTACTGAAGAGAAAGTCCTGCTGTAGCAAATAGTGGGTGAAATTATTCAGGAGTACTGATGCTCACAGCAATTCTGCCTTTAGGTCTATTGATCTTTCTTTGTGCATGCTCCTTTTCCACCTAATTTGGCACAGCTCTGTTGCCAGCTGGTTACTGCTATTACAATGTAGGGGTTGATAAACACTTGCCAGCATTCAGAAACTCCATTCCCACACTTTGCAAGCCCTTGCCATTTTTCAAACCTGTCATTTGAAGCTGTTTGAATCATGGAAGAACAATGACAAGTGAGGGAGAATGTGTTACTACTGATATTAATCTGGGAGCCTCATTTGGTGCAATTACCAGCTGGGGAGATAAAGAGTGTGGTGCAAAGAGTGTGTTTGGATGAGGGTCAAGAGTGTGGGTCAAAAGAGTGTGTTTGGATGAGGTTAGTGTTCTCTAAGGGAAGCTGGAGAGTGCTGGATCAGCACCAAGCAGTCACAGCATGTTACACTCTACAGGCTGGGTCCTCCACATGGGGAAATGTAGCCAGGGACACCCCTGGGACAAGAACAATATTTGATCTTGCTGCACAGGTAAGGTAGGAGCCATGGGTAGTCATCAGCAAGTGCTCTGACATTTCCAGCCTGTGCTCCACATGTCTTCAGAGACTTTGTGATCCTGTGAACTAGCAAGAGGTAAAATCTTGATGTAGACATAGTGAGCCTGCTCTTCACTGCTTAGCTGATGAAAGTAAATCTTTCCTTCTCCCTGGCTTTGTACAGTGCCTGGATTAGGGTGTTGTGTGGCCAGACAGTCCCAGAAATTGAGGGGTGTGTTAATGACCGCTCACTACACGGTTGTAGGTAAAACCAGACAACATTTGTCATGTGGCTTCCTCTTCCACAGAATTTCCTCTCCATCCCCCACTCTCCCTTTTATTCTTCTTTCAGCTTTTCTTTGTGCAATTTGCCCTATTCGTACTGCTGATCCTGCACTGCTTGGCTTTGGGTGAGCTATCTGTGCTTGGGAATGGGCTCCCACACCAGGAGCTGCTGTGCTGACCCACAAAACATTCCTGCTGTGCATTCCACTTCTGCCTGGGCTGTGGTGTGAGCTCTGTGCCAGTGTCTATGTAGTGAACTACTCCAGGATAGAAATAAATGACTGGTTGTGACTCGGGAGAATTTCTTAATCTGATTCATCTCATAGTTACAACAGTGGGTATATTGGTCCAAGAGGGTGTGTTTGAGGTGGCTGGGGAAAGAAAATGCACCTTCAAGTATGACAGTAGCAGCCTCAAATGAAAAGTGTGTGTCTTGTCCTCCTTCAGACAATACCAGAAAGGTCAGCAACAAAGTTGTGCTACACCCTGAGGGTCTGGTTTTGTTTTTCAGTGGAGTGTGAATGAGGGGCCATATCTCCTACAACCTCTTCAAGTAACCCCTGTGATGGTATAACTTTACTCTCCTCCTACCACATTGCAACCACTAAACTGTGGTTGCCCTCTCAGTCCCCTCATATCCCAGAGTGTCTCTGGCACAGGTGGTGGCAAACCTGGATTGTGAGAGGGGTGAGTGCTTAAAGAAGAATGTTTTAAGCAGGGTCACTTGCCTGATCTGATCCTCAGTACCTCCATCCCAGGCTGCTGAAGCCCATCAGCAGGAAGAGCTGGGGTGTATGGCTTGGCTGTGCCTGGCAAGGGCCAGGGCTAACCCTAACTCTTTGCTGCTCCATAGGAAAGTTGAGCATGAGCTCATCAAGTGGTTTGTGTATTTGACTGAAGTCCTCAGCTAGGGATGAGGCAATTAACTAGTAAAAAACCACGGGCCCATAGAGAGAACAAAAGTCTATTGAGGGAGCAGGCAGCAGCATGGATCCAGAGCTGCATGCAGCTTCCTGCAGCAATTATGGTGCAACCCCAGCTCCTTACACTTACTTAAAAAGCAATGTCAGTACCATTATTGCTTGATATGGGCTACTATTTAATCACCCAGTGGAGCTCTCCTTGCTTTCATGCTTCCACTAAGTACAGCTCCTTAAAAGACAAACAAGCTCATGTTCTCTTTTATTTTCCCTTGAGACAAAGCTGTGAAACAGCCAAAGCCCTCAGTGTCTCTCAGTGATTTTGTTAGTGGTCTCAAAATGTCACACTATGTAAAGCTTTAGGATTACTCAAACCAGGAAACCTGACACAGAGCTCTCTTTATTTTTTATCTGAAAAAAAAAAAAAAAGACATTGTGTCATGAATTTTTAGGAAAAAGCTGCGGAACAGCTTAATGTGGATTTTTCTTTTAACCAAAGTAATGTGTTAAAGCATTCAAGATGTGTCAGTTTACTCAAGTCCATAGAGTGTGTAGAAGTCTTAGTATCTTCTCCCTGCAATGACACATAAGGCCCAGCACCACTAATTTTGCTTAAATGCTTATGTGCAACTTCTTCCACAAGGTTCGAACCAGAACTGCTCTTTTGAGATCAATTATGGCTGCATGAATTTCTAGCAAGCCAGCATGACCACAGTGGTGCATGTGCTGGTTGATCATCACAGGTAGCCCTGCTGTGGCAAAACTACTTTCTCGTGGGACTTAGCAGTGAACAATTACAAACTGTGAGATGTGGCGGCTTGGCAAAGTGAAATAATTGATGCAGAGACCAAATCCTTACACTGCAGTATTTTTTTTTAAAGGTATTAACTGGTAAAAACCCCAGACTCAGAGTGCTTGTCATTCTGCAGGTAGCATGGAATAGAATGAACTAGCTTGCTTTAGGCTGCTCCCAGATCGTTTCAAGCCCAAATGCTGATTGCAGAGGCAAAAATTCCTCCTTGAAATTCTGAATATGGGCAGTGATAGAGAAATTGTAGATTTTTCAGTAGTGAAGAAAGCTGTTAGTAACACTGGACTTGGAAAGTTAGAACTGAAAAATTTACCCTTTTTTTTTTTTTTTTTTTAAGTATGAGTGTTGCTTGCTGAATGCAATTAATATTTTTCTGTAGGACTAATGAATAAGATTAGGGACCAGGTTTTTTTTTTCTAGAAGAATGTACTGTATCATCAAAATTTCTGATAAAGAAAAGAATGGTTTGAGTTATCCTATGATGACAAACTCAAAGTCAAGAACAAGACCAGTCAATTCAATGATTTCTTGCTATGAAAGGGATGCAGGCACATGCTACAATTTGTGATGTTCTTCACCCTAGCTCTCTAAAGGTGTTTGTAAATCCTGTGACTACTGTTATTGGTATGACCTATTGTGAATTAAGATGCATCACTTGATTTTTCACTCAAATCCCTCTTGACCTAAAGCAATTGTATTCCCTGAGAGGATGAGAAGGTTTGTAGGTAGAGGGTAGGGTACAGGTAATCAGGGCAAAGTTTGTGGGTAAAGACATCATCTTTTGTTATTATATTTGAAAAAATTTGGCAGGTTTTGAAGCATGAAAGAACATTTTCAGCAACACTGCTTTCTCCTTATGGACAGTGCCTTGGCTCTGCCCTTACACCATCACAACCACTGCTGTTTTCTCAAAACAGTCATTCTTTTAGTAGTCTTCAAGCATCACCCAAAACACTTCCTGTGTTTCCTGCAACTCAAAATACAAACAATATCAACTTTGGCTTGTGTTCAGCAATAATCCTGATAAGATTACTCAGGAGCCTCAACAGAACAAGTTAAAAGTAATTTCACTGGTGCAGTTCTGTGGTACACTGAAATACATCAAGATGTCATTTATGATGTACTTGTTGTCTTACTTTGTCTCAGTCCAAAGACATGAATAATTGTAATGGATTATTTGTGGTGTTTGAAGAAAAAAAAGTTCTAATTATCTGTTTTATGTTTCTTTCACTTTTGGCTGCAAGGTCTGGAAATAATTAAACCTACTAGTCTCAAAAGAAATGCACGTGGAAACAAAATGTCTTGAGGTAGAACTTTAAATATCTTAAAGGGAGTGAGGAGTGAGTAAATAACATATCAAGAGGAACTGGGGATCAGTGGCTTTGTGCCCTGATTTATAGGTGTTATTTATAGGAAGAGGTAGATGTGAGGTCTTCAAGTGAATGACCCTGAAGCTGGGGCATAAAAATCTGATTTGAAACCATCTCTAATGAAGATACAGAGCAACTGCAGAGATGATTTTAAAATATCCACAGGATTATATGGATGCAAAAAGGGCTAAAGCAGAGAAATTCTTCAGCTTTCTTTCATAAGTATGTGAGAAACTCTTCTTTCAATGCAGCCTAAGGAAAACAGATAGGATGTTAAGTAAACTACTTTTCTGTCCTTGCACCTGTTGTTTTTCATGGTACTGTTTTGGGAACACTAAGACATGTTTTGGATATGGGTGTCTTACTGTCCGACCTATCACCTATGAGAGGTGGTGGGTCAAGAGGCCAATCATGAATTTTCTCTAGCAAACTATGTTATAAAAGGCAGGCTTTTCATTAAGCTTGGCTTCGGCCGCTCGCTCCTGACCTGAGTCTGCAGTCTCTTTTTCGCTGCTCTCTGAGGTCTACAGCGACAGGGTTAATAACAAGGAGGATAAATATGACATTGGTGTCCTTGAAATGCCATGGATTAGGAATGTGGATAATGATGGCTGGAATGTAACTGCATATGAATTAGTCTATGATGTGGGGGAACAGAACTATGGTGTTATATACACTATTACTAACTCCTGAATGGCTTCCAGATAATATTGGAAGATAATTGTCTGTACAGCTGGATGTTCTCTATCTGCTTTCAAGCCTCTCTGCAACCATGTGGAGAAGATTTTAGTATATTTTAAATTTGGATATCTTCAGAATATTCCAGTACCTCTTGAGTTTGGAGAAAAACTCTAATTATTACATAGCTCCAAAATTTCTGGACTGGAAACATTTGTACATCTCCATTGGAGGAACATAATTCCTAAAATGAACCAGGTCCTTAAGAAATGAGAGAGTTTCTGTTTGGTATCTTAAGGCCCTCTAAGAAAGATCAAAACAAGGTGTTTTTCATTCTTCTTCGTTCTTTTTTAATATTTTTTTTTTAAATCCTGGGTTCACACTTAGTGATCTGTTTGTATAATTTCAGAGCTACTGAAATGAATCTGAGAATCAGGATATTATTTTGGTGGTGGATGAAGCAATATTACAACTGTCATGAGAATGTTAGGGATTTTTGGATAAATTATAGGGTAAACTATGTAGTGGCTTGCATGCTTTGAGCAGTGACTGTTTTGGTGGGATTTTTTAGTAACTGTCATTTTTAATATATTTTACCATACATGGATTCCTTCCATTAAAAGCCTTGGCCTGATAAAAATATGGCCTTAATATAAATTGATCTTTTTATTTCACAACATTAAGCTCTTAAGAAGAGGAGAACGCAGTGGTGATACGTGGAATGTAGCATTTTTTTCTTGGCAAGGGTGGGCGTTTCATGTCCCAAAAATCAAATCAAGATTTATAACAAAACAAAAGTATTTTATTGAAATGAAGGGAGGCAGGAGCTGGTCAGGATGAGTAACACGTTTATAACAACTCTCAAGCTTCTCTGTCTGACTGGATCCACCCAGAGGAAGTTCCTTCAACTCCATCAACACACACAAGAACTTCTGTAATGCAGAAGTACCACTCATGCCAGCCATGAGAAAGGCAAAAGGATGAGACTGGAAGTGGTTGTTGGTGAAAACAAGGGTACCTGGAATTTTGTCTATTATTGGAGAAACTGCCTCAATATCTTTTGGTGGGAAAAGAAGGAAATGCAGAAGATGCTGCACTGAAGTGCTATTTATAGGTGCTCTGATGGGGAGCCCGGGGGAAGCCCCCTTTCCTTCTCTGGACCCAAATCTCCTCTGGCAGAACTGGCCCCGTTCCACTGTGCTACTGCAGGGAGAGCAGTGACAGCAAGGCTGAGCAGGAGGAAGAGGGATGGAGCAAGGGCTGGAGGCTGATAGCTGCTTTGGGACCTTCTGGCAGACTTTGGTTATTGCGTTTCTTTCTTATTCGTTGTTGTCTTTCTGGGGTTTTTTGTTTTTTTGTTTTTGTTTTTTTTTTTTCATATTCCTCCCAACCTATCTCAAACAGCCTTAGATTACAAATCCAAGGGCTAGTTTGAGATACACCCCCATTACATTTTCAACTCCTAAGCATTACTGGCCAGCAGTAATCCACTTCAGGGCCAGCCTGAGAGTCAGCCTTGACATAGTTTGGCCCCTTACAGAAAGGGGCTTTTGTGCCTGCAGTGCTGGGGGGACAGGCAGCTGCGTGCAGGGAACCAGGCTTTCTGTGGGATGTGAACAGCACAGGTGTGGGACAGGTGGATGGATGAAAGCTGTATGGGTGGTAGCTGCATGCAAACCAGGGAAGAAGCTGTCTGGGATGGGCTGTGAGCAGGGAGGGCTGCATGAGGGGACAATACAAGATATCCCCTCAGCCCAAACTGAAAAATACTTTATGCCACCCTGTGGGCCTCAGGGAACTGCTTGGTGCAACTTGCTGCTTGCATGCAGAATTGAGCCCTGCTTTGGTCATGGCCACAGTGGGCTGTAGCTTGTGCTCCTGTACCTTTGATGACTCACTGATGTCTGCAATCACTGTGTTCAAGTATGCCTGTGCTTTGACTTCTAACCTGGGCTCACACCTGCACCTACTCCATGCAAAGGGGCCTCTCCACTTTGCAGCAACCCATAGAGGTTTTGTGGTCTGGGCAGAGGTGCAAAAGGAGCCAACCAAGCCCTTGCAGAGCAGTGCTGCCCTTGTTCTCTTCCCTCCTTTGAGAGCCCAGTGCCTGCTCTTCAGTTTCTACCAGCAAGTTCTCACAGGACAGACTCTTTGCATCTGACAGTGGTCTGATGTCCTTGATGCTCGTGTGGCTGGCTGGTGGGATGCTCAGGGAACAGTGTCTTCCTCCTTGTGCTTCTGCAGAAGTGTTGCATTTCTGAAATGAAGTATGTTGTTTGCATGTCAAATGGCATGGGGCATTTTCACAGCTCTCCTGGCAGCCACAGGCTTGGCATATTGCAGGCTGAAGAGCTGCCAAGGGCAAGCATTTAGAAAAAAAAATAAAAATAAAAAAATCCCTTGCAGGCAACTGCCAGAGTTTGGTGCCAGGTTAATCAGAACTCCCCATTGTCTCTCAGAGACAAATGTTCTGATTAAATCTATTATTGTTGGGCTTGATGGGACAAAGTGTTACTGAGTTACATCATAGCTATAATGTGGAAACTGGAGCACAGCACAATTTATGGTGGAATGTTCCCTGGTATTGTTCAGAAATATCACCACTGAAGAAGTTTGTGGGAATGATTATTTGAAAGCTGCTGGTCTAACAGTGGCTTGAGCCCAGCTCCAGGGTGTCTAACTAGGCTCTGCTCCATAGCTTAAGTAAATCACTTAACCTCCCTGTTTCTGCTTTGCCCTTTATGAGCAGTGGTGCTAAGTGTTTGTCTGCCTTCCTGCAAGGATCTGCTTATGTTTCCAACTGGCTCTGGTTTATGCACCCACACTGGTGTTGCAGACTTTCACCATGTGTGCTGGACTGGGGGCTTTCTCTTCTTGCTATCCAGGCTGGTCATTGTGTTCTCATCACTGCAGCATCTCAAAGATGCCTTGGAGTGACTCTGGGTCCTGCCTACCAGGGCTAACATGGCAGAGATAACCTGGCACCCACCACTTCCACACTTTCCTCCTGAAAGTCTGCAGTCCAGTGCCATGGAAAGAGCACTGGGACTCCCTGGTCCTTAAACAGTGCTGGCTTAAGGACTGCCTGGTTCTTAAACATGGAAAAGAAGCAACCAAAGTGTTGGTTGTGCAAGAGGCAGCACTAATGAGGCCTCAAAAAGGCTATTGCAGGACATGGAAAAGGTGGGAATCAGACTGTCATGTCTAGCCACCTTATGTGACTTAATAAAAGACATATATATCCATGAGACATGGAGTGCAGGAGATTGCATCCAGATTTCATGGCTCACATCCATCCTCACGCAGTCTGAGTGCTGCCTGGTTGTCCTTGGCTAATGGGGCTTGCCGAGGTGACAAAGCACACTAGATAACTCGAGCAATGTTAGGGTCATCAGTATTGAGCTGAACACTGAAATGTGCAGAGAAGGTCAGCTGTCTCTTTCTCACTGACTTTTGTCTAGCAAACAGCAAGGTTTGCATGAGCACCTTCTGACATTTGATAATGTCATCTCTGCAAAGTGTCATTGTGCTGGAGAACAGGAGGCAGGCTGGACTAAAGGCACAGGAGACTTAGGAAAGCAATTAGCAGAGCATACAGGGATCTTAAATGAAGTCTGCATGGGATCTAGCTGGTCGAGTTTACCATGATAATGGATCATATGTTTCAACTTATGTCTGTAATTCTTTGAAGATGCTCTAGGCTCCCAAACTCTCGGGAAAATGTTTTCATGATGCCAAAAATTCTCAGCCATTGATGGCTCTGCCTGACCTGGCTGAGTCACCTGCTCAGATGCCTTTCTCCCTGTTGTGCAGTTGGGGGGGAGGAGAAACAACTCTTCCCTTTCCTTTATCTCATCTTTGCCTTTATTTTTCTTCTCTCTGTTTTTTGTCTTGCTTTACCTGTGTTTGGGGAGGAGGTGAGTTACAAGCTAAAAAAAATGCAGCCTGTGGCATCATCAGGTAGATTTCATGTTGTAATCACCTGGGTTGTGCTGTCATAGTTTTGCTGGTATTTTGGCCATAAACACACCATTCTCACTTAAGACACAAAGGCTATGCTGTAAGTTAATTTTGCTTGGCAGTATGTGCCTAAAGACATAAAAGGTATCCTTTTGTCACATGTGTTTAATGTAGACACTAATTAGAGAGGAATGTTAACATATGGCGTTAACCAACAGCTGCAACACAACAGCAAAGCTAAATTTGGTAAGAGTGAAGTGGCATAAGCCAAGTACCCAGACCAGCAGACAATGGTTAGTGTTACCAAAAAGGGTTTGTCAGTGATACCAAAACAAGTGGGAACATTTCAGCTGGCAGCTTGAAGACTGACATTAGGATCAGAGGTGTAGACAGAAATGAAAAAATAAAATAAAGTGATAGAACTGTTTTGAGAAGAGATGACTGCATGGATTAGTTCCCTCATCAACTGATGAAGTTAGTTTGAGTACCAGCTGGTGAAGCTGTACCAATGATTTTCACAAGCCATGAAAACTTATGGCTTACGAGCTGCAATGCAGGAAAGTGCTGAAAATGTGTGCAGTGCTGTGAGGAATGGATTCAAGATGATGTGAACTAGAAGTATGTGGTGAGTTCTCATCCCTGGAGGGAAAGAATAAAATAGTCTAAAATTGTTTTAGGAATAGCATCTCAACATAGGAGAAGGACACCACAAGAAATAACAAAATATTTCAAAGATGGAAATTATTGTCGCAGACACCCTGCTTCTTTCAAAGAGCAATGAAATTAGAGAGGTTCATAAAGACACTAGGAATGGCAAAAGGAATCCTACCAGCAGTGAACCTGGTCGTGGGATCTAAGTACTGAAACTAAATGTTATAGCAATGTATAATGAGGCAAAACAATGATCTGGGTTATTCATGTAAGAGTATCTGGTGATGTAATTTTTTTCATCAACAAAAATCAAAGAGGGAAAGTGGCTCAACATACAGGAGTGAAGCCTTCCTGAGGGGAAAATTGGGGGAAAAGTTTGATGTGTGCAACGGAAATAAGATGCCTCCTAACATTAAGGAAGATATTAGTGGTTGATGAGAGGAATGAGGCTCTAGACTCAAGCCTTCAGAGAGAAATATTTGCCATTTTTTTGACTTAGGAATGCAGACATTGCTTGTGGCAGATGACAGTATCTGCTGGGACGTGACAGTGTAATGCTGTTACCAAACGTGCTGAATTAACTGGGTATTTTTCTCAAGATCCAGATTTGTTAAATTTCTGTAATTCCTATTTTTTAAAATGAAATTTACTATACTCTGCCTTTTCTAGAAGGCATTTATTAGACAGAGACTGTCAGTGCTTAGAACAAATGTTTCCTTGAAGATGAATTTATGATGTTTTGGATGTAGTCAGATGATAACTTTAGCCAAGAAGAACAGGACTCAGGAGTCACTCCAGACAGATGTCATTAAAAGAAACCCTCAGTATTCAGCAGTGCAGCTCCACACAGATCTGCCTTCCAGAAAAATGCCATCTCCTTTGCCTGAGAAACTGAAATACTTAAAATAGGCAGTGGCTCTGGAACTGCATGGGACGAAAAGTAGTTTTACTGTGACTGCCAGACCCAGTTCCTAATCATGCTGTGCCTCAAGACCTGGCAGAGATAAGATCTTGACATGCACAGTCTGTTTTTCCATGTCAAGAAAACCTGGGTGTATTGGCCTGGAGGAAGCTATGGTGTAAAGAAAAATGGATCTGGTCTCAGTGGATCAGGAAGTGCTCAGTCCTGCACTGTCTGGTGCTGAAACCATTCCTGGTCAAATGGCAAACTGTGCTTAGGAGTCATCTCTAGCCCTACAAAAGTCAAATACCTTGTCTAAGCTAGGGGTTTCAAATCCCATTATGGTCAGCTTGCATGGAGTAACTACTCCAGCCTGCTTCAGGTCTCCACGCACATTTGGGCTGAATCCTGTTGATTTGCAGAGGAAGCCTATGTGACCAGCATACCCTGGTGATTGGCTTGTAAATGCTGGATATTGAATTAGGTGAGCCCAATTCTCCTTAAGTGTATCCCTCTTTTTTCTGGAAAGGGGAAAATTGCCCTCAATCTTCTCTGAGTGTCTCCCTGTGCAAAGCTGCAGTTTTTTATGCTCAGGTGGGTTAGTGGGATGCTGTTGAAATGGGAGCATTCCTGCAGCCTAATTTCAGGCAGGCTCCTTGTTAAGCTTGATGTTAGCTGTTTCTTAATATGTTTGCAAATCTTGACTTCCTTTGGTCCTGGATTCTGCCATTCCAAGTATTTTATTTTCAGCTTTCTGTTTCACAAAACATCTGCAGGTTTTAATGGAACTGCAATGTACCTCAGAAGGGCTAAACATGCATCAGTCAAAATCCTTCTGGGAGTTATTTAATTATTTTTAAAATGTTTTAAGGTGGCTTGTTGGATTGCTAGCAGTGAGGCCAAGCAGTTATTCACCTAAACAACACCTTAAGGTCTTTAAAACCCAACAGAGCTGTAACCTATGTGACTGCCATCCCCATGTCAGGTGAACTTTGTCCCACAAAAATACACCTGACACAAAATCATTGCTTGGGCTGTGTTATCTCCAGCTCAAGGAAATGAAAATAAAAATGCAGATTAATTTCTCATTCAATTTAAAGAACTTCACAGTCATTGACCTAAGAAGGACACCTTTTCCTATTCCATCAGCATGAGGCCTTTGCCTGTGCTGCCATCCGGATCAATGCTGCCAATTGGTCTGAATGGCCCAATGGGTCCCTAATTTCTAACCTTAGTGATGTTCTTGCAAACATGCACACAGATAAGATTCTCCCTTGGAAAAAGTCCTGTAGCAGGACTTCTGCCAGGCTTTGGACTAGTCTGTGGAGATTTGAGTTTGCTGGAAATGTCTGGCATTTCAGTTGAGTCACCACCCCTGGAGATATTTAAAAGCCTTGTAGATGTGGTGATTAGGGACATGGTTCAGAGGCAGACTTGGCAGTGCTGGGTTAATGGTTGCACTCAGTGATCTTAGAGGTCTTTTCCAACCTAATGACACATTCTGTGATTCAGCTTGACACTGCAGGCTGCTGTACTCCCTGCCTGCTGCATGGTGCAGCCATGCCCACTGTGTGGCTACGAGAGGGTACTCCTGTGACCACCTAAACCAGCATGGTGTCACTCCTTTATCTTCCCCAGTGTGTGGAAAATGTCTAGAGTGACAAGTGGCTGAGGATTTTGTGTGCCCAGCTAGAGATATGTCATTGGGCACCCTCATTTTTATCTTATGGGTGTTTTAAAGTAGCAACATATAAATCCATGTGTCACCTGCAGAAAAGTCACTGTAATTTAGCAGTAGAAGAGACCACAGACACATAAGTGCATCATGAGGGACAGCTGCATTGCCACAATGCCCAAACCCCTTGCCTGGCACCTGCCTCCACCTCCAGCTTTGTGGAAAGTAGTTCATGCTGAGGTGAACTGAGGACACATTCACAACCACTCATACTCTTCTATATGGCTTATCTGAGATGAAGTTTATATGTGTGAAAGTATAGTAACCCCAGGCTGATGGCAATCAGTGTTATTGGCAAATAGTATCTGCTTATTGTCACTGTTGGGAGTAGTGTACAATTAGAAGGATTTTCACAGCCACCCAGAGTAGTGTGTCAAGGATCATTTCCCCTTGGCTTTCCTTGCAAGAGACTGGTTGCTGATAGAAAGGACATAAATTTCAACCTGTTTGAGCTGGTTGTAGCCAGTTTTCCATAAACACATTACAGTTTAAAGCCAAGGAATGCTCTTTAGAGCAGATGGTGAGAAGGGAATGACATCCATTCAAACCAACACAGCTGAAGAAATTTTAGGTATGTTTTGCATAATAAACATAATGTATGCATACGTGTGTGTACTTACATATAGGTAGTACTTTCATTTGCAAAATTCTCAGTAAATAATCTCCACTCACTTTTCAGCTGTCAAATACCTATGGAAATGTCAATGGTATTTTACTGCTGTGTTGGTCATTTGCTCAGTATTATATAGAGTTTTGTTCTTCTAGTGACAAGATGGAAATTATTCACACTGATATGTTAACTGGAAATTTATTGCTATAAATCTTCTGATTTACCTTTTAGAGATAAGACATGCAGTGCGCTGGTGCTGACACTGTCTGGAAAATGTTGTGTTCTTTCCTTTATCACGGTGCTTGTTTTACAATGGGCTGCCAATCAGTTTTATAAAAGTTCTGAGCATCTATATTTGAAAATCAATATATTCAACAATATATAATCCCTATCAGAGCATTAACTTCTTCCACAAAACACAGATTTCCTCTGTCCTAGTTTTAAGTCTTTAAACACCTGTAAATCAAATTTCGTATGTGCCACACTTAGGGTCTCTAAGTTGTTCTGAGAAAACATGAATAATAATTGGCTATAGAGCTGGCCAGCTGTGTTTTCAGAAGCAACTTGCACACGTGCTCACACTGCTACAGGGCTTCTCCTTACATGGGCTGTATAAGACAACATCAATTTCCACAGCAAAGATGGTCTGTGGTCCAAGTTCTCAGCTTTGCCCCACCAGTTCCTGTGCTGACAGCAGTTTTCACACTGAGGGGCAATTACAAGCCTAGCTGAAGGCTGGTGTTTCTGCAGAGCGTCTGGAGTAGCAATGAACACCCTTGTTCTTGCAGGAGCTTCCAGAAAAACCTTTCCTGTAATAAGATCAGATCATCTTGTTTGGATTAGCAAGTTGTCAGTCTGGTTGTTGCTCCTGCTTGTCTTTAATTTCTAATCTAGTGACAAGCTGTGAGTTATTTGATTTGATTCTTATGGAGGATCCAGGGAAAAAATGCAATGCCTTTAGGATCATTTTGTGGCTGGGAGTGAAAAAGTATGTCCAGTTTGGAAGTCTGTTTTTTATGAACTCCTCAGTGATGATATGAAGTGCAAACTTGAAATCCCTGCCAGGGCAGTCTGAGAAATACAGATTTTATGAGATACTTGAGGAATTTGCAAACATTTTTGAGGGGAGAACCAACAGTTGTTTCAAATATATTTATCTGTGACCTAGAAAAATTGTTCTTGTGGTTTTGTGATCTAATGTGGCTTGTGCTATAGACCTCCACAGTGATTTTAATAACTGATTCATTACCAGTAGTCCAAGTCTACTGACCAAAGACATCTTTAGCAGGCATATGAGCTCTGAGTGCACTTCAATTACAGTACACAAGCAAGATACTACCATGTATGAAAGAGCTGTATGACTTGTATTTTTGCTTCAGTTAAAATATAACCAAAAGCATAATCTTTTGTACATGGCTGTATGAAAGACTGAATCACGTGCAGCAGCACAGACATAGCAGCACTACTATAAAAGTAAGTGGTTGTTAAAGGATTTAAGATATGGCTCTTAAAGACTGAAAAAAGGCACTTCTTCTAAATGGGGGGATAATAATCTCCATAGTTCTAGTAATTATATTTTATTATATTGCATCGTATTTTATTTTACTGTTCTTTTTGTCACAGCCAAAGCAACTGGTGTGTATTTGAAGTGTAGTTTTAAAGCACCAATAATGCTTTTGGAAGCTGGCTGCATTTCAGTGGTGGTGAAGTGTAAAGTATGTGACTAAAATTTCAGTAGATTTGTAGCTTCTAATTCTATCATTCATTTGCCTGTTCAGTGGGGTTGTGCTGCTTTTATCAGGAATAGGTGAGATTGACACTGGCATAGAGCCTTCCTTTGCCTCTAGAGCTTTCAAAAGAAATTTTAAAAAAAGAACGGGGCACAGAAAAGCACCCCAAAAGGGGGCATTGGGAGAAGCCTCTGTTTTATACTAAGAGATGTGAGAAACTCTGTCTTTAGCTCATGGCAGGCCAGGCTCACTTTATTACCCTGAGTAGAAGCAGCAGCAAGAGCAGCATGCCATTTCTTCTGACAGAGCAGCATCATGAAGGGTTTGCAGCTGAAGACTGATGCTGGAACTTAAAGAATATCTTTTAATGGGAGGGTGATTAACTAAATTACTATGGGATGGCATTGATTACCATCATGCCTCTTGATAACTACTGAATGAGGTCCTTGCTGAAAGGTATGTTTCAGTCATACCAAAGTACTATTTTAAGCTGAAGAAGCCATTTCAGTAAATAGAAAGAGAACTGACAAGCAGTATGGTTTCTTCTGGCTTTAACTTCTCTGAATTATGAGGGTGTTGCTGGTTTTTGCAAACATGCCATTTATGAAGTTCAGTCTACTTTTCTGCAGTGTGCACTCCTGGGAAAAGACCCAATTATGTCTTAGGCCAGATGCTCAAAGATCAGTGTTTGATGTTTATTCCTTTCTGCTATGGTTGGCAGGTTTTATGCTGTTGTATTCTTCATGAAACGGCCCCCTTGACCCTTCCTGGGAAGGTAGGTGCATATGTATGTTTTGTGTTGTTTTCCTCTCTTTTGGAGAGGGATGGGCCTTGCTGTAAGGATGGGGATACATGACAGAGACCCATGCTGACATTCCTATGAGACATCAGCCCCATGTAAATATTGGGCTGAATAGTTGTCAAAATCTGTGTCTTTGAGTAATAGTATTATAAATGTACAGTGTTTTGTGCTCCACCTCTTGGCAAGCACATTGTCCATTTGGTAAAAAATCCTCATGTGTTCTGGTAGGGAAAAAGTCAATGGGAAAATCTTTTGCTCAATTCTCAGAACATAGGAAAGAAACAAGAACATGTGAAAAGTACTTTGGAAACACTTAGATGAGTGGTCTATGAGTGTACATTAATTCATTATAATGAAAGTTGCCTCAGCTTTCTTTCTGGAATTTTGAGGTTTATATATGATGCCCCCATGGCTGCAAGGATCATGTGCTCTCAGCTGACTGTAGACAAGTTGGTGAGGAGCAGTAATGTCAGCAGAATGTAGTAATGCTGCCCAGCACGTGGTTCCCTTTGCTCCATGTCTGGCCTCCCATCTTGGTGCTCGGCTCTCTATGCCTGTGTTCTCATGACCATCTCTGGTTCCTATCATGGGGCGGAAAACCTTCCCACGGCAAAAAGGTCCTCCCTTGACCATCTTCCTTCATCTCAGTTGTTTGTTCCCAGATGAATTATTGATCTGGTGCTGGTAGCCTTGAGCATTGTTTCCAAACAGCAGAGACAGAAGCTGCTTGGAAAAGCAATGATGAAACCAGAATGATAATTGCTGTTAGTTATGAAGCATTTCTGCAGACTCAACCAGGCAGGAACCAGTGGGTGGCCAAGGCATGGCTGAGGGACAGAACTGGTCTCAAGACTGAGAAGTTTGCTCATTTAAAGGTTAGTCAGGCATCTGTGCAGTGCAGATGGATTATTGGCAACAGATGTCCATCCATAGACCTGTGTTTTCTTCAGCATGAGAAAAAGGGGGTGGTTTCTGAGCTTGCAAGTTGGAGTCTGCCTGAACATGGTCCTTCTTGACCATTGCCAGTGGGACCACCTCCCTCCCTCTGCCTTGGCTCTCTGTGAGCCTGCTTCCCAATAGCTTCTACAGCAGTCCCCTGTCTGAAATTTATTAGAGGAAAAAATTGCTAATGCTGGAAATGACCTGTTCACCTCCAGATGCCTTCATGCAGGCTGTGTCAGGGGATCTCATGTATTTTCTTTCAGTAATGAAGTTGGCAATGGAGAATTTTCTTTGCAGGACATCATTAAATAGCCCCCACACTGTGCTGGCCGTTACACGTGTGCCCTTTTGCCCTCCCCTGGAACCAGCAAAAGGTGTGTCATAAGGACATTATTCCTAGAGACGAATCAATTCACTAACCCGTTTTCTAGCAGCAGCATTAGGTTTCTCTGTTCCTTGCCACCCTGAAGCGCTGGGTGGATGCTGTCTGTGGCTGGGTGATGTCTCTGAAGCTGAAATGACCCAATGACCAGCCAAGCAGACTTCTGTCGCCAACAATTGTGTACTGGAAACTGCCTTGCCAGCACGCGCATGGACTGCTCGGAAGGTGTTGCATTAGAGCCTCTTCCTAATGAGCTGTGGGATCTGGGAGTTGTGCATTAGGCTAATCTTTCCAGCAATTTGACTTGAAAGGTTACCCCATTTCCAAGCACAGGACATGCCCATGCAAACGAAGAGTTGGGTGTCTGAACTCCTATTTATTCTAGATATTTATTTGTCCTTGTTCTTGAAGGGCTTTTTAAAGTCCAGTATAATGCCAGATGTGCTAAATTCTATATAAAACCCTTCAACTCATCAATCTTGATGGATTTTTGTTTGACACTTATAGGTTAGGTCTGGAGACACAGCCCTTTTATAAGTGTGCTGTGTGCTTTTAAACTCATATGTAAGGACACCAAGGCATGAGGTTTTCCTTTGCTTTGCACTGACTCATGCCTGCAAGTGAACCAGCTGTATAAAACACACAGCAGTGCTCTATTTTCCTGCTCTCCATGATGGTAGGACTCCCACAACCTGCTGAGGCTGGTCACCACCAGCTCTGTGCCCCAAATCCCTGGAGCTTGGGGCTGACACACTAACAGGGGGAGCAGTCTCCTGCTGCAGAAGGACAGCACATCTCCTGCAGAGTCTTGCTGTGGCAGCTGCATCACCTGGACCCCATCCTGTCCTCGTCAGACTGTTTTTGCCATTCCAGCCTGTCAGTGTACCGCAGCCATCAACATAGACATTCCAGGGAAAGTTGTGCAACTGTCCCTGCTTAATCATTAACTGGGACGTTCTAGCTGTTAGACTTTTTTTTTATGTCTAGATTTTTGTGAGGGGAGACACTTGTTGGACAGGGCAGGCTGAAATGCACACAGAGATCTGGCACTCAGACATGCTCTGCCCTGTGTACATGAAGCTGAGCAGTGCAAGGCTGGCCAGAATTGAAAGCAGAGCTCCCAGTGACAAAGTGAAGCAAAGCCGGCTGTTACTCATAAGGAGCTCTGGCTTTGCTGAAGGTCCTGGCTGGGAGCTGCTCCATGCTGGCTGTTGCAAGTGTCAGCATGAGGAGCCTGCCTTGCAAGGGACAAAGCCAAGGCACAGGGGGTGACCCATGGCCAGAGCCAGGTCTTGGGCACCTGCATGTGGAGAGCTGGGTTGTCACAGCAAGAACCAAACCCCGTCACGGTGGGAGGATTCCTGGGGTTGGGGTGGTGTGGGGAGGGAGGTGCAGATGGGGTTTCCTTTCCCCAGCATGTGGGGTTTGTGGCTCTTGCATGGGGTCTCAGAGCTCTCTTTTAGGCTATTCTGAGCCAGTTCCAGCTCACTTCTGGCTAGAGGTGGTTTGTGGGGAGATGATCCCTTTCTTCTGCCTTCATTCCCCACCTGATGCTGTATTTTAATATTCAGCTGGGGCATATCTTCGTTTGAGTCAGTGTTTTGGCCACACTGATTGATTTCAGAGATTTGTGTATTTGAAGCATTGAAACAGCATGACTTGATCAGCAGAGAAGCAGTCTGAGTTTTCCACGGGGTCTACTATGTCCCCCCTAAGCACCCCTCTCTGATTCACTATCACACTGAGTATTTTGGAAGGTGTGAGTAATAGCTGCTCTTCAGACTGTTCTTCCATCTCCAGCTTGCAAGGTCCTGCAAAGCCACAAGAACAGAGGAGCAGAGTTGAGAGCTGTCCCTGGGGCAGAGCCAGGAGGAGGGAATTTGTGTTCCCATCTCTTCTTCCCTGTGCCATTACCCCTGGGACCAGGAGCAGTGCAGCAAGGTGCAAGCAAAATATTTTACACCCTAAATATACTGAGCAGGGAATCAATCTAGCAAACAATCCCACGTTCCACAGAGAAATTCTTAAGCTGTGTTTGCTGTTGTTTGCAGCCATGCTGCACCATGGCTTCCCAGTGAAGTCACTGAGCCCAGCTGGGTGTAACTGAGGGTGGTGCTCACATTGTCTGGGCTAAATGTCAGCAAGGAACAGCAACAGTTGAACAAGATGGATTTCCAAGCATTTCCCTTCTTCTGGTTGCACAGAGCCCTCATTCTTGCACGGCTGAGGCAAAAAGACAAGAACAAAGTTATTTTAGATGGAAAAGTACCTAAACATTTTATTCTTTGTGCATAGAAATAAACAGAAATGAGCTCTGGATCTTGTAAACA
Source organism: Lanius collurio (assembly GCA_020086605.1). Classification (NCBI taxonomy): domain Eukaryota; kingdom Metazoa; phylum Chordata; class Aves; order Passeriformes; family Laniidae; genus Lanius; species Lanius collurio. Next base: position 6,991,437 of record JACBWW010000014.1, read on the forward strand.
TGAACAGCCAGTTTTGTGTATATAGCCCTGCTGCTAGGAAAGCTTGATGTGTTCTTACTCCACTTTGAGTTTAGGGGATAAAAAGGATCCATTGCTCAGCCCATAGGGTTCCTGCCCATGCTTCTGAAGATGCCCAGTAAAGATCTGAGTGTTACCTGTGCTGATGTGATTCTGCCTTCCCTCACATCAGGCAAAATCAGCTGGGCTAGCTCAGACCTGCCAGTGAAGTTGTCTGATCCAGGTGAACGGTCACAGTGTTCTCTGGCAGATGGACCAAAACATGCTCCTGGATGCTTGTGTTGGGTGTCTAAAGTTTCTTGGCTACTACGTCCACTAGTGTGACTAACACAGGTGGTAGAAGAATGCTGAAAAAAGCCTGTGGTTCTAAGCCTTCCCAAAGAATGTGACCCTGAATTTGGACCAGATGTGAAACACAAGGCCTTCATTTACTCTGATACAAGTCTGAAAATGTCCCAGATAAGGCACTGACTCTTCAATGATAGTGTAGAGGGACCTGGACCATGCTTAAGGGGAGCTGCTGTCAGATGAGTCTGCTGTAAGAGCAAGTCTCTAAGCAGTTAAAGGCTGGCATATTTACATTGAATGTTTTGCTAATGTTGATCTTCCAAGAAACCTGCAGGACTGCTTCAGCAACCGTGTGCCAGACAGCAACTGGAGCCTTGTGTCCAGGACAGGGCCTTGTGAGCTGCTGTCTAGGAAACCCTTCTGCACAAAGCAAAACCTCGATTTTCTGTGTTTACTCTTCTGTGTTATTGTGAAACCTGTTCTGAAATATTGCTTCTAACTAGAAATTATTTGAAACAGATTCCTTCTTGCCATTCTTGTCATGGTGCTCACTTAAGCGTCAATTTTTCAATTCTTGACTGAAATTTTATTACAGGAACCGATATATCCAAGTCAGTAGAGAAGGGGAGATTTGGTCTTAACCTGACCTTCCAATAAGCACAGATACAGTTCCACTTTTAGAAAAGTATGTGAAATTGGATTTGGTTTGTGTCCTTTTTATATGGGGTTGAACTCTTCTGGTGTACATGTATTTATAACCTGAAAGTTTATCAGCAGTGGGATAGGAAATGGATAACTTTTACTGCCTTCAGGGACTGGTGTGGCTGTAGGCATACAACTTGCACATGTAGAGAACTGCAAAGCTACGATTTCCTAGGCTGTGAGGTGATATTGGTGAATTTGCTTAATCTTGCAACTGTCATATCTGTTGGGAGCCTGGCTGTCACACACTGACAAAGAGCAAAGCTGGGCTCTGTGCAGGACGTTGTGCCCAGTGCGTGCATTCTGCAGGGCGCTTCTGCAGGACTCTTCTGCTCCCTTCTGGCCAAGCCTTGAAATCCAAACCAGGGAAGATTTTCTCCACATCTCAGCTGGATATCAGGATTGATCTCAGAAGCTCTGTGGTCAACATCCTTGGTATGCTGGTAGTACAGGAAATGAGGGGTGGGGATGAGTGTGCCCCATCATCGAGTAAGTGAAACCATTTATGGGTTCCATTTCTCTTTCCTTTTCACCCACAAAACTTCATGGTAACCAGTTTCTTCTAAGGACTTTTGATGTCCTCAGAGGATATGTGCTCACAGTTACTGCAGTGCTGCAGCAGTTAGTGACTGCTTTTCTCCTGCTTGGGGCTTGCTTTTCATGCTGATATCTTTTCCTGGTTGCTGTATTCCTAATGTTTAAACTCGGGGACTTCCTCACCCACCTACAGCCCAGACCCTGCAGTAATAGCACAGAACTGTCCTGTTTTTCTCCAGGGTAGCTGATTTTGGTGTAGAGACAGGTTCTGTCTCACAAGGGTTGAGAACTTTGGAAGCAGCAAACTACTGCTCATCACACCTTAGTGCCTTGGTGCTTGTCTGCAAGTCAAGGTGCTTATCCTGAACCAAAATTAAGTATACTGTTGAGTTAAATGAAAGAGAATTTATAACCATGACTGAATTGTGTTTGCAGGTGAAGCTCTCGACTCTTTTGCATACCGTTCAGCTGCTCTGGTTAGTTGAGACGAGCAAAGTCCTACATGGGATTAGTGTCCCCTTTGAGGGACAGAAAACCTGGACACAAAGACACACAGCTAAGTTAATATAGGGTCCCATAAGGAGCCAAGGCCACACAAGGAGCTCCATCTCCTCACTATGGTCATTGACCAGGCACAGGAATCCTCTAATTGGTTGGGAAAGAGGGCTGTACCACATTCAGACTCAGGGTCACTACTTTGTGTGGCCCATGCCACTGTCCCCACTGGTGCCTGGACCTGGAGGGGTTGCTGGTTAAGCAGACTGTAGTGCTGCTGTGGGTTCACACTGCAATCCTGCTTTGCTCTGGGAATACAATGAGCTAATCCTACACACCTGGCTCTGGCTGCAGTTCCCAGGATGAAAAAAAATCACCTTTACCTGTAATCAAAGTTCCAGCCTGCGCAACTGACAACCCTAAACAAAAGGCAGTTAAAAAAGAAGCCCAATGTTTATTACCTAACATGTTTTCAAAACCCCATCGTGTTTAACCTAAACATACTGCTCTTAGGGGGTGTGAGTCATGTCTTTAATCACTAAGACTTGGCAATAGCAGGTAAATTAGCAGGTTGCAATACAGGAAACCTTTCTTAGAATGTCACATTGCCAATCCTGTTGCAGGGTTGGGACTTCAGGTGTATTTTCCAAGAACACATCTAGGCTGTGGACCAGCATAGTTAGAAACATTCAAATCCAGTGGAGCTGTGCTGGCAAAAGTTCCTGTGTAAAAAGCAAGATGGTAAAAATAGCCTTTTGTTTGGATGAGTTGTATCACTCTGGCTAACCTGCCCCAGCATGGGGGCTTTTGTAAGCTGTCTGCACGTGTGTCTTCATGCTGGTGTAGTTACATTGGAGAAAGTTTTAGAATAGACTTGTCTTATCTTCCTACGGACACTCATGTCTCCAGTTGTCCATGGCATGGAATATAAATGGGTTATTCATCATCATGGACCTGTTAAACTTTGCTGAGACTTCAAATACCATCCCACTGGTTTTCTACCATCTTCCCAGCTCTGAAATGACAGCCTTCATTTATATGACTCTTTTCTGCTTCATATAACCTATGTCAACATTGTTGTTACTTTTATTATGCTGAAAGTACTCTCCCATATTTTTCTCATTTTTCTCTTCCTTCTTGGCCTTCTGATACGTTTCCTTTTTAATTCTAACCTCCCATAGACTACTGCTGCTAAAGGTATGGATGCTGGGTCACCACTAATAGAATCAGCTGATTTATGATGTTTTTGAAGATATCTGCACTTCTTTTTCATTATTAGTTCTCTCAGTCTATCTGTGCCAAGTGTGACAGTCTTGCCTTTCAGACCTTGTTTGCTTTTTTTGCCCTTCATTACCTGCCTGGTGCCCCTTACTCACCTGTGCCCTATCAAATGCTTATGAACATCCTTAATGTCCTGCAGCTGTTCTCATGCACCTATAAGGAGCCTGTGTGCAGCAGAGCTTAATTGTTGGCTTTCAAAGGAGACTTTTAGAAAGAGAGAACAAAACCAGGTATCTTTCCTCCAAGGTCTATCTCTGTAATAAATACTAATATAAAGAACCAGTGGACTAGCAAAGCTAAGGGGGCAGCACAGATGGAGTTAATGCACAGGTACTAGTTAGCATACCTATAGATTTGCTTGCTACAAACTGATGTTCAATTATATATATATATTTTCTTTCTATCTTCGCTTGGTTCCTCCTGTATTTGCTGCTCATCTTTATAAATTGTAAACTCTTTAAGGCAGAGGAAATCTTGATGAAGTACTGAGGATGCAGGTACTTAATGATGATGTTATTATTAAATAAAAGTGAGTATGCTGCTCGTGACTCCAAGGTCTCATTTATCCAGAGCTTCATGATTTCTTGATGAGAATTTCCTTGGAAGCTGAGGAAACTGGAACTTCTTGGACTTGGCATATGAGACCAAGGATCTGCAAACCTTAGAGGCTCTATTGAGAGTAACTTAAGAGATGAACTATGTTTTTTAATTTCTGGGCTTCATGCTGTGCAGCTGGGCTCTTGTGAGAACCTGGCTCTCTTATTAACAGGACATGCGTCAAACCTTATGAATTTTGCCTAAGGTAGCACCATAGTGTGGGCTGTTTTTTGGTATAGATCCATGGGCTTCCACAGTCAGGACAGGAAACTGATGGGTTTAAGGCTTGTCTTTCTCTCATATTGGAACTGCTAATTTTGAGTGCTATTCACCACTGACTTTTTCCATTTTCTTCCTGGGCTTTATGTTGCCTCACTTTAGCCAAGAGGCAACAGGTGAGAGACAGGAGGCTTGGTCTGACCCAGAGAGGCTCAGCAGCTGATCTGCCAGGAACACAAAGCCATTAGTGAACCCTTGGGGTTCACGAGCCCAGATCCTTGGGGATCCTTACTGAAGGTCTGGGCAGAGATACCTTACTGCACAGACTCATTATGTCCAGGCAAGGCTTGCAGCAGATTGTCTTCTCCATGCATTGGAATACACTGTCTGTCAGTCTTGGGAAAAAACAAGAAGGGAGTTTAACATACGAGGCTTTTGCCATGTTGTTTAGATTCTGATGTATCCTATCCAAGGTTTTAATGGAAAGCTTTTGTCTCCATTCCTATGGGGCCAGATACTCAGCTGGTGTAAACGCAAATGCCATTGCTGCTGTGTTCTTTGACGCAAGGTTAGGGCTGAGCTCATGGTGGTGTTGTGTCTGGGAATATTTTTATCCTTTAGAGATATTTGCCCCCTCTCCCCCTCTGTCTTCTCAAGGATTCTTTCTTCTCAGCAAATGTGCTCCTCTGTCTGGAACATATGGGAACAGTATTTTCTTCCATTCCTTCACCACTCAAAAACTGTCAAATCAATTTGGCTAAAATTAAAACCTTTTGGGTTGAATCTTAGCCTAGAAAACCTCATCTCCCAGCGGAATCCTTAAAGAAATTTGTGAGCAATTTCCAAAAAAGATGGAGCTGTCTTGTAAAACAAAGCTGGGGCAGAAACCAATTGGAAAACCCCTTTGGTAGTAGTTACACCCATGTCTTCAAGTGTACAAATTTCACTTTGGCTGTCACATGAGAAGGAATGGTGGCTGTTGACATCTGCAGCTCTATACAATCAGCAGGGTAATCAATTCTAGTGACCAAGGCATGCCCTTCTCCACCTTGTTTTTCATCTGTGTGAGTCTTTATGCTTCTGCTTTTGGCTGGAAATGTAAATGACTAAGTATTTGGTACCAGACCTTGCAGACTTCAGAAGGTCAAATAGCTTGGAAAAGCTTTTCAAGTTTTGGATTGTTTAACCCAATCTTCTGAGATTCACTGAAAATTATATAAAAAGCTATCATCTTTGTGGATGAAATAGTGAAGGGCATGCTGGTGAAGCAGCAAAAAGACTAATTTCTTACAGTTGGTTTTATTGTAAAACCGAGTTGGTTTTGTTCTAATTAAGTGAGTATTATCCTGATAACTGTCCTTTCAACTGGGGATTTTCTTCTTTGATATTCTTGGATATTGAATCGAATCAGAGTAAGCTCCACTTTTGACTTGTACCAGTTACAGTAGTGGGTGAATTACTTGCAGTTTGATGAATTCAGTGTGGGAAAGAGATGGCATGTAGTTGTAGCCAAGTAAAGAACATTATCTGATTTGGGGTGGGTGATTAGGACTTCTTGTTCAGAGTGATTCTTCTAAGGAGACAACCTATCCAAGGAATAAAAGGTGTTCACACCAAATGAACTTTAAAGCCCTGTAGCACATCTGACATCAGTGTTATTATAGACTCATTTCTAGCACCTTATATTGAGGAAACAAGACCTGCAACTTGTGTGAAATATCTGCTTTGCCATAGCATTAATTTCTTAGTAGCACTGACACCTTTGTTCTATGCACTAGCACAGGTGGTACGGAACTCTGGTTAAATCTGACTTTTTATATGCCTTCAAAGTCTGCACAGAAAATCCACAGTCATTATGATTAGAGCAATTCTTTGTAGTGCATCCAGCAGACACTTGTCTTTAGAACATTGCTTGAAGCTGAAACAAGTCCTCTGACTGTCTCTGTCATGGTAAAATTCCTATCAGAACACCTAAATGATAACTTCTGGTGTTTAAACATCCGATTTTCCCTTTTGCAGATGTCCTTGCCCTTTTTAGCACTTGGAACATGTTACACTATGGCCCAGTGTTTTGTCACCATGTACTGTAGCATATGCTGCAATGTTAGACATGATATCTCTGCGAAACAAGGAAAAGAAAAACCTATTTGGTAAATTCTAGTTGTTCCTTTAAATCCCATTGTTCCAGAGTACGCATATCTTGAGGGTTGGCTTTAGAGAGATCTAGACACCCTCTGCAGGTTGTCCTTACCCTTGTAGCATCCATGCCCTGCTTCACACTCGATATGTCACTCAGGGTATTGATGAAAATGTCTATCACAGGTGCTGGATACTCTGAACCACCTCTTTGCTGCTAAAGAACCACTATCCTCAGCATGGATATCAGCACCTTGAAAAGAAAACTTCTCTAAATTAGCTGGGGGATATTTTAAATGCCTATGGACTGGAAGACTGAAGGATACAGGCAGCACAGGACCTGGAATCTGAAGTCCCTCTCCCAGCTCTGAGAAGTGGCCTGTGGGATGTCTGAGCTCTCTTCCTGGCAATGTGTGCCTCGAGGCTCTCCTCATTTGCTGTACAAGCAGCCCGTGACCCTGCCTGAGGCATCATCCAGGGCAGGCATGATCTCATCCACCCAGGCATACACTGTGCCCCCAGGCAAAGCCAGCTGGCCTTTCTACAGCTAAGGACAGGAGAGCAGGTGGGAGCCTGCGCTGCTCAAGCCTGCTCTTTCAAACCAGGAGAGGCAGGAACCTCTCCTTCTCAGCTTCCCTCCTCTGTCAGCCAGGAACTGTGATACTGACTTCCTTTATTAGATGCTTTGACATACATTGAAGGGCTCTTTTTCCTTTTGTCAGGATTCCTAATCGTGCAGTAAGATCTAATGGGATGACAGAAAAGGAAATATTGCAGGGGAACAAAAGGTTGTTTATCGTGTTGTTAATATCAAAGGGATATTTAGTTCCATGTTTGACTCAGCATGAAAATAAATAGTCAATTTGGATTAAATTTCACAAAGGTATTTAGGTTCCTAAATAGAAATTTGGGTGAACTGATAAGAATTTGGATGTTGAATGCTTTCTAGATCACATTGTGAATCTGTGATGCAACTGCGCCATGAAAATAGGAGGTTTTTTTACCCCGTTGAGCAATTTGATAGGATCAATCACATTAAGAATTTGGATATGTTGAGGGAAGGAGGTAACAAATGGAAGATTCCTCATGGCTCAACCAAAAGCATCCACAACGTCTTCCCTCTCACCCCTCTATTTGATGTGCCCAGATGGCCCCATAGTAAGTGCACTATAAAAGTCTGAGCCACAGCCTCCCTTTGCTGATCTTGGCAAGGTCTGGCTTGTTTGCTGTTTGTTCTGGATTTCCTCAGGCACAGCCAGCATGCACAGATCTGCTTTTACCACTGCTGTGAGCTGAAGTCATGTGAGATGCTTCACTTGCTGAGCCCCTCCAAATCCCAGACTCCTAACAATGCTCTGGCTGGAAATCTCCATTCAACATGGGTTGTGCTGGTTGGGAGCACATATAGAACAGGGAGGCTGCTGCCAAGCACGATGCAGTCCCAAGGAATATACTTGGTTAGATAAATGGATGCTGTTGCTGGATCTCACCAGTTAATACCAGTGGAGGACTTGGTCTCTTGTGCTTTGAGGAAAGCTTTTAATAGTGCATGTGGCTGGCTAAGTCAAAGGAATGCCTCTCCTCTGAAGGTGTGTGGGAATGAGGCCAGAGTGTGCCAGGCAGGGGCTATGGAGGTGCACACACTGGCCTGGAGCAGGTGGGTACATCCATGTCTCCTGGAACAACACCTTGCAGAGATCTCACTCAGGTGCCTGGAGTGGCATGAGAAGCACAGTTAATTATACGGGGTTTAATTAAGGATGTCCTACCTGTGTGACATGGCAATTAGGGATGTACGGTGTTCCCAGACTGGGAAAGACTGACTGCTCTGAAGATAACAGTTCTTGCATAAAAATAAGTTTGGCATATACTGGCACATACATGTGTCTATGACTGCTGAGAGACATCTCCTGAGGGTTCAGGCTGTGGAGCTCGAATTTGCTGGAGCTGTTTAGATGAAATGAGGGGCAGTAAGGGTAATTTGCACCTTTTGTCTCTAATTGCTGCAAAGTTTTTTGCAAACTTTGTAGTGAATTTCAGTGAAAACTCTGAGAGTGAGCAGATCATCCATACTCAGATGATGTGCTGCTTCCCTAGGCTATTGGACCAGGCATTTGAGTCCAGGAAGGCTCCTGCTGCCTTTATGGGCTTTGTTTCAATCTCAGCTTCTCTGAAAGCAGCAAGCTTATGTTGAACCTTTGACTGCTGAACGTGGTATTTACATCTGCTCACATCCACAGAAAGCTGCACATGCCTGCAGCTCAGAGAGAGAAAGACCTGAAAATCCCCATTCCATTCAAAGGACAGAGATTTGCCTTCCATTCCTCCGCCAGGAAGTCTTGGTCAAATCCTATGGAAAATAGTCCTATCTGAGTAGTAAATCTCAGATGTTTCTGCATGTTTATTCTCTATTTCCATCTCATTGGCCTGAGTTCATTTTTAACCTTTGATTAGGGCAGCTAAGTAGTGGAGGCAGGCTGGGTGGGGTTTGTATTTTTTTTTTCTTCCTAGCTATGTTGGGTTTTTTTTGAAAAAGTCATCTAGCAAAAGAGCTGGGCAGATGGTGATAGAAAGATTGGCTTTGCTTAACAGTGCAAATGAGTTGTCCCTCCTTCTTCCTCTCCCTGTGATAGGTTAGACTGGAACCAACTGACCTGGTTCTGCCTGAGCCAGCTCCAGGGGGATGATAACAGCCAAGGGTAAAAACAAATGAAATGCCTGCATGGTGTTTCAACGTTGCAAACTACAATGTTTGCAACAAAGCTCTGCAATGGTTTGGGTCAAATCAAGACCAGCCTGGTGCCCATCTGACCAAAATAATTTATTGTATTTTATGCAGTACTTGCTCTTTGACCTCTTTAGTATATAGGCTGAATTTCTGGCACCCATTTGACTTCAGGTGGGCTCCTGAAATTTAGCCTGAATTTAATGCAGTGCAATAACTAGACATAGATAACTGCCATGGAGAGATGCCTTTGAAATATCTACAATTTTTGGGCCATGTGCTGGTGGCCCAGATCTGCCTTTACAACAGTTCCTTGCTTCCTCTGGGTATAAAAAAATTAAAATTATTTCCTACCTAGAACTTAGTGGTCTTGGCAAAATATGGGATTAGCAGACATACAGATGGGTATTGCCACTTGTCTGCACTGCAGATAGGCTGCCTGTCCAGCTTTTAGGAGCTGATATGAACTCCTTATAAACAATGTGAGCTTTCTGTGAGACCTAAACAAATTAGGCTATTCTGTGATGACTGCTGTATGGAGAAATACCTTTGCACTGCAAATCTATCACTTTAATGTGCATTTTCCAAGGAAAGTCTGCACAGGGGATGACTGTTCCTGTTCAAAAGCTGCTCTCCAGTCTAATTGAGAGACAGCATTTCAGGGGCAGGATCTGGTCCTTAATCCCAAATCCCTTGAGTCAAATTTTGTCTCCAGCACCCTAAAAGATGTTGATAAATAACTTGAACCCCAAAACACAATTAGCTAGAAGAGAAATGCCCTAAAATCAACCTAGTGCCTCACTCTAGTGACTTAGGGTGCACAAATCCCTGGGACCTGATTAGACACATGTGCATATTCTGAGGGAGTTGTTGGATAAAGTGGCTAAATCACTGTGTATCTTATCTGAGATGTTGTGGCAGTTTGGTGAAGTTTGACTGGAAAAGGAAAAAAACAACCTATATTTTTTAAAAAGGAAAAAGGAAGACCCAAGGAAGTACAGGCCAGTGAATTTCACCTCTGTTCCTGGCAAGATCATGGAGCAGATCCACCAGGAACTGAGGCTAAGGCATGTGGAAACCAAGGAAGTTATTGGTGACAGCCAATGTGGCTTCATTGAGGTCAAATCAAACCTAACAAATGCAGCAGCCTCTTACAACAGGGTTACAGTGTTGATGGGTAAGGGAAGAGCAAAAAGATGACCTAAAAGATGTAATATATACAAAATCAAGTGAGAACTGCAGTTCATGCTGATGCATTGTGATGATGCTCAAGTTGGAACGTCTCACGTGGTGTGATGCTGAGCTGGGAAAAGAGACAGCATGCAAATAATAGAAATTATGCTAGTCAGTAGCCCCTCTGGAAGAAATGCCACATACAAACAGAGCTTTATTTGCAGGGCATGATGCTGTCACCACTAACTTCAGGGCAACCGTGACTACTAGGGAAGTAAATATGCCAATTGAGAGGACCATTCTTCAACCTGATTGATGAGTTAAAAATAAAGCTTAGGAGTTATTACCTCTCTAAATGTTCCTAACAGCATTTCTCAATGTCTCCCTTAACTCTTGCACAGAAATGTACGCATTGATCATTGAACTTTCATCTCTCCTTCTGAACACAAATTGAGCTCAGGACCTTTGACATGATGAAGGTGAATGCACCTGCATTTCTCTGTTGGGCTCCCTTTATCTCCCCTCATGATAGTGTGGTGCCTGGGAGAGGGTCTGCCAGACATGTTCATTCTGTCCCTAACTTGCTGGTCTCCAGCTCTCACTTGCTTGGATGTGTCACTATGACTTCCAGATGTTGTGACAGATCGAGTAAACTGTGTCTCTTAGCCAGCTCAGTCTGTAGGCAGACAAGATGGAGAGGGGTTTTGCAATAAGATTTTTTTCTAATGCTGACAGAGGAATCCTGTGGGCTTTAAAAATGCATAGAAATCTCATTCCTAGTAGATTTTCTGAAGCAGCTGGAGGTTGGTTGGTAAAGGAAATATGCACAGGTTCTTCTTTTAGTTCACTCACTTCTGGTGCTTCAAGTACAGGTATAGTTTTCCTGGCAGATGATGGAAGCTTTGCATGTGGCACTGCTGAGAAGGAGCCTTTTTTGCTAGCCAGGCATGTACAGGAAATGCATAACTTTCTGGGATTTATTAAAAGCACTGTTTTTAATAACTTATCTAGTGTGACGGATGAGAAGGAAAAACTCTATAGTCACACAGAAAAAGATTCCAAACTGTCTGTGTTTGGGGGAAATAGGAGATTTATGTAGTAGTTAACATGCAGCTGTTTCAGCAACCATTGTGAAAAAGAGTGATGAACTGCAGTCCAGATTCAGAAATCATCAAGCAAGTCTGCCCTAGTATTCAAGGGATGGCCATCAGATAATGTAAAAAGCAGTGAAAGTCAGGAGAAAAATCTTCTGATGGAGAGGTTCTCAGCTGGAGAAATAAGATTTCCCCAGATTTCTGCATGACTACAGGGCAGGGATGCTGCAGAAGACTATTAGAGCTTGGATTTTATCCTTTGATAAATGGGGTATCCTTTTATCCTTTGTAATGGGGTGTTGCAGTGACTCAGAGCTTTTAAATTCAATTTCATGAGATCTAAGTCTAAAGACAAATTTGTGGATTAATCTCAGGGAGATGAATACATTTCCATATATAGATAAGTAGCCAGTTCATCCTCTGATGTAAATGAGCATATATCCATTATCTCAATGGTTGTGGATATATTCCAATGCAGTGACCTGGCACATAAGCTTTAGAAACACACAAAATCTGCTTCTCAACTCAAGAATGGCACCCATGTAACTCAGCTGGCCTTATTTAGCTCTGCTGGTATTAACCCCATTAAGCACTTTGCATTTCATCTCTAAACAGCTTTTGGTCTTTGATCAGTTCCTTTCCCATACATGCATTTTTTCATGTACCCTTCACATCATTAAGGCAATGATGCAAACAAGAATCAGAAGAAACAGAGAACCCAGGGACTGAATAAAGCTTGAGTGTTGCAACCATTTTACTCTTTGGGGGACATTAATCTGCACCAAAAAAGGCAAAATTGTGTGAAGAACATCACATAAATATTTGTGCTTACATAAAAAGAGAATGTGTTTTTAATATTGGAAGAACTGTAAGACATGTGCCTAATTCTCAGCTGGAGTAACTGAGCACAGCTACATGGATTTACATCAGCTGAAGGTCCGCCCAGATGTTTGGAGATGGATGGATAGAGAAATCTTTCAGTTAAATGTTATTTAGATTGACAGCTAATTCCCAAACTCAGTAGTTCTTCAAAGATGCAGAAATATCTTGTAAACAATCCAGATATTATTGTCAAATCCCCATTTTTTTTTCCCTGGATCCCAGGAAATACTAAGGATTGTAGGCTCATTCTGCAATCTTGTGGGTGAAGGCCACATGGACGTTGTAAGCCTGTTGAAATATCTCCACCCAACTTGGAAAATGGGTTCTGAGGAGGATCCATGGGCAGATGTGGGTCAGGCACGGTTTTTCCGGAGAAATGCACTTTGGTTGTGTCATGGTAAATGCTGGAAGGTGATGTGCAGGGGGCAGAGAGGCAGAGCAGTGTCAGACTGGAGACTGACTGACTTGTCTCACTGGGCTGAGGGGTGGGAAGGGCAGGGCAGAACAGTCACCACAGGGAAAGGGAGAGAGAAAAGAACATGCTCTGCTTGGCTATATCCTCAGGGGAGCCTCCTCAGCCTAGCTGAATGGGAAATCGCCTGCAACCCTGGGAAATACAAAGGGCAAATGGAAAGAGTTAGCACATACCACTGCTGCTCTGTGGAAATATTTACCAAGAAAAGCTTGAGATTGTGTTAAGATACTGACTGAAGTGACAGAAGTGTGAGATCAGATGAAGCCTTGACTCACAGCTTCAGCATTTTCAATGTCCCCTTGTCAGCTACAGCTGAAGGAGGACAGTGTGTGTCTCTTGCTGGATGGAGTCCTGTGCAAGCACCACCACGTCTGGTTCCTTCGCTTGTACCCGGCTCTCTTGCAGTGTAGTGGGTACTGCGCTTTTCTCTGCACAGTGCCCTGCTTTAGCAAATCTCACTCATGGTGCCTTTCCCCTTCAACAAGACCAGATTCCCAACAGCAGGTGCCTCTCTGCTCAAGCTGTCTGAGGTCTTTTGTGCTTTTCAGGGTGAATGACATGTTCTGAGACTTGTGAGAAGCAACAGGGCTTTCCCTGCTTGTAGAGAACAGAGAGAGGGATGTCACAGTCTGTGAAGTTGTATTTTGGATGCCTTATAAGATTTTTAGAGTCCCAAAACCCTGGCAGAGTGAAAACAAGTGATGCCTTTGAGCTGAGGCCATGCAGATCCTTGCAAGATTTGATGTGCCAGTTCAGCTTCTTTTGGGTCAAAATTTTTGCTGCCCAGTACTATATCTGATAGGAGAAAGCACCTAATGAATACAAAAAGAGTCATCACTTTCTTACCCAATTTATCTGGTATTTCCGGGGACAATAGCTGTCTTCAACAGATTGCAAAGACTTGTGCACGTGATGAATCATAATGTTTTGCTTAGAGATGGCATAGCTGATTTTCTGTGGTGCACCCAATAACTATATATTTGCTGGAGGACTTCTCCTTGGCTTGTAGGCTTCACCTCTTGACCTCATTTTCAAGCAGAAGTTAAACTATAACTGAATTGCTTTGCAGGCTGGTACAAACGGCACCTGAGGCACTCTCTGCATTTTTCTCAATTAAAACAGAGAGTAGAAGCACTTTGGACAGTGGACTAAACCTCAGAGAGACGTGGCGTGCTCAGAAAAGCAACTCTGCTGGCTGGACCTCTGTGCTCTGCCTATGGATCTCATGGCCTAGAGATAAGGAATACAGGTTATTTCTGACTCTGCTCCGTAGGAACTGGTGGGGTCCCACAGAACTTTTTGTGTTGGATAGCTTTTACTTCTAATGTGGCTAGGAACTAGTTTGTGCTTCCACATTTCCACAGTGCTAATTTCAGTGAGGACTCTGCCTGTGATGGAGGACTCCTAAGTTCTAGCGCAATATGTAGAATAAATATTTGTATTAATGATACATGGATATTTGTGTTAAGATGCTGTGTATAGGGCCTGACAGAGCAGTTGAAGAAGAGGAGGAAAGAAAAGCACAGAAAGAGTGACTTTTAGGTGCACTGGCTAGCTCTGGGCCTCCTCTATATTACTCTCCCACAAATCCAGCCAATATCCTCTTTTTTGTTTGTTTGCAAGATGGACTTAATTACAAAAAAAACCCAAAACAAAAGGTTTTCTTCTGCACTGACTTGCTAGGATGTTTTCTCTTAGATGGAAAGAAGCTGTGGTAATGTGACCATACAGGTTTGTATTGCTCCAAGCACATTTGGTTTTTTTCCTGTGGGCACAACCTCAGAGCTTTTGAAAATACTGCGTTAATTGTGGCACTGAGATATAATTTGGCTTTCACTCTTTAATTACACATCTTCAAACAGAGAGCTAATCCCATTAGTACCTGGCCCTCCATCCTCTGCACACCTCTTGAAACAAACTTGTTCCAACGATGTCACAAAACACTGCACGGTTCCTCAGATTGCTGAAGACCTGCTTGAGAGGGGTCACTTTGGTCCTCTGATACTTTGTGGCTGGAGGGACGATTTCTGAAGTCTTCATCATTTCAGCAAACACTGTGATCTTGGCAAGCCTTTGTCTCTGTGATGGAGAGGCAGGGTGTGAGAAAACAAGATTAGCATTTGCAGAATGGCTTTGCTGCTGTGAGCACCTGCACATGCAAAGGCACTAAAATGCAAAGGGCTCCCCTCCCTGAGCTTCCCAGCAGGCTCCTGACTCCAGCACCCCACTGCTCTGCATGGCACAGGGCCCACCATGGACTGCAGATCTCCCACCACGTGTGGAGACCAAGTGATGGCAGTCAGACAGAGGCCTGGGTGCAGGAGGCACTTCAGTCTGCCCTATGATTTTTCTTTTTCTTGTGGGAATATTGATACAGTAGCAAAAATCACACGGACAAATAACTTCATTTATTATGGGAGAGATGGTAGAAAATTCAAGATGCATGTAAAGGATTGGCGAGGAAGCATTCTGCTCTGCTCAGAAACAGCATCTACATTTGTGCTCCTTATTGAAATAACATTTCCTTCTGGAATGCTGGCAGCTCAGCTCAGGCCCCAGCTTTTTCTTCTGCATTACTGTCTGCTGCGATGTTACCATGGGAAAGCTTGCCCAGCTGTTGGTAACAGTCATAATGTCCTGAAGGATTTTGGAAAACATCTGTGCTTTTTCTTCACTCAAGCTTCTCAAATGGTTTTGCAGCACTGGGTGTCACGCAGACGTCATTCTGCAGCCAGCCTGGAGCAGTGGTTAATGCATAGACAGAGACATATGCATTTAATGTGCTGTGCTGTGTGCAGACGTTCACCCTGCTGGTGTGCAGCCACCTCTGGGGCTCTGGGATTGCAGTGGTTAAATGCTGCACAGCAGTGTTAGGTAACGTGTGGGAGAGGAGGAGAAGTAAACAGAGCCTCACTGAAGTTTGTGTGAGCCCATAGCAAACAACTACTGTTGGTCATAGAATATCTTGAGTTGGAAGGGACACACAAAGATGACAGAGTCCGAGTGACCTAGGTCCTGCTCTGGATCCTTGCTGAATCTCTTTGAATTTACTGGTGGGTCCTTCCTCTTGGAAGCAGTCCCTAATCCCTCTTTCAGCTGGAGCAAGACTGTTTGTCTCTGTCTGTTTGTTCTCCCTTAGACTCTGAGGAGAAAAAGGCACTCTCTTGCTCAGCCCCCCGGGCCATCCCTTTTCTTCTTCTGGGTATTTTCAGTGCTTGAGTTTTCCTGCATTGGCAGGTCTGTCCTACATTTCCAATAGGTCAGTTTTGGCCTGTGTGTGCTCCTTCCCTTTCTGACATTTGCATCTGGGCAAAGGACCAGTCTGATCCAATGTGCTCGGTGCAGCTGATCCCTGCCTTTCCCAGGGAAAGCTGAAACCTCAGTAGGGTGTGTGGGGAGGGGGAGGCAGGCTCAGGGCCTTGCTGGCACATGGATCTGTGTCCTTTTACCTTGGCAGTCACGCCAAGGTACAAGGTGAACGTGCATTTGGGAGCAGCAACATATCTGGGCCAAAACTCTCCGGAAGCTTAAAATACCCTGAACTGTTTAGGGGAGGCAAAAGAGCAATGCTATTGGTAGCTTGGCCTCAGGCAGGAGGCACTGTAAGTCTGGTTGTGTTTATCTGGAAGTGGAAATTTTATTCAGCTTTGGAAGTGCTCAGGAAAGTTTTCAATACTTAATGCGATTTTAGTGAGCTGGAAATTTGGTGATTATGCTGATTCATTTGGGGTAGGGGAGTTGATTCAGGAGTTAGAGGCACTGACTCATGTGGGCTCCTTCTGTAACTTGATACTGGTTACATACAGTTTTTCCTCACATGGATTTTTCCCAAAGAAACACTGAAATCAGTGAATGTGTCCAAATTAGTATATCAAAAGTAAAGTGAAAATTCTTGGTTTCTGTGTCTTTCAGTTTTTCCACCTATAAAATGATGCTTGGAAAATACTTTGATAATGGAGTTTGAAAATATGTTGATAAAATGAATCATGCATAATCCCTACCTGTCTTGCTTTGAAAAGCATATTGAACCACAAAGAGCTGTCCACATACCCTGTAGGGCAAGGGCAGGCTGGACACATGGTCCCTGGACAGGCCCCTCCGTGTCACCTGGGAGGTGTTTTGCTGCCTTCCTCAGGATAAGTTGTCACAGGTACAACACCCCTGAAAGATCTCTCTGCATTTTGAGGAGCTGAGCATGGATGATGGGCCAGGGGGAATGTGGGCCCTGCTTTCTGTCTGGGAGCATCCACTGCAAGTGGGTGTGTTAGACTGCACATGGATGGCTTGGGAGAGTGCTGATCCTGCTCTCAGAGGGATGGAGCAGTCATGGCTCATTGCTGGCCACTCAAGCTCATTTTCATGTTTCTTGAGATGAGTGCTGTACACCTACATGGTGTTTGTGGCAAATCATCTCCAGTCTCAACCTCTTCCTGCAGCTGGGAGTTGAGAGCTGCATTGTGCACTCATCCTGCACCCCTCAAAACTTGAGGTTCCTCCTGGGAGATGACAGGGAAATTTTTGTCTTTGCTTATAGCAAGCTTTCTTATATTTCCTCAGGTATTTCCTCTCTTATAATTCTCTGTACTGGGCTTGCTTTCCTACTTACATTAGACTTTCTTTCTTTAGATTGTATTACTCAACCATCCCCATCAGACCCTGCTTTTGCCTAAAGCCTTCCTGGACGTAAACCAGCACACCAGCACTAGGCTAGCCATTATTTAAGTTATACATTAATTCAAAGCTATAGTAGGACTCCATTACTTGCCTGTAACAGATTACTTATAAGTAGTAAAATATTTAGTGGTTTTGATTTTGTTACTCCAAAAAGCTTAAATTACTCAAAGACAGACTGTTCCAACAATCCATGACTGGGGACCAAAAGGAGTTTAAAAATAGTTAAAAGGAACTGATTTCTCCTCATACCTGAGGATGTGGACCCATCTTAGATACTATTTTATCTCCAGTGAAGAGTTTAAGGGACAAATTCTGCTTTCTTCAGAGTTGTTTGTCCTGAGCTTGTGCTTGTCAACTAAGCAAACACCCAGGACAAACCCAAACAAGAAACCCTGCCATCTTCTCTGGGATTCAGCCTCAAGATTTTGTGAAAAAGAATAAAACTTTTTTGCAGTTTTTCACAAAAAAAAAAAAAAAAAAAAAAAGGAAAAAGGAAAAGCAAGCAGCATGGTGCCACCACTGGGATTTGTCACACCTTAAGCTCCCTTGTGAAACTGCATTTTACCTTTGCAAGTCACAGCTCCCAAGTAGCAAAGCTGTCATATTGTTCCCGTTTCCCAGTTCCTTATTTAAAATGTAAACATACATCCTTTTGGGAACCTGACCTTTTCCAGTGTTTGTGCTTGATTATAATTGAACTATTTGCATAGGAGACCAATTTTCATTCTCTGCTCTTGTGGCGGGTACACTGTGTTTTCTATTAAAGGCGTCGGTTTTCTGATTACTAAGGAAACTAAGAAGGTTTACAGACAATAATGTCATAAAACATGCAAAGTTCTTAAAAGTACAGCCTATTCTTTCATTTTATGGGCAGACCAGGATGTTAGAGGAGTCTTTCTCCAGTCTCCTAATCTCTGCCTGCTTGTTTACCAAAGTGATCAAAGTTCCCAGGCTCAAAGTTCTGCTTTTGCCTCCTGAGGCTGCTGTATTAAGGGTGTTAATGTCTGTTCCCTCAGGCTTCAGCCTTGCAAACTGATCAGGGGTTCAGGAGTTAAGCCCTGGATTTTCTGCATCATCTTGGTCGATCATAGCAAAATGTTTCTGGGACATGTGGGTTTGTTCTGGTTTGGCTCAAATGGAAGAAATCCTGGGAAGGCTGGGCTTGAGTCAGCTGTGATGCATGGGCTCCTCTGGATCCTGTGCCAGCTCAGGCAGTGATCTGTACCAGCTGAGTTGGAAGAAGGGATAAGCTAGATATCAGGAGAAATCTGCCTGCAGAGCCTCTGTGTCAAGGTTTGGAGCACCAAGTGGTTTAGCCTTTATGGCAGTGCATAAAAAGAGGTAGTAGTGGCCTGGGATGACCTCCTGTGGCATACAAAAGTAGCATCACAGAATAAATCAGGCTGGAAGGACCTCAGGAGGTCTCTGGTCCAACTCCCTGCTGTAATCAGTGCTGATTTTGGGTCAGGTTGCTCGGGGCCTTGCAGGGAAGCGAGCTGGAAGTGCAGGGGCTGGATGCCTCCAGCTTGTGGAGATGGGCAAGGCACCCAGAGACACCCACTGTGAGAGCCCACAACTTTCCAGGCTGTTTTCCTTCAAGAAACTTTTTTAAATCTCTCTTTCTTGGTGAGCAGGAGCTGAGCTGGGGTGCAAAGGGACGGCCTGTCCCAGGGCAGATGGCACTGGGATACAGCAGGGTAGGCGTCTCAAAGGATGGGCTTTGTAGGACATTGTGGTGCCCTCACTCAGGACACAGCTGTCCACTCCACCACACCCCGTGGAGGGCTCAGGTGCCTCTACCCACCTTGTCCTGCTGCTCAGCCCCGTGGTGGGGCAGCCAGCACTGAGCCACTTGCGTGTCTTGCCTTGTTAAAGTATGTGTTGCAGGATATAATGTCACACGACACCAAGTCATCTGGGGACACTGTCACCCAGGCCAGATCTCAGAGGGTGTTGTGCTTTGATCTTCTCTTCCCCTCAAATACAAGAAACCACAAAGACTTCAACTCCCTCAGAAATTGCCATGAGATGAAAATCCTGTGGAAGAACAATAGCTGCAACATGGTTAGAACACGCTTTTATTTTTGTTCCTGCGTGTTTCGTGCAATGTTAGGCTGTGGTTATGCTCGTGGAGAAAACAGCCAGTTCCCTACTGTTACTGTGTGGCAGAAGCACTCCAGAGATGTGAATGTGAGAAGGAGCCATTGCAGTCCTATGTTGGCTCACATGTGCCTTGAGCAAAAACCTTCTCCCATTTCGGCTGTCCTGAGCCCATAAATTAGATGATAATTGGGATGGCCTGGAACCTGTCCTGAAGAGCAGCTTCATCCAAGCTTGCCAGGGTGTGCAGGGCTGCTGTGAAAATTCAGGGTGGGACCCACCCCTGCACTGAGGCTCTTAGGATGGTGTGATAGCTCAGCATAGTGTACACGTAACTGCACTGCAGTTATTGCAGAGGCAGCGAGTTAAACCAGCATGCATACAGCTTATCTTTAAAGGAGCTTCTTTAAAAATGTTTTAGTTATGCCCGTGCCAGATGCTGGGGTATCAGCCAGGCCTGCCCCAGAAACTGAGTTTGCCACCCCTGAAAAATCCCACAGGAGGACATGGATCTGATCTGTTGAGGATGTCAAATCCATGACTCCCCACAGGTGTTTCATTCTGCTGGTTGATCGTCACTCTCACAGTTAAAAAATTAAGCTAAGGAGGGCTGTGAGTGAGCTTATCACACTTCAGTTACTGCTTTATTCTTCTATAAAATTTCTCACAACTTGGAACGCTGGTGTGTTGAGTGTGTGTGGGGGGATGAATGAATCTGTTGCAAGGTCAGCCTGGCCTTGCTAGCCATGGCACACTTGCATCAGTCATCTTTTTCATTCTTTCCTGTGACCCAAACACCATCAAAGAGCACTCTACATCTATGAAACCTCGGTTAATTGTAATCACTTACTTTTTAAGGGAGTTTTATAACCTACCAAAGCAACATGTCTGAAGAAGCAGCTCTGGGGACACTGGAACACCCCCTGGGGCCAGCACCAGAGCTCTTTGTTCAGGGGGCTCAGAGCTGGCAAACTGTAACTATACCCTATGGGCAGCCCCCAAGAATCTCCAAATTTCCTAGGTAAGCTGTGGCTCTACCTTTTGGTTACCAGCAGAAGGACATTTTTAGATACCTCTGAAAGCTTTTGCAGGATCTGTTAGGATGGTGGGTATCATGGGGGGCTGCTAGGGAAAGTGGGGGAGTAGAAACTGGGATGCTCCAGAGTCCATTTGCTTGGCAGTTACTTGAGTTCCCTGGACAATTGTGCCTCCCTGAGTGATGCAGGCAAGACTGCAGATGAAGTCTGTAGTGGCAGTGAGGTCGGGAGCTGAACACCACATCCCAACCTCAGAGCATCCGTCTTTCCTTCAAAACCCAGCAGGTTCTGCTCTCTCCCAACCTCGTTAAAAAACCAAACACTTCCCTTTCTTTATTTGTGGCAAGGAAAGAGAGCTTCAAAAGGCCGCACAGAGCAGAAACTTCCCAGCAACTTCCCAGCTCCCGTTACCCCCCGGAGGTCTCTTTCCGCAGCGCTGCAGCCGGAGCTGTGCCGGTCCCACTCGCGGTCGCGCAGCTCCACCTGCTGTCGCTGGGCGCATCCCGGAGCGGGGCTGCGGGCCATTTCCTCCCTGCAGCAAGGATTAGCCTTAGCTTCGCTTGCTCACCACAAGGGGTTCGAGGAATTGTGAATAAAGATTCTTTCTTCTGTTCTGCAGCGGGCAAAAAAGTTTTAGGTCTGATTCAGCTGGAAGGAAAAGCTCCAGTCTTGCAGCCGGCCCGCCAAGATCCTTCCTGGCCCCACGGCAGCTTTTGGTGTGATCAGCAGTTTGTGGCTCTGGGGAAGGCTGGAGGTAAGGAAAACGCCAGGGTATCCTCAGAACGTGCAGATGGCTGCTTACTGCCCTGGGAAGTTTTCAGGAGTGCAGCGTCTGGTCCATCCTGGTTTGGAATCCTACCATGACCCCTTTTCTTCATGTATGGCCTCAAAAGGGGGGCAGCTGTTGGCAGCAACTGGTGTAGAGGCTGGAACTAGACCTTCTTCTCCCTCAGTTTTCAATCTTGTAGTTTTTTGTCAAATAAACAAATCCCATGATTTTCAGGGTGATGAGAGTGATAATTTGGGAATAATGTGAGATTATGTTTTCCTCTGAGAAAAGGCCAAAAGTCTTTGTAGCCGTGAAGTGAAAAATGTTGCTGGATTTATTTTTAATTAATTTTTATTTTTTACAAGACCTTCTCCCACCAGATTTTCAGATTACTTCCCCATTAGATAGTGGGGAAGTGCCAATAGTCTGTTTATTTCCCCATCTTTATTATTCATAATTTGAAAAGGTATTGGTAAAAAGATTACAAATATACATTTTAAAATTACCCCTCTCCATACTCTGGTCCAGATTTTGGAGTTATCATAACTTTGTAAAATACAGAGGGCTGTCCATGTACCTTTTCCATTGATGCTGAGTAACTTCCTCTATGTCAGTGCTAAAAACCCTTTAGACACCTGAACTCTGTTTCCTATTACTAAAATGGGGCTAATACCCCCCCTAATCTCAAAGACAGTTTTGTCAAGATGAAAAAAACCTTAAAAACTATGTGGAGCTGTTGGGTTACCACAGTAAGGGCCCTCCCTTTTGCAAACAGCTAAAACACAGTGTACTGAACAGCTTTCACAAATGTCTTTGGACAAATATTGGAAATTATTATGCCTTTTTTTTGAGAGCAACCTGGGCAGAAGATATCAGTCTGTAGCCTGCCACTCCCCTAGCTAATGTTTTCTGGTTTTTCCTGTACTTCAAAAGCTTGCCTCCCTCCCCAGCTGTATTTTTATCTCAGCTGCTCCAGATGTTGAGGGTAACATCTGCACACTGCTTCTCTCCTCTCTCTGCAGGCTGCTACTAAAGAGTACTCCCAGCAACTCTCTGGCTGGCAGGTGACCTGAATATAAAAGTTTTGGCCTCTGCCGAGAGGCCAAGGACAAAGCCCTAAAATCTTTCCAGCTCCTAAAGCCTCTGTCAATTCTGCCAGAGGTTAAGCCAAGCACTAATCCTGTAGGAGCTTTGAAGGTTTTAAGGAAATCCCAAACACAAAGCTGCTCAGAAATGAGGTATGTGGGAGTTGTCTTTTGGGCAATTGGACTTTGAGGAGCAGCACTGCACTGGAGTCTGTCAAGTGTTCAGACTTGGCTTCACCTACTCAAATGCTGAAAAAATGCCAAAACTGTTTGGCCAGAGAGTCGGGGAGAGGAAAGACTGTTACAGCTCTCTCCTGCACACAGATTTAATGACCAGGCTTTCTCCTGTCCCACCCTCAGCTTCATCAGGGCAATGAGCTGAGTCATACTCATGTGGCCAAACAGCAGGGTTTGTCTTCTGAGTAACTCTAGGCTAAGCCCCACCACCATGAAAGAAATTCAGATAGTCTCTCTATAGCTCTGTCACCTTTTGAGGACCTTGAGATGTTATGTTGCTCTCTCTTTCTTGGTATAAAGTTAGTTGTCTTTTAGATAGTAACACCAGCTGATGCTGGAAGAGTCATTTTTGTTGTTGCTCCAAATTTACCTGTTAAATTTTTTTAAGTCTTCAAATCAAGATGAAAGCTTAACAATTTCCTCAAAGTTTTGTGTCTGTGGGATTGCCACTGGGCAGCCCCTGAGAGCCACTTGACATGACCCCGCTCTCTGGCCTTGCACCCCCAGCAAGTCCTCGGTGCTTTGTGTCAAAAAATGATTTGATTAATGAAGTGAAACCTGGGCAGAAATCTGTTCAAAGGCAGCCTTTCCTCCAGAAAATGTCTCCAAAGGCGCTGGAAAGGAGCTGATTTTAGTAGCTGACAAAACAGGAACATATGCCCTGACATCTGTGGTAGGGATGGTGTTGGGACTGGGTGCAGCTCCTGAATAGTGCTGTAGCACAAGTCCCTGTGGCCTTGCTGCTGGTTTAGCCAGTGTGGTGGGACAGGAGGGAGCTGAGCTCCGTGTTTTGTCAAGAATGGGCAGTTTTAAACAGCAGCTGAAGGCTCCAGCCCAGTACAACCCACATGGAGGAGACCCTCCTTGTGAATCAGGAGGGGAATCAGGTACCAGATGGATATTCTGGGAGATGCCCATGAGATCCATGAAGCTGCCGTGTCCATGAAAGTCTCACCACTGGTGGGCAGGGCATGAAGATCACATACCAGTGAGAAGAGTTAACAACTTTCTATCAGGAGTGCCAGCATGAAGTGACAAGCTGTTCACTTCCAGTGCTGGAGATTCATCCTGATGGGTCAGAGCATCAGGCAGACATGCCACAAGCACATCAGGGATGAGGCAAGTCAAGGACCTCTGGAGTCAAATCTCTGCAGTTCTGGGATGCAGATCTAAGGCAGTATTTTAAATGTCTTTTTTGCATCCAGACAACTTGCCCTCTCAGCTCATCATGAAGGATCTTCTGGGTCACCATGGACTCTGCATTGCCCACACCACAAGGCCCTGGGTCACAGCAGCACAGGTGTGCTGGTCCCAGGGACAGGAGGACATGGTGGGGGATGCAGGGTAACATCTCTGGGACCTGCTTCCTGGAACTAGGTCACCTCCTGTGACAGCAGAAGTGACTCTGAGCACAGATGGCAGGTGGGACCTGGGAATGACCTTGCTTTGTGGTCATTTTCTCATGTAGAGGCTTAGCTGGTGCACTGCAGGCAGTTGTTTGGTGACATGTGCAGCAGGTGCTGAGCTCACTGTGCCAGGCAGTTTCTGCAGCCACGGGGATATCTGGGAAAGCCACTTTTGCCTGGTGTCATAGTGACTCCCCCTCCAGAGCAAAGAGACGTCCTGCTGCAGCTCATCCCAGAAAAAGACCCGTCCATTTCCCTTCTGCTCTTCTCTCTTTTCCTTTCATGCACCCTGTTCTTGGGAAGGGCATCCCTTAGGAAATTATGGGTAGACACAGTCTGCTCCACCTCTCAGCCATTAAATTCAGATCAGCACTTTAAAGGGAAGAAAAAGCAAACCATCACTTATTGCACAGAGGGAGCTGGAAATGCTGCAAGGGCTTTTTAAAATTCACCAATTTTACTCACGTCTAGTTATTGCTGGGAAAAGCTCAGATAGTACAAATAATGTAGGTGCTTATCCCATTCAACCTTAGTGGGTAGTTTAAAATGCCTTAACTGAGCTTAAAAGAGGGGCTGTCTTCTCTCCCTTGAAAATGCATTTAATAGACATTACATTCGTTTCAGAACTTTGCTGATTGACTCTAGGTAAAAATAAGCACTTATATTACATTGTTATGCCACATAAGCACCTTGCATAATTACCTTAGCCCCAACATAATTTTAATTATGTTAGAATTAGTGCAAAGAATTTTATCTGAGACTTATGTAAATATTTTGTGCTCTCAATACTTTGATGTGCCTAGAAAGAGATTAATGTTTGCTTTGATAATTAGTCTGGTGTATGTGGCCAAAATATCATTACAAACACAGTTAATTAAGTTGTCAACAAACCTTTGGTCTCTGACTGGTGAGAATAATTCAATAATTTTGTTGGGCTTTATGGGGGATTTTCTTTTTATTGCTACCAACCCCAGCTGTCTTTGGGGGCCCATGGCACAGTGGCATTTTTTGAGAGGCCACGCAGAGCTGGACGGGACACGGTGCACATGGTGCTGCCCCAAGGCTGTAGCACAAGGAAGGGAAATGAAATTCCACCTGAGCATGAGCAAGAACTTCCTTACTGTGCAGTGACTGAGTACTGGAGCAGGTTGCCCAGAGTGTGGAATCTCCCTCACTGGAAATACTGCAGAACTGTCTGGACATGATTCTGTGCTATGTGCTCTAGGGTGGCCTTGCTTCAGCAGGGAGGTTGGGCCAGGTGACCCTCTGTGCTCCCTTCCAGCCTCACCTGCTCTGATTCTGCAGGGTGCAACTCCAGATGTGTCACCATGGGTCTGTGCCACAGAGGACAGAGGTGAACGTGGGCTCTTCTTCTGACACCGGGGAAGCAAGGGTCACTAATGCTTATCCCCAAAATGTTGTCTGGTTCTGCTGAGGAGCCCCAGGGTCAGCTGTGCTGCTTGGAGCTCATAAAAAATCATCTAGACAGCCTGGCTTGTGTCTGGGGAGATGGTCTGGAGCTTGCCTACTGACTGTTCATGTTGTGGGTCCAGAGAGGGTCCAAAAGCCTCCATGTGCTCTAGGAATACAGCTCAAGAAATCAAGGTCTTTTCCCCAAGCAGCCTTTCTCTGTTGTAGGAGCTCTTCAGGGGGACTGTAGCCTGGCAGGACCTCTCTGTCCCCCTGCAGCCCCTGCCCCAGTGCTGTGACCATGCTCCAGTGGGAGCACAGCCCTCTCTGGTGCCAAAGACCTCTTAGCACCACGCTCACACTTTGCGCTGGTGTGGCATCCTCCATCCTTTGTGTGTGAGAGCTGCAGCTGCCATTGGACTTACACTCAGGTAGGTGATAGAGAGCCCCAGAAGGAGTGTGGGTTTGGGGCATCACTCAAGGACTAAACAATGAGTACCACTGAGTGACTCATTTCCATTTCACAGAGCCCATTTGTTTTATCTGGCAATTAGCTTGCATCCTCTGTAGAAAACGACTCCATAAATACCACCAAGCTCCTAGCCAATCTCCCCTTTTAAATATATTTTAAGTGCATGATTAATACACTTTCCCAGCCCCTGTCTGGGACTGTGCGGGGAGGTCAGGGAGCAGGTAAATGAAAGAAAATGGCTTCACTCGGCATTGACTGGGCTATTAATCACTGCCCATTTTCTATAAATCACGGCAGATGGCAGAAACAGGCAGGTACTCGTGGGAAATGACACACTGTGCATGACGGGAATCGCGGATCACAGCAGACACTGGGAAGAGAAGAGGCTGTCCTCAGCAGAGGGAGGCTGTGGCACTGCACCTGTGACATCTCCACATGACAGCTCTCCCCTCTAAGAATGGATGTAAAAGTTTGCAGGAACCCTGGAAAATTCACAGCATCACAGCTGGGATGGATGAGCCCATCTGGGGATGGCTGCGCCTCTCACCAGGCACAGAGGCAGCAGAGGGGAGGATTTGCTGCATGTGGGTGGTGAGCATCGAGGAGGATGAGCCCTGTCTGTCAGCAACTTTTAACCACTGTGGTCAGGGACACCTTTAATCAGGGCAACAATTAAAAATTTTGCTCCTGACACTGAATGCTCGTGATTGCTTTGCCTCAGAGTAGATGGAAGTGGGAAACATGAGGGAAGAACTTAAACTGATGAAGTGAGGAGGACAGATACATCCTAAAATGAGCATGCATTTGGCAGCAGCATTCATCTAGGCATTTTCTGTGCCGTAGTTGTGGAGGGATCCCCTTTTTGTGCCTGGTAAATGCAGGCTCTTCCCTCCTGGAGTGGATGACTTTGTAATGCTGCCCTGCAAATGCTGTGGGAGTTGTGCTTCCCTGCATCTGTAGTGCATCTATGGGTGGTGCAAAGCAGCTACGTTGTTTTAGGAGGACAGACAATACTATATGTATAGCTGAATGAAAAGAGTATTTTATATGGAGGCTGTATGAAACATAAGGCAAATACAGATTATGGGCTTTCTTCTCCTGCACGTTGCCAGTCCCAGTGAAACCAGTTGAAATTATTCCTCACTGTATTTGGTATTTCTTCCACAGAGAATGTGATTTTTCCTGTCACCTCTCTTTTCTACCAGAGAGGCAGAGGGATGTGTTTTCCCCTCCTTTGATGCAAGGAGAGCTTATGTTGAGCTGATCGGTTTTGCTTTCCCATAGCCTTGCATTCCCCTGCTTACCCCAGCCAGACCTGCAGCTGGACACCCTTGATGTTGCCTGGCAAGGAGAGTGACATTGCTGCCCACAGCACCTCCTGCACAGCTCTCACCTCCAGCCCTGGTACACAACAGCAACACCTCCTGTTTTGCTGGCAAAATAGTTGGAAGAGCAAACTAGGCTGGCTGTCAGGGACTCCCAGTTAAGCCACCACCAGCAAGGACAAAATGGTCCAGATTGGGGAAAACCAGGATCATCTGCTCCAGGCTGGAGTCTGTCCTGCCAGCAGGGACAAGGATGGACAAAGGTGGGGGGATGGACATGGTAAGTGTATTTAAGGCTTGTGAAGGACAGCTTGTGTCTATCCATATGAAGTTTAATATGGAGAATGCTCCCTGAGGGATGTGGTGGGTAGTTGAGCATGCTGAGGTGAGTGTATGCTGCTGGGCATGGGTGTCACAGGGACTTGCAGGGTGACAGATGCAGAAAGTGAGCGGCAAAGTAATCCTGGAAGCATGTGACCAGCAAAGGAAGACACAGCCTCAAAGTAACCAAAAGGACCCATAAAGACAGCGAGTGGGAGATGTGAAGCAGAAGACATGTGAGATCAGGAGAGGAGAGATTAATATGCTGCAGCCAAGAAAGCTTTACATTGTAAAGCGCAGGCGTGGTGATGGAGAGGTTGGCATGGGGACTTCAAACAGCAGCTGGGTGGCCTTGGTGCTTGCTGAAGTCATCTTTCCCAGTCCAGGAGCTGCATGGGGATGTCGTGTGGCTCCTGCTGCTCCCACCAGCACAGCTGGATCGGGCGAGGAGGGAGGGCTGGTTGCCTCCACAGGCAGCTGTGTGCAGATGTTTTCCACTGAGGGAAGAGCAGTGAGGGCATAGTTTGAAAGGAAAGGGAAAAATCATTGCAGGAGCTGGAGAAAAACTGTTGCTGAAGGAAACCTTGCTCTCAGGCTGTCTGAAGCAATGCAGGGTGAAACCCCATTTTTTTGGCATCAATATTTTTCCTTCTGCTCAATGTTATTTAAACTGGATGTTTCTTACCCCAAACAAGCCATGTTTGGCTGCGCTGGACTCCTCAGCCGCTCTGCATCCCCACTGCCCTGGCTGTGGCTGGGCTGGAAGATCTGTAAGGAGAGTTGGTGGGGAGGGCTGGGTCCCCCACCCCTTCCTGATCCCCTCCCCAGCCCTCCCGCGGGCCTCACGGGAGCCTAATATTTGTGCATGTGTGTTTTAACACGGCATATGGTCTTCATTACATGCAGACTTCTCGCTTCCATAATTATACCATGATGGGAGTTCCTGTCAAAGCCATAAAGCAAATTCTCTTCCCCCCACTGTGTCCCTCCGCCCCCATGAGCTTTCCCCATAAAACTGGAAGGGGTCTCCAGTTTGCAAGGAGAACCTTCTCTCGCTGGTCTCAACGTTAACCCTTTGCCTCCTCCCATTAGGCAGCTGCTGGAGGAAAGCCCATGGGGCGCTTACCAGAAAAGGGGAAAGTGTTGTCCAGATTTTGGCTGTGTGAGAAAGAACAGAGAGAGCCAGCAGTGCCTAAACCGAGGTGGGGAGGTGGGGAGGCAAGCAGCAGCCTAAGCCAGTGCCCTTGTTGCCTGCTCTCTCACTATCCTTGAAGCGTGCCAAACCCACCCACTGCCGAAATACAAGCGCCTCTGGGTAGCGCATGGCAGCTGTTTAACAGCACGCTGCAACACTACCCTACAGTTTAGGACAGGAAATGAAGGCGGCTGCATCTGCAGGGGGAATTTAAGTGCACAGACTGCAATTACCTGTGCTGGAGTTTGGCCAGAGCCCTGCTCCTCCCAGCATCGCCACAGGGCTGGATACCGGCGGCTGGTGCTCAGGTGCTGTGGGGTCAAGCACAGCTCTGGAGGCTGCTTGGGGCCTTGTGGTTGATGCCCAAACCTTGTCTGGGGTGGATGGAAGCAGGAAAACATGGAGAGTTTATACACAAGAGGAAAATTCAGCTTTATTTGTATGTGTATGTGGGTGCTGCATTGAGAGGCATTGAAATGATGCAAATTAAGGCGCCCCTTTTTCGGTGATTGGCTAAAAAATAGGTCTGAACAGTCTGTAATTGCACTAGAAATAGTGAGTAATGGAGGAGGCAACTTCTCTCAACAAGTCTTTGTGGCCCCTAAGCCAGGGTGCTGCTGAGAGTCAGGAAAGAAACCATTGCTGGGGCTGCTCTGGCCTTTGGGGCCATTGGGATGCCCCCAGTGGGTGTGGGCCACAAAAGGCTTGCTCAGGGTCACACCAGAGATCCTGCTCTGTGTTCATCGTGACAGGAATAATTCTGTTTCCCACTAGGTGGTAGAGAAGAGCTTGGCTGAAAATCCTCTGGCTTCTCACAGCTGAGCAAGGAAGGGAGGTTGTATAAAACCCAAGACCTCTGTCTTAGCCAAGACTCAGCAGATCAAAATGTAAGAGAGGTGCCCCTGCAGAGAGCTGGGGGAGAGGTGAGGGGTGGACAGGGTGCTGAGCAAGGCATGGGTGCCACACAGCAAACACTGGCCATCACCAGCCACTGCCACTGCTGCACTGTGCATGGGTGGCACACTTTTTTGGACATCTGTGGGTATTTTATGATCCTTTACTGATTGGTCTTCAGGAATATCGTTTGAAATAGGCTGTACCCAATAAAAGAAAGAGGGGAGCAGGGGAAGTGTTCATGCTGATTGCATCTACCACATGCTAGTCCAGCATCACCACAGCCCATCTCAGGGCTGGTGAGCTTTCCCCACAAGCCTGCACTGCCTGCATAGCAGTGACAGTACCTTTAGTGTTTTCCACTGATGTTAACTCCCTGTAGCTCCCTGATTTTTCCCTCCCACAAGTCAAACACATATTCATTGACAGCAGTTTTAGCCAGGTGCAGGAGTTGTTCCAAGGTAGGATTCATGCCCAGCCTGGAGAGAGGGACAAGAATGTTGGCAGGAAGAGCCCTGACACCTCAAAAGGTGGTTTCATATTGAGATGTGCAGTCCTCTCAGCACCAGCCCAGGACTAGGATTCACAGCTGCCCCAGGTGACTGGTATTCTTGAGCTCCTTTCACACACCCTGGAAGTTCAGAGGAGTGGCAGTGGCTTAAAGAAGTCATACCTGAAGGCAAGATCAAAAACACCTGGCTCTTGCTGGACAGGTGTTCATCTGACCAGTGCTTAAATGGCTCTAATGAGGTAATTCTGCAGCTTCCTCCAGTCTGCATTACCCTTATCCTTACAGAGATTTTCTTGCTGTCTAACTTTAATCTTTTTTTTTTTTTTTTTTTTTTTTGCTGCACTCAATGTCCCTGGCTTCTTGTGCAATACCCCCTGGGCAGGAAAAGTGTTTTTCCTTTTGACTATAGTTTATTGCATATCTGCAGCCCACTCCCACACCTGCATTCAGACACCAGTGTTTCCTGATCTTACCTCTACCCCTTGCACACATCTTCTGTGTGCTTTTCCCCATTACCCAAATCTTCCTTGAGGTTCAGGCTCAGCAGACCCAGGCAAAGTGATGAATGAACCACAGATCAGCACCTAGGCCACTTGACTCCTGCTACACCAAAGACTGGCTTGAATTTTTGGTACCTGCTTGCTTTAGTTTGTGCTTTCCAGGCTTCTTTGTGGAAGCTGGACCCCCAGTGGGAGGTTGAGGCAGGGAGTGAGGCAGCAGCCTCAGCATTCCATGCTCTTCCCTGGCTCTAGTGTATCACATTTCACCTTAGGAATTTTTTTCACTATCTAAAATAATAGTTCAAAGGATGAAGGGTGACAGGTGCTGCAGAGTGGGGGTGTGTCAGCATCCCATCACTCAAATGTCCTGCCTGGATTTATATTTGCACACCTCTGTATTTCAGAGGAGGGTGGAAGCGCTTGCTATGTTTCTTTGAATTATCTGAAGTCTAGATGGATGAGCTGCATGTGATGGCATGAAAGCAGGGACTCTCTCTAGCACTTCTGGGCAAACTGGATGAATGGAAGCTGTGCTGCTCAGCAGTCAGGGCTGGTCTCATCCTGGAGTGCTTGTGATCCCAGCACTGCACTGGGATGCACAATGCTGGCTCATAACATTTTCCTAAGCACACCATTCTTGACTAGGAGGGGGTATGACAAAAGGTCTGACCCAGCTGAAAGTACCACCTTTCAATCCAAAGGTACCTGAAGTAAATTTGGCAGGTTTCTGCAGTTCTGAGGTGTTTTTTTTCACAGCATGAGGATTCAGAGGTAGTGTGTCCTGTGCCAAGTTGTCCAGGATAAGTGCTTAAATAGAAATAGCTCACTTTTCTTCAGATAGGCTCATGATAATGGTAAACATTTCCTAATAGAACCTGAGAAATGGTGGACCTGAATTTTAGGTGCTTTTTTTGTCAGTCAGAGGAAGCCTGAAGAGTAGTAACTGCCCTGTAGGGAAAGGTCCTCTTTCAGGAATATGCATCTCATGGGTCCAGAAGGGCAATAAACATGCAGCATGATGCTGCAGGTTGAACTGGAGGGCATTCAGCTCCCAGATGGCTCCACACTTCTGGACTAGTGACTGCCTCATGTGAAAAGGCGAGGTCCTGGAAGCCCCATTGTCTTGTGCTAAAATATGACACCACAGTCCCCATGTGCTGTGACCCTGGCCAGTGCATACTGTGCCAAAACACACTGTTAGAGTGAGATTTCCTCCAGGACAGACAGAAACACAAGCCTTCAGGCTCAAAGGATGATCGAGTTGAAGGAAGGAGGGTTGTGTGCTTTAGGAGTGGGATTATAGAACAAAGGGGTGTCTAACACGAACCCTGCAGGAAGTTTGTGCCAGGAGGTGCCTGCTGGTTTTGGGAGGCTCAGTGTGAACTACCCTGAAGCCACAACAGGGCAAGGCAGAGCAAGGACACATTTGAGACCTGGAGGCTGAGCCCCTTCAGACTATGTGGCTCCAGTCTGTGCATTGGGTCAAAGAGCAGAGAAGTCTGCAACCATCAGACTCTGTCCATGAGGAGAACTCTGAGTGGTTGGCAGTAAAGGCTCCTTGGGGAATTCAGTAGGTTTCACTTCTTCTTGACCACAGTTTTCACAATAGTTTCCAAACCTCCTGTTCCTGGGAGCATTCCTACATGCCCACACGCTGAGCAGTCCCCTCTGGAGCACAGAGAGAGGCATTTATTCTGCCTTAATTTGAACCTTCAAATCTCCCTTGGACAGGAACAATATGGAATAAACAAGGCTTGTGTTGAAACACAATCCTCCTCAGTGCTACAATGACCTAACTTGCTTCTCCTGTGGAGAATCTTGATACACTTTTTTCTTTAATGTATTAATCTTCACAAGATCCTTAGGAAGCCAGAAAATGCTGATGCTTCTCTCTCCCTCTTGTTTTTATGGAGACCAGCAGAGAGGAGTATGTGTGTGATGGAGGTGGATTGGACCAGAATTGACTGGAGTGAAGAGCTCGTGTTGATGTGAGGGCTTTTTTTCCTGTAAGGGAAGGTCTGAGGCTCCTGCTGGACTTTGCTCACTGCCCAGCACAGAGCAGAACTGGTGTCCTCCAGAAATGGAAATCAGCAGGTAGGTGATTTGGTGGTGTCCCTCTGCTCTTGGAGTATTACCAGCAGTTTTGGGGCTCCTGCTGCATGGCCTTGAGGCAGCTAGGCAGCCCTCCAAGCCCTACCTGCTCTGTTGTGGCTCTGACACAGCAGGATTTCTTGTCTCCCTTGTAATGTTTTGAAGTAAGGAGCTTTCCAGACAGTTGTAATGTCAAGTGTCCATGCTGGTGGGAAGGGTGTGAGAGGGGACCCTCTATCTCGGTGAGTGCTACCAGACCCCCCAAAAGGCTGAGAGCTTGGAAAGCATCCACACAGTTGATCACTTCTCTGAACTATCTGTGCTTCATGAGCCTCCAGCTCATGAATCTTGGAAGGAAAGGCCTTCTCAGGAGATTTGTGGTGCGTCCAGTCCCAGCTAGAAATACCACAAGAAAAGCCTCTCTTGGGGCAATCCCAGTTCTAAGCAGGAAATGCAGAGTGATGTGAGAGTGAGAAGAAATCCAGATGTGGCCATTATCTGCTTTATTTTACTCTGGGAAACCAAGTGGAGTATAGATTTGTCAAGTGTTATTCTTAAGCATATCTAGCCCTCGTGTTTGCCATCTATGATTGAGTCAGACCCACATATCAAAGCTCTGTGTGTGTGTGTCTGTGTCCGTGTCTGCATGCCTGTGTGTGGAGACAGCTTCCAGCAGATCACTTTCTGGTGCTTTTCTGCTAACAGGCTGAACAGAGCTGCTCACTCCCCCATACAGACAGAGCTCTGGCTCACACAGCTGCCTTTTGCACTGGCTTTTCTCCTCTTGGGCCAGTGTTGCATTTTTGAATTCCTTTGCCAAAGAGTGCTTAAATGTTTGAGTTTTTCAAAGTGAAGCAGTCTCTCCACATCCAAGCCTTTGTTTCCTTGCACTGTTGAGGAGTTTTCTTTGCAGTGTTACCTTGTTTGCAGTCCCAGCTCAGCCTGGGAAACACACAGCTTAGTTCAATGCTGAGGAAAGTAACTCCTTCCTTTTAAAAGGGACTACTTGGTGTGAGTGACAGCCAGCCAGGGGTGGGAGATATTTGCTGGATTTTGGAGAGTTTGGTGGTGAGCTCAGGCTCTGGAGCCATATTTGCAGGGAAGGAAAACATCCTGGACTTGTGAGATAAATAAGCCTGAAAACAAGTTTGGGAAGCATGTTATGACCTTGTGTGACGTTGGAGCTTGCAGTGCTCCCATATGAGCTTTGCTCTCCTTGGCTCTTGGTCTGTGGGGTTACTGTGACATCCTGGCTCTTGTGGTGCCAGGGAGCAGGAGGACATTATACACATGCCCACGAGCAGCCAAATCTTTATTAAACCTCGAAAAGATCATTAATCTCACCCAAATATTTGCTATTTCTAAAGTTTAGGTAGGGGGTAGATAGCTTCAGGTGTTTGGCAGCTCACACTTACAATTAAAACTAATAATAACAACAAAGTGGAACTGCTGGTCAAACTCCCCCACCCCTCACACACTTTTTTTGAGTGCATCCAGTTGGCCCCAAACCAGTACTATTCCCCAGCAGAAACTTTCCAGCATTTATTCATCACACACAGAGCTGACAAGTGCCTCCAATTCTCTGGTTACCAATGCACTAATGAACATCTGCTAGTCCTTGCAAGTTCAAGGACTTGGGCAGGGACTAGACTAGGGACTGAATTTCTCTGTGTGTCTGAATAAGGTAAAAAGGGGATTTTACATGAGGGCAGGTCCTTACTCTGCAGTTCCTCATGCTTCTCACATAATGGCTTCCAAACTCCAAACCCTTTGGTTAACAGCTGCTTCTGAGAAGTGGAGCTTTGAAGGATTAAATTTGTCTTGAACTATCAGAAAAACAAGAAATAGAGATCATTTTTAGATTGTAAGTAAGTTAAGCTATTCCAAGTCTAGCTAGTCTTTGCTGTTGCTAGTCCTGGAGAGCTTGAAAACTTCTGCCAACCATGCAATACCTTGCTTTGCTACCTCTTGCTAGTGGGAATGTAAAAATTGCCCAGCAATATATGCAATCAAACCAACCATCAGGTCCCATAATGAGTATCTCTGAGAGACAGATAATTACTTCTCCAAAACCTGGGAATATTTGCTCTGGAGACCCATCAAATAGCAAGATCTATCCTGTACAAAAAAAAATTGCTCTAGAGATTCTGCACTGTCACTTTATTTCTGTCACCGTTTTATTGCTGCATGTTACATACAGGAAGAAAATTCAGCTTTGACTCAACTCCTTGGATTATCAGTGGGTACAAATTGCAGTGGCATTTAACTCAGTCTTCTAGAAAGTCATTTATTTGTATTTAATAATTTCTGTCTTCCTTTACACCAGCCTTTTAACTCTCTCATTCTGTGCCTTGTCACTCATTACCACCCAGCATGCTGTTTCCCAGGGTCAAGCTAGTATGTGGAAATGTCTGGAAATGGAGAATGCAGCTCAGAGGAGTATGTGCTACCTCATGGGTATTGCTCAGCCATGCAAGGAAACCTAAGAGCTCTGAAAAATAAGAAAGGTACATGTGAAAGTTGATGCATTTAACCACTGGGGCACCTCCTATAGGAGGTCACTGTCAGCACTTTTCTTGGAGGCTGGAGCCATCTGTAGGTGGCTGGTTACAGGTGCCTGTGCAGGGCAGTGGTGTCAGTATGAACTGCTGTGCAGCACACAAATCATTTCTGATGAAAATTAAACACCCAAAAAAGAAATTCCACTACCAATGGAGTGAGCAAATCATGCACAAATGACTAATAAATAGCACCGCAATCTCTCCTTAAGCTGTGATTTATCTGTCTGGAGACTTATTAAAGAAATGTTCCTGCTGTTTGCACAGTTTTTATGATGGTGCTGCTTTTTGACCCTCTTG
Source organism: Lanius collurio (assembly GCA_020086605.1). Lineage (NCBI taxonomy): Eukaryota > Metazoa > Chordata > Aves > Passeriformes > Laniidae > Lanius > Lanius collurio. Next base: position 7,026,944 of record JACBWW010000014.1, read on the forward strand.
AGTGTCAAAGCCTCTTTCCCTGCTCTGGCAGTCCCAGAAAAAGCCCCACACCTCCCCTCCACTATGCAATGCCTGTGAGCAAGTGCACCCACACCAACACCCTGGCCCTGCTCTCTCCCAGCCTCACACGGTTGCTCTGTGCTGCAGTGAGATGCCCGTCTTGTGGCCTGTGCCAGTGGAGGAGCTTTCTGTGTTTTGTCTCCTCTTGATCAAGCACAAGACTCAAGGGCATGGCAGGAAGCTGAGTCAAAGGAGGTTTAGGTTGGATATTAGAAAAAGGTTCTTCACCCAGAGGGCATTTGGGCAGTGGAACAGGCTACCCAGGGAAGTTACCACAGCACCGGTCTGAGTTCAGTAAGTGTTTGGACAATGCTCTCAGGCACATGGTGGAATTCTTGGGATGTCCTCTGCAGGGCCAGGTATTTGATTTGATGATCCTGATATATCCCCTCTAACTCAGCATATTCCATGATTCCCTTTTCCAGGGTTGTTGCATCCCTGCTGGGGGAGCAGCTTATGCAAGTTCTCTCTCCTTCCCACCCAAGTCTGCCTGGACCAGTAACATTTGGAATGTGTCAGGCTGTTTTGGGCAAAGCTGTGGGAGCAGCTGCCTCACTACTCTTGACCCCTTTTCTGTCAAGAGCTTTCTCTGCACTCTGCAGTGCACTCAGAAATACTGAGCTAAGGCCAGACAGAGGAAAATCTCAAACACACGACTTCAAAAATAAATAGTTTTTTCTTTCTTTTGGATAAAATGTGCACTTTGCATAGCTGGCTCATGAGTTCCAGCATATTTGGGGTCAGCCACACTTTGAGGTGCAGTGTCCTGCTGACATTGTTGGATGATGGGGCAACAAACCCCTACATGTCTTTTTGATGTGTGGGACATGACAGAAGCAGCTAAAGCTGTTCTGACTCATCCCTCAAACATTTCTGACATCAAAGTGTAGACACACGCAGTGCTGAATGGTCAGGACTGTGCTGAATCTTTTCTTACTACTGTCTGGGGAAAAAAAAATATTTAGTGCCAATGAGGTTGATTTTCACTCGGACAGTAGTTCACCCTGTAGAATATACAGTGTTATGTGACATGTAAAATTGAGGTATGATCTAATTTAGAGGTTCCTGCCCTCCTGATGAGATAAACATCCAATGCACATAATCCCCTTTTAATAATTAAAACAGTGGAGTATTTAGAAAATCCCAGTGTTCAGAGTAGGAAATGGGAGGGAGAAAAAGGCACCTGAGGTTACAGCTTTCACTGCCCTTTGCAGTGCAGGACAGGGAATTTTTGCACTCATGGATGTGTTGTCCCTGATCCATTGGTCAGAATTGTCTCCAGCCTTGAGCCCCTGTGTGGCACCAGCTGCGTAAGCAAGTCCAGCTGCCCACCTTCCTCCTCTCTCCCCATGGCTGAAGGACCATCCCAGGAACCTGCAATGAGAATTGGCTTCCCAGATGTTCCCAGGTCTGCACACACGAGCTACACTGCACGTTGGATTGTCACATTCCTGGCTGCAAGTACATCTGCAGAGCCTGAAACATTGTGCAGCAATGCTAGGAACAGACAGATCCAGCAGAAATTAAGTTAATTTCATAAAAAAATTCACGCAGGAGAAGCTCTTCAAAAAGTCAGCAAAATCTCTAGATCAGCTCTGTTTACTTCTTTTAAAAAAAATTGTTTCAAAATCACAACTCTCTCTGTTTGGACCTTCAGGAGCATCATCACCCTTCCAGCATCAGCTGGGTGGGAGCCAGGGCTGTTGGGAACCATCATCTGGGCTGGGATCTGTGCTCTGGCTGCCCAGCTGTGGTCATCAGCTCCCAGTCCCAGTGGGGTCCTGCCCTGGGGCACAGAACACACACTCATACCCTGACAAATACATGCAGCTGAGAAAGGATAGAAGTTCCCTGCTTAGTGTCTGCTGTCAGAAAACACTCCTCCACTAAAATTGAGCCATCCCCATGGGAGTGTGTCAGTTTGGACAAACTTAAGTTTAGGGGGAAAAAAATCAGAATAACTCATTTCAATAAATTCACAGCAGTCAGCTGTCAGAATGGCACATTTCAAGTCTTCAGTCTCAAATGCCTTCTCTTTGGCACCACTGTGCATTAATGTACACCAGAGTACAAGTTCTTACATGAAATAAGGCAAAATGAATTACGAAACAGAATAATACTATACAAATCTGGACTGGAATAAAAACATGGAATACTCAAAATATGAAATATACATGAAATATAAATATAGTGGAAAGGAAAAGAAAATAAATAATCTAGAAATGCAAACAAATGCTTCAGTTGACCTGAAAGGAAGTGTTTCCAGAGTATTGTTTTGTAAGGTATTGTTGATGAACCCAAATTTTTCTATTCAGTTTTTAGTCTTATGTCAGAAATCCTAGTTGGAGGGAAATACAGGGCAACAGATGCATGAATGTTTTTATAAACATACACAGATATAACTACACTTTTATTCTATTTGTCTCTTTCCTTCTTTTTCCTACCATTCTGGAAACTGAAGCTGTTTTTACTTTCTATGACAGATTTAATTACAAGACAGTTAAGTGACCCAGTTACTCATGAGAGGTTTTGATCATCCCATGGATGAAGGGACTTCAAGTTCCTTTTATTTTTTCTTCTTGTCACAGCCAGGGCAATGACAGGGATTCTGGTGGTAGCATCCCTTTGCCCAGGAAGGTGGGGAAGGTTGACCTCTTTCCATTTCTTTGCTTCGGGGGGACTTTGGTGATCCACAGTCATTGTGTTGGTCCCTGTGGCTGTGGGTGAATCCGACCTGCACTGCAGGCACTAAATATAGTACTGGCATCCACGAGTGCAGCTGCTGAGGTTTTGAAACTTTTTTTCTACGGCTTAAGAGAGACAGGTTGCTACTTTTTTGGCCTGAGAGGATGAAACAATATTTTACTGTAAACAAATGTTAAGTAAAACCCCTGCATCCAGTAGTGATTCTCCTGCATTCCCACAGGTCAAGGACAGGGTGTCTATTTGAAGGTGGATGTTTCCTAATGTGCACTCGTTGGTAACCTAAAGCAGGTTTATGACAGAGCCAAGATCAGGCATTAATGCAATAGACTGGTAATTCAATCACTTTATAGAAGTTGATCTGTCCTTTTTATTACAATTATTGTCAGCCCGGGTGTTTCGTTCCATCACTGAAAATAAACATCATTTATCATACTTGTAAAGATTAGCCCCTGACAGCTCCAGCTCTGCTTTGCATAAATGTGTATTAATGTCGGCTCTGTCTGAAGTGGAGAGAGAAGTCTATATTTCACAAGAATGATTAGACAGTGTCACCACTGCTTTAAGTAATGTCTTATCATGACGGATAATCAAACTGTGAAAAAAAAACAACAAAAAAAGGCAATTTATTGCATATACATTTTTTGCTTTATTGGGCTGAGAAATAGCAATAGTTTTGCTACTGCATTTTTGACGTTTGTAATGTCCAGTTTCAGGGCTGGTGATGCTTCTCTGGGTTTCAGGGGGTACATGGTGTTTCAGCTTATCAGCCGACCTCTCTGCAAGGCTGCCTTGAATCTTCCCATTTGAAGACCCAGGACTCAACAACTTTGCCAGACTTTTAGCAGTCTGCACCTTGGGCTGAGTTAAATTTGGAAAGTTTCAAGCTAAAATGTTGATGACATTGGTTAGAGTGAGATTAAGGGAAAATATGAGGCTCCGACTGAAATACTCTTACAGACATTTTCCAGAGAAGCTTTAGGGCTCCAGGGTCTTGGAGCAAGACCTCAACAGTTGGCATCTGCCTACCCTCAGGTCAGGGCTGCACTTTTGCTGCTCCCATCTAATGCACCCACATTAACTGCAGGAAAAAACAGATCTGTTTGTCAGTGTGTACTTTAGACATGTTAGAGCTCAGGAGCTGAACTCTGTGTGTTTGAGGTCTCAACTGACAGGAGGGAAGGAACCCTGTTCCAGTGACTGTGTCTCCTGGCAGTCACCATGGAGGATGTCTCTCTAGCATCCAGAATGAAAGCAGCTAAAGACACGAGCTGAAGTCTCTCTCTTTGCCAGTTAAGCCAGGGCAATGCCAAGAATGTTCCCATGTCACCTGAACCGTTCATTCTCTGAGAGAGAACTGCACATGGGCACCGATGTCCGTGACACGCTGACTGTGAGTCAGCTCCCTGCTGCAGTGCACAAAAACAGCTCTGCGACTTTTGTGAAGAATGTCAGAGCTGAAGCAAAGTCCTTATCATCAGTATCAGAGCTGGTATTGGGCCTATTTAATCAGTTTTAGAAACTGAAGAAGCAGCCCAACCCCGTGTGTGTTTTCAGGTGCCATTTATGTTTTGCTGAAGTTTGAGTAGTGCCTATGATTTCTGGGCATTACATCTGGGTTTTGTGAAAGCCCCAGGCTGTGGAATAAGGGTGCTTTTGTGAGAGTATCTGCTTTCATTCTTGCTGGTTTTAAAAAGTAATTTCCAAAGTTTATGCCTTCAAGGGGGAAAAAAAAAGGCACACAACAGCTTGGAGGCATGGATCCTCAAAAGAAAATGTCAAATAAAACCTTTTATTTATAATCTTATAATTTCTGAGACAGCCACCTTATTTTGGAAGACTTGTGTTTGAGATCAGTGTTAATTGAAGATGACACCTTAAAATTAGCTCACTGCAGAAGTATCTCATTGAATTAGATCCTAAAGGAGCAGTAATACATTAAGTACCATATATGAAAATAAATAAACCTCTTCCCTGCATAACTAATAGCTACTTCTGCTATTAAAGCTGAAGCATTTAAAGCACTGGAACTATACTGAGTGCTTATACTGCTATTTTTTCTTTCTTTTTTTTTCCCTTTTAATGACAGCCCCAGTTTATTTCCTTTCAGACTACAGTTACCTCTAGTTTTACCTCCTCTGCTCTGATTTGGTGCTGCTGGTGATACAAAACACACTGTGGCACAGCTTTGTGTTTGCTAAAGAACCTGAAACTTCACTCTGGATAAAACTGAAAAAAATAAAAAAAGCTAAAGTAGTGCAGGTGAAGGAGCCAGTTGGTGGTGGTGGAGGGAAGGAGTGGGTGAGGATGGCACTGGGACCATTAGCGATTGAAGAAATGCTGATTTTAGCCAGTGGTATTAGCAACTGGCACTTTTTAAAGTGCTAAAAGCCTTGGACACAGATTACCATGTGCATATTTCAATTTCCTTTAAATCCAGGGAGATTTTCTGTTAAGCACATTCTCTCTCTCTGACTCTCTTTTTTTTTTTTTTATTCGGCTAGATTGTGCTTGATGGGGACTGTTAACTGAATGCAGCATATTATATATTACTTCAATAAATCACCGACAGCCGAAGCATTCAATATCATGCAGAGCAGTAATCAGGGGAAGTCTTAATCATACTTTAAATGGTTTGGATTTATGCTCTGCTTTCCATGGGCTACTGCCACTGCTGGAAAGGCGCAGAGGCACGGCTCCGTGGTGGCCCGCCAGGACCTGGCCAGCTGGTGCCAGGGGCTGGGAGCCCAGCCAGGATGCAGGGTGTCTGCCAGGGGTGCAGTGCTCGGGCCAGCGAGGATGAACAGCCTCCAGGGCTGTTCCTGGAGCTGTTTGTACCCATGCAATGGTCTCTTTAGATTGCCTGGGCATTTTGGTGTAAAAAGATGTCACCCTGACAATGTAAACAGCTGCTCTTATTGCATCAAGGTTGTACAGATGTACGGCAAGTCCTGGCTTTGTTTTTACTGAAAAAAATGTATTTTACCATGGAATTAATTTTTTAAAAAAATCATCAGATAAGAGCAAAACCAGCTGCTATACTCCTTTGCCATTTGTATTATGTCCAGGAGATTAGAAGCACCTCCTGGATTTTTGTCAGGGAGTGGGAGACGTAAAGAGGAAGGGCTGACTTGAAAAAAACTAAACAAGCCAAAAAGCCCCTTAAATATAATTTTTAACTTATGACTGGTGACCCACCGAGGCTCTCCATGAAAGTATAACATTCCAGCTGGGGTCTGTGGGCACGAGGTCCGTGCAGGTCTCATGGAGCTGGGTGCCAAGTGTCAGCCCACCGGCTGCTGCCGGTCGGGGATGAGAACCTTCCTTCCCAGCACCGTCACACGCCCGACCTTCACCTTCACCCTTGCAACGATGTACAGATGTGCAGCGACATCATCTGTCTTGGCTACAGGGAGACATCACGGCAGAAAACAATAGCCCCTTTTGAGGGGAAGTTAATCATTTTGGTTAACCTGATGGCCTGGAGCACGGCACAGACGTGAGTGCAGTCACTGGCCATCAGCATTCGCTGGGGACAGGGACATTGTGCTGCCGGGTGGGAGGTTAACAGGCTTGTTAAGCACATCTGGCTGGGAGAGCCCTGGGCACACTCTGAGCTGCTTTCCCAGCTCAGAAATACTCTGCAGGCCCCCTCAGCTGGAGAGAGTGAGTCTCCCTTCCACCCCAGTGTTAAAAGTAGTCAACTGCCTCCACTGTAAATTACTGCTCTAGCAGTGGAAATTTGAACTAGACCCAAGTGGAGCAGAGATGCAGTATCTGAGATGGTTAAACAATGGTCCTGTGCACAGGAAACTCTCCCATAATGGTGGATTTAAGTTCCAAGGAGCTTTGGTATCTGACCGTTGGGTTCATCCCCTCCACCCCCCATTTTGTTTTTCATTCAATTCCATGTTGTTCATGTCTCTTAATAGGGCATCCTTCATTATCATTATCCCTAATAGTGGTTTATTGTATTAGTTACAGTTAATTTAAATGTTACCGAAGCATTGAAAACAGATTGCAGATGTTTTGAAACAGATGTTATTTTAATGTTAAAACAAAATCATGAATATTTATGGATCATTATTGCCTGGGTTGAATTAAGCTCTTTAAATAGTAATGTATGGGTTTAATGTCTTTTGAAGGAAATGCTCCAAAAAAGGTGAATGGAAAAACACTGTCATATAAAGATGTATAAATTATTTCTTCTGGCAACACTGAGTTTTTCCTCTATGAGCAGTCAGAATTAATTATTGTTGTATTACCAAACCAGGTACCGTTCTTGTTCTCTAGCTGAAGACAATTGTTTGAGCTCAGAAACACCTATTGAACTCTGTTTCACAGTGAAGGGGCCCACCTGCTCCCTGCAAGCAGAGCTTAAGTTGCAGGAATATTTTGGAGTCATCAGCTTTAAAGGAAAATAAGGTGAAGATGACGCAAGCACACAACTCACTTGGTGTCAGTCTTTCCTACAGAAACACAAAGAGGGTTTGTTAATGCTGCATGCAGGCTTTCTCTGCTTGAGTCATATTTCTTTCTTTATGGAGATGGAGTTAGTCTTTAAGGCTGCAGCTCAAAATGGCCTTTCATTCATTGCAAAGTTATTTAGTTATGGGTAGGTAACTCTGAATGACGTTTCTACTTCTTGCACTTTATTAGTTGATCCTAGCTGCTAAATGACAGGGAGAGATCAACATATTATGGCAGGGGAGTTCAGTTGTTTTGGCCAGTTTTAGATGGGGTCCAACCTGCTAGAGTTGGAACTTTGCCTTTGAGATGATGAACTCAAGGGACGTTGATGATGATTAACTCAAGAGGAAAGGGAGTGAGATAATACAGTGGAAATTTAAAAATAATAGGTCTATAAACACAGGGATGATTTCCTCCTCCACAGACAAGCAACAAACACTTCCACTGCCTCAGGATGAGTCATGTTCTATTTAGAAGAGGAACAGCCCGAGCAGTAGTTTGTCAGCACTGAGTCTGGATGATGCTGGGGTAGGAATGGTGTAGGCAAGGGGACATGCAGCCACAACCCATCTCACTGTACTTTGCTCGTGTCCACTGGGACTATGTGCTCTAACCTGCAGCATCGAGTCTTTGTCCTTTGTTTTTTTTTTTTTTCCCCCTCCAAATTTATACTTTGGAGGAAAGCCTGAGTTCTGAAGCTGGCAGAACTCCTTGTCTCCAGTCACAAAACCCCTGAGCAGATGGGCACAGGTTTTGGCTAACCACAGTGGCAGTTGTTGAGCATTAAGGTCTGTAATGCCATCCAGGAACATCTGAGCATTCCCCTTCTCCCTCGGCCAAGGGGAGGGAGCACCTCCCATGCTGCTCAGGTGAACCTCCAGCACAAACATCTCACTGCTGCCACAGTGCAGGGGTTTGTCCCAGGGCCTCAGGACCTGCATGGTCAGGAAAGGAAGCAGCAATGTACCAGCCTTTCAGCTTCCAGTGTGATGTAGGTGTAGGGGTCACAGGAGAAGTGCTGAGGAGCTGCACATTGCATCTTACTTCTGCTCTAAGCAGAGGCAGAGCAGATGTGACTGGAAACATCAGACTTTGCTTTGCTTTCCAGAAGTTGGTCAGGCAAGTTTTCTATTGTGGTTTAGTCTTTTGATTTAAAAACCATACTGAGAAATCACATACATCCAACTGAAGAGGTGTTCCTTCAACAGCTTGGACTTGCAGTTTCACTGCTTTCATGTCCCAAGGACCACTAAAAGTCTGGTACAGTACATTATATTCAGTAGACTGCCAGAAAGGGAGTTCATTTAGTTTGATGACAGATTAATACTGATTCACAAATTAATTTTGTCTCTTTGTATATCAAGGGTGTCCGCAACTTATTTAATTTGTAATAAATATAATTATAGAAATGAATGAGCTATCAAGATTTTTAAAGTATGATCCATCAATGTTGGCATGACTTGTAATCCTGGTCATTATAAATAAAATGGGTCTTTTGCAATATGGAATGCAATTTTCCCTGTAGTTTGTCTCATTATTTTCTGACATGTGGGTTAATATTAAATTACAATGCCTTAATTTTCAAATCAGGGCTCAATTTGTAAATAAGAGGTTAATAAATAACCTTTCCAGCTGGAGGCCTTATTGTGACTTCATTAAAATAAACTTTTAAATGAGATGAAGCCTTGATGGTACCCACATTGTCTCATCCAGTACATTACAAAACAAAAAAATAATCTCCTATGGCTGCCAAGAAAACCTACCCAAAGTCATTGTGCCTCCAATATATTCCAATGGTCTTTTAAATGTCCCACATAACTGGGCTGTACCCTGATTTGCTCCATCTCCTGCTTCCTGACACATGGAGCACATACCAAGTCACCCTTCTGTGTGTGTGACCTTCAGCACACTCTGAAGGCTCCAGGTGGCTGCTGTCACACGTTGCTGTACATCTTAGTGGTCTTTCAGTGGATGCAGCTTGTCACTTCTGACACTAAGCTCAGACCTACTCTGCTTCTTTGTCTGCTTTCTGCTGCATTTCATGTGAAGTTTCGAGAGGATGTTGGGAAAAATTTCTTCACTGAAGGGGTTGTCAAGCATTGGAATAGGCTTCCTGGGGAAGTGGTGGACTCACCATCCTTGGAAGTGTTCAAAAAATGTGTGGATGTGGTGCTTCGAGACATGGTTTAGTGATGGATTTGGCCATGTTAGTTTTATGGTCATTCAGGTTTAATGGACTTTATGATCTTTGAGATCTTTTCCAACCTAAATGATTCTGTCATTCTCTAATGCTCATAGTCATGAGCTTGAAGTAGCCACCCGGAAACAGAGGCTACACGAGAGTAAGAGAATAAAAGCAGGTATTTATTTGAAGGGCCTTCAAAGGTACATCCTGGGCAGTCAAAAGCCTCTGAGGGGCTCCACCCAAGGTGGACACTGAGTCATGGGTTCTTCACACTTTTATAAGTTTGGTCCATTTGCAAATCAGGGTTATTTCTCCAATTATAATTTCAGGCAATGATGTAATTACCCCAAGTTTGTTCTCCCTGTCAGAGGCTTTAGTTTATATATTTTGGGGCCTGGGACAACAAGGTGTCCTTGAGTTCAGGTGCAGAGAGGGTTTGTTATGCCTAACCAGCATGAGAGAACAGCAGCTAACAGGCTATATGGAGTTTCAGAGTTACACACTAAGCAGTACAGGATTTGAAAAATATGAAAGTTAAAACCTAAGGCATCAGTTGTGTCTCTCATTACAACTTCCACTGAAAAAGAAAATACTTTTCTCAATGGTGCCAGGTTCTTCACAAGAATTTCATGTTCTGAGAGGGATTTCCACAGCTGCAGAGGTGGAAGGAAAGCTCTGACTTTTCCATTGGAGGCACACAACTGTGACTGGCATTGTTTGGGCCCTGGACCTAAACTAAGTTGGTTTGTTCTTTTTCCCATTGCTGGTTGACCAGCTTGACAAAGGCCACTTTCCTGATAAAGGGGAGGTTTCCCCTGAGAGAAAAGTAACATATGCAAGTTTATAAATAAAAACCCCCAAGCACCCAACTCTAAACAAGAACTCCAGGATATGGCAGGAAAACTCAAAAAACCCCAGCCCACTCTTAAAAGAAGCAGCAGGTTGCTCTGTGAGACAGAGGCTGAACTAGTTTTGCACGAGTGCTCTGTGCTCTGTGAGAAAATGGTAGGGTCAAAATTTGTTGCCTTAAGAAAAAAAAACAAATTACCAAAAAACCCAGGTCATTTGAGGATTCCCCCCCCCCCCCAATTTGAGTAGTTTTCATTTACTCTAATAGAGAACACTGACACATGTATACAAGACCTAGTTCACAATTGCAATCTGATGGTTCTCCTGATATTTTTAGTCAAAAAATGTAAATTTATTTTTTAGTCAAAAAAATGTAAATTTATTTTTATTAGTACTAAAGGTGTTTGAAATATCTTAAAATAATAAACCTCTTCCTCTCTATCACTGGGGTTTATTCTGAGGGGAGAAAATATTGTTCACTGGTCGTACTCACAAAAAAGCCATTTCTAAGCCCTGCTGAATCTGTTGGAACATCTGTGGGCCAGTGCTTTGCCTGAAGGACTTTGTCAGCACTTAAATAAGGGCTGGGAAAGAGGTTTTACTTCAGCTAATCTAATTGCAACACAGTACAGTATTTTGTGTGTTAACTGGAATTATTTTAAACCCCGCTAAAAATGTGGGTTTTCCTGTCAAAAGGAGGGATGATGCTAATCTAAAAGGCCCTCAGCCTCTCACTTTGTTTTACACCTTTTCCTTTGGGGCATCTGCTCCATCCTGAATTCCTGCAACTGGAACAACTCTGTAGAAAGAGCAGGAGTGGAAAACAACTCCATGTGAGCTCCTTAGAGATTTAACTTTTTCTGGTACTGATTCACCTGTGATGAAACCAGCCCAGCTCTCTGCATAATAAATCTTTTTTAAAAAAAATGTAAATGACAGTTAAAACATTATTGAAGAAATGCACAGATTATAGTTTAGTTGAAAATCTTTTTGATGTCACTTTTTTACAAGACTACTTGAGAAGTCATGTCTCAGCCCCATGGTCTTGTAAATTCAAGGTTTAGATATGGAGAGTTTTTAGGATAAAGTTGTTGATGTATTATTAGTATGTGTTAAATTTTGGGAAAGCTTTTGAATGGGTTCAGATTTTAAATTACCCTTATAATTTGGGCAAATACAGACCATTTTTTGGAAGTGTTCAATGACCACAAAGCTGGCTCTCCTCTCTGAGAAAAGCTTCTCAAACACATTGATGTCATTGGTGCTTTCAACATATAGACCACTGCTGATTTGTTCAAAATGCTCCCACTTATTTCCAGTTAATGATGGAAATGTTGGGATCTATTTTATTTTTTCCAATTAAGTAGAAACCTTCACCTGGCTCAGCCCCAGTTTCTATTCCCTGAAAACATTTTTCACAGTCTCTGACGAATCTCCTGACATTGCTAAGACGAGTGATTATTTCCTGAGAGCTCCTCAAGCACGGTGAGACCTGTTTGGTTCTTGGATGGCTGCTAACAAAGAAATTCACTGGCCTGCAGGATGTGATTAGGATCACCACGTGGAGCACCCTCCTCAGCCGGTGCTGGTGCTACAGGCTGTTCAGCCTTTTGGACTGCAGAGCAAAACTCATTTTCTCACCCCTCCTTAAGATCTCCCAGATACGGTTACTCCACCCTCCTTCAGTGCCTGGAGTGATGTTTAATCCTCTGTGCATTTCATCGAATTTCACTTATCGTCATTATTGATGAGTGACACAGAGGTTAAACGATTCGCATCAAGACATTTTGCTCAAAAAAAAAAAAAAAAAGAATACATCAGTTTTGAGTCAGGGGAGACACTTTGCTCAGATGCCAATCAGATGGGTAAGTGCAGCAGGCAGGTACCTTCTCAGAGGGCTGCTTTGCCAATTGGGAAAGGGCCCAGTGAAGCCACCCGGAGATTACCAAGTTCTCGCTCTACAGTAACAGTGGCAGAAAGGGAGAAGCACGTTTGTTTCTTGCAGCTTGGCTGAGCTGCAGAGCCTGGGAGTGCCTCTGCTCTGAGCTCTACAGCCAGGGGCAGGATGCTGGTGCTGCCAAAGGGTGGGGCAGCCCACCTACAGACTCCAGGCGTGGGGCTGGAGCGCCTTTCCCAGCTTGCTGCGAATCCATCCCAGCTGTGCTCCTCGGCTGCTGTCACTGCCCTGGTCACTTCCCTCGGAGCAGGTGGCTGAAGCTCTCCAAGTGCCCTACAACTGCGGTGCCACCGGTCACACCACCTTTCCAGGGGATGGCTGCTCGCACGACTGGTCCACTGAGTAGTGGTGGAAAAGAGGTAACAGAGGTAAACATGGTGCTCTTGTTCCAGAAGTCCTTTGTGTGAAGCTCTACAGAGCTAGATTCTTAAAAAACAGATCTCTCTTACACCCTCTTTGTTTTGTTTTTGTCTCGGCTAGTTACACCTCATGGCCTGTGGAATTTTCCAAGTGGAAGACACACTGGGAGAATCAAAGCCATGAAGAAAATTAGCCCTCCTTTGTCCAGAGTTTTGCTTCCTTCTCTCCTGCTCTCCTCATTTCACTTGATGTATTTTAACCACTATCACCACTCTGTAGTACAAACCCTGGTGCTTTGGCCATCCAGCTATCAAATGTGTGCTCTTCTTCTGTGTGATTCACTCTGCAGGTGTCAGGAAAGCTGTTCCTCGTGCTCCTGAGTCAAAAAATGCAACTGTCTGTCTGTCAAAGCCTGGCAGAGAAGATGTTTGTATGGGCAGAGCATGCTGGGGTCCTTCCCAAAGAGGAACAGAAAAGGCATAGTGACAGGGGAGAGGGGACATTTGTGGAGGTTGTTTTCATCTGCACTCTTTCTGTACAGTGAATGGAGAAAGGAAAAAAGAGAGTCCTTTAGAAGACATTCAGAGCATCAAACCCAGCTTCTGCTTCAAAGTCTTTCCTTAAACATCCTTTTTCTATGAAGACTATCCTGGGCTGTATTTAGTAAGAGTTAAGGCTAGACAGAGGAATGTAGATCACAGATTTATGTAGCCCCATTCCTGGTGTTTCCTGGTGCAGGAGCTGCCTTTTGTGATGTGCTGCTATGCTTTCTGCTGCCTGCTGATACCACCATACACATGATGGTAAAGGTGGGATGGTAAAGCAGCCTCTGACAGACAAAGGTTATCAGCCAGAATTTGCTTTTTGGTAAGCCATTGACACTTGGAGAGATGTTTTCAGCAAGTGCACTGTAGTTGTGTGCAACAGCTCTTCCAGAGGTGACAGCAGGCATGCTTCTATGCCCCCGACATATCTGCCTGAAAGGTCAGTGTGGAGAAAATGGAAAGAGAGAGATCAAGGGATGCATGTAATGAATCAGAAGTGCTGGTGCAATTGGAGGAAGCTACACTAGTCACAAACCCTCAGAATATGTGAAAACATTGCTTTGTTCTTTTTTTTTTTTTTTTATACCAAACATATTTAATATGGCCATTTCAAGTTTTACATGAATCATAAATCAAAGAGAAATAAGTGTATTGGCCACAATATTGGTTGTTTTGTAGCTTCTAAATTTCTTAAGTGTTAGGTCATTTTACTTACAAGTTAAATGGCTGTCTGCAAGAGGCCTTGGTTGGTCATAAATTGTCCTTCCAATAATATAAACCACACCATTTGTTTACAACACGTATGCGCTTCCAAGTAGATCCAACAGCTCGTAAAAAACAAGAGCCCCTATGTCATCCCTACAGAGACCACTGCAATAAAGAGCTGTTGGAATGACTTGTACTCAGTAAGTGCAATCAGATCCAGCAACAGTAGCTTTTATGGGCTTTTTTCTCCCCTCCAGGAAAACCTGAGATATTAGTGTAATATTAAAGAGCTGTGATGGTTTTACCCAGGGTGGGATCTTACTCTTCTTATGCTCCCACTGGTTTTGGGAGCGGATTGAGGTTAACACTCACCAAAGAAGGTCAGAATCAGACCTGTTAGGATGGTTTGTTTTCATAAGGGATATGATTGATTAAAAAGAAGGTTAATTGAATATTATGCAGCTGCCACAGTAGTATAAACTCCAAGCCCTGGCTTATAAACAACATTTGTTGCAGAAGGGTTATTACCTGCTTACAATTGGAGCAATGAGCCTTTCATTCCTTGTTTATTCCAGGATGGTGAAGCAGTAAAAATGCACATGCTGGTACATGACCTCAGGTGGGCTCCTAGGAAATCTTAGCCCAGTTTAAGTAATAAATATGTTCTCACACAGGCAGAGGTGTGCCCTGATTGAACTCTGAAGTGAAACACCAACTAAAAGCAGCATTTGATCTAGATTAGAAACCTACTTTAAGTGTTTGAAGTAGAAAAGCAGTAGGAGCTGATCTGAGTCTCCAAAGCCTTTTGTCAATAGAAAAGATCTGAACAATTTCCTTTTAATAATATTACTGCATTTTTATTGTGATTTCTGTAGTTCTTGGACAGTACAGAGGGGTGTGATATTTATCCAATGGATTTACAGACTAACAGGATCATTAACACATTCACTGACTCAACCTCAGATCATGCTGAGTGACCAGATCGGTGTAAGAGATCCACAGGAGCACAGGATTCACCTAGCCCCACTGGAGAAGCCATCTAAGCTGGCTACTTGGGGTCTCTGTAATCAGCGAGGAGAGTGACACATGTCTTTCAGAGGAAAGTCCACCCCATTCTAGGTATCTAAAACAGGAAAGATTAACTTCCCAAGAGGGATGTGCCAATCTCTTGCCATGGACCTTGAAGGAAGCTGGAGGGCTCGTCCCATATGTGGGAACCCTGAAGATAGGATGAGGGTTTGTCCCATGTGTACCTGATTTTACGTACCTGATTCTGTCAATCAGCTCAGGAGGGATCCTGCAGAGAGGAAAAGGAGTGCATCCCCTTCAGTGGCTTCTGCATGAAACTGCTGGTTCATTTGCACCAAGTCTAATTCACTGATTCACTGGCCAACTGCTTTGCTCAACAGCTTCCATTCCAAACTCATTGCTGTGCCCATGAGGATCACCTGTGAAAAGCCTCTTCACCCTCCCTTAAGGCTCAGCCCTGTCCACACCAACCCACCTCTACAAAAACACGTTGAAAATCAGTCTCTTGAGTAGCTGAGCTAACTCCTGCTGCAGCCAAATTAAATCTTTCTCATCCACAGGCTGGACGAGACTCTAACGAGATCACAACTGATGTATCTATCAGTTGCTCACCCAATAATTGCTTCCCATCACATACATAATGCACAGATTAATTTCTCCTTTCTCCAAACCCAATATTCAATTTGCCACTGTCATGGCCCATCAGAGCTCTGCTAATCTGTCCTACTTCTGTCTCCTTTTGGACCACGACCAAGTCAGTCAACAAGCCATTTTTATCATAAATCTTCTGGTTGACAAATTTGTCCAGCCCTTGCTCTGAGCCCCTCTCCTGTGCTGTCCCTGCTGCTGTTCCTAAGCACCACTGGAGTCCAACTGACTGTGTTGGTGTGGTAACCACAAACCAAGACAACCACCATTTGCCAATAAAAAGAAATAAAAACAGACACAATGAATTATGAAAAAAAAATTACTTTTTAATGTACAAAAGGTTTATATACAGGTTCAGCATGTTACCTCCATTCTTATGATGTAGAAAACAGCTAAAAATGTTCTTAAGATATAAATTTGACAGAACAATTCACCTACAGTACTTTTAGTAATGATGTCTTCTATACATAATATATACAGTGCTGGAAAGATTATTATAATACTTTTTCAGTAAATGAAGGAAGACCACCACTGGAAAGTCTAAAAAATCTCAAGTCATTGGAGATTTGGTTTTGCTTTTGTATTTGAACTTTTGCTAATGAGACATCTGTGAGGAGGGACTCTGTAGCCATCGTTGCCCTATTCAGCTGTTAAAAAAATCAGATTAGCAAGTGAAGGACACACGAAAGCCTGATCCATCTCAGCACAAGAGATACCCAGTTGTACTCCAAGCGTCCAGGACAACATACAATGTCTGTCCTAAAACATGTACTGCCCTCTTTTCATAAATGCAAAGGCAAGGGCAAGGTCAGTAACTGCAGGAGACTATATACAGCAGACTATAAAACAATCCCTTTAAACACAACTTTCACAGGAGACACAAATAAACAGCCAGGCACTTTGCTTTGCTTCCCTGTCCTCATGCACCCTGGACATCAGCAGGAGTCATTGAGGGGTGAAGGGCAGGGCTGAGAGCACCCTGTGTGCACCCTCTGCATTTGGGATGAGGATGGATGAGACTGCAGGATGCTGAGCAGCACCCCCCTGCAGCAGCCACACCCAGGGCTACCCAGCAGCAAAGCTGTCCCAACCCACCACTGCCAAGCACAGCTCCTGCCTATCTGATATCACAGAGTTTGCCTGGAGGTAACACGTGGCATTTTCATGTCAGCCTCTGGTCATGCTGGAAGAGTGATCCTGACATCAGTTTGTGCAAAAGGAAAGCAAAGACATCAGAAAGCACCTTTATAAAGCTGTCCTGGTCCTGTGCAGGAGATGGAGTCAAGTGCAAATGAGAACATCACACTGATATGACAGGGAGATGGGAAGGAAAGAGTGAAGCTTTGCAGATGCTTACTCAGTCCAGCTGTAAGAACCTGGGGGATGTCACACTTGTTCCCTGCCCTTCGATATATGGGGTACAAAGTATTTGAGGCTATGAGAGCAGGATGAGAAGAGCTGTCCTTGTCCAACACTGTCTGAAGTTAAGCAAGGCCTCCTCCCAAGTACATCCACCCCACTGCTTCTACCCTTTTGTCTAATGACAGCAAAAATAAATAATGCAACAAAGATTAACTTCAGTGCCAGGTGGGACTGTCCTGGAAACAGCTGATCACTATTATGAGCAGTTATATTCTGGAGAAGACCTTGGCTTTGGGAGGCTCTGCTCCTCCTACCTCCTCCCTAATGAGGCTTCCAAGAGATTCTCACTGACCAAGCTACTATTCTGACTCAAATACCTGTTTTGAGACTATCCACATGTTCGGTCCTGCAGGTGCAGTCTGCTAGTGCAGGTGCTGCAGGCTGCAGGTGCAGTCTGATAGTCAAATGAACAGCTTGGGTTGACCGTGGTATATTTTATTGATACATTTTTTTCAGGCTGTGGGACATGTTAAGCCAGCACTGGGTGCATGCCAACAAGCCTGCTTGTGGGGCAGGGTGTTTTGGCCCCATATCAGTGCAGCCAGGCTCCTGTTGTGCGTATGGAGCCCAGGCAGAACCCTGCATTGAGCACATCACACAGACAAACCCAGGCAGATTAACCTGCTCCCCCATGCTGCAACAGTGCACATTCGGCTGGAATGATCATAAAACTCTCTCCATCACCACCACTTGTTTTATGTGAGCACCTCAGCATGGAAAACCCACCAGAGAGCGAAGCTGCTGCAAAGCTCCAAGGAATACAGTAATGTGTGCTCCAGCACTCTGACATTAAAGATGCATGTGGGGCACTTGCAGAAAGTCACTGTGTTCAGAAGGTGCAAAGTTATGCATGTGTGTCAGTCTGCACGCCAGAGCCTTCCTGCCACAGGGGATTATTTCCCAGTGATTGCTGTTCCCCGGCCTCTGCTCCACTCTGCACATGATATAAACCACGTTGTAAACACATCTGATCAAAGTGTGCATTCACCTTTTATGTGTCTCATCAATGTGTCTTTCCAATGTTTTCTCAGAAACACCACTATGTTTTTATAAATGTACATTTTATATACGCTTCTGACAATACACTATATTTGATTTTTAAAGGAAGAGAGAGAGGCCTTGGCTACTTAACAAGAAAGCATGGTAAGGCACTTTGCTGAGAAGCCGTTTGGAATCACTGCTCTTTGCAAGGTACAAAGGTATTTACGGTATAAAACAATACTGCTGGCAGAGGGCTTGTTTGGAGACTTAACTAAACCCTACTCTCATCAGAGCAGAATACATAGTATGGCTTTTATTCTAACCAAAACCGCATCCTCGCAGTTCTTTCTCGGGCGGGTTGAAAATGGAATTTTTTTGCAAATCTAACTAACGGAAAATGATGGGGAGTGCTATTTACAGGGCTTCCCGGAAGGGAGGGTTTCATCTCTAACCACCCTCATGCTGGCTCCTAGCTTGGTGGTGATACTGTTCAGTGCTCTGGGAAACCAAGTCATAAAAATAATACTAGAGGTGCACCCTTGTGGTACTGCCTGCATATAGTTTACATAATTCTGTACACAGACCTTTTAAAATTTTCATTTTGAAATCCTTTAATGTATTTAACACTTATAAAAAACCCTACTCTATTGAAACAGATTATTTTTGAAAAGCACATTCATACAACTGCTTCACGCAGAGCCCCTTGGATAGCACCAAGGCCTTGTGCTTTACCGTTACGACATCATGTTTAGAAATTTACTCTCTTCCGCCAGCGTGGTTAGCATGGAGCTCATATCACCTATTGCCATATTGCTTATCCCCGCAGGTATGGTGGGCAGTGTCAGAGAGTTTCGTGGAGTTGTCAGGCGAGAGGAGTTCTGGGAGAGATTCTGCAGGATGCTGGGGCTCAGGGTTCCCGACATCAGGCTCGAATGGTCCCCATCGTCCATGATGGCATCAAAATCTATTTGGGGCGGCTCAAGACCTTGAGAGTCCACTGTGCTGGACACCTGGTTTGTTCCTGGGGAAGGCAGAGTGGCTGGCTTGCTGTTTTGTGTGCACTGCTGCTGCCTGACCCGACAGTCCGCGTGGTTATCGAAGCCGTTGTTCTGCTCATACATGTGGATTTGGCCGTAATAGTACATCAAGTTGCTGTCCCTCGTGCCGTCCCCACACTGCTGGGCTGGTGCCAGCAACATGTCACTGCTTCTTTTATGCATGGCCTCCGTCATCTCCTGGCCCGGGCTGATGGTGTTGGTAGGATGGGGAGTTCTCATGTAGCCCAGCTGCTGGGCGGTGCGGACCCCCCGGGGTCTGCTGCCTGGGTTCGGCTCCGGCGGAGGACGAGGCTGGATCATGCCAGGCGGATACGCCTGTGCAGCTGAACCCATCATGCTCTGCTGAGGCTCAAAACTGGGCTGATTGGAGGTCATGATGGGCTGAGGAAAGGTCTCCTGAGGCACAGGGAAGTTCAGGTGGCTTGGCTGAGATGAGTAGTTCTGCTGACTTGGTTCGTGCAAGACCTGTCCCAGCACTGTGCGCTCAGTGTTGCTCCTGACCATCAAAGAAGGGTCGGTCGCCATGTCCATTTGCTGAGGGTGAAGGTGAGGTCCGGACTTTGCTGCCATGTTGCTACAATTAGGAGAGATCTGATTTGGGTTGGCACTGATTGCACTGGGGCTCAGCATCTGATGAGGTTGGTTATACCCTGTGTGCAAGCCCATATCAGGGTTCATGCTGGGACCTAGGCTCACAGGCTGCTGCCGCAGCTGCATGCAGTTTAGCCTCTGCCCATCCATGCCCATGTTTCTCTGCATAAAGCTCTGCTGTGTTACATTCATACTGTTGTCTGGCAGCTGCATCTGCTGCTGGTTGTAGTTCTGGTACTGACCAAAGTTCTGCTTCTGCTGGACCACAGCTAAGTTCCCTTGTGAAAACTGCTGCTTTGACTGATTGGACATGATATCAACTGTGCCTGAGCTGACTTCATTCCACTGGACAGGCATGTTATTTTTATTCATGTCTGAAGAAGTATCAAAACTCATGGAACACTCTGCCATCATGGGTCCCAAGTGGCTCATGCTTGCCTCAGCGACCGCCATCCTGCGTTGGCTGGGCAAGGCTGGAGGCTGCAGCTTCCCACTTCCTTGGAAGTTCTGCATGTCATTGCTGTACCCCATGGAAGTGCTCTCGGCCACTGTCCCATTGCTCTGGGATTTGATGTACTGTACCACATCATCTGGCAGCACAATGTCATCATCTCCAATGGGTGCATCTGTGTCCCCGGACATGGCTTCCATGGCGATGTTTTCACTGATGCTCAGTGGTCGGGGTGAGTAGGTGTGCCGGGGAAGGCTCCCATCTGAGCGCCCGTAGCTCTGGAGACCAAAATTCCTCCTGTCTGTGGGGTGTGGAGGATGGAAGGGGTTCACACTGTTGGTGCTGTTGAAGCGGTGAACTCGTGGGAGAGCCTGGGGGTCTCCGGGAGGTCTCCTCACTGGGTCGCTTGCCCGTCTGGTGCAGTTGCCCTGCACCTCATGGGGAAATGCTGGAGCTGATGGGTAGCCGTAAGTGTTACCATCGCTGCAACGCCTGGGGCCTGGTGGGAGGCGGATGGAGGGCAAGGTGGGGTCTGGTCCATCCATAAGTGAGATCCTGTTCTTCAGGGTCATCCTCTCCATGTTTGGCAGGGGGGTGGGAGGAGGGCCCCCTGTGGCAGCAGCGTACTTGGCTTTCAGCCTGTAGTGCTGAGCTGGTGTGAGGTTCAGCAGACCTGGCATCCCGCTGCACTGACTCGCCTCGCTCGACCGGCGGGAGGCATCCGTGGAAATCGGGTCGTAGGAGTCAGCAGAGCTTGTGTTATTGGGGCGGTGCCCAAGATGTGAAGCCTCACTGGAACGGCGGCTGGAGAAGTATGGGGAGATCCCCGAGGATCTGCGGCTGACGGTGTAGGCAGAGCTGACGGTGCTTGTTGTGCTATCACGGCGCTCGTTGAGTTGGTTCAGCATTGTAACCTCATTGACAGACAGCTCCATTATTCTGGGGTTAGGCAGCATAGCAGAAGAACCACTACTGTTTTCTAGAACAGAGCCTGAGAGAAAGGTTGCAGAGAAGGAAAAGGTTTAGTTAGCTGAGAAATTTCACTCGGTAGTGTTCTAGGTGCCAGAATACAGACCCACAATGCCACCCTCAAATATTTCATGGGAGTGATGGTGAGTTTCACGTGCTGCTACTGAATTCAAAGCTTCATTTCTAGCTCCATGTTCATGCTAAGGGAGCAAGAAATCTGGGGAGAGAAGTTAGGAAGTCCCTGCTGCAGAGACTTGGTAACATGTACACCCCTTAGACTCAGCTTCGGAGGAAATATCTCCACATCCCTCAGTAGGACAAAGGTTGGATTGGTGTGAACAGCGTCACAGGGACAGCACATAGCTGCAACCCTCTGGGACAGATGCACAGCAGTCAGGGATAGCAGGCTGAGAGCCCAAAGGCTGACATTCAAAGGCTCTTTCAAGAGCAACCCAAGAAGTTCTGAGATCTAGTAAAACCCAGGCACTATACCTTGGGACTTCTTGGAAAAGTCAGAGGATCTCTAGAGGGTTCATAAAGATGCTTTTATCAGGAATTACCAGCAGTAAAAACAAGCATATGAAGCTAGAGGCAATAGCCAGGAGCTTCTGAAGTGACAAAAGGCCTGTCAGAGCAAGATTATGGAGGGAG
Organism: Lanius collurio; assembly: GCA_020086605.1. Taxonomy (NCBI): domain Eukaryota; kingdom Metazoa; phylum Chordata; class Aves; order Passeriformes; family Laniidae; genus Lanius; species Lanius collurio. The sequence goes on from JACBWW010000014.1 coordinate 7,048,578, forward strand.
GTCTGTCTGGATTGCTGCTGTGCTCCAGTGGTCTCCCAGGAAGCACATTAGCCCTTAAGGAACTGGTACTGCTGGAAGAAATGCAAGCAGTCTTGAGGCTGTAATGGGGACAATGAGGACAGCTGTGTCTAGGTTCTGAGCAAGCTCAGAAACAAGGACACCAACACTTCTATGTCCCTTCAAAGGTCTCTAGAACTGAGCACCTGGGCTTCTGTTGCACATCACCAGATGGCTGTGTTTACACCCAAGCTGTCCGTTTTACCTGACATCTTAATCTAGCAAAGCATGACTCGGAGCCAATAAGAAATGACCCTCATTCCTCCAGGGCAGACTCTTGGTTATGAAACCAGAGTCAGACTCTGGGAGGTTCCTACAGGACATGGTCCAGGCCCAGGGCTTACCATTTCCAGAGATGGGAGGCAGCTTGGTGTTTCTGGCTTGTGGAGCTGGGCTCACCCATGAGCAGGAATCCTTAACTGTCTTGAGTTTCTCTTTCTTGAGCTGTTCAAGTCGCTGCATCGTCGTCATGTGTTTCCTTAGCTGCAGGCTGACTGCCGAGTTACCAGATGAGACCGTTGAGTCCACGACAGGAGCGTTGTCATCCAACGCCGTCAGATCTCCCAGACTTCCCCCGCTGTGCATGTTCATTTCTACTCCACTGTCATTGTTGTTGGTGCTGCCAAGGGGTGATGGCTCACTGCTGCATGACGACTGGCCACCAGGACTGGACTGACACATCTTGGGGAGGGAAAAGAGGAAAAAGAGTTAGGTAGGTGAAAACATTGATAGAAAGAAATCAGGAGCCCAACATCCCCAGTGTTAGTCCTGGAGGCTAGGAGAGCCCCTGTCCTAGGGCCCCCCCTTTCTTGTTACCCCTCCCTGCTGCAGGATCTCAACTCTTCCAAAAGGCAGGTGCCCCTTCCCTGCGAGAGGAGGATGGGACAGCATCCTACAGCTGGAAAAACTATGGTGATTCAACTGCAGGATGGAGAGAAACCAAATGCTCTTCCTCCAAAAGAAGAAGGACAGATGTTTCTTGAAGAAAAGCAGCCCGTCACCTGGTTGTGCAAGGTATATTGCAGCAAACACTGTCTTATCTAACATAGGATCAAGGAATAAGTATTTCAGACACAACGTATTTTTGTCTTTAAAATACCCTAACATATAATTAGGTTAGCTGACAAACTTCCCCACCAGATAAAAACCTGGTTCACTGTTTGCAAACTCCCACTTGCAGATAAGGCAGATAAGCACCATATTTATTTTATTTACATTAGGAATGTAAACTACTCTCATTGGGTAGTTTATTTGCAGCAGACACTATATGGTTTGAACTTGCTCTGCTGCTGCTACCAAACAGGATGCCTGGCTTTTCTGCTCCAGGCCCATGCTCCAACAAAAAATGGGAGTGCCGAAAAAGCAACATACTCTGCCCTGGGCCAAGGTGGGAATGCAGGGTGCTGCAGTGTTCTTACTTTACTCCATAGCAGCCCCTCCATGAGCAGGATTGACTGGCTCTGATTGCCCTTAAATCCAGATGATAGAGACTGCAATCCCAAGATTTAAGGGCAAGTTGTGATGCTGGGAGAAAGGTGGCAAAGGGAATCCTCGAGCACTGCATCCTCCCCTTCTCTGCAATCAAGCAGATATCCCCTATTCCTCCCCACTTCCCCCCATACTTCCACCCTGTGAGGGTTAAATGGAGACAGAGATCTGCAGAAGATCATGCTTTATACAGCTATTTTAATACAAAGGATTTCTTTGCTCACCTTAGTACCGACTGTCCTTAGGAAGGTAGAGTAAGGAAGGGTAAATGGGAATAAAGAACAGGTTGTTAGGACAAAGACAGCATTAACAAAAAGGACCAGGTTAGTAAAAAGGAGGAAGAGGGAAATGCAGAATACAGCACAAATTACCAACATATCTCCCACTCCCATACCCCATCTTCCCTGCCTTCCCTCTTCAGGGGTACAAATAAAAGCTCCTAGGAAAGACTTTCTATCTGTTTCCATGGGTTTGGGGTGACACACAAAGATGGGTCAAAACAAGGAGCCTGGGAATGATGGGACCACCCCAACCTTAATGAGGAAACAGGAGCTGGATGTGGACCCACCAGATGAGATGCTACCTGTTAGATGTGCACAAGTGAAGTATGCAGTGATAGAGAAGGACAGTCAGTGAGATGGCTCAGCTGGAACCCTGTGAGCATAGTGCGCTAGGAAAACAATACCTTCAGGAGAAACAGGGTGGGGAGCTGTAACTGTGTCAGTGTTTACATAGGAAAAAAACAATAAAACACATGGAGGAAGAGTACTGGAGAAAGGTCATTCTGTCCAGTGGTTCTCACATTCAGCTTTTGTAACACAGTTCAGAGCCTCATCACAGTAAACTGTTTCTTTAGTCAATTAGAGACATTCTGGATGTGTAAATACTCAGTTTTCCCCTAACTGAAACATGCTACTCATTAGTAATTTGTCCACATCCCCTAACCCTCCTGAGAAAATCTTTGTAGCTCCAGGGCATGTTTTTCACAGGAATAACAATCTTTTAGCCTGGATTCAAATCAAAAAAATATGTATTTTGGAGCTCAAAGTCCTTTCAGCTCCAGTGAGAAGTCTGGGGAGTATGTGAACACTCCTTTGCAGGTGAAGGTCTTTTCTTCTGTATTCAGCCCATACCCCGTCCCACTCTGAGCTGATGCAGCAAACCAGAACTTTGGATAAGAAAGTGAAAAGAAACATCAAAAGGCAAAAGTGATCCATGTGTTGCAATGTTCCATCTCCTCCTTCACCCTGAATGGGGTGGAAAAGCTTGATGTGTTTCAACCCATGACTATACACAGCTCCTTAATACCACTGACCACACTACAGCCAATTGTGGAGCTGCTGTAATGGCCAGAAAGCTGATAAGTGGTCTTTGCTTCAGCTGGTGTCCACTCATGGAGCTGTAAAGCTTGGTTATGGTTGAGTGACAGCCTGTACTTTGTGGGCCACAGCATTGCTTCCATGTTTATTCCTAGTTTCCCTCTCCTGCTCCATCATACTGCTACAATTTTCTATGGCAGCTGGGAATCACGTATTGAATTTATGTACTCCTGAGTAATCTACTCTAGCGGACATGGACTGATCAGGGAGGTGGGACTAGATGATCTCAAGAGGTCCCTGACAACCCCAGTGATATTGCGCTTCTGGGCATGGTGGATAGGATCAAGGAATTGAGCTTGCTTTAAGATACTCAACAAAAATAAAACAGCTAGTTTTATCCCCACTGGTTTCATCAAACAGCAGCAGTCTAGGAAGAAAAGGAGTGAAAGGTGCAGGGAGGAGGAAAATCAGGACAGCTTAAGCCAGGACCTTAGCTTCAAGAAGCATTCATCAGTCTGTGTGCCCTGTGGTCATTGCTCAATTTAAACTGGTGAGGTAGGTGAAGCCCATTTGACCACAACACTCTTGGGTTTTACCCACTTTCACAGCACAGGAATGCCAAGCTCAGCATGAGCCATCACATGGCCCCCATGACTACAAGGGCAGGAATTTATGATGCTGGGTAGGAAGGTACAAAATGTACTGGATTGTGCCCTGACATGCAGTTTCATTCCTGTATTTGAACACTAGAGTTGCAGGTCACCTGCCCAGAGAGGTAACTGAAATACAAATGCCTCATGCCCCTATTGCATCAGAGAGATCAGGAACCATGTCATTTCTGCCAAAAGCAACTGCTCTTACCACAGAATTCTCCGTTTTTATCGTTTTGACTTGTAAGCAATCCTCCACGCTCCTCGTGGTGCTGTTGGCCTCAGGGCTCTCCTCTGACACCTTGCTGCTCTGCTTGGCGCTGGCCTCATTGTCCCCATTTTCCTTGAGCGGAGGTGGCCTCGGGTGAACGTCATTGCGCTGCTTCTTCGTGACGTGAGCATCAGGCCCGTGCACTGTCTTGACGTGTTTCCTGAGGGAACTGGGGTCTGTGTACCTCTTCGTGCAGCCAGGGATTTTACAGACATAGGGTTTCTGTCAGTACAAACAAATCTTGGGTTATATTTAGAATAAGCCCAAATATTCCAGGTACAGTGAATGGGCCAAGAAAATACAATGAGCATAGCAGCAGGCAGCAGCAAAATGTGGAGCATCTGCTCCACAGGACTCTGTAAGACTGAGATATGGAAGATGTGATATATGGGCTGCTGCTGATCCACACAGACTTGGCTGGTCATTTCACGTTGGCTAAACTTCTTGTTTTCAGTTTCTGGATCAAAAGACAGCTAAGAATTCATTAAATACCTTCCTAGTATTACTTTCCCATGTATATATTTGCTTGGGTGGCCACAGGAATGTTTCCTGATTAAGGATGGGAGGGAAGTGATGTAGCGGACTGGCCATAACGCATTCACTCTGCTAAGGTGGAGTCTACACCAAGAAGATGTCTGAAACCTTTTGGCTGATGGAAATCCAGTGAATTCAAGCCAGATTGGATTCACTCTACTCAATCTATCATACCACTCCAGCACCTGTCACCTTGAAATCTGTTATTGTGCAAAACAAACCACAGGCATGCAATGTTTTTTTTTCTCAGACGACAGCACTCTGTCCTGAATTCATGAATCATTGATTGCCATAGGAAAACAAGGCTGAAGCCATGCTTCTGAAAACAGAAGTCAGCAAACAGATACTTTTATTCTTTTAACTTTTTTTATTTTACCGAGTCTCAAATTCCAAAGTGTATTAGCACTGCAGTTGTTTGAGCTGGTGCTGCTACACTGGAAGCTCTGAATTCATCACAAGTTCCGCTTTTGGCCTCACAACTACTCTACATATTTTTCTGCCAATGCACTAGGATAGATCCATGAGAAAAAACAGACATGCTATTTGAAGGCTACCCAAAATGACCATTCCTGTTCTTTTTTTTTAAAATCTGTTTTGTAATTTTGTCCAGAAATTTAAGTGAAAAAATACAAAGGAGTATATATTCTTTGCAGAAACCTAGCACAATTACGTGAAAAACACTGAAAGTCTGTTTTTTATTCAAAAGCATGCTTCCTGACTGATCTTGGCACATTCATGCAGCTAAATACACGTAACACCCCACTGAGGTAAATATTTAATATATTTTAAAGCTAGGTAAACCAAAGCACAGAAATTAAAATAGTTTGTTTAAAAATATCATGCAACCTTTTGGACAAGTATTATAGAAATATTATTGCTGCTATTAAACCTTATAACAATGAACAGAACCCCCACCACATGTGCTGGAAAAAACCCTGTATATGAACAGCTCAAAGATTTTTTATGAATATCCTTTAGGCTCAATAGTTCCGATTTTTCAGACCCCAGCAATTAGGGTAACATGATCACTGTTGCTTGGAGAGCATACACTCTACCTAAGAGGATTCAATCATCCTCTTCATCAGGCCATGCCCCCTGCAACTGAGCTGAGCACAACTGCTGTTTCATTGGTGTGCCTTCATCTACCCCCTGGGTTATCCAGATTCTGACATCTAGTGACATCTTCGCCGTAGTGAAGTCATGAGTGTAGATGTCTCAGGAGCCTCCCTCCTACTCTCATGCACATACAGGGTAATACTCATTAGGGTGGGAGAACTGGAGAACTCCCCATGCACTCAGCAGAACTGGATTTATGCGTTTTAGCCTTGTTCAGCTTGAGTTGCTGAAAATGTCGCTCTGAGTCTTTGGCTGGCCATGAACTCATGCCACTCCTCTGTGTGTGAACTGGAGAGTGGTCAAAGGACGAAAGCTCCTTTTCCGGGTGTAACTTTGAGGGTAGCCCCTGAAGAGATTCAAATAGTGACTGAAAGTTTAAAACGAAAAAGTGTGTATGACATTTCAACAATCAAACAAAAGCCAGTGTGGTAATATATCCCCAGCCTTGAACTTCAGCATGTTTGGACCATACACCTACATCCTGTCACACAATGATAGTGACAAATACAGGGAACGTGGAACTTCCCCTTAGAGCAGACTTGGATGACTAACTCTGAAACTGGTGTATTCCAAGTAAACATTGCAAGCAGAGGAAAATATTTAGAAGGTAGCTAGGAACCACAATAGAGTTAACAGTGGGTAATGGGAAATATTCACAGCCACAAACTTCTGCTTTGCATTCGTGTGGTTTTGTGAGCCAAGGTCTCCATACAGTTTACTAAGCCAGTGGTCATGGCCACAGCTGGATGCAGGACCCTCGCCTGGGCCTGCTGCCCAGTGTGATGAGCTTTGCTGTGAGGGATGCCATCTGTTGTAAAGGATCATGTTATATGTTCCTCAAAAAGAGGGTGTCAAAAATATGGCCCAGAGAGCCATTGCATGCAGCTACAGATCTCTCACAAGTCCTGGGGTGTGTCTGTACTGCATCAAGGAGGGTTGAACAGCAGTTCAGGAGCAAGCATGACTGCAAAATGTAAAATCATTTGGATAGTGGCAGTGTCTTGTAGTTCCCGTGGCAAGGCCAGCTGGTCCAGTATAAATCCTCCACTAGTGGCTGTGATGTTCCTACCCCTGAGAAGGCCTTGGTGTCCTTCAGGGGAAGCAACTGCAGAAGATAAAAAATCCCTATCTGTTATCTGAGTCTTTTAATTTGTCTTGTTTGAAAGCCAAGTATCAGCGTATTTAGGTCAGGGTCCACCAGAGACACGGAGCTGGATGTTCCTGGCCTACAGCCTCACCTCCTTGCACAAGGGGAACCCAAATGATCAGACTTTCAAGTGTGTTCAAGCTCTGCTCAGATGAAGTGAGCAGTCATCCCAGATCCAGTGCAGTTCCTGATCTGGATCACTTGGGAATCTGAACCAATTGGAGAAATTACATTTACTGACACGTTCAAAATGAGAATTCCACATGTAGGGACATGGGACACTAGATGGCTCAGATGGGAAACTGCCCTGCCTAGCAAAGCCCCTGGTAAAGCTCCAGGGATCTGAACTCAACTGATCTACGGGCAAAACAGTCGCTCACATACTGTCAGTGTGCACAGACTGCGGTGAGTCAGTCTGTATCCAGCACTGAAAGTTGTACTGGCAGTCTTGATCCATTCACATGAGAATCCTTAGGAACTGAAGAGAGATGCAAATTTCCTTTAAGACAGGAAAAAATGTTGCAAAAATGTAAATCTTCAGTGGCTTGCTTGATTTATTCAGCTTATGAGCAAGAATATGGAGAGTGGTTTAACACTGCAAAATTAAGACATGGAAACATCAACAATGAAAGGAGCATTGGATCCAGCACTGGAGGAAGGCAGAGAAAGCATCCAGCAATTTCCAACACCTGAAATGTGAGATTAAACCACAACTGCCTACCTTTCAGGGGAAGAAGCTTTAACATAGAAAAATGATGTAGTCAAACACCACTTACTGGCAATGCAGGATGCTGAGCAGACGAGAGGCTGCAACCTATCTTTTTTGTCCCTCCTGGCCTCAAGGTTGGAATAGCCTTAAAACCACACTAAACTATCCAGTTTAAACGTGGATATGGGTTAATTTTAACCCATGTCTTGCTGGTGGAGAACAATCCTGCCACTTGGATTCATACCCAAACCAATTCAGAAAACACTGGGATCCTGGTCATTCGTCAGGTCCATCTCAGCATCATGGAAGGGGATTCTAGACTTTGAGTCCCTATTCTGACTCAAACAGAATCTCTGAAATCTACAGAGTTTTGGTTATCACTGACTAATTCTATGCCAGAGATAAAAATATTCCCAACAAGCCCTTTGTAGACACAGTACTGCTTCAAAAGGCTGTCAACCGTGGCAACTGCATCCCATTCTCCAATAGTCTATATTTAACTGTTGCAAATTAGGCTACAGACTGAATTCTTCATGGCTGAAAACACTATTAGAACTTTAGAGTGTTGTTTTTTCTTCCCCTGTCAGCTAATTAGTGGTAATATAAATTTCAATCGTCGGCCGTGGTTGATTGCAACAGACCATCACATGCGTTACAATAAAGGCAATTTCCTCTGCTCCCCAACTACTAATAGTGGGTCTTAATTATCCAAGGTTAACAAAGCATTGCATTGTGCTCTATCATTGTACATCAAACGATGGAGGGAGTATTATTTCCAGAGCATCAGGATCCAGGGTAGCTGTTATATTACTGCAAGGCTGCTCCACAGTAATATTAAACACCACTTGCACAACTGCACAATACTATCTGTGCTATTAAAAATTATAAATTTGGAAAATGCTTGTTTTAATTTCCAAAGTCGATTAAAAAGTTTGCATACTTTAACATCTGTTTATGATTTCAAACACAGCTTTCATAAATATAAAGCTAATGTGGTCTGGCTCCCCAGCAAAATAAATCCCATTAAAAAATAAGATAAACCTCTCATTACAGGTTTCTTTTTACATGAGTCCAGTGTGTAAAGTGTATGTTTATTGTCAGCAAAATTAAAAAAAAAGCCCTCCATTGAGCTGTGGTGAGCCCAGGCTTACCTCATTGGAATGTGTCCTGTTCTGGTGCTTGGCTCTGTCCGAGGCATTGGAAAAGGCTTTATTGCAGCCCTCGTGTTCACAGACATAAGGTTTTTCTCCAGTGTGGGACCTCAGGTGTGTCTTTAAGTTCTCCAGGCGGGAATAGGCTTTGGAGCAACCCTCAAACTAAAGCAAAAAAAACCCACACGAGGAGTGATTAATTAACCAGAAAAATTTGATTTTCCCCCTGCCTAAACCCTTCTCATCTGTTTCTCATTCTTTCTTTTTTTTAATTCCTTTTAAAGGGCTTGTGTTTTAGGGAACAACATTCACTTTGTTGGGAGAATTTGCTTCCCTAGGCAGGCTGAGAGTTTTAGCAGTGAGTCATATTTGAGGTGCTACTCCTTGCTTGGTACCCACCTGACATTTCAACAAGTGACTCTTTTCTTCCAGCAGGGCTAAACACCCCTCCACTCCTCCCAGAGCTCTCTTAGCCTCTCCTTTGCATCTAAAGCACTCAGAAAGAGGGGCCCTCTCCTTCCCACCTAGGGAGCTGACAACTTCTCCACAGTTTGACCAGCCTTGCAACTTCACTAGCACCAGCACTAGAGAGGGCAGACCATTCCCTGACATACAAACAGAAATCCAGCAAACTTTAAAGTTTCCCAAATTACAGCTTGGGTCTACTCTTGGAGGATGCTGTGGTCAGGCTGTCTGACATTACCAGTTTAAAAAACAAGATTCTCAATCTTGAAGACAGATGGATTTTTGGATGACAAAACAGGCCTGGAAGGAAACCAGCTGCCCACACAACGAGAAGGAGCAGCTTGGGAGATGTGGAGAGGCTTTGGGTGATGTAAGTCCTGTCATACTCCACTCTGGCTGAGCTGGAGGCTTCTCACTGCACCTGCCCTGTCTCAGCATGGGAGGATTTCACCTCAATCTGAGGAGGCTCTTAAGTGCTCTTTGACAAAACAAATGGGAGGTTCTAAGAAATGCAAGGCTCCCTTACAAATTCTAGCTAAATGCCGCACTGCCAGTTCAGTTGGGAGCATTGAAAAGCCCAGGCCATACTTCCTATACAAAAAAACCCTTACATTTCAACAAGCAGCCCCTCCTGCTGTAATGCATGCATTGTATTTTAGTCACATCACTTAAATGTGTCTGCAAGTTCAGTCCAGTTGTGACAAGACTTTACACTGCTCTATTTGAGTCTCGGCCAGCAGAGAAACTGAAGCCACAGCAGGACAGGTCATGCTCAGTGTCTGATCTTCCCATGGGCAGCTGAGTGGTTCTACACACCCAAAGGTCTGGTCAAAGGCAGCTGCATGCAATAGCAACAGCACCAGTCTCCTTGTGCTCCACATGCACAGGACCTGCCTGACTGCTAGGGAGGGAGGCAAACAGGCAGCCCATGAAACCCATGGAGCCTGTAGGCACTGGTTGATCCCATGTAACTTTGTTGTGTTGAAAAAGAACAGATTACTGAAGATTCCCTTTAAGGTGTAGCATAGGGATGGTGGACATAAGGCAGACTTGCCCTGCTCATGCTGATTCCTTCCACAGCTTTGTCAGCGTAGGATGGATCCAGTTCCTCTTCCTCAGACAACTTTCATCAGCCCATTTGTTCCACAGAACATGCCACAACTCTGAAGTAGCAAAATAGATTTCTTTCTTCTTTTGCCCTGTACAAGCAATCCTTTACAACTCAAGTCACTTAAGAGTTATTGAAATACATCATTCCTCTTGCTGGAAAACAAAGGGAACTCAGCATGAGACAACTCACGTGTCCATTCTAGTTTTGCTGGATACTGACACAAAAACACAGTTACTAAGAGCAGAAGTTCTAAGGCCACATTTTCAAGTAAGAGCTTCTCAGCAAAGCAGCCTGTGCATGTTCAAAGCAGTTGTACCCACTCTTAAGTGTGGATTTGATTATGTCAGTGGGAGTTCTGGCTGTCATCTGTTGAAATAATCCTTGACCAAATCCCAGGCTGCAATTGGGCTCATCTGTAGCTTTATGTACACCACAAACTTCTTGTCTGAAACAAATGTTGCTTTGAAAAATCACTGTCAGACTTGGACAAGGAATGCTCTGCCACAGAAGGGCACAGTCTGCAGAGCTGCAACTATCCCAGACAATTGGAAAGTGGTGGTTCTCCAGTTCAGGGACAGCTGCTTCAATGTATTGCACATGGAGTGCCTGCAGTTCTCCAGGAGGCAGAGGACGACTTGAGACTCACACACAGCCTTGCCATTGCTCCAGTGTGACACAACTGAGGCTTGAAAGAGGCAGGATTTTGCAGCAGTGTTTTCTCCTACTCCACCACAGCACTGAAGAGCATGCAGCCACTGCTGGTTTTGTCTCCTGAATCCCTCTACCTGCAAGAGCAGGCTAGACTTGCCCTCAGTGCTCACTTTGTATGCACCAACAATCAATATTTCTTGATACTTTTAAGGAAGATTGGTAAAGCACTAGACTGGGCAAAGTGCTTTAGAAGATTAAAACAAAGGACATGGCCCTGTGCCTCGGGGGAGCTTATGCTCTAAATTAAATGAACACAGTGCTGGAAGATTGATAAAGGAGTCATGCAGCAAGCAAATCATACATATCCTAATATTTGTAAGCAGGAGCTGGGGCAGAGCCAGGGAAGGAGCAGGGCTGGAAGTGGCTAATGGAGCAGAAGAGAAGGAAGATACGGGAGGAGGGCTCAGACATTTGCTGAGCAGGAAGAGACTCATTCCAAGACTCTGGGGAGAGGAACAGTGTAATGCTGACAGCAGAGGAGACATGAAATGCCATCAAGAGGAGAATGAAGACAGCAGAGGATATCCAAAGACGGGGATGGACCTTTGCGAGGAATAAGTGCTGAAGCATACGAGGAGGGAGATTGTGAACACTTCTCCCATCAGCTGATCATGGTTACCAAACTCTACACCTCGCTTCCCCCTTGTGCCCCCCATCAGGCATCCATGGCTGCCCCACACCAGCCAGCAGTGCGGTGGGAGGCTCCGAGTGTGAAGGCACATATGGGATTTAATATCTTGAGGCTAGGGAGAAGGAGAGCCCCGCTCTCCCATATGGTCAATGACCCTGCATCCACAGGGCTGACATACAAAATACTACCCCACAGTTTTCCTCAGGCAGTGTTTAACCCTAGGCACAGCGCTACTGGCATGCAGAAGGTCTGGGGACTGAGATCTTCTTGGGGCTTATGCACCTATGGCTTAGCCTCTCTTCTGGATAAAGAGAGCAGAGGCAGGAGGTGTTGGCCTAGATTTTCATGCTGGAAAGAGGCTTGTGTGCATGGTTGGGTCCGTGGGTGAGGGAATCTTGCAGTCCGAGCAGCTGTAGTGGGTAATGCCAAGTTACACATGACCAGGGTTAGGCGGTTCCCCACAGTGTGGCATTACTGGATTTCCTTCTTGGATGTAGGCAACTAAATTGGCTGGATTTCCACCTTAAGTTATTTGTTCTGAGTTGCTTGGGATCTCTGTGGTAGATCTGAAATAATTTTTTCCAAGGCAATGCAGTTTTGCCCACTCACACCTTGCTCGACCACACTCCTTGACCTCTTGTTCTGTCCCCAGGGTCTAACCTGCAAGTGGCTGTAACCCAGACACAGAGGGCTGGACCAGCCCTGAGCTGGTGCCAGTGGCTGCCCTGATAGAGCCCTACTTGAAGCCATGCCCGTGTCTGCAAACACATTTTTGTGACCACCCCAGCCCAGGGTCCCACTTGCCAAGTGAGATGCACCGTATGTCCCTGCCAGCTCACCGTGCACTTGTGTGGCTTCTCTCCCGTGTGCCTTCGCATGTGCACCACCAACATATACTGAGCCTTGAAGGGCTTCTGCTCCCGTGTGCAGTCCTGCCAGCGGCAGACAAACTCCTTCTTCTCCCCGTGGATGTGATCGTTGTTGATGTGCTGGTAGGAGAGAAAGGAAAAGCAGGTCACTCCTGGAAGAGCTGATGCCAGCGAATCTCACACGGTGCTCCAAAAGCCAGATGTTCCCTCCCCAGTGCTTGTCAAGCACTGTAGCACCTGAGTGCCAGGTGCACAGGTAACACCAGGGACACAGGACCCAGCACTGTGGTCTGGTGTGTCCTGCAGAGAAAGGTGTGCAGCACCCAGTACACTGTGTCCAAAGCAGCTAAAATGGGAGGTTTGCAAAAGCAATGGGGACCCTTGGTGCCAGGGAGAAAGGAGTCCTCTCAGTGTGTCCCCAGCTACTTGATGACACTCTTGAGGGGGATGACAGAGTAATTTTTGTCTCTACTGAACTCTCCTGGGCTTCATTTATGCACCTAAGACCCTTTTCTGTGGCACTGCTGGAGGACGGTGGACAGGAAGAGACAAGCCTTGGTTGGATTAAATAATCTTAAAGGTCTTTTCCAACCTAAATGATCCTATGTTTCTAAGCCCATATGCTGGCCCCATGACCTCCACCTGCCGTCCAGCACTGGTGGCTGGCAGGAAATGACAGCATCTGAGAGCTATGCACCAGGGAGAGCTCAATTACTGCTAATTACTCTGGCCCACAAAATTCTGTGCTGGAGTGTTGAAAAGCCAGACCCAGAATGGTGCCTTCGTCCACCCTGGTAGGAAGAAGTGGGTCGTTTTTTCCCAGTGCAGGGCAGATGAAGCCCTGCTGAAAATAAACAGAGCCAGAGGCCAGCCTGTCGGCAGCGCCGTTCCCGCAGCAGCCTTGTCTCTCTGAATGGGGTTTCATTGCCAAAAATAATGCCTGTCCTCGCTCCTGTGTTTTCAGAAGACATTCACTGACAGGAAATCCTAAAATAAACCACTTGGTTTTGGGTTTTGGCTTTTTTTGTGCTGAGATTTTTTCCAGCCCCCGCCTTCGTCCCCCTGGCCAAGGCCAGGCACACATGTTGCAGCTAGGGATGAGACTCTCTTGGGGCAGTGAGGCAGCATGAGGACACAAAAGTACATTAAAACAGATTCATCAGCCTTCACAGTCCCAGCTGAATCCAGTCTCAGTGTTCTGAGCGTTGCAGTCCAATTGTGGGGTCAGGGTCCTGCTGGGGTCCCAGTTCTACCAAGGGACAAGAGGAGGTGTGTGGGGCTCAGCTGGTCTCTTGGGCACCACACATAAACACTGAGAACCAAAGCTGCGTGCTGGGAGAGTTGAGAGAGACTGGGTTTGGGAGAGGTTTCGTATGGGTTTGGAGCTCTGCTGCCTATGGCTCTGGCTTTACAACATGGCATCGGTGTGAGATTCTAGCCTCAGATGGTGGAAATCTGATGAACCTCCTCAGAGGCCCATGGACATGCCAAACCATGTCCAGACCAGACTGGGGAGATATGTCTCCAGGCTCTTGTTTGTGTGGGAGTCTAACTTGCAACCAAGACTACACATAGCAATGCTGGAGTGTGGGAGAGCACAGGCTTGTCCATTCGGTCTTGTTTGAGCCAGAGGAAGAACATTTATGGAAGCCTAGCCCTCTTTCAGGACTATTCAATCCCTGTCTGGGCAACATCTGCTTCCCATCACATAGTGTAGGAGGAGTTGCACAGCTCACCCCACTTCAGCTACAGCTCCTTAGCCCCTACCTGGCTGAAGGCTTTGCTTGGGCTTCTCTCAAACTGAGTGTGACCTTTGAGGTTGGGAGCAGCAGTGGTGCTTGCAAAAATACATCGTCACTCCTGCTGCTCCCTATTGACATGCATTTCTCCCACAAGCACACTGTGTATGGGGAACAGACCCTGCTCACCCAGGTACTTTGCTCTGCACACAAACTACAGTTTTTCCATGCATGGTGAGATGGCACCTTCTCAGAAGCTGGCCCACGACATCTGTATTTCATTTGCATGTGTATTTTGGGCATCCCAAAGCCACAACTCCATGTTGCTAGTACAGAAGACTCAATTTTTGTAACCTTCCAAATTTAGGAAAATCTTGGGATATTTCATCAAATGTTTTTCTTTGTTTTTTTTTCCCCTGGAAATAAATTGTGCTGAGCAGCCTGGTGCTCTGCACTTTTCTCTGGGCAGAGTTAGCTTTTTAGAGGGAAACACACAAAAACTACTGAACAAATGTGAGCCCAGCCCATCTGACAGGCATGCTGTGGTTTAACCCCAGAAAAGCAACGCCCCATGGCATGCAATGTGCAACCCATTAAGCACCTTATCTCTTAGTTGGCCTTGAAAACTGTTTCCAAATCTGTCTGTACTCAAGGACTTGATGCACTGAACCAGTGGCTTCTGGCAGAGGCAGGCATGCACTAGCCTTAGATGGAAGAAGAGCACGAGCCCAAAATTATAATTCAGAGTGTGGTCCCTCTGGACAATGTTTGTGTGCAAAACTTGGGCAAATGGTGTCTGATGCCTATTTGGGGGCATCTAAACATATCTAAAATTAAGGTATATAAAAAATGGAGAGAGCAGACATAAGCTTTGGGAAGGGGGCTACATGGGTGGCCCCTTGCAAGCTGGGAACTGAGCTGAGAAAAGCAGCAAAAGGCTGAAGGAAAAGGAGAAGGCAGCAGCTCCTGTTGCAAAATTTGTTTAATCCATAACTCTGCTGCAAGCATCAGGCTTGCTGGGCTGGTGAATTCCCAGCAGATATGGGCTGGCTTCAAACAAATGGACTCACACCATAGACCCAAAATAAGGACTGGGAGGGTGTTGGGCTGGGAGCAGGGATGGGGCTTAGACACAGATCATGTCTGATTTCATAGGCACTTCTCAGAGTATGAGGGATTTGTTGATCTCAGAAGCCAAAGGAAACCAAATAGTGGATACCCAAGATGAAGCAAAGCATACAAAAGGTTCTTGGAATTAATTAGAACTGAAAATCTGATTAATGACTTGGTTTGGGGATCCTTCAGAGAGCAGTTTTGACACTGGTTTGGGAACATCGCTGTGATTATGGAAGCTGTGTTTCCCAAGTTTTAGAAAATCAACCCACTTTTCTGTATTTCAGACACTGGAGCATGTCTCCAAGCTCTGAAAATGCTCTGTTTCTGTGGGAGGGATGAGCTGAGAAGGTCAACAGCTTCTAAGTGATATGGCTCCACAGCTCATTAACAGCAGCATAAAAGGCTTTCCCAGCCTGGACTAGGACTGAGGACAGCATGGACGACCCCTGACCCATAGCTGGTGTAGCTCTGTGGGAAGGCTCAGTGAATAGGGCCAGTGAAGACAGAAGGGCTCAGTCCCCTTCCCCATTTTGTGATCAGGTGCTCTGCACTGAGCCTTCTGTCATTGGACCATGCACAAGGGAGACTGAAAGTGCAGCCTCAGCAGCTGAGAAGGGAGCAATATCACATAATCTATGAGAGGCTTCCTTCAGCTGAACTCCTCCGGGAGCAGCGACCTGCTTTGGCAGTGTTTACACACCGTATCTCTGATTTGCACCTTTAGTAGCTCCCAGGGTGAGCTCTGGCTGTACAGCAGCTAGTGATAAAAAATGAGGACAAGTGCACAGAAACCCAAATTTATCGCTGGGGTTTCCTCCCAACCATTACTCACATGGACGAGCTGCTCCTGAGTGTCATATTCCTTTGTGCACCCTTCCCAGTGACAGTTAGTCTCATAAATAACCTCAGGCTCCTGTTTACATTCATCCTTATCAAGATCTTCTTTCAGGTCTGTCAGATGCTCCTGCAACACATAACGGTGCATTGTATAGGGTGAACTTCTTTCATCTGAATTCCTTCATCACTCATAGATTACAGGGCAAGTATCAACTGATCACAAAACCATGCTCGTTGTGGCGACATAACATCCATGATTACTGTGAAATAAAGAGCTACAGAGTTTTGGCAGAAGTGGATCAGAGTTGACAACAAGACAGGAAACACCCCAAAGCCACTATTGCAGCAGTGCCTGGATGCAGCCAGGTTGTGGGCAGTCCCAGGGAAGGCTGGAGAAAGGAAAAAGCTGGCTTCTGACCCTTGGTTGTGTTCTTTGCTGGAGCAAAAAAACTGATCTGGGCAGAGTGGAGAGAGATAAGCATGAAGAAACCACGGAGTATTCACAACCCAGACTCACCTGACATGGGCTGGGCAGTGGCTTCCTGTTTTCTGCATCTCTCAGTAGATGAGAAAACGATACCTAACCCTTACCAATGATTTATGCCTGCAGGATGCTCCACAGGGACAAAGTGATGAGCTCTCAAAGCACTTCTCTGAGAGGGGAATTTGGAAAGCTTGAGCAAGACCCAGGGAAGAGTAGGTTGCAGGACAAAGTTTCGGGGACTCTGGAGTCATAAATGAATTACTTTAATGCTGGGTACACTGTGAGTTCTCTCCTTAACTTCTCTGTCTAGCCAGCTCCTCAGTGCTAAATGAAGCACATAAGATTTTTGTTATGGCTGCTATGAGGATTAAAGCATGGGCAACTACACAATAGTGTGACAGACAACATAATTAGCACAACTCCGAGTAAGGACAACTGTGAGCTCTGCATGCATCAGACACCTGCACTACAGACAATACAGGCAAGGCCATCAGCAACCAGTACTGGCTTGGAAATTCAGCAAGACAAAACCCTGTAGGTTTTGACCCCCTTCCCTTCCTTTCTTCCCAGTTACTACTGCTGCCTAGGACAAAGCAGACAGGAGCATCTGGGGTGACTGACCACAGCAGACACTGTTCCTCATGATCTGCTGCTCCAGCTGGACCCATATATGTGTAGACACAAACTCAGACTGTCCCTGGCCTGCCCAAACAGACCTATCTGACTGCCATCTCCTTCCCCACCAACACCTTCCCAATGCCTGCTGGGGAGCTGCAATGATTAACCACTTAACAGCATCATATGGCTTGGAAAGAGAGACATGCTGTACCAAAGTTCAACAATTTTCATTAACTAGCTCATGACATACATGCCAGCAGTAACTTTTCAATTCAAAAGTTTAGATATGGACAGAAAGAGATTTGTTCTAATTAGCTCTCAATTTAGAAAAAAAAAAAAGATATTGCAAGGTGGCTCTTGGGACAAGAAACTGTAGTAATTTACAGAAAGACTTCAGGAGATTCAAACTATACCAGAGCAACAGTATGAGAAAGTTCAAACAGCAACTCCTTTTTCCTGCAATTCCTATTTGGTTGAGCTGTAAACATTATAATTTTTGGAATGTTTGTCTCCATGCAGTCCCCAGACAACTGTCATTTTCTACTAAAAGTTTTATTTTGCCAAAATCTTTATACTTTCCGCTGGAAAAATGGAATTGTAACAATTTAATTTGTTGAAATGGATTGACTTGTTTAATTTCTAGCGAGTTCAGTGCTAGTCTGAATCTGTACTGGAGCTCTTGTGGCACTGCAGAAGTTCAGTAACTCAGGTCCCTCATGCCTGGTACTTCACTGTGTCCCACAAATCTTGTCTGATTGCATTTTTTACAGCACAAACCATCATGGGAGATACTGTCTGGCCAAGGATTGTGAACACCCAAACCACAACTCACATGAGGTGTTCCAAATGCAGCACTTCCAAAACAAAACATACACATTTTTGGGGATGGATGAACTTCATAGTCAGCAAAAAATGGATCAGTCAATTACTAACTAACTGCAACACAACCTTTTAGCACAGTCTCCTGCAAAAAAAGCATTTCTAAATTTAATTAATTCCTCTTGCTTAGACCAAAGGAGACACCCACTACATTCAATTTTTTAACCTGTTCTCATTGCCAAGAATGGGCTGTCTCTTACATGGTACCTTCTAGTAATTTCCCAGTCAATACTGAAATGCTGCAAAATGTGGAACCTACACTTCCCTTGGGGAATTACTTCACATACCGCCTCATTAGGAACTATTAGATGATCAGCGTGCATTTTCCTACTCCTAATTTCACCTTGCTATTCTAATCAAATCTCATTGCATCGCTTTAGACAACTCCCCCACTCCATTCAGTGCTAATTTCAGTGTTTTTAAGACCCATTGGATGAAACTGTGGAGGAGGGTTACGGGGTGAGCCAGACTGCTGCTATCCAAGTGCTCCCATGGAGCAGTGCATGGAGGATGGCAGCCATTGAGCAAGCAGCTGTCTGTCCCACAGCTCCTCTGCTACTCCTACTCTGAGAAAGCAAGTGATGGCTTTCAGATATTTTTTTCATTTGCTGCAAGAAATAAACACACTGCCCTATTAGCCCAGGCCGTGGCCCGATTGGTTTTTCGGGGCATGTGATTTTGCAGCAGTGTGTAGATGCACTCCTAAACCCAAAGCTCCAGAGAGGTGCCTCTTTGCCCTAATCGTGCTGACTACAGCATGTTTATCTTTCCCTGATATGCTATCTTCATCAATTTTACCAGCCCCCTGATGACTGCACACGTTGCTGTCCCCATGCATCATGCTGAGACCTGCTCCTGAACCAGGGCAGAAGGAGAAATTTGTCATCAACTCTTCCATTCGCTTGACAATAACACAGCCTAATATTTCATGAAAATGAAGTGCCCAGAGCACTCCTGATAGTTTACAGTTGTGATAAAGGACGGTCAGATGGATACTGTCAGCCATTAAACAGTTTGCAATCACAGAGCTCCAGAAAGAAAGCAAAGGCCTCTGGGCCCTTCTTGGTGTCAAATGTTGTGTCACCAGTGTAAAGAATGTTTCTAGGAGCAATTCCTTGTTGAATCAAGAAGTTGTCCTTTTTTTGCAAGCTTTCTACCTACATGCAAGCTTCCCTCATAATCTATGTTTGTTCAGAGACACTAATGCTGCTTGCTTTGCAGCACAGAAAACTCAGACATCATTTTTATGTTATTACACTTGATATATTTGCGCTCTCCTTTTTTTTCCCTATCCAAGCAAAGCAACAGCAAGCAGAGTCCCAAGTACCCATGGAATGCTTCACTCAGCCACTGCAGCTCTGCCCCGTATCTTCCTGGGCTTTGTGCTCCAAGACACACCCACCTGCCTTGCTCCCACCTGCAGCAAAAGATGCCAAGAAGATCATTCCCGAAGATGAGACCCAGCAGCTCGCCACCTCAACCCCACAACATGGCTTGCAGCAGGGAGGTTACCTGTGTGTTTGGGGACACTGGGGGCAAGCCCTCAACTTCAGTCTTGACTTTGCTGCGTTTGTTAATTACTGGATTGACGGTGCTGCTCACGGCCGACTCACTGCTCTGCTTGCTCTAGGAAAGAAAACCAGGCAACAAATGGCACCAGGGTTTGGGGATGACAGACAGACAGACAGTGGCCCACTTCCTCATTAAAAATTAACCTAAAAATCAGTCAAGGTTGAGCTTCAGGAGTGGCAGGGGACAGCAGAGTTGGCCTGGGGTTCATATGAGAACCAGCCCATGTGGGTTTGTCCAAGGCAGAAGGGATGGAAGAGAGGGAAGAAGAATCAAGGGCAGCCCCTGCTTCTGCAGGCTCACCATCGAGCTTGGCCTGGCCACTGCTGCTCTGTTCCAGAGCAGTACCGTCCATGGCATAGCCCCCAAAGCCTTACACAACCCCCTCCCAAGCCACAGTTTTATTTCTCAATGTAACGGAATGATTTGTTGAGAAAATGAATTCCTGGGGGGAGCAAGGGGTCTCTAGTTATATGTGAGGGCTCTGGTGTGCTGAGTCCATGAAAGGCTATGTGTGTAATCTGCTAAGCTCTTAAAAAATAACAACTTCAGGAGAAAAAACATCCCATTGTATGTGCATGAAAATTGGAACATTAATATTTTAAATACACTTGCTAATAGCTCAAGATTGGTCCTGAAAATTATTAAACAGAGGCAGAACTCCTGCCAGCCACATTATTTTGGTAGCCAGTTTGTAAGGAGAAAACAAAACCAATCAATCAAAACCTGCAATAACAAACAGAGTTTGCAGTGCAGCAGCCATAAGAAACCCTAAAACAACAAACCAGTCTTAAAAGTTCAGTATGATACAACTAAAACAACAATTTGAAATGGGTGTGACATATGGTGAAAGAAGTCTTTGGGGAGAAAAGCAACTGCAATTTAGACTTTGAAGGAATGCAAATGGAAAAGAAAAATGATTTAGAATGTGCTAGGCATATTCACTAACCCAGTGCATGTGGAGGGCTTGTGCACACATATATGTGCTTGTGTGCTCACAGATATTTGTAAGATGTACCTAATGTGGGATCTCATTCCTAGTTTTCAAAATCTGGCCTCTGGTTTTGCAAAATTTAGCAGTAAAAATCAAAAGCAGGGACATATTGAGAGAAAACCTACTGAAAAAGAAGGAACAGTAAGTAAAATGTGAAGAGGTCCTACATAGGATGCACTTACATGTTAAAGACCATTGTCGTGATTCACATGAGTACAAAAAAGGAAGGAGGGATTGGTGAAGGTGCTGAAGAAGCTTGGTTCATAGGTGCTTATTTTGCAAAACACTACAGCAACTGACTTCCCTCGATTTCCACAGGACATAATGTGTTCAAGGAGATTTCCTGCCTGGGATGAACCTTGCATTATCACGTTCAATACTTTGATGGACCAAGGCCATTGGTTTCTGCATGGGTAGGTGCAAAGAAGGGAGATGGGTGCAAAATTTGTCTGTGACTAATTCAGAAACACTTGCCAGGAAAAAGAAAAACCAACATAAGGGGATAGCATGAGTGAAAAGAGAATTGTTAAAACTCCCACAGCCACCATGAAGGGAAGCCTACCTCCCAAGGAGAATTGCCTCCATTTCACATGTGCCATGCAGGATGGCTGTCCCTACCTGGCTGGAGTCAGAGATGCAGTTGCTGTTGCTGCTGCTCTGTGCTGGTGACGGGTTCATGGAGATGACTGCCATGTGCTGCCGCGGGGGGAAGGTTGGGGATGGCTGGATCAGGGGAGGGGTGTGTCCAAAGGCTGAGCTCAGGCCTCTTTGCTGGGTCAGGATCTGCTGGTACGTCACGGGGTTAAGCGGGTGGGGGAAGCTGAATGCTGGACTGCAGCAACAGGAGAAATGATAAAGTTATTTTAAACAATATTTATCAAATTAGCTAGTGACTGATTCAAGTTTGGCTTCTTGGAGTTTCCAGGAGCAAGGCTGCAATGCCCAGCTACATGCCTTCAATGGCAGGATAAGCCTGACTGCCTGCTTTACTGGAAAGTCATGATTTGTCTTGCACAAGTTTCAGCAAACTTGTGAATCATTTTCACCCGAGCATTAGACTGATTGCAATTTCTTTGCTTCCTATGTAAAAAAAAACAGCAAAAGCCCTTGGTAGGGAGTGCAGAAGAAGATGGGCACATCTGGCTTTGCAGCCCCTAAGGCTCCTGGGTTTTCCCAGGCAGATCTCTTTTGCAGACTTGCAGCTTTGGGGTTATGCTAACCTGGATATGAAAAACAAGCATCACCTGGCTCACCTGGCACAGATTACAGCAGGAATGAATAAGTATCCATTTAACATAATCCAAAACCATGCACTTTACTCTGCATTCAGGTGAGGGGAGTGCTGGCTCAGGGGACTGCTGAAGCATGTCACCCTTCCTAAGTAGGTCATTGGTTTATCTCCAATCTAGGTCAGCAGTGACCAGGAACACCACTCGCCCCTGGCTGCTTGGGCAATAGCTGGGGCAACAGGTCCAAGACAAGATGCATCACTGGAGAGCAGTAAAAACAAAGCTCTGCTTTTGGAAAAAAGGAGTTCACTCCCAGGGGCAAGTTCACTGGGCAGAGACAGAGAAGCACAGGAGATGCTCTGTGGTAACTCTAGATGTGTGATGCACGAACCATAGACATCCAGCCCAAAAACTGATTATTTGCCACCTTCGAGAAGTAGCTGTCCTGAACTTTTACCCTCATGGTATTTTCTCTCACACCACTAAAACTGCCCAAGGTGTGAGCTCTCAGAGAATGAGGCCATAATTAGAAACACACTTTATTACCAATTTTGCTTTTGGAGAAAGTATTTCATTCCTGCCTCTAAGACGCTGTTAAAAAAAATAACAAAAAAGTCTTCTCACACCAAATTTCTGGCAGTTATGCTGTAATATATGTAAACCATTTTAAAAATTCTGACATTTAGGATATATTTTTAGAACACTGAGAAGGGTTTCAAATCCTGTATTATTAGTTGATTATTCTCTTGGAGGCCAAAAGTGGACCATTAGGTCAGTCCCTGGACTCTACTGATTTGTTAAGAATATCAGACATTACTCTTAATATCTGAGCATAAGTTAAGATGCTACAGGTATGTGTAGCTAATGACAATAGGTAAAAAGACTATAAAAAATATGATTACCAGATAAGAAGTTGCAATGTGTTTAAGTCAGCCTTATATTCGATTTTACAGTCAATTTCTAAATTACGCTGCTGGATAAAGTAACTTACATAATTAATGTTACACTTATTAATAACAACATCTCTGTTTTCCCCCACAAGTTTTAAGCATGCATAATCTTTATAACCCTTGCTTTGCAACATCAGTGTTAATTAGATCTAGCATTTTTAACAGTCAAGTAATAAAAAGAATAATAACATTGTGAAACTTGGGTGAAGCAATCACAGTAGGAACTGACAAGAGTCAGCTGCCT
The DNA here is from genome assembly GCA_020086605.1 of Lanius collurio. NCBI lineage: Eukaryota > Metazoa > Chordata > Aves > Passeriformes > Laniidae > Lanius > Lanius collurio. The sequence goes on from JACBWW010000014.1 coordinate 7,071,466, forward strand.
AATGTAAGTGCTTTTTAATTAAGATTTGAACAAAACTTGACTCAAGGGTTTAGATTTGGTTTAAATATGCTTTTAGAATTAGGCTCTTCTATCCACCCAGGCAACATTTTTTCTAAGAATGTGGGCCAATAATTTGGAGAATACTTTGGGGCAATCTCTCAAATCAGAGTGTTTCTTAACCAGCCCAATTGCTCACAATGAACATTTTTTAAGATAAATTTATTATCTGTTTCTGCTTGTGGGGAAGCATGACAATACTGTAATTACTGAAAATGTGGCAGCCAATAACCCCAATGCAGCCAAAAAAACCCCACCTTGTATGCCACAAAATACCTTTGCATATGCAAAACCAGATGGGGGCTTTGAATTAATACACTACACAGCCCTGATGCACAAAAGCAAAGGTTGCAAGGAAGGGAAGGTGTCCCTTGCTGGAGGATCATCCCCTCTTTCATGGGGATGGTTCCTCAGCTGAATGGAGCTGATCCCAGAGCTTTACCTGATTGTCCCGGCAGATAAATGGCCATAGGAGCCACTCGCTGCTGAACTGCTTCTGGAGTTGTTGATATATGCCACAAGAGAGTTTGGGGAGGTCCTGATCATTGTCTGGAGATCAATGCTGGCATCAGAGAGCGGGGAGATAGACAGGGCTCGTTTCCGGCTTAATCTTGGAGTCACCCGTGGGCTCGAAAACCGGGACACTGCAGGAAAGAGAGATTTTGTCAGACAAGACCAGTGGGCTGCTCCCTTCCTGCAGACAGGCTGGAAGTCCTGAGAACTGCTGCACTCATGGCTGCTGTGGAATGTTCAGGACCCAGGCGCAGCGCAGGGACCAAGTGCCCTTTGGTTTCCTCTCTTCTGGGCGCTGAATGACAGGGGTCAGGCAGCGCCATGAGCGCCTGCTTGCTTTGCTGTTCTCAGGGGATACAGAATCCTGTCCATCACCCCCTCTCATAGGCACTAAATTAACTTAAAATTAAAAGAGAGAAGGCCCTGCAAGGTTTCCATGAGCGCAGCTGTGCCCGTTGACTCAGTGTCAGGAGCAGCAGGCCAGGGGAGCCGCACATCCAAGCCGAGGAGACCATTGCAAATGGTGAGTGTGTGCCTGCGTGCGGGGGGAACGGAAACCAAATGAGCAGGAGCACAATGCTGACCATCCAATTAATGAAGGAGGCGAGGCTCCAGAAACCCTGAAAGTAAATTAAGAGTTTTAAGAAAACCAATTTGGCAGCTCAGGCACAAAGTTCAAGCTCTCCCCCTCCGAGGGGACCTGCCAGTGCCTGGACCCTATTAGCAATTGTCAATCATTCAGGCATGAAGTAATTTCCAACCCTGCCAGGCCCATTTATGGACCTGCAATACATGACGGGTTACTACTGTACAAGTTTGGCATCCCTCGGTGTTTCGGCACTGCTAACTGGAATGACTGACTTCACCCAAAGGAAACTCTGCCCAGGCCTGACCCACCTGCAGATCTCTGGGGTGGCATCGACATGAGTTGCAGACGGGCCATATCCAACTTTCCCCGGTACCATCATACCAGATCCAAACCCTGCCTGGAATGCCTCATCCCTCCAAAGCAAGCAGTTGTTTGAATTGTGTATTTAAAAAACAAATAAATTCTAAGGATAAAATATAGCACTTGGAAATGGGTCCTGGCTGGTAGTCCCTGCCATCCACCCAGGGGTGCAGGAGGGCTCAGCTGCTCCAGCTCCTTCCCTTGATGAGCACAGCAATGTATCACCACCTGGCTTTCCCAGTGGTGGTCTCCTCAGAAAGCATACTATGGGTATAGCCTATTAAACACCACGAATAAAACACTAGACTACCCAGACAGGAAATACGAGCTATTTCCCTCTAGCTGGTTGAAGGCACTGATTTTGGTTGCACACCACCAGATACAAACCTGGCACTTTGTAAGAGCATGAACTTTCCGTCCTGATGACAGTGCTGGTATGTGAGAGGGTGAATGGGATGTAGGAGAGGTGGTAAAACATATTCTGCCAGTGTGATCAAACAATTCCTTGATTTGTGTTGGCTACAGAAGTCTGTGTCAACATTTCCCTGAGACCACTGACTGAGCTGCAGTGTCCCAGTCTCCACATGACTTGCCTGTGCACCAAAGTGGCTCTGTCATTACCATGCCTGGGTGCTGTGTAATCAATGGGGTTTAGTATCACCATCCTCTTGGTCCCCATAATGACCCTCATTACACAAGATAAATAACTTGCCCAATGTCCCACTGGAAATCCAAGGCTAAGTCGGTACTTGAACCAATCACTCTTGTGACTTTTGTTCTACACCTAAGAAGCTTCAAGAGTTGCTAGATGCAATGCCTTTATTGCAATACTGACAATATTGAGAATTTCTCCTAAAAACCAGATTGTTGCATGTATTTTGAACACATTCTTATGATATTTTGTATAGCTACATTGTGCAGCCTCACAGGGCAGAAAGACACTAGAAAACATGACTCAAAGATCAGGCAGCAAACAGAAAGGGCAGCAGCCTACAAAAACCACCTCATGAGTGTTAAAGCTGTCCTGTGATTTGGAGGGACTAGGATCAAACTTCCCTAGTGCTTGCAGATGGAAGACTCTAGCCCTGAGTGGCACTTCCCTGGAAGCTGGAAAACATGCAGCCACTTCGGAGAGGCACTGTTGACAAAACCAAACTGAGCAAATGAACTTCCCTCAGCAAAGGTTGGCCTAAAGGCCTGAAATGGAGAATTGCCAAACTTCACATCTGGTTCCTGAAATCTGAGCCCTGCCAGAGCCCTGGACCAATCAACATGAAGGTTGCTTGTGTTCGGATCATAATGGTCCTCTGGCCATAAGGAACCTCCACCACAACCTGGAAAGGCCTGGGTGCTGTTGCCAGTCCTCCCCAGCCACACCTCCTTGAGCAAGTTGCTGCTTCTTTCTATGTCCCTATTTCCCAGTGTCATCTATTTAGATGAGCTCCTTTAGACAGGGCTTGTATTTTATTATGTATGTACTGCACCAAGTGCGATGGGGCCCCATCTCAGATGAGTTGTCAGTGTTTCTGCCCTACAAATAATATGTGTCTTTCCAGATATAGATATTGTTTCCTGCATTTGCATTCTCACAGTCTCCTCCTTCTCTAACAGAAGGAAGCAGGCCAGATTTGACAGTCATATTTATCTCTGTTACTCCCACATCTCAAGGGAGATCTGTTTATTAATGTGCCACTTCCCTTGATAAATTACTAAATAGAAAGAAAAGCCTTGTACTCATTTCTCGCTGTTCCTTCACATGATTTATGCCCACAATGCTGGATCAGCCATTGGTTCCCATTAATTTGCAGAGGGAAGACGACCTGATGTCCAACAGAAACCTGGGTTTAAGCAGTGCAGACGACGTGGACACCCCTCCCTGCTGCACACAGGTATGTAGTTTTTTCCCCATGTAAAACTCTGTGGGAAGCTGTCAGACTTTCAAGCTTGCCTGGGAATTCTCCAGCCCAAACCCAGTAATATGCATTGCGTTAGTGTCCAGTCTAATTTAGATCCTGCAGGTACTGTGGGCTATCTAAAATGTTTGATAGCAGATCCAATAGGTTGGGCTCATGCTTTACACAAAAGCCTCTTAGGTCTTGCAGGCTTCCAAGGAAAGCTGTGACCTAAAATCGTGCTATGGATGAACAATTCCTCTCTTCTTAATGACAGCCTGCCCAAGGTGCCTGGGAAGAGAATCATCTGGGAAATGGAAAAGGTGTTTAAGCACGTGAAGAAATGCTCACTAGTGCATTTAGAAAGAGAGAGCCTTTTCAAAATTATTATTCAAAAGCAGATTAACAACACTGGGATCGTTCTAAATAATAAAGTTTGCCTGACCTGAATCTCCTGATCTGAGGACATGGAGCACAAATGTTAAATGGTACCAGGCAGCAGCACTGGTCAGCATTTGTGTAGCTGTACATAGCAAGGTGTTCAGCACAGGCTGACTGACAGCCACTGAGCCACATAACAAAGTCCTCTGCTGCCTCAAGTCCAGTGTTGTTCCAAAAGAAAAACCTCACACAACTGCTTCAGCAGGTCCTGTGCCCAGAGAAGTAACTGAAGGTGGGATCCATTTTTCAGACACAGAGATGGAAAGCTTTGGGAACATTTATCACTAACAGTCCTCTCTCCTCTCTCCTTTCAAAATTGCTGACTTCTCAGAATAAACAGGGCTAGTTAAAGGAATTTTTTGATGTTGGGAAAATATGCTGGGGGAAGTTCTCAAACTGTCAGAGTACCCCCCTTCAACACTCCTATAAAGAAAAAAAAAATTGGCATTTTTTCTGTTCTGAAAGTTGCTGTGTTCAGAAACCTAAAATCATCATAGGTTAACATGAATTTGAAACAGTCGCACATTGAAATAAATGTAGGAAATTATTTCATCATTCATTCCACTCCTCTATCAGTACTTCAGTTTTTAAAATTAGTTTCTCTGTTCCTCTCTACCTCAGACAGAAATCTTTCTTACCTTCATTTTTTTTTTCCCTTGAATCCTACTGAGATACAGAAAAACCTATTTTTTGTCGCCCAGGCCCACAAAGAAATGATATGCCAAAGCTCATGCAGCAAAACCAGGAAAAAACCAACTTCATGAGACCTCTGTATTGCTGCCTCCTCTGGTGTTAGATAGTATTTCCAGCCAAGTACCTTTTATTTACAGCATCCCCAGGGTGGGTGGTGGCTGCTCTGTATCTGCTCCTTCTACATCCTGTCTTGAGGATAAGTGAACTGGTGAATGGAAGGGTACAGCACAGGCTGAACCCACAGCTTTGGGTATTGGTGGCAGCATTGTGGATGGCAGCTCATGAAGAACAATAACAAATTTACCATAGGCCTTTGACCCTGGTGCCTCTCCTTAGAAAAAGTAAATTCCAGATACATTTAAGAGTGTTTTAACTGCTGTGCACGGGCTTTTCCTTGCCATTTCACATATAGACCCAGATACAGTGACTGTCACAGGCTCTAGTCTATATGTTAGAGAATAAACATAACTCACGTATTTTAGGAAATCTTTCAAAACTGTCTGGAGTAACTTTTCAGTAGAAAAGTTCCTGACTTTACAGTGGCACTATCTTTTCAGGGTAAATGTAAATGCCACAGTTCACAACCAAAAGCCATTTCTCTCCTGGGGCATGTGTGTTTAAACATCTAATTTCTAAACTAGCAAGAATTCAAGGCTGAATTTTTTGAGTGACATTGGCAGTGTCTGCCAAATGTCCCAGCCCAGTCCAGCTAGGAAGAAAGTCCAGATTTCTTTGCTAGAATGCAAGAGTATCCTTTGCACTCTCTTGTGGAGCCTGTGAATTATCACATCCACAAGTTGCTCAGAAACTGGGATACTCCTCCCAAATTTCATCTACAACAGGTTGGTGATGACCAAAAGGTCAGCTCTTATACGTGGCAGCTTGTGGGCTGACTCCTGTGCCTGATCCCAGTGCCCAGAGGCAGGATGAGACCCCAACTCATCTGGGATGTGGGAGCAGAGGTTCCTGCTCCGACCACTTCTGTGGCTGTGGGCCACCAGGGGGATTTTCCAAGAGACGCTTTTTTCTGGAGGGAGAATTCAGATCTTATGTCACACTAGAAACAGAGGCAACAAAACCTCCTGAAAGGAGGCGCCACGCACTCAGTGGGAGCTCCTTCAAGGCTCCCTTCAGGGTAAGGAAATCTTCAGGGTAAGGAAATTCTTTACAGACAAGCATGTTGCTGTGATCTCGACTGCACAGGGTCATCAGGGGAATCTACTCCGTAACAGACAAGTCTGCAAGGCACATGGGCTGCAGATGGCTCACACCCTGCCTGCCCTCCTGCCTCACTGAAACCCGGCCAGAGCCACTGCTTCCTCTGCATCTCCTGGCCAAGCCCCAGGATAAATACAATGCTATCAAAATGGTCCCTCTTCCTCACCATTCACCAAGAAAACTCCATCCAAAGTGTACAGAAATATCCCCCCCACTCCCATCATCAAATTAAATCCAAGGGTCCCATAAAAACACAGGATGGTCCCTTAATTGATAAGCAGCAATAAGCTACAAACATTCTTTTTGTAATCAGTTCCTTATTCCCCTCTCTCCTTCTGTGGAGGCAATACACCTCTTTTTTAGACTGCAGAAGATGCCGGACATTTGTTCTGGCACCAGACACTGTCCTGGGACCCTTCTTTCTTCCCTCTCCAGGCTGATCAACTTTGCAGTTCAAGGAATACTAATGCTTCCCTCAAATCCTCGCTGAAAGACAAGGCTGCATTCTTCTACTCCCAATCCACAAGGTAACTGTTTAGTCGACCCAACTTGCATATGTAAATTGAATTCTTTAGAAACCAGAGTGCAGCAGGATTCCAGACACAGCACTTATGGGGTGCTCTGGGACTTTTTCTCTCTTCTGCACATATTTTTCTGGGGAGGAAAACAGCACTGCTGGCTAGAAATGGGTGGGAAATTGTTTCCCACTTTCTGAACCTTTTCTGAGATTTCAGCAAGTTTCCATTCTATGCTGGGACAAAGAAAACAACAACAACAAAAAAAAAGTCTTTGAGAGTTTTTAAGGAAGCGACTACAGGGCACGCTGTCTGCCCAGAGTAGCCAACAGCTGGCTTGTTTGGGAAGTCATCTGTGATCCAACACATCCAGCCTGCAAACCCAGGGCTGCTGGTCCCTCCAGCCCCAGGGGAAGCACTTCCTTTCTAGGTCACCACGAGGCTCAGAGCTCTGCTTTTGTCCCGTGCAGTTGCTCCACATGAACCTGCAGGAGAGAGCCCTGAGCTCACCTCTCCCAGCCATGTGCCTGCCGACTGCAGTCACCACCAGGCTGCACTGCCAGCCCTGTTCCTTACCCTGCTGGCTATTAAATAATTTCCCTCAAGCAGAAAGGCTCCAACAACACTGACTGAAAGAGGCTGGTGAAGTTGAATCACTGTTTCATTTGGGGAAATAAAGTCTTGCTTAATGACTTGCCCACATCCCAGGCAAGTGTGCCAGCTGTTGGCCTGCTGGCTATGCTGGGTGGAACAAAGCCTTTTCCCAGTTAAACTGCTGATTATGAATCAAGACATTTGTGACTATCTGGCATCAGGCAGCAAAAAAAGGGCAGGGATTCCCCCCCTAGCTCCAAAACTGAACAAAATGCAGTGACAGCACTGCAGGGTTATCCCTGCAGTTGGTAACTGTTGCACAAACACATCTATACAGCCTTCCTGCCATGAGGGACTACCTTGGACCTAACTTGCACTCAGGATGCTTTTTCCCCATTCCCTGACTCAGCATGGACAACCAATCACACTCTCAAAGCTTGTGCAAAGCGATGGATTTAAAGATGATCTTTAATTTCCACCCTGGCCATAAGAATCTTATTCCAAAGATCTGGATTTTGTTCCTAAAGCTGCCACTATTCCACTCACTGATCTCTTTTCTCTTTGTGATGAAATGGCTTTGTTTTGTACAGCACTTTGAGATCTGTTGATGTACAGGCTGTAACAGCAGCGGCATTGGGTCAGTCTGGATACATTCCTCTTGAAAGAAAATGGCTTCTCCTGAAGGGCTGAGAGTAATCACAGGAACCCCTATGCCTAGGGGGAAGAAAACAGCTGGAAGTACTAAACATGCTCAGAAAGCTGTAGCCATCTCCAGGGTCACCGTGTTCCCCACCAGTCTTTCCTTCCCCAGGGATGCTCTTGCACAACCACTCCATCACCTGGAATAATCCACCATGCAGCACTACTTCTAAAATAGAAATGCAAAAGATTGTTTTGATCTGGTGAACAGAACCTGCAAATACTATCAAATGTAGCCCATCAGCACTGCTATGGCATTGAAAAGTGATTAACTTTTGATTTGAAAGTGTAGGCTTTCCAGAAAATGGGATTAAGCCTGGATTCAAACTCCACCCTTGGATTTTGAGTCCCTGTTTGGATGAGGAAATGGAACAGGAGAACTAACTGAAGGGTTGTTTAGTCTCCACTGGAACTGGCCTGAACACCCCAGCAGTCTGGTACATAGAACTTAAATGTGGTCTGCTTTGGAGATTTAACTGCTTCTAGCTGCACACTGAAAACCCAGTAGAGATGCAGCTCTGGGCAGCCCAGCTCAGTCACCATGTGAACATTCAGCAGCCCTGGAATGGGGTTGCCACCAACAAGCTCCAGCTGACATTTATATCCGATTATTTTTCCTGACCTTAGACATGTGATGGAGTGAAAAACACTGACAAAAAACATGAAGACACACAGAAATTCTCCAAGAAATGCAATTACAGGAACCAGAAAGGCCCAGGTAAGTGTCTGTGGAAGAACTACCATCCCCAGTGTCCACGGCTCCTATGGACCAACCTGTAGATGTTTGGAAGTGACGTGACACTGAATAGGACACATTTAATATATGCTTATCTCCTGCTTTTTCTTTTGCAGGTGCCAGTGTTATCACAGATGAATGATGGCTCTGCATGTGGTTTAACAAGAGCCACCTGCATTTTTAGCAAACTAGTTCTTGTAAAGTTTTTATGTTCCTGGGCTCCCTGGGAAGAAAAGGGCTCTCTGAATGACAGATGCAGTGAGATGGTGACTCACTGGGGTTTTATGCATGCTACTGATATTCTTGTCTCAGAAAAACACCATAAGAGGATGCTTTATTAAATTATCTGTTCAACTATTTACTTAGGCCCTGCTGATTTAAATTTTTGAAATAACTTTCTAAAAAGAGAAGGAGACACTGGCTCTTCATCCAGCATTTCAGAGCCATCCATTTTACTCTCTGCCTTAATAATGTACAGTTCTCTCTTTTCTCTGGGTGATGGATTAAATGCAGGCACGTGGACTAGAGACTGGTACTGGACCAGTGCTCCTTAACACATTCTTAAAAAGTAGTGTCTCGTGTCACATTCTCATAATATTTGAAAGTTTCCACCTCATGCAGAACATGTGAAGGCCCAGAAAAGGCTTTCCAGTTAATCACCAACAAAGCTTTTCCAAAAGATCATAATAAATGCTTGGTGAGTCCTGGCTCTGCAGTGAATCATGGTTATGAGCTTGGCTGCATGAAACCGAGACCTTTGATACATGATTCACTGTAGAGTTGTTTTCAGGAGAAGGCAAACAGTTGTGAGAGTCTTCTGCCAAGGGGAGTATCTCAGTACCTCAGACAAAGATTGATCTTCAGCAAACCCGAGGATGAGCATCTTGGTGTGCTGGGAGCCAGCCTGTACCACCATGAAAACAGTTGTGTTTGCTTGCCTCACTGGTTGTTTATCTGGCACTGCAGTGAGGCACTGCTGGTCAGAGATGGACTAATAAGGAGGCAAGGAGGAAGGAGTCTTGTTCATGAGCCCGAGGAGAACTTGGCAGGGCTTGTTTGCACCCATCTGCTATAACCACAGGCATTAACCCTTGGAAGGGAAGACAGAGCAGTCTTACTGACCAGCTGCTTTGTAACAGAGAAGCTGGAGATATATTTTGAGTGTTAGAGGGCAGGATGGTACCAAGGAGCATGTGCTCTCTCTTTCAAACTGGGATCCATGTTCCAAATTAATCTAGGAATTGGCAGCACAAAATGACTATTCAGGTAAAACTTCCACAGCAGCTGCAGATGAGAAATATCGTAAACTCTCATCATGGAACAGCCAGAACAGCTTTTATCATTCTAAACCAGTCACTTTATGAAGCAGCAAGACCACAAAGTCTTTCATCTTAAAAGCTCAACAAGAAAAACTTTGAAGCAGTAATGAAATGATGCAGATCTCCACTCCAAAAATTATAATGGTCCACAGGCAAATCCAAAGATATCCCAGGAAACAGATGCCAAATCTGAAAGTTGAGCTGAGACTTCTCCTTCTTGCAGCAGAAATAATCCCCAAACTGCCCTCTGTAATATCTGACAACCCCAGTTCTTGCAAAAAGTAGCACGAAGTGAAAGGAAAGACATTTCTAACAGCTCTAAAAATCATTCAGACTTCATATATGCTTCCAGATAGCCTCTCACCAGGGCAGCAGTCAGGCCACAGGGATGACTCAGCACTGCTGTGCCTAACATGATTCTATTTCTTCTTCATTTAGCCAGGAGCAAGAGCTTTCTGGGTTTGTAACACCCAATGCTATCACAAATACCGCATTCCTGCTTTTTTTATTTCCTTGCACAAAGTACTACTATATTCTTTCCAGCGTGTCTCCCTGTTCAGATATTTTCTCTCCTTGTAGAGCTGAGAGGTCCCAACCAAGATGAGAAGTCTCCTGTGCCTAGCATGGTTGTGCATGGACATGGCCTGCCTTCACCCCAGACACCAAGCAGTCAAAACACAGAGTAGGATGGGGAGTTGGAGATGAAACTTATCCCCAGGCATGCTCTGGTCCCCCATGGTCAATGCAGCAGGACAGCAGCAATGGCCAGCTTGCTGGACCGGCCTATCTCCTACCCATACTGCAGCCATGCCATCCTCCCTAAGAGACCAGGATGTACATGTTTTAAATTATGTGTATTTTATATATATCTATCTATGGAAGGAGGTGACCTTTTAAGCCAAAAATTATAGTGCAGCACCCAAAGGTTACAGCAGGGCAGAGTGACCACATACAGCAACCTTCACCTGGAGGGCAGTCCTACCCATTTACCCCAAAATGTCAGCCATGCTGGGAAGAACCCAAGCTGTTACTCACCATCAACGGGGCTGAGGTAATCATGGAGGTGAGCTGTGCTGGCTGGTCCCCCGCCCTGCATGAGGAGGTCCCCATAGGGATTTGGATGGCCCGCCATCAGCGTCATTTGGTGGTAGTAGTCAGCAGGGTTGGCTCCCGGTGGTGGTGGGGGCAGCCCGAAGAGGCCTCGTTCCTTCAGGTGCTCATGAGCCACTGCTGGAGCCACAGGCGAGGAGAGAAACATGGGGAGAAGGTTCCCACCGCAGTGTTAGACCTCGGAGCTGACGTTGGCGGCCCCGTCTCCCCCCGCGCCCCCCGCCAGCCCCAGCCGCACGGCTCCGTGTAGGGCGCGCGTGACGTGCGCTTGGGCGTGCTTCTGCGGACAAAGGAGACCAGGCTGGGGCCTCTGCATTCCTCCATTTCCGCAAATTTATAAACAATCTCTCGTTCCCCCTTCTAATAATCCTCCCGTTCGGACGCAGCCAGCACCCCTGGGAGGGGGGAGAGGGCCCAGGCTGCCGACAGCAGTAACCCTGTCAGCATTAACATCCCTGCCTATTAGGAAGGAAAGACAAATGCAGCCCAGTTCCCGATAGCAGCGTGAGGAAATTAAAGCCAAGGTCTAATGCATAGAGCTAGGTTTAGTGTCTGGCAGCATAAAACCATTTTGGCTGCCAAAGCCAATTACACTCACTTTCTCCCAGCTGTAATTTTTCAAACCTGCCTCCCCACCCGCTTGCCCCATTAACTTATTTACCACCAACTTAAACAAGAAAAAAAGAAAAAAAAAAAGAGGAAAAGAAAAGCAACCCAAAACACAATGCCTTTCTTCCACAGCAAACAATGAAACTGGTTTTGGAAGGAGAGGGCAGGGCAGAACACACCCACACACCAGCCCATCAGACCTCTCTGTGGCGGGTGCCTGAGAGTTCAGATGACCTTTTAGGGGAGGGAAGAAGACATATGAATGTCCCCATCACTACCGTGATGTTGTTTTAGTCATACAAGATAGTTTTATGTTGCCAGCTACTAATCCAGGGGCCTTGCTGCTCTCTGGCGCACTTTGCTTTGCAGTGTTGAAGGGCTGCTGGTGCCGGCGGCAGCTTGGGAGCTGAGGGATGCTAGGGTTTGCTGTGCATGCAGAGACCAGGTCCCCAAAATCCAGCTTCCCTGGGCACTGAGCCAGCCACTTGCAACTGTGTAATGAAGCTCTTCTGATGAAGTAAGGCATGACTTACACCGTGTCAAGCAAAAGCAGTGTTGGGCATTTTCCCCCTTCCCTACTGGATGTCTTTGTCCCCATCTTCCCAGCAGGGGGTCTGATAGGGCTCAAAGAGCATGATTTCCTCAGCCTGCACCCAGAGCCAGCTTCCCACACATCCTTGCCTTCCCTGAAGGCTGCTGTGGGGCAGCTCAGGAGTAAGGAGGAAGAAAGTGTGGCCCCTTGCCTTCACTGAGGAGCCACCCTGACCCCAGACACAAAGCCAACAGGGGATAACCCAGCTGGCGTTGTCTCCTCTGCAACAGTCTCAGCCAGGACAGGCGGCCAGAACAACTGTGACCCTCTCTAGGGAAAGCTGGGCTCCCAGTAGAGACATAAGAACAGGGAAGCTCCTAAGAGAAAAAGAGAGTGCTGCAGAAAGGAACGTACTTTAAGCAAAATATTTATAATATGATCCAGCAGTAATAGCTATTCTCACGCTCTGCTTTCTCAGTGCGATGATGCAAAACAAATGTGGAGTTAAAGGGGAAAAAAGAAAACAAAAAGAAAAAGAGACAGCTCTCCCACTTCAGAGAGCAGCTGCGGAGCCTTTGCAGCTGTAAATCCCTGGGTTTTAGGGAATTTCAGTTCTGGTGAGCTACAGAATCGCTGCAGTACCAGTAGCACGGTGTCTTACCGTCGGCAGGACTGAGGCCTCTGGCAGCAGAGATGACGGAGAGCGTGGGGCTGCTGTGCACAGAGCGGAGGTAATGCTCCATGTGGGGTGCCACGTAGGGGTGTGGTGGGCTGAAGGGCGACTCGCCAGGCCCGGCGGGGTGCGGAGACAGGCGGATGAGGGAGATGTCAGAGATGACGGGGCTGCCGCTCAGAGGAGGAGGCCTGGGAAGGAAACAGACACACTGTCACTCACAGCCACCCAGAGCAGGCACAACTGCTTGCCACCCTTCTCTGTCCTGCCTCACTGCTTTCGCCCCCAAGAGAGGAGCTCAAGCACACAGTGGGAAAACCCTCCCTTCTTGGCATACACAGAGTCTGAAGCTCCCAAACTTCCCAATACTGAATAATGAACCAATATTGCACTACATATGTATTTGTGCAAGGTGGCTCACCCCCATTGGGCTGCTGTGGAAAGGAGCACGAGCTGCTGTAGGCAGTGCCTGTGCATAGAGCAGGCATGGAACACATCCTGTGCTAGAGATCCCACCCCACCTCCTTGCACAGGGAGGCTAGCCACACAGATATTTGAAGCAAACCTGGGGTTTGCAAGCTCCTCACTGCCCCTGGATACCCAGATGTTTAGTGCTGCCATGTGCAGAAAGCCCTGGACAGGGCAGTCTGTGCAAGGATGGAAATGCTGCAAGGAGAACTTATGTGATCTTGAGCTGTGCTTTGCTCAGCCCAGCACGCGTGGCTTGGCCCGTGCCGGCGCAGCAGCCCAACCTCCTGCATCCATCACGGCCAGCACAAACCTCCTTGACAGGCTGGTGGTACGGTTCAGAGGGCAAAAGTTCATGAGAGGTTTTACTGCATGCTTTCTGGGGGCCGCCTCTCTTAAATCCCTCAGATCTTCCTCAGCACAAGTGCTACCTGAGAATAAAGTCAGTAAATGCTGAGGGATTCAGCAGGTAACAAAAGAAAGTCACATGCATGTTTCAGTGCTTAAGCAGTTTTTTGAAGGGTGAACAAGGATGGAAGAGAAAGTCTGCAGACTTCTCCCAGACACGTGCCCTACTGTACCCTCCAGCCTCCAACCACAGAGGGTGCAAAGAAGAAAAACTTACTCACTCTGACCTGAGAAGCAGAAAATCTGAGCTAAAAACCAAACGAGGCAGAGCTGTCATTAGGCAAAACAAAAGAGCAAAATCTGCTTTGTATTAGCTCTCTCTGTACTCATAGACTGCTGGAAGCAGAGCTGGTGTTGACACACAGGTCACAGCAGGGACAGCATTCGTCCCTGGCTGGGTGCTCTCGCAAAGCTGAGGGAGATGGATGTGCACCCTAGTGGGCTGCACCCTGGGCACAGAAGACAACAGGGATTTGGAGGTCAGGGATCTGGGATGTGGGCTGATCTAAGGGAGGGTATTACAAAGGCCCTTCACTAAGACTATCCAAATATGCCATTAGTTGAGTGCATGTAAGATCTGTCTCTCCATGCACAGACAACTACAAACATGATGGTCTGAGCAGTTTCGACACACCACCAGCATCTCAGGATCTCAGTCCCATCCTGCCTTATCAACAGTTCAGGTGCATTTTAATTTGTAATACTTGCATATAAACAAAACCACACAGAAGTGTAATATAAGCTTTGCAGACTTATTCAGCAGTTTAACAACCATGTTTGTCTTTGTTTGATCTTCTGTGTGTTTCTCTGTCTTTCAGATAAATTAGTAAACCTTGTGGCTTTTTGAACACTTTCTGCTGATGGGTAGTAAATTAAATGCTTTCTGAAATATTTATAGTTCAAAGTACTTTCCTGTGGCAATACACACTGTGGCTCAGTGGTGTGAAATACCAGGCAGTGAAAATCCATCTCACATAAAGGCTTTGTGGAGATGCACAGCCACCAAAACAGGCGGCTCATCAGACTCAGGCCAGGGTTTTGCCAGAGAACACCTACCAGCATCGACCCTGTTTTCTTTCATGACACTGAAAGACAAACTGATGATGGCACGGCTATTTCAGACCTCATAACCTCCCCACCTGTGTTGCCATGGCCTTCCATTACCAAAATTATGGGGTGACCAAAGTCACTCTCCGGTGCCTCTCGCCATGACATCAGCCGTGGCGGCGGCGAGCTCAGGAAGCTGCAGCCGAGGCCGCTGGGGCTGGTTTCTGTCGAGGCTGCTAATAAAGGCATCCGAGCACGGAGCCAACCAATTTATTTCTACCGGGGAGGAGGGAGAAGTGAATCAAAGTCTCTGTTCCAGATTTAGTTTCAATTCATTTCTAATAATCTCCACCGCCTCATCTGGAAAAAATGAAACAGGATTAAAAAAAATGATGTCATTAAGAAAACATCTGACTAATTTTTCTTCTGACGAAGACTTAATATAAGTGAGGGGTGATGTAAATTAAAAGCAGCCCCAATCTTCCCTGGGCCACAGAGCCTGCCTTAATACATAAGCCATGAAAGAAGTTTTCTTACATATACAATAAGTTCCCTCTTTCATCAGTACTCACAGCTTCTCCCAAAAGGGTTGTGAACTTCTTTGATGCAGTCCTGGAACTATGTATTACCAGGTTTACGAGCCTTCGGAGCCTCTGCTGATCAAACTGTGAGGCCGACATCTAAAATGTGTATAACAATATGAAGGGTTTGCTGTTCATTTTCTCTGTGCTAAATTAGGCAGAAATGCTGGAGTCTCTCAGAATAGGAAAACTCCACCCTGTACAAAGAGGTAACACTGGGAAAAAGATCAAGAATTTCCCCAAAATGCATGCAGCTGGAAACCCAGCTGGTGTTTGAGCATGAGGTTGGCCCTGTGCACAAAGACTGGGCTAGAGAGCAGGCAGCTCCTTATGGCTCTGCTTAAAGCACGTCCTTGCTCATTGTTCCATCCGTGGACTATGACAGCCATACTCCCATCAAAGTCTGGCTCCTGTGAGCCCTCCCAGGCAGGGATCACCTCACACTGTTGTACACCCACAGTTCTAGCAAAATAACATCCCATAGTGCAGCACACACAAAATAACGTGGCTTCCAGGAGCTGTCTAACAGGAACAACTCACTCAGCCAGGGGCATCCTCTGCTCCTAACTCCCCAAAGGTTTGAATTTTTTCCCACTTTTTTCCAAGTTGCATTATTTCTTATCTCATTCCTACATCCAACTTTGAGCCATTGCACTGGCATTGCAACTACACAGTGAGAGGCAGCTGTATCCTTACAGGTCTGCTCCTTTTAGAGGAGAACCATTACACCCTGCTCTTTAGAGGCAGTGAATGAGAGATGAAACAGTGCTGGGGAAGGCAGCTCTGTCCCCATGTCCGGCTCATATCCAGTGCATGCAGGGCTCTCCATGCCCATGCCCCATACCCTGCAGTGGTACAACCTTCAGCTTGGTGTGGTGAACCAGCCCATGCAATGAAATCATGGTGCCAGAGCTGCATTCTTCAGCCTGTCCACAGAGCTCCCTGCCCAGACCTCTGCTATCCATGCTTCTTTCCTGGATCCCACAGACAGCATGAGGAAAGCAACCCACCACCTGAGGGAGAGCTCCTGGCTTTGCTGAACACAATGCTGTAAAAACGTCGCCGTCTGCAGTGGGATGAGGGATTTCACCGGACCTCATATATATCTGGAGAAAGTGGGATTTTGGTTTTCAAATAGGCTAAGGGAATTGGGTGTCCAAACGCCATTAAATTTAATGTGAGCCAGGGGCCTGTTTTCCCCGCGGCTCCAGCGAGAAGCCCAGGCTCTATAATTAATGCTCAGGACTCATAGAGCAATTTGCATCTCTGACGAAGCACGTGAGCCTGGATTCATTTCCTTCCCCACCCAGGAGAGGCTTTTCCTTCGCTGCTCTTTAACAGAGGGAGACACTGAGGTGTGGCAGATATTACCTGATGCCACCTAAGGGCTGCTGGGCCTCATGGTGATGGTGGGGGCATACAAGCTGCTGAAGGCTTTACAGAGCAGGTCTTTACCAGAGCAGTGAGTGACCCCTCTGGGGGAGCAAAAATCCTGGCACAATTTGCCTGGCTTCAGCCACCTGCAGAGCAGAACTGGGGGGCAGTGGTAACACATGACAGCGGAGGAGCACAATCAGCAAAAGAAGAGATTCCAGCACCTGAGATGAGACACTGCCTGTGGGACACTGGGAGACTTCTGGTGGTTTCCCAGGAGCTGGTTCCTCCTTAACAGTCCTTCACTGGGGAAAAGAGATCTGCTTAATTTTCCTGCCTCTTGGGTTTTGCTGAAAGGAGTGACAGCTTTTCTGAAGCTCTGCAATCTCATCCCAAAGTCTGGGGGAAGGAGCTGGTCGTTTCCTTTGAAAACCAAGTCAAAGAAACCTCAGGCTGTGGTTTTCAGTGAGGCAGAGCACTGTGCTCCTGTGTGTGCCTCAGAGCCTGGTAGGTGCTCATCTTCGATGCCATTGCTGGATGTAGTGCCAAGAAAGAATCCCATGGCAGAGGGGCAGCATCCTGTCTGAGGAACTGGGTTGGGCTCCTGAGCAGGGAAAACCATAGCGACTGGGAAAATCAGTGCTGCCTGCTTTGAACAGGGCCTTGGGGTGACTTTTTTCTGCTCTCCCTCAGTGGACATGTACCAGCAATCCCAAAATCTTGTACAGCAGAGATGAAGCAACATCTCACTGCATCTTGCCGCTGCTGTGAGACTGCTGCCTCTGCAAGGGGCACTCAGCAATGAATGTAACAGTTAAAGAAGTTGCACATTTCTGAAATAATCTCCACCAGTTAAATAAACCCCAGAAAAATGCAGACAATTATCAAGCACTAATGTTCCATGACTAGTCTAAATTAATACTTATGTGACAAATAAATTCATTCTGCAGAAAACAAAGGACTGAATACTTTTCCATATGCTTAATGGAATATGGACACTTGAAAGCAAATGCTTTGTTCTGCAATAAAGAAATGCGTAGCTGCTAAACAGACATAGAAGCAAGGAACAGAACTACTCATGGGGAGGGGTATCACAGCCTGGTACAGTTTTGCCATAAGAAAAAAGCTTTTAAAACCAACACTCCTTTCTAAACCCCACATAAAACCCCTTGCTTTTGTTTTGTTTTACATAAAACTTCCTATCCCATTTTTCCAAGTCCCGTGTTCCCAGAACACCATCTTTGTCTGAAGGAGATGGAGACGAGCCATACAGATGACTGAAAAATGGACTGCTCTCATGGCAGACACTGTATGGATGGGATGCCAAACCTGTGTTCAACAGGAAACCTAAAGTGCCCCAGGATTCATGCTAAATGATTCAGTCTAAACAGCTCTCACCAGCCCCTCAGCTTCACCTCTGTTTATTTCTGATTTAAAGTCCCTTACAACAGGAAGGGCGAGAGGTCGCAACAGTTGTGTGGTACCCTCAGGATCAAACCCCGCGAGGTCCCTCAAAACAAGGTAACTTCCAGAGGTCAAACCTGGGCCACGACTATCAAATTCACATGGCATTTGATCACTCACAAAGATTTCCCTCCCTGCTGTTTTTTCAGCTCGGAGAGCAGAGGATGTGCCGCAGGAGCAGCACAGAGCTGCCTTGCAGCCGCCTCTCCCCCCAGCTGCTGCCAGGGAGCGCGGGGCAGCCTGGTAATGAGGCGATGGGGAATCGCTCCTGCTTCCCAGCTCTCCCAGCACTGCAACAAGTTGATAATTACCCACTAAAGTGACCTGATGATCGAATATAAGACTATCAACTTGGAGAGACAGCCTATGTGTCCCTCTACAAAGAGATCGGGATGGGGACTCAAGAGACAGCTCCCAGCCCCCACTCCATCAGGATGCACAGCACGAGTAATCTTTTTTTTCCCCTGTATCTTCTCAGCTCTAAAATAAGGTTAATAATTTTTTTTTTTCATATTCAGAATGTACAGAAAATCAGAACTACCTTTGCTAATTCAGCAGTTAATGCCCTTACTTATAAGATGTTACAGAGATTGTCAATCTGGACAAAAACTGTAACAGCTTTTCTGCAGAAATTTATTGGGCATGTTTCATGCAGTTTGTATTTTCTCTTTTCCCCTCAAACGTGTCTTTGAGCTAAAAAGGAAGCATAAATAATAATAATAACAATAACAATAATAATAGTAATGAAAGATTCATAACAATAAAACATCTGTTTTAAAAGATATTCTTAACAACAAGGGTAAGTTTCCATCAGATGGGTTTACAGATGGAATAGGTAAATTCAGCATTGCAACAAGACTGTACAGCAAAACTAGATGTTTTTTCTAAAAGATGGGCCTTAAGTGCACTGCAAGGTTTGGAGTTTTAATAGTTGGAAACAGTAATTTCTCACACTGTAAAAATTAAAGAAGGGAATCCCATGGCAAGTGTTGCAGGTGTCATATCAGGTAACTGAGGTTAATTCCATTGGGCCTTAACAGACACAAATCTCTGAATATGAAATCCCTTATTTGTGAATTTGTGGTTTGGGCAGCCCTTTGAGAAGGATTTAGGTAGACACTATGAAGATCCCACTCCACATCCACTGGCAGTGGTAGTTGCCATGCCTACAGTCTAATCCTGTACTACTGAAATCAAAGTAAACCCTGACACCAATGGAAGGAGCAACAAGAACACGTCTCCAACGTGACTCCTCTGTTTTTCATCTACATGGTACCATAATCTAAGGCAGGTACAATTTCTTTGCAGGATTTTTTCCACCCTTAGACTTAATGCAACTTCTAGCACATGAGGTCAATTTAAAATACTTGCTCCAGGTAAAAAAAAAGAATTTTTTTTTGTTTTAAAAGTGGTAAAAAAATGTAAACATCTTTCATTTTTCCTTTTGAAAGACCATTCCAAAACATACCTGACTTCAATCCTAAATTTAAAATATCTAACCTCAAGAACAAATCAAACAACCTATTTGCCTTTACCTGATATATATTATTTTTTAATCATGAAATCAAAAGTGTTTTGGTTTAGAGCTTGAAACCTTTTTTCATCTAAGTTTCACCATAAGTCAACAATGTTTTTAAGCTTGCAGGTTGTTGGCAGCCTCAGTGGGGACAGGGGCAACTTTTGGAAAGAGCAAAGCTGGGAGCCTAAATACAGGAATTGGTTCTCAGATTAAAAACTCTCCTGACCACATATGGTTTCTTATTGTATTTGAACTGCATTTACCACAACATGGGCCTAGTTTTGGCTGATATTTGTAGCCACAACTGCAACACAACAACAATAACAATATTTGCTTTTAAAATGGAAGAAAACTGCAAATTTTTATAAATAAGGTTGCCCTCCATTATACAACACACAAAGAAGCAAGACATCAAAGGTAGAAATTAGGGTTGATACAGGACCTTCAAACCCAAATCAAATTAGTGTCTTAGGGAGAGATCTTTGATTTAAGCTTAATAGTTGTGATTTTTTCTTGGATTGTTTTATACTTAATCAGCCACACAACCCACTGTGCAGACATATGTTCCCAAAGCACATCAAAGCAAGTAAACATTCTGTTTCAGATCCTAATATCCTTTTTTTATCCAATTATCTTACTTACATGATCTTTTAATTTAAGTTCTGAAAGCCCACCTTTTCACACAAGCTTTCCTTTAGGAATGGAGGTAGAAGGATGACCAGCTCAGTTGTTGTGAGATACTTGCCAAAAAAACTGCACAACGAATAAATCAAAGCACAGAAGATGAGGCTCTAAGATAGTTTCTTGAGAGATTAATGATGAAAGCCTTCAGAGAAGAAGCATATTTTACTAAGGGGTACTTCAAGGAAGGTAGCTGAGGGGGAGAGAAGGAAGAAAAGTGAGAGAAAAGGCATGAAGGAAAGCGTGAATAGAAGTACAGGGGCCAGTGAAAGGAAGTAAAGCTAAGGAGCAGTGCAAACCTGGAGGCATGTGAGCTTCAGTTTGAAACCACCAGACACAAGAACTTGATTCCAATAGTCACAAAATTTGAGAGTTGGGGTGTCAAAATGCTGCAGGCTCAGGATGGGGAGGGGATGAAGGCCAGGCAGTGGCATAGTGGACTGAAGAAGCAAGCCCGGTGGGAATTGGTGGGGAAAAAGACGGGGAGAGGTGTAGACACAGAGCAGATCTTGATTGCAGAGCTGAAGGAGATCTGAGAGGAGTCAACACTGGTGTGGGGATGTGGGAAATGGGTGTTTGAGAGATGTGTCGGATGTGACACAGCTGTTTCTCTGCATCTCATTGTTCTCCCCTGGGACACATGTTGAGGATATTAGCACTTTCAAGTGAATACTTTGCTTGTAGCTGTGAAGACATCGGGCTTGGGAAAACAAATGGAAGTGCATGTTTGTGGGGAAGAAATCTGAATTTTTGATCCCTGCCCAGTGTCTTCTTCCTATGCTACTTTTGGGTGGAGGCTTCTCTCCCTTAAAAGGTTATAACATCCAAGTGCTACAGACGGGTTTAGCATTTAAAAGACAATTTCTATACTACTTTGGAAAAGCCTTTTTCCATGTTATGACAGCACTAACCCATTGAGGAAAGAGAAAGTCAGTGGCAGCAACACCACAGCAATGGAGCTCATGGAAGAGTCAGGCAAACCACAGAAAATGCTTATTCATTCATTACACTTTAAATCTGCCTTGGCTCCATACCTGTCATATCCCAGAAAAGCAAAAAAAGACCATTCCTCTTCATCATGACTGTAATACAATCAACTGGCTGCAGCATTACTCTAACCAATGTTAACTAACAGAGTCTGTGTCTGACATCTATAATTTCATGTTAACAAATTAGGTAGACTCCTGCATTTCCTGGTACCTTGAATGCCCAAGAAGCTCATAACTTTTCTTTATATGCAAAATGTCAGGGAAAGGGCAAACAATGTTATGCCAGAAGACCATAGCCAAATCACTTGGTTGGAATGTGCTGTAAATCATGGGGTGAATGGAAAATGAATCTTTGTTCCAGGACAATGACTTCCAGCATTAATGTTTCTGCTAATATGCTCCTTTTCTGTTGGGAATGTCCTTTTCCCATAATCCAAGGTCTTATAACTTAAATCCTATAGCCAAACAAGACACCAAGGAAGGAAAACCTACATCCAATTAATTACAAAACCCTGAAATGTCCTGCTTCTCTTTTCTAAAGTACAGGGGAAAACCATTGGTGTTCAAGCTTCAGAAAGATGACACACTTGCCCTAAGCAGCAGTAAGCTGTTGTAACTAACTGGAAGTAACCAAACCCCATAGTTTACAAAGGGGAATATAACAAAATGGGAACAGGTACGGCACAGATCTCTACAAAGCCTTTCCAGACACAGCAGTCAGAGGAGCTCTGTCAGTACACAGAGGTGATTGTGATAGCTGCACAGAAATACATCTCACACACACACAGACACATGCCAGGCACTCTGCTGGTGTGCTGTGTGTGTACCTGCCTCTGGTGCATCGCAGCACAAAGGAGTAAGAGACGTGCCTTCCCATAATAACAAAGCTTTTGGCTGGGGCTCCCTGGGTTTTCTGCAGGAATTAATTTTACTGGCATTTGACACATTTTAAACAGCAACAGCACTCACAGTAACCTCCAAAGGGAAATATTCCTGAACAATATATAATAAATACATTGATTTCTAATAATAACCACCTGCCCTAGATCTTTTTGCTGACAGATTTAGTTGGACCAAAGGCCCTTTTCACATCTACTTCATGACAGTTCCCATCACTACATAAAGACTTTGAAGTGCCCTAACGTGCAGTAAAATGCGAGATAACCTACGAAACTGTCAATATTTCTTCACTTCTAAAAGGAAATGCTAATGGCACTCAAAGAGCTCAAGATGTAATGTAAGATCTGATCCAGCAGACTGCCTGATCTAACCAGCCTTTGCTTTCCAACGAGTATGCTGAAAAGCAAGCAATTATATGGTGAAGAGCAGAACTAGGTAAAAGTTTTTCACTGATATGACTGAAGGGAATAAACCCTTTTTATTCCAAACAAGCTTTTTTCTTGGAAGTATCTTGACTTTTCTGTACAAAATAAGAGAATTAACAATAATTCAGCACTTCAACATGAATTTCTTCTTTTTAACCTATTACATTTTTTCCTTTCTATTTTTTTCCTTATTGTTAGAGAGAAAATGAACATGAATGAGACATAAATGTTTTCAAAAATCTGGACAACATTCTGCTAGGGTTTAATTTTTCATAGGGAAACATTAAGCAAAATATTTCAGAGTCTCTCTCCAGCTGCCTGCAACAAACAACTGCCATTTCTCTGCCAGCTCTAGCCTGCAATGTAAGACTGAGAAAGGCTCTACAGCAGGAGAAGGTAAAAGCAGTAAACAGAAGCCCAGTCCTATGGTAAAACCCCAGCGCTGCTCATTGCACTGTACAACTTGAACATACTTCAAAGGAGCCAGGATGCTTCCCTCACCCCCCAAATCATCATCTCATGGTAAGAAATTATGAGGTGTTTTATATTTCATCTGCCATGTAACTACCCAAAAAATCTTCCTTGCAAAACTCCTTTGCTCCCAGATCCATTGGTGTCATTGACTACAGCTGCTCTCCTATTCTTTCAGTTTTTCAATGGCGTAGGAAAATAGAACACATTTATCAAGGCAGGAATATGGATCTGATGTTCCCCAGCTGTTTACTGCTGGAAGTTTACACTAGTGCTTTTCAACCTGTGGTTTGCAAAACCCTTGGGAATCACTAAAACCCCTGTAGGGGCTGTGAAAGACAGCAAAAAATCTCTGCTAGCCTCTTGTTATTCAGGCCAAATTCGCTATATGATTTTTAACAACTCTGCTAGAAAATTTTTAGGGAGGCCACAGACTGTAACAGCTTGAAAACTCCTCACTGAACCTATGCTTCCCAAAATCAGTAAAAATTACACACAAAATATTCTCAGAGTAATCCCTGACCACTGCCCCTATCCATCCCACACCCACCAACATGAGCTGGCACAGGAGCAGGCAGGAGTGATTTAGGGAGCTTTGCTACGCCGGCGCAGAGGTAACCCCATCTCCTGTGTCAGCTGTGTACCTACAGCAATACCTCCTTCCCAACACCACGCAACAGGAGACCTGCAGGCCTCATCTTTCATTCTCTTATCTCATGCAGCTATTCCTTATGCAGACACATTTCTGTATACAAATCCCATTATACTTGACCCTCAGTTCACCCTGTTTCCATTACAACGCTGTAGACTCAACCAGACTTGCTCCAGTGCCAACTCTGTGCTGTCATTCCTTGCGCAGAGTGGTAATAAAGAAATCACTGTTTTAAGCTGACAAAGAACAGATTTCTTACTAAGTAAACACTGATGTTTTGGTAGGGAAATTAAGTTATAAAATTGTGTCTACAAAGGGAGACCATACAGATGGAGTTTGTTAAGAGACAGCAATACAGTCAACAGTGGTTAATTCAATTGCCTGCTACTTATCAGATTTTTTTAAAAAAAGGCTTACCCAGCTTTTGCAAATGCAAATGCAGAAAAGCATTTCAAAGAGCCGTTATTGTAGCTGGAGAGTGATGTACACACGCACATGGCTCTTCCAGGCCAGAGAACCCGGTCCTGCACATCCACCACAGCTGTGTTGGTGTCCAGTGTGTCTGGTGCTCACTGGCCTGGCAGGAGAGGAGGCCTGAGCACAGACAGCTCATCACCACACCACCACCCTCCAGTGGCTTCTCTCCTTAGGGCTGTGCCACCGCCTCACTTCTCCTGGCCACTGCTCTCTGCCTGCATGGGGTCTCTCATCAATATGAGATACCCCAGACCTTCCTTCAACTCAGGTTAAAACTGGGCACTAAGCACAGCTGGGTAAAAGTAGGAAATTCAGTACCTCCAGACCCTTAAGTTATGCCAACCTGACCTCAAATGTCATATCTACTTCCCAAAAGCACCAGGTTGATGCCAAGTTGCTGAAGCTGTTTCTCTTCTAAATGCTGCAATGGCAGAGACACAGCCACTCTTTATGCTTCCCCCTTCCAGGAAACTGCAGCTGGGTTTGGGGTGCTGTCTGAAAAATAGGGCTTTTTACAGCATTGGCGCTGGCAAAGGCCCCCAGACATCCTCCTCACACTAACCATTCTGGTGCCTCCTCTACTGCTGATCCAGGGGCAGAAGCAGGAGGATCCTCATCACTTCACAACCTCAAAAATCACCCTTCCTGCATCTCACCAAACACCACCCTATGTGGCATTTAAGTGGTCCGAGGGATGAGACCCCCAGCCCTGTTTCTGCACGCTCAAACTATGCAGAGCTGATGAAGACGTGGCTGCATGGGCAACTGCAGGTGCTCAACTCACAGGTTACAGTCACTGCTTTCCATGACAGCAGCCAGACTCTGAGATGGTACTCTAAGTAGTCTGAACATAACCTCAATGTCCTCAATGGGGACAGTTTAAAATGACCAGAGAGCTGTGGAGCATTTTTTTTTTAACATTTTATCCAGAAGGATAGAGAACATGATTTATCTTTTGCATAGGATAAAGTTCACTATGGGATTCAGCAAGCAACATGATGTAAAGTCTCAGGCAAGCCAAAAGGTGTTAACACTGTGTGCCCCTTAAATGAGGCAATTAGTCAGTAAAACGAGATGTGCTTAGGTTGGAACTATGTAAATACACTCATTTTATTAATATAAGGCAAAAAACTAAAAAAGATATTGCTGGGCAATTAAGTCACCAAGTATTGGTTCTATTTAAAATTCAAGAGAAGGGATATTAAACATACTCAAATTTTAATGGAAACATTTGCAGCAGTTTTAATAATTCAGCACAAAATGTTATTTAAACATTTCTCTCTGGTTTTGGAAAAGGCAAACATAGGGCCATTGTACTGTAGTCTGGAAATGAGAAATCAGAACTGCTCAGGTGCAGTGGATTTCTTTACTCATTTTTGACAACTCAGTGGCAAACAAACCAAGCCTGGAAATCAAAGCTATGCTGAAATCCCAGTAGTGAGGTTTTCCATGTGGTAGAAGCTAATGAAAGTTCCATCAGTCATGTTCTTGCACCATCAAGTATCACTTGCAGCTCAAGTTGATTTCAGTGGGGTGTAAGCTCCTGCATACATTCATTGTAGGAAAAGGCTGCTGATGGGATTTCAATAAGAAATTCTCTTTTCTTGGAGTTTACTTTGAGAATGGAACTTAAGATCCTGCACTTTGCATGTTTGGTTTGTTTTTTTGGTTTTTTTTTTGTTTGGTTGGTTTTTGGTTTTTTTGTTTGTTTGTTTGTTTGTTTTTATTTAGTTGTATCAGCTGCTTGATTTGTTTAAATAAGGATGTAACAGGTGAAAATAATGTGGATTTTAAAAAAATATTTTATGGTTTAAATAATCTGTAGTGTTATTAGCAACCAAAGAAATTTAACTATCCAGATCTGAACTGCCAATATTCACAATTCCTTTTGTGCATGTCACAGCACAGTACAGTAAAGCTGTGCATAATCTAATGGCACTATAATTACTCTTATCTAGCATGCAGTACACTTTTGGTGCTTGGGAAAACCATAAGGATTAATACAACTGTTCATACCTACTATAAAAGAGTTTTTAGCCAATGGAAAAAGGTACAAAAATGCACAGGCCATTTTTTAAGGTCAGTCATAGGGTATCTGAGGGACAGAGCAAGTGCAAGGAGTTATAAGGACCTCTCGGTAAGAGATAAGCTTTTAATTACAGAAGTCCCACATGAAAGCTCTCATTTTGCTGTTCAGTGAAGGAGGACAAAAGTTTGACAAGTCAAAATTTAACGACAAATGCAGCTCATGCTATTGTACTCATGGATTTATACAGGCATATTTGTCAAGTTCTTGTAACACCTCCCAAGATGCCAGACTGCCTGGCTGCACCACGTCCATCTTCTGCCTTCAGCCTTCAAGCCTCTAAAAGTCTACAGTTTAATTTTTATCAAAGATTTCCTCTTGGACACCACTGGCTCTTTCAACTGAAGCTCACAGGTAACTGGGGAGTACAGGCCATGGTGCACAGTAGTCCAGGAGATTACTTTCAGCCCAGCTTTCACCCAGTGAGGATAGGAGCAGGAGATTAGACTGAGACCTTGCACTGGTAAGTAAGGAAGACTATGCACACACCACATGTACACACAAATCCTTACTGCATTGGAAGTTCATAGATAGCAGTAATTTTGCTGGTGAATGTGTGAACCACAAAATTGCCCTGCCTGGGAGAAGAGCCCCAATGAACACAGAGCTGGAAGGGTTGGGTTTATGAAATACAACATAATGAAGTCAATCACACAAACCAGACCCTGGAAAAAGTCCAGTTTGGCAATGTAGTCAAAAACTAAATGAAGGGATAGGAAACCCCTGCATCTAGTGCAAGACTCTGGGAGGGAACACAATCTGTTCTTCAGCACAAAACACCTTAAGGAATTTTCTGTCTGTCAATTTGTGCCCTTTTACTCACTGAGTCACCCTGGGAAAGGTCACTCACCTAATATGCTGCACCAGAGTGACATACCTGAAGCAATGTGACATCTGCACAGAAATCAAGCCCAAGTCTCTGCTCACCATCCATCCTTATCAGAAACCGTCACATAATTCACCAGATATGCAAACCCTGCTTAGTGGAGATCAAGGAAGAAGAAACCAGGCTGACAGAATACTGAGCTCCAGCAGCACGTCAAGATTTGAAGAGAAAGAAGTTACAGCTCACAGAGCTCCTACCTTCTTCACATTTGGCAGAAGCCATCTCTTAAACAAATAAACAAACAAACAAACAACTCTTTGAAGAGATTCTTTTTCTTGTGGTAACACTCATCCAGGCACTGACACAATTCAAACCAGATATGGTGGGGGAAGTCTGGAGTTATACCAGGTTTAGCTCTTGCATGCCAAGAGAGGTCAAGACGTAGACAAGCCTTGAGTAGACAACTTACAAAGAAAATCCCAGGACACAGAGGAAGTGGTGTTGGTGGGAGAATGCCTTTCCCTCCCAACTCACTAGGCAAGGCCACATGATGATGCTCTGGTGAGGAATATGAAGCAGTTGTCCTTCGTATCCACTAAAGCCCAAAAGTCCAGTGCATTTGTCCTCTTTAAAGATCCTCTGGAACCCTTAAAAAACATGACTTGAAAAATATCTAAGCTGGCTCAAATCCATTTTAGTCTCTTACATTCTGGTCATCCCACATCCTGAGTGAGGGCTGGAATTTCTCTGGCCTAGCCTGAAAAATGGTTGGGTTATGTGTTTGTGGATGGATAGAAATCTATTTCAGCTGGGAAGTCTACTATTTTTTCAAGTGAATAAAGTGGGTTGGGGTCTGGTTTCATTGTGACTATTTCTGTATTTAGAGACTTCTATTGGAAATGATATTCCAACAGGTAGCAACTCTTTAAGCATTAAAATGTATTGGATAAAACTTTGCAGATACCTCACTGTCCATCAGCTCCTAGTGATACTTCTTACAGAGCATCAGATGGGCTGGAGGACTAGGAAAAAAGGGAAAAAAATCGAAATGACTTCTATATGATTTCTGTCCTGGGAACCAACTGCAAAATCCTTCCAGTTGGTCTACAGAAAATAGAATTATTCACCCTGACCTGGTCCCTCCAATATACCAACTCTCATGTCGTACCCTGATCCCCAAAAGATGCAATTACAAAATGGGTGCCTTGTGATCTGGATACAACAGCAGCAAAGGCCTTATTTTGGTTAATCCCAGAGAACTGCAAACATCACTGGCTTCTTGAGGGTCTTTTCAAACAAACAGGACCAACATAGTCTGACCTGAGTGGTCATCAGCTACCCAAAGCAGTAGCTCAAACACTGCTAATTCCTTGAAAATTGGGTTTTCCTAGGAAGGCGACACTTGGATATTTTGTCTGCATAATAACATGGCTAGATTCCTCCAAATCAGCCTGTTTCACACCAGTTCTGGAACCTCTGTGATGATGTTGGAGTCACAGCAATGCTGTGTGGAAATAACCACCAGAGCTCTAGAGTCCCTCTTCATTTGACCTTGACTTATACTTTGCAAAAATCATCTAAAGAATCATCATCAAGTGAAGCCTTTCATGAGCATACCAGCAAATAATCCACTACTGTAACAGGTCTGAAGGCAACAGCCAAGTCCATACTGGCACAAGAAAAAACACTGTTTTGAACTATTTTTACAGCATAAATACACAAACAAGATTTAGTAAACATTTCTATTCTGTGGTATCTTCGAAGAGCACCCCTCCTCAGGACAGCATGTGAACATGCATTTAAGTTTCTCTGAAGTCAACAAACCTAAACAGGCATTTCTAATTAAACATATAGTTACATGTTTTCCTGAAAAGGAATAGGCTTTAAAACAGTTCTGTAGCCTAGAGCACTTTCTGTGGGACCCTCTGCATCATCAGCTCGTTGTTTCTTTTCAAGTATCTTCTACAAATCTCCTTCTTGCTAGTCCTTATTAGATTGATCTTCCTTTAATTTACTGATTTGATGACTGAATGCATTAATTCCTTCACCACCCTATCATTCCATACTCTGCTTTCTGTCATCTACAATGCAGTTTTCTCTTGTAAAATACCATACTTCACTTGAGTGAGGATGAAAGACAGCCTATGAAATCAAGTGTTTTATCTCACAGTGAAGACAAATAGTCTCAAACAAGAATGTGCATGTAAGAACATCACCCTAATGCATCTGTAAGCTTGAAACTTCCCTATTTTTAATGTATTAACCACACTCTGGTAGACTTCCTCTACCAGTGGTAGTTTTAGATGTGTGGTTACTCTGTGGGATCTTAAGTGGCTTTCAGATGAAGCATTCAATCAGCAGGTACCATATCCAGCAGCTGGTTTGCAAATCAAAAGTCATATAAGTAGCTCCATAACCAAGCCAGGAAAGCCTCTTGTGAAGGGGCAAGAGGGGGAATAAAATAAATTCTTTTCTAGGATGCTTTCACAGGATGAAAAGGGAAAATATCTCAAAGGCCCTTACAGGATTTAAGAACATACACTTATTTCTCTGAGAGACTTAAACTCAAAAAGATGAATGTGACTGCATTTTACACACCCCAACATATTTTTTCAGTCTTGCCTGACTGCACCCGGGTGCTGTTATAAGTGACTTCGGTTCATGTGTGCAGAGTAGGGAGAGATGTAAGAGAGACACAAAATGAGTTGAGCAGGAAGAAATACCTCTGCTGTGAGGAGGCTACTCCTGTGCAAAAGTAACACTGGCACACCACTGCAGCCATAGAAAGGGCAGGAGGTGGTGGTGGAGCCTAATGGTCACATTTAATCTAACAGTATGTGCTCAGCAGCAGGAAAACCATGATACAGGTCCTTCTGCTGCCCAGGGGGTGGAAAAGGACAGCTCCTACCATGCTCTAAGGAACTGCCCCCCCTTACCCTCCTCCCTCAAGTATCTGCTTAAAAAATCATCAAAAGGCTCACATTCTCCTGGTTCACTATCAGCTACCACAATCAATTATATCAAAAACCAACCCCACACACACCAATAAAGTGAGAGCAGGGAATGCAGTAAACTTGCTCTTGAAGTGGAGCCTGGCCAACTGATATCATCTAAACCTTGAATATGTTTTTTCCATAGCACATCCTCCCATGAGATTTGCCATGTGCATGCTTCTACAACAGAGAGGAGACAGGGCAGAAAATACCCTCATTGGTCCTGCAAGAGCTGCATGGCCTGGGCATGCACACTGGGCTCCAAGTATGCACAAGCATAATGCACCTTATTAACATGTCTGTGTTTCTTAACTCCACTCCAGCCATTTTATGAATTTTAACTCCTTTACTAGAGAGGGCTTTAGTGTCCTGAGTTTCAATGGAGGTTGGAGTAGTTTGACCTTAACTAGGATCCAGCTTGTTTAAAAAACACATTGAGCCTTTGCATTATCAGCACTTGACAAGCCAGCCCTAAGAGTCAACACTATTTTGAAACCCACAACACTCGCTTTCAAACATTGTTAGCCAGACCCAGTACACTGGGATTTATGGTCTGAAATAATACAGGTACTTTTAACATTTTGACCCTTGAGAAATGCTCTAAATTTTAGCTGTTAGCTGTCTATTTAGTATCAATGGTGAAACATAAAAGAACAGGAATCAAGAGTCTCCAAGGCAGAAAACTGTGTAAAATCACAAATTCTCAAAATGGTCTGGCACACAGAAGAAAAACATACTTATGTGGTTTAGTGTCAGAGCCAGGGATCTAGGAAGTCTGCTAAAACACATGCACTCCCGTGGGAGTGATGTACAGAACTGAGATTTGCCAGAGAAACAGCACCCACTTCTGCCCTTTGGTTGGTGCAGATGGGTCTGCACGGTGTCAGCTGCACACAGGGTATCCAGATCCACAGTTCTGCCAAACAGGGTCCTTTTTTCATTAGTATTTTTTTTAACTTTCCCCCTAGCCATCTGGGTGGTCCAAGAATCAGACCCAAAATACCTAGGATCCCTCGAACCACATGTTCTAATCCCAGCAGAATTGACTCAGTCCTTCATCCATCCAGGGTAAATTGACTTCCCTGCTCTTTGCTGCGTGGGGGGAACTTCTGGATGAGATTTGAAAATTTCCGCTCTGTACGGACTTTAAAAATCCTACATTTTTCTTCCAGTATCACAAGCCAGCAATCCTGACATTAGATTTTATCTCTCAGTACCCTGTGTAAATTGCTCCCCATGGCCACTGGTAGCTGGGAATCCAGATTAACCAGCACCTGAAAAGTGATGTGCCGCAGGCTTCATTCCACAAACCAATGGGATGGATGGGGTTTGTCCATTTATCTTCACACACTGGAAGGATTTCAGAGAAACAGTGAAAATGAGGAGGCTGAGTGGATTGATATTTGACTATATGCTGCAGGCTGCAGCCTGGCCAGTTCATTAGAGCAGGGAGGAGGATATGACAACATGCAGCAAATATCTGGAGGGACGTGTTACACAAGGAGGTGTGCTAGGAGCAGGCGGGTGAAATTCAGGGAGAGAAAAAAAGGAGGGTGGACCAGGAGAACTGCATGGAGAGCTTTTTATACTTTTTCTACTGAGAAAGAATTTGCTACAGGATAGAGTAAAAGTTCAACCAGGAGATACAAAACCAGGAGATACAAGGGGAAACCCACAGACCCCTGTGCAGTACAAGAGAAAGTGCTTCAGAGGAGCAGAACACCACAACAGGTTTCAGCATCTCTTGTCTTCATGACCACAAGAAGCTGGTGAGAGGTGAAATACCATCTAGAGAGGTGATTTATTTAGGATTAAGAAAAAGAAGAGGCCAGGAAGGGCAGTGCTCCCCATTTAGCTGAGAGAAAACTTGAGAAACAAATTCAGAATGCTGGAGTTTAAAAGGGCAGGAAGTTGGCACTGAACATTTATCCATTTCCACAGATGCTGAAAGCAGTGGAGAACGGGCAATCCTATGGAGATAGCTTCTGAAAGACACGCACTCTCTGTTTAGAAACTCTTTAGAAAGCAGCAGGAGAAGAGAGTTCAAATAATTTTTTTTTCCTAAAGCACAAGCTTAACAGCGGATAAGGTGGAAGCATGAAGTCACTTTTAATCTACTATAAAGTGAGGTAAGCAAAGGGATTATCACTTAAGACTCGCTGACATGAAGCTCTGAGAATGACATTTAAAAGCAATGGTGGATTACAGAGTGACATCATATTAAATGAACACATGCCAGAGGTTTACATAAAAGACCTCAAAGATCACGCTTTTGTTCTCAGTACTAAAACCTCTTAGCCATTTTTACACTTCTGGCAGTGATTAGGCAAAATTAGAGGTGCAGTTTTTCACAGCACCAGCAACTCAGTGGCCCAGATTATCACTAAGTGCAAATGGGCACAACTTCATGTGAGCTCACCCAGGCCCCTCACGCCAGCCCGATGTCACAGCATTCAGCAACTGAAGATCCAGCCCAAATACTGCTAAACCCTATCTGCATTTCATTGCAGTTTAGTGAGTCTGAAACCACTTCAGGTCCCTCAGGACTTCAGGTTTCAGTTATTCAAAGTACTCTGAAGGCTATTTAACTAAACACACATGACAACAATATCCTGCATTTAAAGAACAGCATAGATGTGTAAATCTCTCTCATAATGGAATATGCTAGAAAATTTTTAACAAGATTCAAAAGAGAAAGATGTGGAGGTTTGTCTTTCATTGGTTTGGTTTTGGTTTTGGTTTTGTTTGTCTGTTTGCTTTTTTGGTTTGTTTTGGTTTGGTTTTTTGCAGAATAGTTAATAAGACTGGAAAAGCCTACAGAAACATATTAGCCCTGATCAGTGTTTTGGTTTATGCCTTCCCCATTTTCAGAAGACCTGATCAGCCTGTCCTCCCACTGAGGCCAGAAGATGCCAGGCATGTACCTTCTCAGTTTCTGCACAGGCAGGTAGCGCTGTGTACTTCTTCCCTGGTGCCTGAAAATGTGCTACAAGACCAGTCTTGGAAGCCAAAGGAGCCTTTTTCTTAGCTCTAAAGATATCAAAAGCATACTACTGTGACAACATTTTAGA
The DNA here is from genome assembly GCA_020086605.1 of Lanius collurio. Taxonomy (NCBI): domain Eukaryota; kingdom Metazoa; phylum Chordata; class Aves; order Passeriformes; family Laniidae; genus Lanius; species Lanius collurio. Next base: position 7,104,448 of record JACBWW010000014.1, read on the forward strand.
AATGAGGAAAATAAAGGACAGATGGAATTGAAGTAATTTTTCCAGCTCCCAGAACATGACAGCAGAAGCCTAGTATTTCATCTGTGGTCTCCTGGAGATGGATCAAGTCACTATCAAATATTAATCCGGGTATTAACAGTCCCCCAAATCACCTCCTGTAGGTTACCAAAGAGCCACCTAAAAGCAACAGACTCCTGCTAATTACAGACCAGGGAGAGGTTTGAACCAACATTCTGGAGGGGACCAGCCCCTGCAAACCGTTGAAAATTGGCACATTCTGATTTTCTTAAATAAATAAAAGAAACACGTGGGAAAGAAGGGGACAGAATAAATTGGATGTGGGAGCCCCCAAACCTGTTTCCCAAATGAGCAATGTATCTATTTGGTGAAAGTCGTAAAACTTTGCAAAACACATAAGAAGGCCTCTCTGAGCAGCTGTTTGCTTTGACTCCGGAGGGAGCCCGCTCTGTCTCCTAAGCAGCACAGTACCATCAATCACGGCCTGCCAAAGATTTTCTACTCCAGTAGCAAAGTAAATATGAAAACACACGGGTTTTATTGGTATGTACGTTCTGTGGCTCAGCCAAGCAGCATCCTTGCTGCAGCAATGACCATCACCAGGGGTCCCATCCCGAACTGCGTGCCGGGATCCCAGCTGCAGCCCCGGGGGAGCAGTGCCCCACAAAGGATAACTGAAGGCACTCTATGCACACCTGATAATGCACAAAGGCAGCTTCACAAACATGCACTGCAAACAGCTCCTCTCCTCCATGGAGTCGTGAATCCCCCTGGATGGAAGGGATGGCAGAGAGGCCTCACCAGAGAACGGGGAGCACCGTCAGGTAAGCCCTGGCAAGGTTCAGCTGGAGTGTGGTCAGGGGCACAGGGCACTTGGAAAATTTCACTGAAAAACTCTGACATCACTTCAATGCATGTATTGGAAGCAAGACTTTTCAAAGGATTCCTATCTGACAAAATTGATGGGTTTTGTGTGTGTTTTTGTAGAATGGGAACAGCACAAGACACATCTGTGACAATAACAAATTCCAACTCTAAAGCAAGAGACACTGGTGTTTCTAAAAGCAGTTATATGATGATGATGATTATTTTTTGTATGGCTAAACAACATATTTTCCCTTAACCCCACTTGGCCTCCCTTGGCTGAATCTCACAAAAAACAACAAAGGAGAGAGAAAACCAGACTGGAACAGATATTCAATGTGGAAAATCTTGGGTTCAACACTAAATTTGGCACATTTGTAAACATTTGAGACATAGTCTTTTTATGATGAGAAGTTTAACAGTAAACTCCTCTGCCTGTGAATCACCCTGCCTAAACATATCAGGAACATTTTAAGTAGTCCTGAAAAGGCATTCTCTAATTTTTAACACAGTAAAAAGGAAACAAACTTCAACAAGGAGGGGTAATAGGATCAGATAAAGAAAAAAAGTGTAGGCTGGATATCAGGAAAAATCTGCAATAATATATTAAGATCTCAGGGAAATGGAGGAAGATCCTTGATTAAACGAGATAAAATCCCTACCAGAGGGAAATTAGGGCAACTCCACATTATTATGGAGATGGAGTTGTCTCTATGTTTAGGTCTTTGGGACAATTCAGTCCTCATGAAAGCCATGGAATTTGTGATTATCAGCTCAGGGTTTGGTTGGTTTTTTTTTTTACTATTTTGATGTGTGGACAGAAGAGCAATAACAATATTTTGTTAATAAATAATGTCAGAACTGCATCCTAAAACACCACCAGGATGTTGGTAGAAAAACAAGGCTGCTTTTGTTTGTCACAGTGCATAATGCCTGATGGGTATTAACCACAGTTTAGGAGCTACTGTTAAAAAGCTTCTTGCTGAGTCAAGCCTAGGCATGCTGTTTACTAGGGTTAGCCCTGAAGGCTCTTGCATTGGCAGGGACTTTTAAGCTGAGCTAAGGAGTTTTTAGTTATTTTTGTTGTGATTCAAAAAAAAAAAAAAAAAGGTAAGCATGTTATCACCTCCCATATCTGCCAGCAGCTTTCCTCTGGAAAGCTTGCTCTTGCAAAGCTGAGCCCCCTTAGTTTAAAGCAGATGGAGTTACTGCAGAGACCAAGCCCCAGTGGAGCAGGTTTTTGTGAAGAAGTTCGCTAAAATACAAAATACCCCTTTTGTTAGAAAAAGACCTGTGCTAACTTATGAAGTGAATTTCTCTGGTTCAGCTTTGAGCCTGCAGACACACCTGGCTGACAACTTTTGCTCAAATAGTGCTGACCTACAACCAACTGTGAAGAGTGAAATTCTGACAAATCAATAAAAGCTGCCTGCAGAAAATGCATGTAAGACCCACCACTGCTCTTCCACAGAGCCTGGACCATCCTGTGCTCTGGAAGAGAGGATCACAGGGAAAAACAGTATGTGGCTCTGTAATTTCATCCTGTATCTCCAGAAAAATGCAGAACCTCCAAATATATTTTTCTGTCTTTTCTTAGCCTTTGAGCATTGCAGTATTACTTACTATTAAATGAATGTTACATTGTGGAAGTGTTGGCTCATCCAATTTATATGCATCAATACAATTTCTTTTATTCATTCTGCTCTAGTTCTACATTCCTGGAATAGATTTCATCCCATATTCAATTTCACTCCATTTTGCATTACATCCTTTGCGGTGTCCATTGGACTCCAATCCTGCCACTCCTTCTATCCTTCATATTACCACAGGATCACAATCATCAGATTCCAGGACAGTATCTTGAATCTGCAGTATTTCTGTTGGTTTGCACTTCAGAGAGCTCAAGGATCATCTAAATGAGATACTTAATTTTTCTAGACAAGCCAACCAAGCACCATGATTCTGTCAAATTGTTGTTAACACCAAGAAAATAAGTCCAAAAGTTAAAGATGTCCAAAAATTTCATCACCAAATAAGTAAAACCAACAGTGCAGAAAAGTGGGTTGTCCTAATGACTGGAGAAACACCAAAACAATCTGAAAAAACCCTCTAGAAGTAGACTTCAAGGAAACACCAACATAATCTGCTTCTTGACATATAAAACAAATGCTCAGTGATTTAGAAGAAGGCTCAAGTCCCAAAAATTATTGTCATTGCTGCTTAACAGGAAAATCACTCAGACACAAGGAATGACAATGCGAGGCGCAAGTCTTACAGGCCCATCTTGGCATGGGGGTCTTTTATTGCTCAAGTGTTCCACATTCCCATCTGTGTTCCCAAGCGAAGGGTCCTACAGGTGGTTCTGCTCAAGAGAGCCTTGCAGATGAGTTCCTCTGGTTGGGATAAAATAATATATGTTCTCATTAGGCCAAATGCAAACAGTGATGAAGGGGAATACACTGCAGGTGACATCAAGCAATCAGGAAACAAACCTTTGACATAATGCAGCAGGCAGATAATAAGACCCCACAGTTAGCAACAAATGAGACTGCACCTAATTTGCCATGCAATGTTCATGTAATTAGATAAATTTGGTACCATCAAGATGGCAGACAGGTAGAATATAGACTTGATGAATTGGGGGCTCTCTGTCAGGCACTGATCACATTAATCATAAAGCCAAAACTCAGTGATGCAATTTTTCTTCCAAACATTTGCCATAATTTTCTAGAGTGAAAATATGCACATGCCCTTGGGTTTGTTTTTATGAGTTGTTTACTTCTGAAACAAGGCGGATTGATTTCTCCACCACCAGGATGGAGTACTAACTTCTAAAAGTTCATCTCTGCCTACAGAGTCCACACAGTGTATTGAACAAGAGCCATGCACCCACTAATGTGGGTTCTAGCCCAGATCTAGCACCATGTCTGGATGATTTCACACTGGACATCCTCCAGTGAGGATGGTGAGCGCTATGTTGTGACCTCTGTAGCAGAGACTGGAGGAGAGAGAAGAAAGACGAAAGAGAAGTAGAATAAAAAACTACAGGAGTGAAGGGAAAGACATGATTTTAAGAAGTTGGCAGATAAAATTTGAAGAGGTAAAGTGATTGAGAGACTAACTCCACAGCTGCAGAGAATCTTCCCAATGTGGTTGTGCCATAGTGCAGGGTGTACTTGACAAACAGCCAAATGGAAGTCGCATTCCCTCAACCCTAAAAACCACCACAGCCGTGAAGCACTTGGCTGCTCAGCTTTGGTGCTTCTCCAGCCACAAAGGCACCTTTCAGTGCAGTGCCCAGGTAGCTTCAAAGAGGACTATGTTTCCTCTTTAAGACCCGCAACCAAGTTTTCTCTCCATTACCTCGCAAGTTGGTTTTGTGAGAGGAGCTGCTGGGATCGAGAGGAATCCCAAAGAAGAAATGCAACAGGTTTTTGCCAACAACCCTACCCAAATATTAAGTAGGACATGCTTGGTCCACTGATAGACAAATGTGGTAACTGCTAACACAGTAGATTATTAATATTGGTGCAGATGAACTGAAACCTGATCTGCCAGCGCTGTACACTTGGCCAGTGTTCATCAGCTGGAAAACACCAATATGATAAAATACTGGGGTTACTGGGGATAAAATTCATAGGTACATGTCATCAGTGGTAAGCTCTCAGTTGCATTTTGTAGATGACCTTGTCTTATGACTCCACCACAGAAACTGTTGTGCACCCAAACGTCCTCATGAGGAGTGAAGGGGAGCACTGAGTGGGGCACACAAATAACCTGTGACAAACATCAGAACATCTGCCAGCCTCTCTTCTAACCCCTCTTTTGAATATCACCCTTTTCCGTATGTGCTTTATTAGCCAGAGGTCTGGCTTATTAACTATCTTTCAGCAAGTTATTATTCTGTCTTCTTTCTACAATTTTTGCATGTACTTGCATGAAAGTACAGAACTACTTCATGCAGCCTTCCTAATCCCCCCAGTTTCCATGTTAGCAACCTGCTTTGTCATTTCCCCTTTGCACACAGCATGGAAGAAGCTGCTCTGCCCCTTTAAACATCCAGTCAAACTGACTGCCAGCCAAAAAGACAATGACTTGTCTTCTAGTAGGATCCACGGGAATGCCCTATCATTTATTTCTTGCAGTATTTTGGAAGCAGAATAAAGCTGTGGTAGCTGTGGGGCTCCACAGATCTGGCTGCCGCTCTCTGCATTACTTGCTTCCCAGGGACTGTTCCCCTGTTCACACCAATCCAGAAGCAGCATAGCTCCACAAATAGCCCCAGCAAAGGTGGGTGAGCACTGCTCCTGGCCAGACAGTAAGGCTGCAACAGGACTCCAGGGCATCAAATGAGAGTTTTTTTAAGTGATGAGCCCTAGTTGTTCTTCCCTTGTTCTTCTTCTTGCAAAATGATTCTGGCCCTCAGTGGTTCCCCTACACTGAGCGCTCTGGGACCTGTTCCTCAGCCGATGTCTGAGCCCTGTGTTACAGCTGTGGGCTGAAGGATTTGGGGATGGCTGTGGGACTGCCAACTGCATCATGCTGCTCCTCACTTCCCATGGGAAAGGTGTATTTCAGGGACTAGAAGAAACACTTTCAGCCCCATGGTCACTAGAACCTCTGCTCACATCCCTGCTGGCTCCATTCTCCTTGCCCTGATCAAAGCTTACAGGAGGTGAAAACAGATCTCTCTGTAAACATCTCCTTCAAGACATCAAGAACTACTGAGCTGTCATGTCCTGGATGAGGAGATTAACCACGAACCGCCCCCACTCTCAGGGTATAGCCCCACACCAGTCTCTGTTCTCGCTGCCCATCAGCTGCCTCAGGGAGAGGAGACTTTCACGAGAAGGTCACCACCAAAACCCAGAGTCCTGCCCCTCCAGAGTAGACATGGACACCCCCAAGAGGACCTGACTTACTACTGCTTTTAGAAAATGCTGCCCAGCCCGTTCAGGCTGCTGTCCAGTGAAATCAAACTGAATTACGGCATTCCTGGCAGTCTTTTGCCACGGTCCCCACAACTGGCAGGCACGGAGGAATGGTACACAAGGTCTCCAAAGAGAGGGAGCACTGCTGGGTCTTTGCCAAGATGGTGACAGAAATGACCCAGGCAAGGCATGACGTGAGAAACACGGCGGGTGCAAAAACACAAGTCCAGCCTGTTCCCGGGACCTGAGCTGAATAATGACAAAGAAGCCCTATACTTCCATCCTGCTGCTATAGGGCACTTCTATAGGCTTAACAGAGCTGTAAAGCCCTCCTGCCAGGCAGGTCAGCATTGTCACTGGATGGGGACAATGAGGTGGAGGGTGGCCAGTAGGGTCAGTTTGCCAGAAGGGCAGTAAGTCCCAGGGACTTTAGCAGAGGGGTTTGGAATACTACAGGTGGCTGACATTTTTAGCAAGGCATGGGAGTGCAGGTGTAAGACTTACCCGTGGATAGCGTGGATAGAGTGAGGTTCGTAATGGTATCGTCCTTCCTGGTGGCGCATGTCAATTGGCAAAGGAGCGTGGAAGGCCGGAAAAATGTGCTGCGGCACTGTTATGGGGAATAGAAAAAAAAAAGGGACTTCAAAAACTTTTCCTTCCCTTTTAAAACAATTTCAAAGGCACTAAATCTCCATGAATTTCAGAGCAAGAGCAGTGCAAGACAAGGGGTCTTCATGATATCAGCGCTATCATACACCAGAGAAGTGGAATGAATAAATAATCAAAGTCATGCGGAAAAATCCTACATCTTCGACATAAAAGATCTCCAACAGGGTTTTTGACAAAGACAAGCAGCTAAGCGCTCTTTGAACTTGAGGAGATTATAGCAAGCACCAAGGAAAACTAGACTTGCAACGCAAATCAGACTCAACAGAGCCTGGTGGGATCCAGACCTGCATCGTCCCTCAAGCCTGGAGTGGCAGCAAACACTGTTCCTGAAGGTCTGTACACACAAGTTGGAAATATTTACCTAAAAATATAACAGCAAGAGCAGCGCTAAAGCAGAATGTCTAGGCAGTGAGAAGAGGCTCAGAAGTGCCTACTGCCAGGTTCTGAGAGAGGAGCTCAAATTGCTCTCACTTGTAATCACTTGAGGCCCTATTTTTTATTCATTTGAGAAGCTTGTTTCATCTTTGATGGAAAGATAAAGTGGTCTCAAAAGGCAGCGAACACCTACATTGACTTATTAAATCTACAGGTTTTAATATTTATTATTGACCCCAAAAGTTAACGGCGAGAATATTTGAGTGAGTTGAGCTGATGGAAAATTCATCAGGTTATTTCTCCTCACCACCCCCGACAATGCTGCCTGGCTGCCTGGGCCTTTTCCTACTAAAACTACAGAAGCTAAAGAAATACAATTAGCAGAGCCTTGATAGCGATACCGCACAACTGCAACAGCGATCCCGTACAATCACCCTGTGACGGGGCTCTGCGCATCTGTAAAGATGCCCCTTTCTACATTTGTGGCAGCGATCGGCTTAAAGACAAAAGGCTGGTCTTGCTCTGCCTTTACAAACAGTCAGAAGTTCTTCATTAAAGATTACTTAATATTGCTGCAGGTTTTACCATTCTTTCTCTGGCTTCTTGGCCCTTCTGTCTAACTGGAGACCAAAAGTAAAACAAACCCAATCTCCTAAGTGAGCATTTCAAACCCCAGCCTGTGCTCGGTATTTCACTGTGACTTGCCTCCGTGACAGGTACCATCTCTCTGGAGACTGGGGAAGCACCATCCAAAACCAAAATGTCAAGGCTTGGGCCAAGTCTCTTGCTGTCGCTCAGCAAACTTCAGTAAACGCCAAACTCTTTTTCTATGAAAGACTGAAAATTCAGCCTTTTGCATCTGTGACTCCAGCTGCACCAGAGCTACGCCGACTCTGTCCGGTGGGGCTGCGCTCCGCTCGGGTCCGTCGTGCCAAGCCTGCATGTAATCCTCATATATGTCTTTCCCGGCATATCAGCGAGAGGATCTGTGGCTCCTACTCCCATTGCAGCGCTCAATCCCTGAGCACAGCGCGGCACAGGCGCGTCAGCCAGGCTGCTGGGAGAGGTGAGAGACTACACAAAAACAACCCTTCTGCCAACTCTGCTGAAAGGCGTTAAGCTAAGGTAGTCGGGGTGGAAAGTATTTAAGGCTCCGCAGCAGACTTGCTCTCCGTGCTCCAGCAAAGGGCTGGCACCTCACACCACCTGATACACTGGGAGCATTTTTGCAGCTCGCCTAATGTCAGGACACAGTAGAGTAACTGTTAACCACCTCCCCCGCTTCTGCCCCCTCCCCTCCTCTCCCTAAAGCAGCTCAGGGAGAGAATGAACTTGCATCCTTCAGGATTTGCTTTTGCAGGAGGAAGATTCACCCTTTAACTGTCCTGGGCAGGGACGATGTGTTACATAAGGACACTTGTAGGGAGTCTTCATTTTAAGAGGCAAACAGTGTTTTTCCAGGTCAAAAATGCACCAGAGTTTAGCTGTCACGCCCTCATCCCCTGCTCACACAGCACAGTAGAGCCTCTGGTCTCCCCAAACCATGCTCAGCTCAAACTCCAGCCTAGGCGGGCAGACACCTACAGCTGCTGTCCTCCTCCGTGGGGACACTGCTGCTCCCCGGCCACAGCTGCTGCCACAACCCATGGGTGCTGTGGGGACCAGAGGTAAGTAGGGCAAGGAGCTTTTACATCATCACTACAAAGCATGGTCACAAAATCAACTGTCCCTGCACAGACATTCAGTGGCAGACAACACAAACATCTCTTCCAGCCTGAGCCCTTAGGCTGGGCTTCCTGCAGTGCTCACCCTGTATTTATACCATACAAATAAACCAAAATGAGCAAGAACACTTCTGTGATCCTGGGATCGACCCACCGTGCTGCTGGTGGCATCCCTATAGGTGAAGATTAGCAACCTTCCAAAACAGGGTGGACACTCTGCCTCTAATGGACAGGTCTGGGGCTGAGTTAACCCCCAGAGTGCAGGAAAGTGAGAGCTGACCTGGGCTGAAACTGTATTGGCCATCATAGCTGAGTTTTAATGATGTGGAGAGTCACCCTAATCCTTTGGCCTGTTCCCTAGGGCACTTTAACTTATTAATAATGATAAAACTACTAAAAACAGGTCAAACTGAATATCTTAAAAGTCAGGCCAGCTATATTTTATTTTGTAACTGTGTATTTCTACATGATTGATTGCTGAAATAATATTGGAAATTTCTGTGCTAAAAGAGTCTTTCCCTGTCACTCAGAAGAGCTGGGAAATTGAAAACATGGGCTGTTTGCTGCCTGGCCTCCTTTCCTAGCTATCTGTTGGTATAAAATTGACATCTGAAGAGAATTTCTCCCTTCTCACACCTCTGACTATTAATGGGAGAAAAATTTCCATGAACTTCCTGTCTCCCACTGCACTCTTGGTTTGTTTTCAGCATTTCAACCTATTTGGCCCATGGGAAGGTCAGTCATGCCTCTGCCTGGGGTATCTGTTTCATACGCACAATTCCAACCCGACCATGTGCCTTGTGCTTTGCCGCCACTAAGGGCAAAGGAAAGGGTTGTATTTCTTGACATCCCTTTGCAACATTTCCCTTCATGACTTCCCCTCTGCTTCTCTGCCTACAGGCTCCAGTGGCTGGTGCTGTTCCTTTTTATTCTCTTCCAGGTGCCTGGTCAGAAATAATGAATGGTTTTATAGGCAATCAACTACCAATTCATAAACGTCAGCCTGGCTCTGCTTCTTGTTCCCACCCCTCCAGAAGAGGACTGTGAGCTGGCAGCAGGACAGCAACACACGCCGTTAACAAAGATGGATGTTTTACACATACGAGTTAAAAAGACAATTATATTCAATTACTTCAAGTAAGTTACGGTGATGTATTCCTGAATAGCCACGCAAAGGGCGATATGATGATTAGGGCAATGAATTTGCCAACGTTAATCTAATCAAGGCAATCTTTTGTTTAGCATTATCCGCTTTGCAGTGGCAGAGGATTTACCAAACCCAAGCAATCTTTGTAGATTTAACCCCAAAGCTGCCCAATTAGAGCTAATCATGATTGCTTTACAAAAGAGGGAGGGAGATTTTAGTAGGAGGCCTGAGGAAAGCTTTTCCTCAGGAAAAGGCTGGGCTACACCAAGCTATGCAGTACAATACTCTGAGGTGCAAAGGCATGACAGCACCTCCAAAAGTCCCCAAGCACTGGAACCAAAGATGAACTTTTTCTCTGGTTCCTGCTGAAGGAAGAGAAAGCTGAAGAACACATCAAAAGCAGCACCCAAGGGGCAAGGACAATGAGAGAACAGGGTGTTTTGCACAGAAACAACACAGTTCTACACCAAGTTGGTGGCTTGCAGCTCCCAGGGTGAAGCAGGGCGGCAAAACACAAGGCGCTCTCAGGAGGCCCCACCTTCCACCCCATCGGGGCTCCTGCAGGAATGTGTCTGCTCTGCCATGCCATTTGATAAGGGGGAAGATGCTGCTACCTGTCCTCACTTGTCAGAGCCTATTTTCTGGCCAACGTTTATGAGCAAGACACGGACCTCCCACTGCTGTGTTCTCATCCTTGTCTATTCAAAGGCCAGCCAACCCTCTGGCTTCAAAGAGAAAAGATATGAGGCAGAAATGCAGGTTTAAAGGGGATGTCCCTTTGCCGAAAATCTCAGGAATCAGGGAGGGAGGCAACAAAAACAGCCCTTATTTGAGGATGATGCAGGCTTTTGATTATCTCTACAGATAAACCCATGCTTCAAGAGAAACACAGAGTGCATGTATGGGTTTGCACGGCAAGCAAAGGAGCTGTTTTGACATCACTCATAGCAGCATCTCTTTTTGAGCTCAAAAGTGAGAATTAGGAAGGGTCAAGCAAACTTTTTCTGTTCCAAATACTTCAGCTTACACATGTTTGCTACAAAAAAAAATAAAAAAGACTAAGAAAAGAAATCAGATACTGATTTTGGCACTGAAGTGGGTTTCATTTGCAGTTTGCTTTGACAAAAACAATTCAGAAAGTTCTTGGGAAAGGACTTGAAATCAAGTTGCCACTTGCAGCTGGGGTGCTACATTAAGACTGTCTGAGAAGAAACCCTGAGAAGCCCCCTACATGTCCTTGGTACCCCATGGAATGTACTGGGCTCCCCCTGCTTTATCTGAAGCACATGCCAATTGCACAGGCCACCACGCAGGCTAAAAAATATACAGCTTTCCTATGGGTGTCCAACAGTCTCCTGTGGGAACAAGTAGTCCAGCCTGTAAGTAGGCTTCTTTGCCATCAGAAATAGTGTATAAATATTTTGCAATCAACAGTGAAAATAATTCGTTGAGGAAAAAAAGTAAAATATCACTGTCTGGATAATTCAGTACCTGTTGTGCTTTTCTCAACAAATTTGCAAAAAGACTCCATAAAAAAATTAACATCTTATAAAAGAGGAAACACAAATTCTGATTTCTTGAGATGCCTTTTGGTTTGATTTCCTATGGAGTCAGTGATGCATGGGACACAGCTTTCATAAAGGGATCACAAGCTCCCTTGCAAAGACAAACAAAGCTTCACCTCTCTTTAGGAAGGGAAGAAAACATGCATTTGCAACACAGTCCTTTTCTTTTTTAATTGAGAGAGGCTGAAGCAGGCTAATGTAAAATAACTTGCAAAAGTCTACACAGTCAAACAAGAGCAGGTTACCAATGAACCTCAATCACAGCAGGCAGAAACTGCAACTTTACCAACTTTATCTGTAAAAGGCTTTGGAGCCCGGGGTACTTGGATTGATTTGTGTTAGCAGGAGAAAAACTTTTCCAGACAACAGCTCACACTCTCCTGTCACTGAGGTGTCATTAGCAGCTGTGCACAGGCAACTGACAGAAAAAAAGGAAAAGGGATGTCCCAGAGGATGCTTGTGAGAGTTCACCAGTACTTTCACAGGTTAACTGAGCCATGCTGTCAGAGGCCAAATCCCTCTTACTGGGGAAAGTGGGATGCTGCATGGTGCGACACAGCAGCTTACAACAACTTTTGCTTCTTTTTTTTTTCCTCCCAGGTCCAGCTTCTTTGAAAAAGATAATAGTAAACCAACTGATATCTGCAAAGGCCCTTATTGCTGTCCACATTTTCTCCCAGATGTCCAAATCTTACTCTTGTTCTCGAGAACAAGGTTAAGGTACAACAAACATGAAGTGTTCTTCACTCAGTCTTCCCCCAGAGAAGCCCAAAGCATCGAGTGAGGCAGCATTTGTTTTTCATGTTATACTTTTTAACACCCCAATTTTACTCATCCACAGCATATATTTAAATAGACATTATCTGGGCATCCAACAAGCACAGTGGCTGTGAAACAGCAAAGACGGGCCTGTGCTTTGTTCTCCAGCTTTCCTGTGGTGATTTTCCTCACATCAGAGGTCTCCTAGAGCTGGTGGGTTCTGAGCATCCCTGGACAGTCTCAGTGTGCGAGCAGGGCAGGCAAATCCGTCCCCAAGCGACTAAGTGTGTGTGTGGCTACTTGACTCCCTTTGATAGTCCCTCCTAGGCGTTTCACTGTTGTATTTGGATGGCCGCCCCTCTGGCAAAGTGCTGCAGGACTGTAGGTGTCGGCAAGGGAGATGTTTTTGTGTTTGTGTGACGTCCCCAGAATAATGATCTAGCTGTTTAAGTGAGCTGAGCGAATGAATGAGCACAAGAAAAACATCTTCACTGAAAGCGCAGCCGAAGTTAATGCACCATTAATAATGGTCTGGGTGAATTATTGGAAGGGATAATAGGCCTGGGGTCAGGGAAGGTCTGAGACAAAGAACAGGGAAAATTGGGTCACAGAAACATGACAGAGCAGATCACGCTGATGCGTCTGTGGGATTCTCCTTGGATGAAGTCATGTACCCCCATGCAGAATATTAAGGGCTTTGCAGGGATTGCCATTCCCAGAACCACCACTCAGATCAATATGGGAAGGAGCAGGAACAGACACACAGAGCCATGGTGGCTGCCTCTCAGTCTCTCTTTGAGGGATTCACTTTAATGTTGTTTAGCTACATTGCAAAATACACCAACTGTGTGCCTCCCTCAAAAAGGGATACTTATGCAGTGCCTAATTACAGCAATCTGAGAGTTTTCTAAGCAGAGAGAAGGGACTGGGCAAGTATGTCCCTTCCCTGAATGGCAGCACCATGCATTTTACAAAAAGCCATGAGAGGTGCTTCAGCAGCTCTGCTTTTCTGTCTCCAAAACTGCGGCAGGAGCTGCAACCCTTTCTCCCGCCCCATCAGCTGCCTGTCTTCACGACACTAAATTACTGACTAACCTTGCTTTGTCAGAATTTCCCTTCTTTAAAATGGAGATAATAATACCTCCCTACCTCAGAGGTTTGGTTAATGTTTATACAGCACTTTAAAAATGATGTGGTAATTAAGTACTCAGTATTATTATATCAACGTGTATAATGATTCCAGCAGACAGCACTATAAACAGGGCTGCACCATGCCTACTTTCCTTTTGTTTGGCTTGTTAGCATTTGGTTTGGTTTTCATACAGCATACTTCAACTATTACTGGTTAATTATTCTGTTGTTTTATTACCTGCTCAGTGGCTTTGACAAAAATAAAAGAGGAATTACACAAGAAGAGTGATAGGAAATATTAATTTTGGCCCATTGGGAACATTATAGCAAGGAGAAGCGAGAGGCAGGCCCCCACCAGATCACCTGGGGAGACCTCTGTCCTGCCACAGGCACACCAGACCATTTTGAAATACATCCAGCCAGCTGTTATCACCCAAGGGGATGCAGAACCAGTTTTCTCTTCTTCTAACAAAACTAATGCAGAAAGACGGTGGTAGCCTGATTTACAAAACTATTCTTTTAATGCATTTCAGGATGTTGGAGAAGACAATATGCTTAATTTAACAGTAGGTTGGGTACAGCATCACATCCAGGTAAGAAATAAAGATCACACAACTAACTTCTGTTAGGCAAACAGCTCAAGTAATGGTAAATACCCTGTAGCAGAGTTGGAAGGAGAAGGGGCCTTGCTGGGATGCAGATATGTGAAAAGTAAACAAGAAATAATAAAAAACACATTGCCCTTCAGCTATAAAATCACCAAAAAAAAAAAAACCTTGAAAAGCATTATTGTACTGACATCTCAAAGCACCCTCCAGACAGAGTCAGTGTGACTTCACACTCAGAAACTGAGGTTCAGTGAGGAGCAGAGGATAACATGAGAAGGCTTGTCTCTCTGCTTCAGTACTGCTGGAGCCCCTGCACGCACCTCACTACCACACACAGACCCAGGAGCTGTCGGTTTGCCTGCTCAGCTCCCTGCAGGGACACAGACTTCGGATGCACATGTGGACACCGTACTTACTTGACACAGAATAAAGCCCATTTCTGGGGTTACCTGCATAATAAATGCCATTATAAAATCCATCAAAGACAGCAAACATCTCCCTCACACACTTCAAATGGAAGGCTGTCCCTCTCTGCCATCCCAGAGGAAACCTCCTCAGATGCAGTCACAATAACCACCCATCCTCCTGGGAACGGCCCAGAGGAGTTTGTCTTACAAAGTTTATTCTACTGCCTCAGCTCAGGTGGAAGGACAAAAAAAATGTCTTTTGAAGATGCTGAGTGGTGCCCTTACCCAGCCCCCTCCTAGGACACAGGCAGTGGCACACGGCAAACACAAACACGTTTCGGCCCAGCCACTGCTCCTGCAATCAGGCAGCGCTGCTGAGGCACGGGCTGTGTCCAAGAGCCGGGCAGGCAGGCAGGCGGCTGCAGAGCGAGCTGGCTCTTGCAGCTGGGATGGGGCGAGATCAGATCAGCGAGCTCCCCCCACAGCCCCGTGGCCAACTTGAGGCAACACTGAAGGAATTTGCCCATAAATTTCCTCCCCACTCCAAGAAGAAGGCAGCGCACTTAAATGAACTCAGGCCCTAATGGAAGTAGGATATTCTTGCTCAGCTCAATGTCTAACCCATCCTGAAGCTCCTGGCAGCTCCACTCAGCTCTCTCCCATGCACTGCCTGACCTTTGGTAAGGGCATTAAAACTGTCAGTCTTTTCCTGGGCAAAAGAGATGGAACAATTACAGTGAGGCTAAAAATGGCCTTTCCCTCTACATGGAAAATTTGGATTAAAAATTGAAGAGTTCATTGATATCTTCTATAAGAACATAGAATTGTCGTTAAAAAATCAAACCCTGAAATTCCTTAGCTGCTATCTACCATCTCTGAAACTCAGCATGAAGGGCTTTCCTGCCTCATCCACCAAAAGGAGCAGGGACAGCTGCTGCTGGCAGGGACATGAGGGCACCAGGAATCTCTTCAACATGCTCCCATGCAGCAGCTGGCTTTGCAGCACCTTTCTTGTTTGACCAAAAGTGGGGCACTTTACTTCTTGGTGAGAAAACAGGAATTTTCTATCTGAAGCTTACTGACATGGGAAGTCCTGGATTTGGTCTTGCAAAACAGGTTGTACTCAAAACTTTCAAAAATTTCAAAATGGTGTGGGGGGGGATGAATATATTCAGATGTGTAAAAGTATTTTCTAACATTCAGATGAGCATTTGTGCATGATGGCAATGCATTATTTATTATTCTACAAGAATTCCTGGGGGCTTCAGGTTACTGATAAGTGGCAGCCTTAGGGGGACAAACCATTATTTTTTATACCTTTGGGAAGAGTAAATAAGATGAAAGCAGAGGTCTCCTGCAGCCTGGAGGAACCCCACAAGCACAAGGAAGTCCCGCAGTGGGGTGCCCAAACACCAAACCTCTGATGGCTTTTTGAAGAGCAGTAATTAGAAATTAGGCTCTTGATCAGCCTTGCTGCCACCAGCCACCTTCTTCAATCCCAAAGAGCTGGAGTTGGGTGAAGCTTTAGGGCAGATTGTTTTTTCTTGAGCTAATGTTTTTCCAGGTACCTGCACCTTCTGTCAGAAGCAGCACAAAAGAGATTATGATAGTTTATAATCTATTATATTTTAGACTACAAGAACATGGAAGTAATGAAGTTGAAATGCCTTGATGTTATTTCAACAATATCTGCTTAAATGGGAAGTTTCTGAAAGAGATTGCTGAGCATTTGTGCTTCCTGAAAAACTAAAAAGAAATCAAAATTGCCTTTCTCTACTAAATAAGCACTGAATTCTTTGGGACACAATGAAATCTGAAACAGCAGCAGTGCACCTTTCCATTGCAAAGAAACCTGCTCCACTCACCCGTTACTACTGGAGAAGTAGCAGGATGCCAATCCCACCTGGGATGTACTAGTCTACCCCACCATAACTGATCAGGAGTTTCTACATCCATGCTAAGCATTTCCAGAGTGAGACTTTCCCACTAGTGCTAGCTTTGTATTTGCTAGGTAAGGTGATATGACCACTGAATGGCAGAGAAGAAACCCAAAAGGAAAGGCCTAATGCAGCTTATTAATTCCACAGGTGAGCTGCAAATGCTGAGAGTCTTGAAAATCATTTAATTGCCAGGCTGTCAGGCCAAGATGTGTTTTGAGGATGCTGCCAATCTGACAGTTATTAACAAACAAAGAGGCCACAAGCCCTGACTGCACTGAGATCCTTGTTATTTCTACTCATGTGCCACCTCCCAACAGGAAGTACTTAATAAGAATAATAATATCCCAAAAGGCCAACCTACGGCAGTGCAATTAAAAAGCTTTTCTGTCTCACTTTGAGGGGAGGAAAAAAAATGAGGGGGGAAATTAAAATCAGACAGGAAATTCCACTAGAACAAGCTAGCTTATGTCCTAATAACACATGATTGTGCCAACTCCTCCAGAAAGCAGAGGAGGGAAAGGAAAAAAAAAAATGGGGAAAAGAAAAGAAAGAAAAAGAAAGAGAAAAGCAGCCCTCTAGACTGACTCAGATCTGAGGCTACATTGTGGTTTGGCTGTGGCTGCAATTCTAAAGGGAGAAAGGCAGCACAAGCAAATAAAAGGCGGTTTGCTTTTCGAGTAAGTTGCTGTTATATGATGTAACTCTTGTATGAAAGCACGGCCACTGCTGCTTTGTTGAGAAAAGACACAGCCTGATAAGCTCGAAGGACCAGATGGATCTTGGGGCTTGTTCTCCCAACAGCTGCTGCCAGAGAATGGAAAAAAGAAAAAAAAAAAAAAAAAAGAAAAAAAAAAGAAGAAAAATCCCAACCAGCAAGGAAGAAATCCCAGCATGCGAGGGGCAGGCAGGGAGGTGGGGCAGACCAGATGGTGGTTCAGCTCATGCCTGCCTGGACGGGCAGTAGGAGAAAAATCAGTTTGTCAAAAACTTGTAAGAGAACTTACAGATCTCTCAAGAAAGGAGGGATCCTTACACAGAAGAAAAAATACCTGCATGTTTAAGGAAAGAAGTTTTCCAGAAGTTATCATCCTGCCTCCTGGGAAGCCACTAGGATTCAGCAACTGCCTGCAACTCCAGCTGATCTCCAAAAAGTTGCTCCAGCAACTTCCAAAAAACGTGGGCCAAGAGGATTTGCCCCTGACTGCTCTGGGACCAGGCCAACAGATGACAAACCTTGCCTGATTCACACTAAAGCTCATTTCACAGTGGAAACCACCTCACTTCAAGACAGACGGTGAAATGGGAGTGTGTGAACCTCAGCTGGCTGCCCGGAATATTCCCTAATACCCCCTTGCCTTTCTCCTATGGTCCCCAATACCTGGCTGTGAGACATGTCCCAAGTTCTCAACAGGTTTCTTTTTCTGGGTATCCAAAGGAGAGAGAGATGCATTTGATGCATGTGCAAATGTGGCCCTGCCAGCAGTAGCAGAGGACCGGAGCAGAGAACCAGAGCCTGAGTCTATAGTCACCTGAACACGTTGTTCAGTACTGCTCAGGTGCTCGTGGAGCTTGATTTTACATCTGAGCAGTTTTCCTTCCAAACTTGTAAAGGAGTTTTTCTTGGCTACCTGAAGTGCAACTGCTTCAGGCCACCTATAATCCAAGGCTAAATCGTATATTGCCATGAGATTGAGGCATTATGGGAGAAAGCACTAACTGGCATTTATGACCAGGAGGCTGCAGGAGCACGAGATGACACTGCTGCCCTCAGCTGCATCCAAACTGACCAAGCCCAGGATCTCTGTTGGTGAGATGTGGAGGGATAGGGAAGCTGAGCAACCTCAGACTGGAAACCACAAGACTGGTGGAGTACCAAAGGGAAAAGCAGTGAACGACAATGGAGGCAGAGCACATCAGCTATCACACAGCACCTTCTGGACAACCCTCATCTGGAGCAGCAAATCTAGCAGACCCCTGACCATGCACCTTCCACTCATGTAAATAAAACCTTATTAAGGAGTGTCATCCCAAGCCACATTTCTAGGAGCAGATCTACAGATGGAGATGTCTTTTAGCCTTCATGCCCTCATCCACACATTCACACCCCTCCCCGGAGGTGGCACTGGCACTCACTCAATCACACACTGAGCCAGCTCAGGGAGTTCATCCAGTTGAAAACTAATCACCTAAAATTTTATTGCACAGGGTTTTGGCTGGATCAACTCCCTGAACCAGTTTACCATGAGATCGATGGTGAAGAAAAAGCAAAAGCCCTTAGGCTGCTGTTCAGCAGCCACTTCCAGCCCAGCTGCCACTGAAAGCATCAGGCCTGACCTCCCTTGGCTACCTGTCCCCACAACATAGCACACCCCATTATGGTGGCCATTCTGTGACTGCAGGGCTGACTGGACTGAGGAGGACATCTCACAGAAAGGTTACATATCCCTTCCCAGGAGTTGATGCTCACAGCCCAGCTTCCAAGTGCTGGTCCTGGGGGGAATGGCTGCTTCAACATGTAAGGGGTAGCTGGGCTGACGGGTAAATCCATTTCCCCAAATTGATCAGGTACCACACTACAAACTGTCTGCTCAACCAGCCAACGCAACTTGCAGGAGCTGGAAAGTTGCCTTGCAAAAGAAAAACTCCCAAGCAGATGCCTAAATCCTGTGAAAGCTCAAGTGCCAATGCCAACAAGAAAGGGCACGCCAGCCCGCCCTGAGCACAGACCTACCTGAATGGTCTCTGCCACTGCAGGGCTGCCTGCTGCCATGGCGGGGACACCTGTGCTGCCTCGTGCCACAAAGACTTGCTCAATCTTCCAGGACAAGGCTATGCTTCAAATTCAGCACTGGCATTTCGAGCCTCTCTAATCCAAACCACAGGAGACAGTTTGCTTTCTTTATGCATATGCTCCTCCAGGCATTAAAACAAACTGAAATCAAACTGTTCCTATAGGCAATGGCTTGAAAAATTTCCCCTTCATATGAAAGGTCTGTTTATATAATTTATAAAAT
The DNA here is from genome assembly GCA_020086605.1 of Lanius collurio. NCBI lineage: Eukaryota > Metazoa > Chordata > Aves > Passeriformes > Laniidae > Lanius > Lanius collurio. Next base: position 7,123,600 of record JACBWW010000014.1, read on the forward strand.
TGAACAAACAGAGTCTGGGAAAAACCCCATGCAGAGTCTGCTCTGCATTTTGACCAAACTTCTTTCTAGAAATGGAAGATGTCTGCTTTCTACCAGTTGTGGTAAAATTGCAGGGCTAGGTATTTTTCTTTCTTGCACTTATACCCAGGTGATAAGCATCTAGGTAGCCTTCAGAGAAGAGTTTTGGGAGCTTTCATGCTTCAGGACACCGGTCCCCAAAGCAGTCCTAGTTGATAAAGACTGAGAGGATACTGCATGAGCTGGCTTTTAACCAGGCATAAGGCAGCCTGCTGCTCTTAACTACACAGAGGTCTGATGAGGAGAGGGGTGAGGAAGTTATCTGTTTTACCCAGCTGTGGTTTTGGTGCAGGCTAATAACTCCCATGTATCATCCTGCCTTCGTATGAAAATTTTCCGACTGGTATTAAAAATGGTCCCAGTGCAGTTTGCAGCAGATTCTCCAGGCAGCTCATGCAAAGTGCTGGTTGTTAGCATGCTGCTTGTGTAATGAGGATGCTTAAGACTGTAAGGGGTCTCTGGAAGGTCCTGAAGAGTGATTGCAGTTCAGGAGACTCACCCACCTGGCAACACGCTGATTTATGGCCTGTTCAGTTAATAGCCCTGCTTAACACAGGAGTTTGTCGAGATTAAGTAATTGCCTGAAACAAAAAGTTTATTATCTTTAAGTCTCTGCTGATGAATGACTGGGTGTTGGAAGAATCATGTGAAAGATCATCTGTGATTCCCTCCCACTTTAGGGGAGAAAAAAAAAAAAAGAAAAAAATAGTAAAGTTTTAAAAGACAAGCTGTTCCAAAAGGAATTTGAGAGCTCACAACAGTATACTCAAACATGGCTGCAGTTACAAGGAGGGAGTTTCACACCCAGGGTACTATCCAATAAATAGCTCAAGTAATAACACAGTTCTGTGATGCATTTTTCCCCAAGTACTGCAAGTGTTTTGTAAACATTAATTGATACCACTCCTTGAGAGATAACTGATCCTGTCACACAATAATGAGATTGGGAATAAATCAAGATGCAAAGCCTGTTTAGTTTCCATACATTACATAGTGGCCCTTCCCATCCTACAAAAATCTGGAAATTTTCCAATCTAGAAAAGGCTGCAAATAACTGCACAGTTAAAAGATGCTGCATGCTAAACTCTGCTACAATTATTTCTCATCTCCATTTCCAGATGCTTCAGCAAGGTTAATCAGCTTGATTAAGGTCATGCACACTTATAATGCCTCATGAAACTGAGCTCCAAAGTGTACCAAAGCACAGGGCTTTGGGACTTGCCCTGTTCCACCCTCACCCCGAGATGAGCTGCCTGCCTGCTGAGCATCCCTCACAGCGGGGCTCATGCTGGGAGATCACACGATCCAAACCTCTCCTCCTTCGTCCCCCGTTTCCTTTCCACCCACGAATTTTCTCAGCTGGCACATGAGCACAGGAGTTTGGACACGAGGGATACAGGACTGACAAGAAACCCCCATCTCCATTGCAGCCACTAAGTAACGTTCCCACAGCCCCAGATGTCAGACACACTGTCCCTCCTCACATCACTTCGAGGCCTTCCTGCAATAAAATGGGAATTGGCTCCAGCTTTTCCTAGCACTTCTCATATTACCTTTTTATCCAAATACATATGGTTCAGGGAACACTGAGAGACTTGCATGAAAGGATGTACACCAAGAGAATGCAAACCCTGGAAAAAAAGGGATTAGATCTGCAAGACTCCCTTGGCCCCAAACATGTGCCCCCCAATTCCCCAGCATATTAATCAAGAGTCTGATGAGATTCCTTTTGAAATCCCCCAAAAGATTTCTGTAGACTTCAGTGGCTTTTGGATCAGGCTACAAACGCAGAATAAATCATAAACTGGCTACATCTGCCAAGTTTATTTCTTTCTTTTCCAGGTTTCAGAACAAATCCATTTTACTGCTGGGAAAAAGCAGAATGAAATAACTGACAAGAGTTCAAATATCCTGTATCACTCCTCATATTAATTCAGTCAGTCAATCTATCCCATAACTTTGGGAAGTAAAGCAGATTACTTTGGCCAGATAAAACCACAAAACTGTGCTGCTTCATTTATGTGCAGTTTATTATTTAAGGTAACCTGTGCAAATCCCTTTCTCTTGGGTTAAAAGTGACAATGTGAGGGACTAAAGTTAAGCAGAGTCTTAAGCCAAGCTACAGTTAACCAAAATACATTTGCACTGAAAAAACCTAATGATCACCACAACCCACTCAGCCCACAATCAATTTTGGAGAGTCTTTCTTACTAAAAAATATCTAATCTTAAAGGATACACAAAAAGCAAACACTTCAAAATGTGACCCAGGTTCCTGGAACCTTCTGTATTGCATAAACTTGGATGGGTTTATTAATTTGTGATTAATGTATTGCCCCTTTCTTCTTTTTCTTTTTACTCTATTTATTACTGATAGCAAATTCCTCATACATAAAAGACCTCATTACACTTCCAAGTTGGGTGATTCTGTAGCATGTCCATCAGTGAGCAGAGCTGTTTCCCTATTTTCAATTCAGAGGCTGCCTGATGTGTGCTGATAACTTCAAGATACTTTGAGAGATCTGCAAGATGGGGAACTTCCTATGGCAAACAGCTTCAGATATCACTTAGGGTTTAATTTATTCATTCATTCATCATCTGCTGAAAGCAACACTAGCACTGGCTTTGAGCTGAAAAGCCACTGCACAATGGATATAGTGTCATACTTGACTATCCTCTCGTTTTCAGTGCCTTCAGGAAAAACAGCCAGACATCCTGACAGGAGAAGCTTGGGGAAGACCCTTGGATTTGCTCTGACCCACTGCTTGGAGCCCCTTGTGCCATTTCAGGATGGGATCTACACAACCACTTGTGACCTGAGCCCACAAACTAGGGCAACAGCAGAAATGGGTATATTAAGTCCTTCAGAAATGCAGTAGTGGCAGATCAAAACATCTGTGAACACTGTGTTTTACTGACAACACACTTCTGACTTTGAAACAGGTTCTGCTATCAGGCTATTAGTACAAGCACTTTACTTTGAAGTATGTACTGTAATTCTTGCAATTTTACTCCCAGCTCTGGTATTCATTTCGCTCAGGTTACTTCTATAATTTATCTCCCCACTGGAAAAATTCAGCCTGTAATACACCCATCCAGAGTGGTATGGGTATATGCACCCTTTTTCTGTGCCCCTCTTTTATCCTGCATGGTATTTTCAATACGAAACTTTAAAGGGAAAAAAAAAAAAAAAAAAGAAGAGGTTTTCAATCCCTGAGTGATGCTAGATCTGAGTTTTTCCCATGAGAAAATTACTTGGCACTTCTCTGACTTGAGGTGACTCATTGCTGTTCCCCTGCTGAGGCTCCATGCTCCCCTTGCAGTGTTTAACCCAGGCATGTAACTCGCCCAGTGTGGTGGGTGTGTTGGCATTTGCTAATAGGCTTCCTGGGCTGTCACCTGCATGTGATGGCTGAGACAAAAGATTACGTGAAGATTTCTGTTTACAGAGCAGTTATGATAAACTGACATTTGCCTCTGGCTGTTGGGTTTGATAACTCAAATATGGCCTACATGAGTGCTCCTGTGAGCTGGCGACACTGTTGTTGAGAGTCATTTTAGAGAAACTTTTCCACTTATCCTCGTGAAAATTTTAAGTGAATTTCTAATGCATGTGAATGAGGCCGCATTGACAGCTGAGGAAGCTGCAGTGCCTTAATCTCTACCCTCATGTCATCACACGTCACGTCACCTGTGCCACCTCACTGGCAGTGGTTGGCGCTCTCATGAAGGCTCAGTTTCCCAGCTCCCAATCTAAGGAATATTTCCTTCACCCAGAACTGTATTTCCTTCACATCACAAGTACAGGTATCAGTATAAACTGAATATGTCCCTCAGACAGGCTACCTGCTGCCTGGGAGCATCTTGAGCAGCAAAACTCCAGCAGCAGATGCCTTTGAACACCTAAATGAGCATTTTCCCAGCACCAACCCCGATTTCACAACTCTTCACTTGCAAACAAGCCGCCTGTGTGTACTCAAAAGGAGAAGGGATCTGGGTCAGGGACTGAGGAGGGAAAGAAACTACATCGCAAGAAGTGTGCCTTTGTTTCTCAGGAAACAACAGTGCCAGGTAGGCACCAGCACCTTGAAATATTGCTGGGTCTGTTGAGGAAGAGGAAGGAAAGAAAGCACCCAGATAAAGTCGTGTTGGCATCACTTGGGTTGTTAAAACCACAGCTGGGGGAAGTCATGGCACACCTAAGCACCCTGGTGAATTCACAGCGCCCTATTACATTTCTCCAGGAATCAGGTGGTACTTATCCTGACATATTCACTGAGTAAAGAGAAAAGAAGAGGTGGAAGAAATAGAGCAGGGGAAGCTGTGATGTGAAGGAAAGGGATGACAGCCTATTGCATCCCCCTTTCTAAACTGCTAATTGAATGCCAATGGCGACAAATCTCTATGGCTATGTTTAATTATTCACACTCATCCCTATGAGATTTTCATTTACTGGGATGACCAGCAAATATACCTGTGGGCACAACAATTTTTCCATATTACTGGGTTTTCTCCACTTCTGAGGATGCATTCTTCTCTGATCTTCTCTTGACTTTATCTCATCTAGTATCAAGGCAAGCTCCCTCCATAGCCCAAAAGAGTTGCCAAACACAGCTTTGACAGTACATACAAGTGCTAATTAATATTATTAAGCTGTTGCAACCACAGCTCCCTGCCAAGAAGGGACTTCTAGAGTATAATCCAAATCACAGGTATTCCTATCACCTTCCCTGGCAAATGCCATGTGGCTGACATACAACTGGGAAGTGGAGAAAAACTGGTTAATACATTTTCCTCTGACTCAAATATCTGTGTGATCACATGAAAGAAATCTGTGAGCAGCTGAGCAAATAAGGGAAATTAATTTGTTCACCTTCAGCTACATGCGATGTTTCTGTTTTTTATCAGTGTCTGGTCCTAAGAAACCCTTAATTTGTTATTTGTGAGTCAAGTTTTGTTACACTTGCTTACGTTCTATAATACCAGAGCTTGCAAAACTGTTTCACTGACTTAACGGAGCTCCAGCTGTGACTTGATGGCAGATTCAGGCTTTGGAAAATAGCTCAATTCAGCCAAGTGATGGTGCATTTCCTTATCTCCATCACAGCGTAGCTATCCCTCTTCTCATAGCCTGAACTTTCAAGTAAAACAACACACCCCAGTCATGCTGGGGTGGTGAGAGAGGCAGGGCCAAGTCTCCATCCACCCTTGTCAGGCACTCTCCTGTGTTTCGGGCTTCCACCCTGGGTCAAGAGCAAAAAACAATTCTGCTGCCCAAACTGGGACACTCAATATAAACCCTCATAGCTGGGAGCATATTTGAGCTGTCAATGAGGCAAAAGAGCAGAGGTGATCTGCCTTGAGAAACGTCAGGACTGATCCCTCCCCATCCTGAGTAAACTCCTGTGACTCTGGCTCCCAGTGGAAACAAAATGACCATTTTTATCACCTCACCTCATCCTGAGTCCACAGAGAAATGAAAGGCGAATGTAGTGACTGCTAATATCTTTAGCCACATTTACTGAAACCTTTTGACACCAAGGCTATTTTTATTACCTAAGTGCACTATGCCTGTATCAGAATTCAAGTTTTATTGCTTACAGTTCAGCCTTGCAAAAAGCCTTTTCCAATAACTGTCTGTGGCCAAGATAAGCCTTAATGACATAGGGAGAGACTACAGTACCTCCTAGCACAGCCTGGCACTCAGAGCAGTGTAAGACATCCCACACATTGCTACCCTCCCACAGCCTTCACTCCCCTGCAGAGCTCTCTGTGCACCAGGGCTGCACCCAAAAACACCTGCCTTGGCCAAGCAGCTGGACACGCCAAAAGTATGCACAAAAGAGGAATGTAACACAACTCTACAAGTTTGGTTTGGCTTTTCAAAGCAGCACAATAAGCAGATTTTACTACCTAAGAGTGGATGGTACATTCAGTCTCCTCCTCCCAACCTCCTGACCAGAAACTGCAATACTCAGCAGTGCCCAAGGACCTCTGCGCAGCTCCACCAGGTCAGACAAGGCTCATGGTGTCCCATCTCCAGCAGTGAGATGGGAGAGGGCCAGAAGATGCCTACCATCATACTCTGGAGTACACCCCCCAGGCGATTTCCCACCTCGAGTCCTGAGCCAGAGATGTGCCTTCATATTTAATGACCTTTTAAAGGTTTCCCTTCTGAGAGGTGCCTCAGTTTCCCCAGCAGCAGAACAGGAGAAAAAAAAGGCTGCGTTGGTTTTATAAGAATCTTTTAACAATACCAGTGCCTGCGAATGGCTTTTAAAAAAGACTGGACAGAGACCTGTGCATATGTACGTAAACCCCTTAATTTTTAAGTTTTCTTTCAATTGCATGGGATTCCCTACCTGTCTATTCTTTTTTCCTGGAACTGCTGACTCTTTCAAATAGTAAAATGTATCCCAAGCAAATAAAGTAGTTTAGAGTGATACAATCTCAGTGGCTTACACCCTCAGATGCAACACCTATATTGAGAAACCAGGAACTTGAACAGATGCAGTCAGACTGCTCACGGTGGGAGTTCAGAGACAAATAATTCAACCTTTCATCACTCTCTAATCCCAGGAAAGATATCAAGGTTAAACTACTGAGAAAAATATAGCGAGTGTTAAGCAACACCGATCTGTCTCTCAAAAGGCATAATTAGCCAGGTAGCCATGGTCACCCAGCTCAAGAATTTGAACCTACAGTAATTTCTCCCTTCCCAAGATGCACAACCCAAGTAGGTGCATTTGCTGTCTGCAGCCACGGTGTGGGTTTGGTGTCAGCCGCTCACTCTGTAATTGGCTCTTTATTGTGAGTTACCACAAAAGGCTCCAGGCAGTCCCCACAGACCTTGCCCTTGATCTGGGTTAAGATACTTTGACCTGTGATCCTTTATAATAAATTATATCCCCCTGCTGAAGAATGCTGCCTTCAACAATGTAGGCCTGCCCTCAGGAAATGGCAAAGGAATTTTCCTATAAAGGCAGATTAACGAAATTCCACGCAAATTTCATGCATTTTGAATAATCATCTGAACTGTGACGAACCAGCTTCCCCTTGCAGGGATCCTGCTCCAAATCTTTGTTGTTCGAAGACAAATTTGGCTGTCTCTTTCTTGGCTGCAAAGTGTGCTTTTTTTCTTGGCATGTCAGGCTGAGAGTGGTGCTCAGGGCAGCTTGTCCCTCAGGCTTGGCTGCCCAGCAGATAGAAAACACCACCCAGGTACCTGTGTATTCATGTGCAAGGATGGCTGTAGTTTGAAGTTTAAACACAGCCCAATATTCCCTGTTGAGTTGGGATAAGCTCCAGTGCAGGGATCAAAGAAGATTTCTTCTTGTGCTAATACCCGCTCCTCCTTGGCCCAGCTGGTAACAGAGGCAATGAAACCTTCCCTCCTGGTACTTTATTCCTCTGTTTTTGACAGCTCATGAAATTCTGGGTTTGGGACAGGACTGTGCTCAGCAGCTGCACAATCTGCACTGATGGCACCTGGCTGGAATAAAGCCACCACCAACTGTTCTCTTCCAGGCACCCTCCTCTGGTGCAGCTCTGAATGTCCTTCTCTCAGTATTTTTCCTTTTGCTTCATTTCTGGCCTCTCTACTGTCTCCCTAAACATGATGACAATAGGTGTCCCACTTTTCTGTCTCTGGGCTCCTCTCCAGCTCCTTCCTCAGGGGTTTTCCCAACTCTGAGGGTATCAGCATTCATCAGTTCCCCCATCAAATCCCTTTTCTATCTCCTAGGGACATCACCACTGTTCTTGGACACATCTCCACCACCCTTGGGTACCCGAAAGCATTCCCCCTACCAGATGTGCACCATTCCTCCCTATACCTTCCCCCTCATGGTCAAGGCTGTGTCTGCCTCATCACTTTTGAGGTTCACTCCCTGCATTTTGATCCTTGAGCCAAAGTCTTCACCAAGGCAGGGTATTCTTACATCCTCCTCCTGCTAACCAGGGTCAAACCAAGAAGCAGCAAAGGAACATTATCTACTTTTAAATTTTAGTTTCCTGAAGAAATGGTTCATTTTAAGGGACATGGTTGTGTTACTTGCACACAAGCACTTTTTCCTAGAGTAGTGTGTGGTGATGGAATCCCATGGGACAGTAAGACTTGTAAAGCATTACATTTTCTAAAAAGATGTAATACAAATTGTAATAATTTTCACTGTTCCTCCACCAGTTTACATCAAAATATTTTCCTGATACTCATGAAAATATCAGATTAGAAAACTTTCAGTTCACAAAAAATCTTAGGAGTCTTTCACATGCAGCAATGTTAATGAGACTGCAGCCACAAGGAGCAAAAGCACAGGAGAACAGTGTTGTAGTGTGTATGTCAGGCCTCGTGTGTGCTTTCAGAGGAGGAAGCAAACAAAATGTTTTGCCAAGCTCCTGAAATGGTATGATGTTAGGACAAGCTCCTGCACAGCTTCACTTACTGGAACATAAAAAATGCAAGCAATTACCAGTTGAAATTACTACAGCTAAACCAGGTGATATTCAAAACCAGTGCTATCTTCCTAGCAATCAGCACCACAATAAAGGACAGAGGGACAGTTGCTCTGAAAAGGATGGCACTTCCCGATTCAAGTAAATCATTTATGAAACTGAGATCTTCTTTTAAATGAACAAGTTTGGGAAAAGCATATTGCAGTTAGCAGCAAAGCAGACAACAGCACACTAACAGCCTGACATAAAGTCTATTGAAATCAATGGAAGTCTTTCCACCGACTTCATTGGGGTTTGGATGAAATCCTCCAGGAGAATAAGCTATTCTGCAATATCTATTATTACGCACTGTTTTGTCCTGGTAATTAGATGCTGGGAGAGCGCAGTGTGATTGTTGAAGGCACTGATCGTTCACCCATGGAGACCCGTGTTCAGAGCCTGGGTGGGTTGAACTCAGAGGGGCTGCAGATTCCCACTGGTACCCATCTGCATTCCCAGCCCCACTGCTGCTCCCAGGTAGACAGGACAGGAAAAGGCAAGAGAAAGAGAAGGTCAGGGCTGAGCTGGCAGAGATGTGGTGAGCCCCTGCCCAAAAATACCTGGTTCCCGCCCTTCCTCCAACTCCTCAATTTTCCCCATGCACCATCATGCATGCATAATACTTTCAAAGAAGTGGACAGCCAGCAGGTCTCAGGTCTGTACAAAGCAGCTCTGTACAGCCCCAGGCATTTTGCACAGTGCACTGAGTGTCATCAGTGTTACTGACTATGCAGGGAACTCAACTCTGTGTTTGCATCTTGTTTCTAAGGTAAAACATACTGCTCCTTGGAGGACAGTTTTGAGGGAGGGACTGCAAGTCCCCTGCAACCCAAATTCAAACAGAAAGGGTAAACCATGCAGAAAGGACTCCCGCCACGAAGCTATACATTTGGCTCACCCTGAATGCAGGACTCCATACCATTAGTAGGCAACAGAGAAGATAGAACATCCTGAATTCTCACAGGAGACCAGCATCACAGAGCTCTGCCTCTGTGATGAGGCTCAATGCAGAGAGTGAGCAAACCTGTGCTCATCAGTAAGAAAAAAATAAATCAGGAAATTAAGGAACTTCATCAGGTTGTGGCTGGGATGAAGACAGCACTACAGGTTGCTAGATCACAGTCTCTTCCCATGGAAGACCTGCAAGCCACCAAGTAACACAGAGAGGATGCAGGCTACAATGATTAAAGGCATTCTCTTGCACAGTTCAAAGCCTATCTGTGGCACTGCTTGCTGTTGGATGGTGCTCGCACTAAAAGGATGTATCATTTCAGAAAATGACTACAAATTCATGGAAGAAAAATCCTGTCATACCACCTGCAAATCAGCTGGTCTGTGAACTGCAACGTTTGCGAGGCTGTGAGAACACCACTGGGAAGCTGCTTCCACACCTGCCCTGCAACTGAGTGCTCCCACGTCTCTGAAACTGGAGTCAGAGGTAGACAGACCTTGACCTCGACCTAAACTGCTGCTGCTCCTTAACTAAGTTTCAGGATACCCCTCCCTGACCCAGCCTGGCAGGCAGGGGGCAGGCTGGGAAGGGACCAGCTTGGCATTAATGGTGATGCCTGCTTGAGTCAGGTCCTCCTTACCCACAATGTCTTTTGTGCAGCTAAACATATGAGCTGATCTACAGCTGCCCGTATGTCCATCAGTGGAGGAAAACAAACAGGTAAGGAATATTTCCAGATGCCTGCAGCAACCGGGGGTCCTTCCCTTTCGCTATTTTGTGTGTTGAAGAGTCGTCTCTAGCAATCCCCAACTCCCAGCCCCAAACCAACTCTTGGTTTGGGAGCTGGCTCTTCTGCACCAGCAAGAGGCTACACTTCAATCCCTGATACTTTGGCAGAGCTGATGGCCTCAGATGTGCTACTAGCTCAGATGCAGAGCAGTTATCATGCACCACACTCCAGCAAGGATGCCAGGCTATGTCTCTGCCACTGCTGGGCCTCAGAAGCCCAGGATACAAACTCTTACCTTCACCACTCCCCATCTCAGATGTCACAGGATTTACAAAGAGATAGTGGAAGCAGTCTACAAGAATAATCAAAGCAACTGAACTAACTGAACGTGTGTGGATGAACTTTGGTCATGTCAGTGTGAAAATCCCCACTGGCAGCAGACTAGGACGGATCTGATGGGGGGAACAGGGGGCTTGGTGTGGAGTAGTGCTGTGGAAGTGCTCCCCATGCAGCCGAAAGTGAGGCCTCCCTCCCTGTGCTGCTCCGACATCTTAGAGATCTGCAAAAGCTATTTGCAGTGAGAGGCTTTCTTGTAAAACATAAATGAATACCAGCTGTCCAGACAGGCTCAGAGCACAGCCTCCCTCCTCGGATGGGCTGTGGTCTCTGGGGAAGCCGGCCGGGCCGGCAGGACATGCCTTGTCTCTCCATCCCAGGGAGACACACAGGCAGTGGCGTGGAGAAAGGGCGTCAGTGTTTTCCTCCTGAGGTGTCGCTTGGTAAGCAAACTGACTGCTTTTTCCCTTCAGAGGGGAAAACATAGCTTTTTATCATCCCCAATTTTTTTTTTTTTGAAAATACATCTCTTTTTAACCTTGAAAACAAATCCTATTTTATGTTACCCAAGAAGAAAGTCTGAGTCTTCCTCACTGCCCCAGAGACCTGCTTTGGATGCACTCATCCATTGCTCCACTTCAAGCCCAAGCACATTCCTGCCCCGACGCCGGGTTCCGGCAGGGTCTGCCTCTGCATATTCCAGGGCTCCAGCTGGGTTCCTCTGCCTGTTTCTTTTTTTTAAATTTACCTTGGAAATAGTATTTCCTGGCAACCTATTAATGCCCTTTTCAAGGCTCAAAAGAAAATCCAAACAGCGGCACAGACCAGAAGCCAAGTGCCTGAGCGGGGAGAGTGGTACCTGCTTTGTACCTAAATATTTATAATTTGCTAATATTGCCATTGATACTTAGTTTTATTTTACTTATGTGTTTTATCTGTTTAAATAGTTGCTTAGCCTTCCCCATGATAAAGCATCAGGGACTCTGGTCAGTGTTTCACTGTTCTCACACTGACACAACAGACCTGACTATAATTTGTAGATTTTTTTTCACTGCATACGAACAAATGCAAACATGCAAGAAACAGCACTGTTTGCTCTTGCTGCACCTCAAGGCTTTCACAATTACAGTACATAGGGATACCAGGCTTTCCCAGCTTCCCAAAGGGACAGAGAGCAAGGCCCATCTATGTCAGGGACAGCATCTCTGACTCCAGCAGCTCTGGGCACTGGGGTGACACACATATACATATATTGCAGTGAGCATGCAAGGGCAATGCTCAGGTTCTGGCTTTAAGCCTTTGCCTGCTGGGAGTTTTAACCTCCAAAATTATTTACAGGTGTAAATGGTGGCATGCAAGCCTCTAAGACCCATGTTGAGTGAGAGCTGAATCCTGATGCACCTGAAGGTTTTTTCACAGGAGGAATCAGAGCAGGACTGAGGCAGGTCTGAATGGCTGGCTGCAATCAGCAGCCACAAGCCAACTTGAGCGAGTGTTGCTCCAGGACAGAGCATGGCCATGTGTAGTTTGGAGCTGGTATGATTGTTTTGGTGCTGCTGGCCAGGCTGGTGGCCCTGGGGGAGGCAGGAGGCCAGCAGCGAGTGCCCAGCCATGGCAGCAGCCTGCCAGCCCCAGAGGAGCTGCAGAGCTCACTGCCACTTCCATCCCCTTGCAGCAGAGACCTCAGCAACTTGTCTCACTTGTGTCCTCAAACTATGGTGAACCTGAGGTATCAGGAATGCTAAGCGCTGCTCAGCTGAACATTTCCCTGTAATAACCTTTAATGACTCTGTAATTACTCTTTAAACCATTGACTTTGCAATCATTTTTTAATTCCCCTCTGCCACATCTCTCCCTGTGCTACCAAGCTGGAAGGCTGAACTGTAAGTGAATATTAGCCCGCTAAGGCGAGGGTTGTACCATTGCAGGCATGCTTAATGCAAGGGCTTTGAAAGAGTTTGGAGGGCAGGGGGAGGGGAGGGAGGAAACAAAAAGCACAGCAAGATTTTCCCCAAATTGGTTTCCTTCAAAACAAAGCCCTACCACTTTGCTAAGCTGCTTTGGGGGACGTTTGGAAAAAGCAGGGATTCCTTAGTGACTTGCTTTGCTAACTCTGCAAATAGACTCCTGTGCTGCAAGCACTGATTTTCAGCTGAAACAAATACTAGAAACTACATAGTGATAATTCAGGGGGAAGGCAAGTCTCTTGGTGAATGAACTCAACTGAATCTACCCTATTGGAAACCAGCATTTTGGCGGAGGGGGGATACAGAAGCAGTAAAAGAAACTTGAGTGTCCAAGACTCAGCGTGAAGCCAGCACAAAGCAGGCAGGAACGGGCAATTTCTTTTCAAGCCTTCGCCTCCAGGAACAATGGCCCTATTGCAACCACCCTTTGCTTTTCTTCCCGTGATTAACATGCAGCCCATGTGGGAAGAATGGGAATTTATTCTGCAGTTGAGATTCCAGAGGTGCTATCGGGTCAGGTGGCTAATCGTTAAATCAAACTGCTGTCATCTTCATTCAGGTCCTGTCACCCGGGGCCACATTATTACTTGGGTTTATGCAAAATAAACAGCTTTGCTAAACATTCCTCTAAAAGAGGGTCAAATAAAGAAGGGAAGGAGGAGATATACCACCAAGTAAATCCTGCATTCCCTCCTACCCCTGCTCCAGCTCTGTCCTGGAATGATTAGATGGGGATGGGGGAAGGAAGGTTTTCTTCAAGTTTCTAAGCTTTTGTTTTTATCAGCATGCCATTTTTCTCTTTTCTAATTCCACTCAAGGCTCCTTAGTGAGTACTGTTAACTTATTCTTGTCTGGGTCTGGCTAATTCAGTTTCTTTCTTGAACTACATAGACTTACAATTCTGTATTTTCTATAGGTGAATTCAGCCATAAGAAATCTCTTATAACTCCTCCATAAAAGACAATCTCTCAGAGGTTTCCTTCAAGACACATATAAAGATGCTTAATGCAAGGCACTCAGAAGGAATGTTAATTGCAGTACTGCACACGCACATTTTTGGATCAATGGATTATTTGGAAATCCTAGGCTTGCTGCTGCAACAGGTAGCTGGGAAGAGAAGGTCTGCTGGAGTGTTCCCACTTACTGATGGGCCAGGGCCTTGTGAAGGAGCAAATGTACTGACTAGCATGGTGTGTCAGAGGGAAAACAGCGTGGGATTTTGTAGCAAGAAGAGAAACAGCACCTCCGGCCTCTCTGGCATCACTCTGCTTCCAGCTTGGCTTCAGAATGCATTTTCAAGGACACACAAATGCATGGATTCAAATACTGGCTCATCCTAGTTCCTCCCACCACAAAGCACCACAGTCAAGGAGAATTCATACAGACTGTCCCACCATCGTGCTCATGAGATATGAAGTTCTGGCCAATCTGCACAGCAGTCTGATGTCCTAAAAATAGCCAGACAGAATGTATGACTGTGAATGACGAAGAGCAGAAATATTGTCCTAGATAAAGGAGCAGAATGATACCCATTTAAAGTGAAGTACTCTGCTGTTCCAGTTCCTTCAGACTAGCAGCAGTCAAAAAGAAAAAACAAAAAACTAAACAAGCAAAAAACAAAACCAAACCAAAAAAACCACATACACACACACACAAAAAAAAAAAAAAAAAAAGATAAAAGGGAAAAAGGCAAAAAAAGAGGAAAAAGGAAAAAAAGGAAAAAAGAGAAGAAAAAAAAAAAAAAAAAAAGAAAAAAAACAAGGAAAATCTCACCCCAAAACACACACACAAAAAAACCAACCAAAAATCCCACCCTCATGATTAACATTCATCTGCCTTGAAAGAAACTTTTAAAATATGTTTTTGTTCTCTGTGGCTTGTTGATCCCCGGCAAAAAGTCAAAACTAGGATTAAAACCGAAGGGCTGTAGCCAGGAGACTGTCACTTCTAGTTTCTCTTCCCTCAAGGATTAAAAAGTTACTTTTAATTAATGTTGTTTCAAGATGTCAAGCCTGGCGCAGCTGCCCCCAGCGCTGTCTCCAAAGGCTGGTGAGCAAGGCGAGCGTGCTTCAGGCTCTTCCCACACCTCTCACAATCTGCCTTTTGCGGCACATGCTCCCCCAAGCTGGTGCCTATCAGCTGTCCTGGGGTGTGATGTGCCTGCGAAGCCAGGGCAGAGTGCCCACATGGTGGGCTTAGGCGGGTAAGGGCAGGTAAACTTCAGCTTTGAAATACGCTCAGACAGCCCAAGACGCTCGTGTGCAGGATGAGCTCCGGTATCTTTTACAAAAATATTTTCATTGCTTGAGCTCCCTGGGGGGAGGTATTGATCCTTCCCGAGTGCCGAAAGCCTGTTTCATGTATGAAGAAATCCCCTCCTAGCCCAAACATCAAAACATCTAAGCGTGAGTCCAGCTTTACAGAATTATGCCGGGTTATTCCTGGACTGTACACAAATTGGATGCTAAACACACACCAGGGCGTATGACTAACACATGTCGCTTCCTTCCTGCATACTCGGGCAGCAAGTTCAATTGAAACAGGACTGTCTGAAAAATCCTGCCCCAAAAGGTCAGACACAGAGTGTCTCGGTTCTTCTGGTGTTTCACAGAGAATCTGGTATGAGGGAAAATTACGGCAAGCGAAAACTGGAGCACAAATGTGACCACAGCCCTGACCTCTGATTGAAAATGCCTCATTGCTAGTTCAACCACAGGCAGACAGACATGATTTAATCCAACTTTTTCACTCCCCTTGCTGCATGGAGTTCACTCGCACTTTTGCTGCTCCTCGGGGGTATAAAACATTTTTCATCCACCCACGGTAGCCAAGGTACATACGCCACAACCACCAACTATGAATTTATTCAAGGTGTGCTTAGAAATTGGCAGGACTAATAAAATGAGAAACAGTTTAAGATGCCGTGGAACATTTTTAAATCACATGTCCAAGGAATCATGTATCTGTTGAGGCATTTGGGGAAGGAGATGGTGCCAAAAGTGCTAAGAAGCTCTCTAACAAAGACTCAGTTGAAGTGGAAAGACCCCACTCCCCAGAAGGATGGCAAGATCCACATCTTGAACTGCACTTTCCACCACTAACTGAAAACTCAGTGCATGGTGGATGGAGAGGCCCCACTGCCCACAGCCATGGCAGGTATCAGGAATTCTGCCCTGTCATAGCTGGGCCAGCATCTCCCTGGCATGTGGGGCCACAGGGCTTTAAGGGGAAGGTGAACACTTGGTGCATCCAGGCCCAGACTGCCTCCATTGCTCTTGTACATGACACAAGGAGCACCACTAGTGCTTCACAGATAAAAATGTGAATAATCTGGTCACCTTCCACCTTTGCATCACCTCCCCAGCAGAGGGATCAACAGTGAGAACTACTGGAGCAACCAATTTCCCATCATTTGCAGTGGGAAGTAAAAGAGCTGAATCTCATCAAGTACTCAGGAGATGAAGAAATTAAAGCCAGACAGTGAGTGGAAAGGCTGAAAAGCACCAGCATGATATTCTGGGGGCCCAATAACAAGAGATTTGAGTGCTCAGTGAGTAAAGGCCAATACAAAGTGTTTGCCATTACAAACTTCCACAAAATTACTTTTTTCTCTATTTTGCAGGCACTGTAGATCACAAAAAATAAGCCATATAACTTGTCTCCCATATAAGCCCATCCATTTGCAAGCAACTGACAGTAAGCAGTCAGAAAGCAAATGACTACAATTAAAGCAAGCAAACAAACCCCGCACTGCTCTGAGACAAGTGGCACAAGAGAACTTACCTCTGTGCATAACATGGAAAGAAATGTTCATCTGCTTGGGATCATCTCCATTGAACAGGAGGATTGGAACCATGTGACCACCGTTTTAAAAAAGGGAAAAGGGGAGAGGGGGAGGGAAACCAGAGAGAGAGAGAGAGCACGATAGTGATCCCATTCATCTATAGATTGTTGAGGGTCGACATAATGAGTCTTGCAAACTGGACCAAGCAGCTCTGCAAGGCATTATTGCTAGTAAATAAATCACTTAGCTGGAGAAGAAAATGCATGTATAAATCTTCTGTGCTGGTAGCAGACATGTTTCACTAGCAACTACCTCCTGAATAACATGCCAAGAAAGCCAATAGAGAGAGTTTGTGAATGCATGTCCAAAGCTTCTTAGCAAACTGTCATATTGATCTAGCACAGCCTAAGGAAGCCTAAGAAGACTCAAGGAGTTTGGGCAAATGCTTGTTTTAGTGTTCCTTTCCTCTTAAGAGTTTGCTGAGACGGCACTTCAGTGTTTCCCAAGTAGTGCACCTCCGACCCTGGCAATCCATCAAGTGAATGCAAATTGCGGACCAGACAAAACCAGGCAAACAGCAATGCTGCTTAATAATAATGTACTCCCAAAGAGAAGGACTTCCTCTACAATGATTGCTGTGTACACATTTAAACTAAACACCCAAACTTCTTATTAGCCTCATCATGATTTGTGTTTTTGTTCCCTTTGAAATGCTCCAAAGTAAATGGTACAAGTTTACTCAAGGCTAACCTCAAACAGTAGGCTTTCTGAACTGTGCAAACGAACAAAAGTTGGGCTATATATAGATGGCCCACATTTATTATAAGGCCCTTTTGAAAACCAACACCCAGTAAAGTAGAGCTAAGGAGCAAGTTTGAAAAGAAAATAATCTCAGTAATCACCACTCTC
Organism: Lanius collurio; assembly: GCA_020086605.1. Classification (NCBI taxonomy): domain Eukaryota; kingdom Metazoa; phylum Chordata; class Aves; order Passeriformes; family Laniidae; genus Lanius; species Lanius collurio. The sequence continues at coordinate 7,140,848 of JACBWW010000014.1, forward strand.
TTCGCATTTGGCCTGACTGGCCCTAATTTGGTGGGGATTGTCCAGGACAATGCCCTGGGGCAGCTTCCCTTAAGTCCATCTTCCAGCCATGTAATTAGCAGGAGTCAGCTCAAGTCAGAAGAACAGTTTTTCTTCTGATCTGCACAAGGTGTTCCTGGTGCCAATACCATTTCTCAGAGCCTTTCATACTCAGGGGAAGAAAAAAACAACAACAAAAAAAAAGAGTTCCAGAGTGCTTATTTATTCACTGCATGTTAAACACTGAAAGTGGTCCCAAGAGCATGGGGTAGCCCAAAATATCACAGATCCAGGGCTGACCTTCTGCCAAAGCACTTTTGATGCAGCTCTTAAGAAATGTAGTTATCACAGTGTTTGTTTTTTAACTCCTGTTAATGGATCAGGCAGACCTACACTGAGAAACTCACTAAATTATATTTAACCTTGTTAATTTAACTCAAGAATTAATGACTACATTCTAATGAACTTTCAATTTGTCGCTTTTCACTTGTATTTGCAAAATCCCTTCCATTCAATGGAAGTTTTCCTATCTGTTATAATGGGAACATTCCCAAAGTATCTAAGTGCTTAGGTTTGGCTTGACTTGGACCATCGCTACTACATTTTTTAGCTTAGAAAAGAAAAACACTGCCACACACATGCTCAGATTTGTCATGGGTTCACAGGATACATGAACACACAGAAGGAGAAAAGAGCGTGTGCTGGCTGACACAGACTGGCTGTGGTGCCCCTTGTTGGAAGGGATCAAAATCACTTTTCCATGGAGTCAGGCCAAACCCACTTATGAGTCACTGCCTTCAAAGACCCATTGTAAAATGTGTGCAGAAGTCCTTTAAGGCCACTGAGACTGGAGCTGCAATAGCAAGTTGCCTCTTATAAAAAAACCACACATACCCTCAAAATGCACTAAAAATCAATCGGTAGATCAACTAATAAGCACACAGAGTCAGGTTTTACTGCCCATATTCTCTGGCATTTTGAACTTATTCTGGAGCACTCTGGAAATCTTCAGCGGTGAGCACTGATACTACAGTAAAGTGCCTGTAAAGTGCTGCCTTGCTGGCACTTAGACACATGAAATACAAAAATACTGACTCCAATACAAAGCAAGACTGCTGTGCTGCAGACACAGAACTGTCACTCTGTGGTGTCAGCCAAGGACAGGGTGATGTACTCCACTGAAGCCTCTGTTTAAGCATAGTCTAGGTATGATTGCTCCATCCTGAGCATTTGGCCATCCAAACTCACTGTAACCACCACTGGAGCCAGACATCATAACAGTACTGCAGGAGCAATGACAGAGCCAAGAAAAAACCAGAAATTTGGCTTCTTAACCTGATTAGAACTGATTCTCAAACAGCTGGGCCAAAAGCATCAGAGCTGATTATGAAATAACAGGGCTTTGTCCAAGCGGATCCTAATGGTGGGTTTCAACGTAATTTCTGCTCATCTTTTCATTATGAAATGGAATTGGCAACCCAAAGGTTACTTTGGGAAATAAACTCTGACCAAAATGGCCATCATGCCTCAAGCACACAACAGAGCAGAGGAAAGAAGAGAACAGCAATGACTTTGAAACTGACCCTTACTTCAGTCAACTCCAGCATCAGGGAGCTTCCTTGGCTACGGCAACCAGTCTGAGCTACTCCAGAATACACCTCAGTATATCAGCTGGACCTGTGCTCGTTAGCAAGTTATGATGTCCTTAGTTGGGATGAGCCAACATTCTTCTGGCCCTGACTTAAAGAGTGTAAATGTGTTTACATCTCTGCTGCTGCTGAAGTGTCTGAATACCACAGTTCCCATCAGGAAGCCATTGATGACTGGGTGTGTGCAAAATATAGCCTGTTTAGGGCCCACCATTCAGTAATACCAGAAGCACAGTATCCAAACTGTCTGTGAGAGTGCCTTTAGGGCAAGCCACACTCTAAATCTATACCCTCTTAAGAGCAGGTTGAAGAGGGTATAATGAGTCTCAGCACACTCGCAGAATTGTTTCAAGAGCATTTTAAGAGATTTTGAAAGCCCACTTTGAGATTCTGTGTGTTTTCAGAGAGCTTGTGTCTCATGCTGCTTGAAACATTCAGCATCCACACTTCAAGCCAGAAAACCTACCATCACAGATCCATAGACTGTTTCTGCTGGCAGAAGCCTTCAAAGATCAACTAATCCAACACCCCTGCCATCTTTACTAGATCAGGTTGCACAAAGCCCCATCCAACTTGGCCTTGAACATTTCCAGTGACAGGGCATCCACAGCTGTTCTGGGCAACCTATTCCAGCGCCTCACCACTGTCACAGTAAAATATTTCCTCCTAATGTTCATTCTAAATATACTCTCTTTAGTTTAGAACTGCTACACCCTATCCTTGGTAGAAAGTCTTTCTCCATCTGTTTTGTAGGTCCCCTTTAAGTATTGAATGGCTACAGTGAGGTCTCCTCTAAGCCTGCAGTCTGAGCAACCCAAACTCTCTCAGCCTGTCTTCACAGGGGAGGTGCTCGAGCTCTCTGGTCACTTTTGTGACCTCCTCTGTGCTCTCTTGTACTGGGGCCCCCAGAACTGGATGCAGCACTGCAGTTTGCATCTTACAAGGGCAGAGCAAAGTAGCAGAATCACCTCTCTCAACTTGCTAGCCATGCTTCTTGTTGTGCAGGTTTGATTGAAAAGGAACGAAGGCCAAGGATGTGATTTTCCTTTGCGAGTTTGTCCCTGCTTACTTTGGGCCTATTGAACAAGCTCTGTCTGAACAATTAAACATTCTGAGCTTGAAGAGACTTCACAAATCTTCTGTGAGAGGGAGATTAAAATGTTTGCACAAATTAGAAACTAAATTCTATCTCTTCCCACATCTCTAAGTTTTAATTTTTGCAAACACACTAATGCATGGTTGCACTTAAGACTCACACAAATTAAATCTACAACACAAATTACAGTACATTCTTTAAGAATTAGTCTCTTTCTCAATACAAACTAGCTGTTTTGTAACTAAGAGACAATCTCCTCCTTTTTCTCTCTCCCTCTTGTTTTGTTTTAGGTCGCTGACTAGAAGTAATGTCTGTGCACAACTACCATAACAATTTCCTATACATCAGAGAAACCAAAGTCATAAACTGAATTCAAAACAAGGAAATAAACAAACAAAAAAAGAACCACCAAAGGGAAACGAAACAACATTAATGTTACTGTTTTTTATTTGTGTTTAAGAAGAGACACTGAATTTGGGAAGAACAGGACCCCTTAGCGTGGCTTACTGAGCTTAGTAAGAGAAGTGGGGACATAAGAACTGAGACAGTGCAACAAGGTCATAAAAACCCAGGGAAGAGAAAGAATTCCTTCTGCTGAGTGATTCAGCTCTACATGTGGGCACTTCCCCACCAGCACCAACCTGCAGCACCTTTCAGGTCTGAGACACCAACCAACCTCACTTGCGTGTACACAGACATAAGCAAACCTGTAGGCAAATTAATATCCTCACTGCTTCTGTTTATGTTCATATCTACTAAGCTGCTCCTTCAGCTGACCCCAAGGGAACCACCACTGCACTCAATGCTTTCCCATTTTTACAGTGATTGTAAAAATTCCCACTGAGCAGAGTTATTCCCACTGAGCAGCACCCAGACTGGGCAGATCCCTTTTTAGGCGCTTTCAGAGCTGGAGGTATCCAGCCACTGATGGGGTACCTTTGCTATGAGCAGCAGAAACCATCTGCCTTCCCAGACTGCCCAGAGAAGTGCCCAGGAGTGTGAGCAATGATGTGATGACTTAACCCATAAATAAAGTGGGTAGATGCTCCAAGGGACACCTCCCCATTCCTGAAATTCAACATCCTGATTCTGGAGCAAGAGGTGACAAGTAAAACTGCAGAGCTGAGCACTGGAGATTTGCCCCAAACTCAAAGCAATGCAGAAAATGGGATGGTCTTTGGAAATTCAACTAATGCAGAAGTTTATTTATACCACGAATATATGAACAATTATTGATCATCAGGAGTTACAGCTGAGTAAGGATTTCTGCGCATGTCTCAGAAGAGCTAATGACTACAGAAGAAAAATCCACCTCACTTCACATATGCAAATTGAAGCTTACAAGAGCACATAACTCTCATTAAACCTTTCAACACACATGCTCTGTATTTCTGCCAGCACCTGATGCTATGGTAAAGTGCATTCAGTTTCAAACTATCACTCTCTGGACCCCTACTACAAGGCATGAATAGACAAAGCATGTAATTAGGGTCAAATTTCTATCTGATGGCCACTGAAGATATTTTGTTTGTTTTGGAAGAGGGGGTAGGAGGGAAGAGTTTGGTTCAAAAACAGTGTTTATGTTGAGCAGCCTGGGCAGAACTGCAAAGCATTTCAAGAGTAAAGAATATTTTCTTTGTTAAAATCTTTAAGCAAGCCTCATAGCAGCAAACTGATGAGAGGGTAACATTCCTCACTGCTAATTATAAGCAATGTATTAAATTTCATTCAACAGTAAAGGAGCATAGAAACACAATGAAAAAGCTACAGCACAGCTGAAATACCCCAAGTTGTTAATGAAAAGTAGCTGAAAAAACATACTGGTTGGGTCAAGTCTGTGAACATAAAAGATGCATTTATATTAGAGTGGTGCATGGAAAAAAAAATTACGACAATACTATTTCTGTGGATTACTAAATGATTAAAGGCAATAAAGATTTCTGTACAGCTGGGAGAAAATCCTTATGGCCTCAGCTCCTACAAAGTGTGCTGCATGAGCTCTGATAGAGTCTCTATACAAAGGAGAAAAGGTCCCTGACAGCAAAGATTGTCCTAAGAATGTATACACACAAACTCCTGTGAATCAGAAAGCCCCTAAATATACACCCCAAGTTCAGTTAAACCAAACTACTGGCTCAGCCTCTGGGCTAAAAGTTACCTTTATTGTCATTTAAAAAGCACAGCAATTTGTAATGAGAAAATACTGATCTTTGAGAGGTGAATGCAAACAAAGATTAAGAGGCAGCCCTGGCCTCTGGAAGCCTGGGAGCTCAGAGGGATGTTAGGGGGATAAGTATTTCAGAGCAAAGTATAAAGGCAGCGCCGCTCATCTCGCCCACAATTCGGTCTCTGAATAAATGTTGCTGTGCTGTTTCAGAGAGCTGATTTCTAGCTCCTGCTTAATGGGACAACTTGTTACTACTGAACAGGAATACTTATAACAGAGTTTTGCCTCTTGAGAGTTGAACTATTCAAGTTTAGATAGATTTCAAGACGTAGTTTGTCATGTTCTTTGTCCTTAGGATGCCACTCCAGATAGGCACCCACAATCCATTAATACATAAGGCACCAGCATGCAAATAAAATAATTTCTGCCAACCAGAGACAGCTTTCAGGATGATTGTGTATTAATAAGAAAAAGCTGCATTCATGTGCAGTGATAGGACTGTACTCCACAACTGCTTAAACCTCACAAATTCTCAGTAAAGAAATTCTTTTTCTTGTCTTTGTCTGACAGAGAAGTAGCAATAATGTTTTTCCCTATCCAAATTTGTCTGAAAGGTCTTTCCAGCTTGCCTTGGTAACTGGGAACACAATCCAAATTTTTCCCAATGCTCCTGTAGATCTAATATCACGTTCCAAATAGGTCCTAGTCCAATCCTTACTGAAGTCAACAGCTATAAACCAGTACACTAACAGCTTTCCAAGGCACTGCTAAAGCATGTACTCACAGAGTAATAACCTGGGGCCAAATAAAGTGCTAAATTTAGGACTCCCACCACTTCCCAGTAATTCTGTTCTCACCACCAAACAACTCCAGATCTTGTATAGGAAAATAGTAAAAATTGACCCCTTTTTGTAATAAGGAGGAGCAAAGATGCCACTGCAGCCATTGCAAATACCAGGAACAGCGAGCACGCAGGAGCCACTGCAGCACAGCACCCGGCTGGGCACTGCTGAGCACAGGCTGCTCGTGCTCAATGGGACAGCACAGGACAAATGGAGAGGGGGGGCCACACAGCAAGAGGAACAGGCTGCTTGCATGGGCCACCCCACACAGACTGAGGACGAGTGTGAGTCTCCCATGCTGGAGGTCACGACACGGTGCAGGCACCAGCTTCCCAGGCTCCCCACCATACTGCCAGATCCTTGGTTTCTCTCACCAAACATGCTCATCCTTGACTCCTTGACATGAACCACTGTGAGCAACCCTAGTGTACCTTTTCAGGCTGTTGGCTACCCCAGCTGCAGTCTGCTCCCAGCACAAGGGGAACAGAAGTATCAATACAGGCCCACCAGAAGTGGATGCACATTTAACTGTAAAATGACAGCTGCTTCACTGGAGCTTGTATTAGAGAGGTTACAACGTGCCTAATCACAAAGTTAGCTTCAGCATGTGTAAACATGGCTCACAAAAGTTTAATGTCAGATTTTCTCGGTCTCTTGTATGAATTTGGGATGCTTTTTTTCTCTGCAGCTGCCAAGATGCTTGCTGTTGACAAACTAGTCTAAGAGCTACCAAAGCATCTTTCATGAGCTGACTGCGTACATCTGAACAGATACATTCCTCATTAATGTGCTATATTTCAAGCTAGAGAAAACAATGCATGTCGAGAGACTATAAACCACAAGTACAAATGATCCAGGTCACCTATGATGAATATAACCAGTGTTACATGAAACATGACACACTGGGCTCTCTTCCTGGGGGAAAAAAAAATAAAAGGAAAAGTAGAAGATTAAAGATGCAGAAGGGCCCCACATTCTTATCAATTCCTGTCTTTTGAAATCCATTGGAGCTAGGGAGATTTTCAGAATTTTTTCCTTACTGTTTTGTACACAGGGTGCTTTCCCCTCCCACCAGACACCATCCGTCCTGCAGGAACATCAAAAGAAACTGAGTTTGAATCCAGATTAGTTTCTAAATCCAGGATTAAGCTGATGGCTAAACTAGAAAAAAGGGCTCAATTTGGGAAGCAGAAGATCTGAATATGGGGCTCTTGCCTGGTTGGCCATTTCTGCATCCTTGTGAGATGAAATTACACAAAAAGGGATTTTTCTGGTGAGAGTCTGTTTTTCCCCACGCCAGAAACTCAGAAGCTTGGCCTGGGGCAGAACTCCCTTCAGTCCCTCCTCAAAACAGATATGTCAGCTTTGGTGAGCCACTGAAACCAAAACATTTGACTAATTCTGATGATTTAAAGTTCAATTAAATTATGTTCCTATTTGAAGCAGATGTCAGGTAGTATTTGATGCTGTGTACTTTGCTCGAATCTGTACACTTTTCTGAATAGAGAAGGAATTTATAATTTCAATAAGTTTCCAGTTTACAAGTACATCCAGAAAGGTGTAAGTAAAAAAAGCAAAACAACCAGTTAATAAATTACTGCTATAGAAGAAATATACGACAAGCAATGCTCTCTGTATATTCATTAGCCCATACCTACTTTAGAAATGAAATCTTGAGAGATTTTATAATTCATGCCTTCATGCTCATCAAAACATTTTTTATAGCAATCACTTTTGTGACAGATTCCCTCCTCCCTTCATTTGAAGTAAGCAGAGTTATGGAACAGTCACACTACAAAAATACCTGCAAAGTAGCAGCTGCCCAGGAAAAGGCCTAGATATAATATGACTGCTGATTTTTGAACTGCTATGCATGCTGTGTATGCCTGGAAACATAACAAATGTGCATGGCTTGGCTTGTAGCACCTAATTTGCAATAATATTGAAGTCCCCCACAATAACTCATTTACTCTTATAATAAATATATAAAAAAAGACAAATTGCTACATCGAACATGCATTTTCTTCACTGCAAGTAGCTGCTACCCCAGGGAGAAAGCCCTGTGCTGCTAACTAATAGTAAATCCTTTGGAAAATCATGTGTCATAATGATGGACAACCAGGGAAAGGGTATTAAATAGATTTAGAGGTTAGATATTCTAACAAGAACAAAAGAGGCCTTTTGCAAGCTAGTACCAATCAGAGCTGGCTCATTGGTATGATTAGCACCAAGTCCAAAGAAAGTTTCCATTACAAGACAAGACAAGAGAAAGAATTTAACCCAAAATCTTTCTAGGAAGATCTGTTTGGGATAGATCAAGTCCCCAAAAGACTAGGTAACTTTTTGGTTCTCAGGAGACACCATGGTGTCCTCAAACTACATTTAGGCAGGGGTGATTTCGCTCTGTGTGTTATTTCATCTATTGGCACATCATTAGACAAAGCACATCTGGGTCAGAATGTATTATGATTCTATGATCCCAACAAAAAAATACAGACTGTCTGAAAACACATCTGATAGACAAAAAAAGGTGCATTATCTAGAGGCTGAGGCAATACAAGACAGCAAAATTACTTTCCTTCATCTTTAGAAAACTATTAAATGCATAAATTTATCAAGAAGGGTCATTTTTTTTGGCAGGAGCAAGCTCTAAATATCAGTGTTTGCAGAACTGAACAAACTGGAATGATCATGTCCAGATCTCAACTTCAGATCCAGACAGGATTTTGGCCTAAATTGATTTCCACCAGCACTTTCTAATTAGATTTGATACACTGGGGGTGTGGGAACCTTAATTCATCATAGATGTCTTGAGTTTATTTCACACAGAAGCAAGAACAGCCCAATCTTGATGGAAACAAAGGGAGAGAGTCTTTTAATTTGTATTTTTGAGGACTCTCTGGTATCTTTCATATCTGCAGAACACCCAGCTGTTCCCCAAATGGCTCTAAGTTTCTTCCTCCAGAACATTTTCTATTGTTTCTGATACATCATCCCATAGTGATTTATTGCTATTTTGCGATCATTATCAGCTTACTATTTGGACCAATGCACCATAAATCAAGAAGAAGAATGTTAGGTGGGACTTCATAGTGTAGCTTTCATTCATTACCTGCAAAGATTATAGCCATTTCATAAAAACCAATATGAGAGAAAGAAGCTTATTGGCAAGGACCAGTGAAATTCATTTCATGCTTCAAAAGTTTGTGATTGGTCTGCTAAGAAAAAGATCCCTCAATTGTTGGAAATTGTTTTGCTTTTAAACCAGCAAATGCTCCAGACTGAGCTATGTCAATTGTTAGCTGTACTTTCTACTCAAATGCAATGAAGGCCATTCCATACCTGTCCTTGTAAAACCCACTGTGCTTACTATTCATGAACTGGTGGAGAGAGATACATAAAACACAGGTCTCCAATACATTATGCTGCTCCAGAGAGTGTGGCACTCTGAAACGTGGGAAAGTCAGCTGCACACTTGGCACAATGTTTCCCGCTCATGCAGGGGACAGTCATAAGGGAATGACATACGGACTACCCCTTTGGAAGTCGATTCAAGATCAAAACAAAAAATCTCCCCCACATCTTTCTGCAGAGAAAACTAAATGAACTGGGACAAATTCCCTTCATTAGTATTTGTCATTCCTGAATGTCTGCTGCCCTTATTAATTCTAAGCTCTTCTCTGAACTGCTGAAAAACTTCTCAGGCTAGTCCAAGGCTGCTTTTCCATACCTCCTCTCTCCACTCACTACTCACTGGATCTCAGAACACGAATGAGTGCTATAAATCATCCTCCAGTGTTCTGTTAACAATATCCACTCCTTAATTGGGTCAACCTTGTGCCTACTTTGTTTCTCCCAAAAATTTTAGAAATCCATCCTCCAGATCAGATGAAGAACTCTCTGGATGTGCATCTATAACTGTGCCAGTGGCTTAGCTGGTTTATCACAGACTGTGTGCTTTTGGGTCAGGTCAAGTTAACACATCTAATATGTTCTATTAAGAGACACAAATAACTATCAAATTAATAACCCAGCAGAACAAACTACAGAGGTGGTATGGACTGAGCCTTGGCTTTCAAAAACCCAGAGCTGAGATCCTTCCTGGGTCAGCCACCTTCTCCTAGGAGAAGGAGCCTGGGTCCACCATTGCATATGGGCACAAAAGGTCTGGGAGGAGTCCACTCTTGGGCACTTCACAGCATCAGCAGAAGGTCAGGGAATGGGAGACCTGCTCTCCAGCCCACCTCTGAATGTTATCTGACTTGGAGCACACCTCTGCAATAGGGTCTTGTTGCACCGATGCACTGGGAGGTCTCATTAGTTCCATGTTGGGGATGTGCTTGGGGAACTGACACACAGAACTTTTAAAATTCCCTTCCTATTTTCCTTTTTTCTGAAGAGAATAGACTCAGTCACCTCCTCTCCACATCCAGACTCTCAGGAACATGCATCAGACTTAGGCTGCACAGAAAGCACAAACAAACACTGCTAATTTACACTTTAAGAGGCAGAAGAGAAACCTTTCCCTTCGACTTACCATTTGTTACTCAAATGCCTTTCTCCCTGTCACAGTTACTGGGAGAAAGCTGGTGAACTGGATCCGTGGAGCTCCTCCACACAGCTTCTTGAAGTCGCATATGGACTGAACATCAAGTGGACGGCTGTGCACAAAGGTGTGGTTACCATGAATCATTTATTACCCCAGCTAAAGCTTTAGGAACAGCATTCACTAATGTAAAAGATAACTTGACTCTGGGAATACTGCTGTCACTATGGCTGCATATTTTACAAGGGGAAAAGATTCCTTTAGGTCTGTTTGTTGCATTAACCCTTTCAAGCCTGCACTTCTACTGCAGGCACAGTTTGATCTTTTATTTTTCTTGCAAACAGAGAATAACAAACATAACTCTGAGTTTTTATTTAAGTTTCTACATAGTACTCCCAACCATTTCAAAATACTTGTGGGTTCTGAAAAAATGTTGGAAAAGAAAGCGCTCACCAAAGACAGGAGCAGCATATCTTTATTTCCCTGTGTACCCAGTTGTGCAGCTACCTCTAAAATATTTGAACCACACTGCATGATTATAAATAACAAGATGGGAAAACAGCATGTTCTGTCCTCTGCAGATCACCAGAACGTAACCTCAGCCAGAATTTATCTGAGGGCAAGTGTAAATGCAAAGTAGGAAAAATTTCCCTTATTCAACAAGAGCTATTAAATTAACGATCCTCCAAGATGCTCAAGAATATTCCCTCATTCACTCTCAGTGTTTTGATATAGAGAATAAATCTGTATGCAGGTGGGTGCACCAGCGTGGCACAGGGGGTCACACCACACCTTCCCAGTGGGAGACCACTGCAAAGCACACAGAATTTACACTTTTCTGTGTACAAAGAGCAGCCAGATAACTTCCATCTGCATGACCTTCACTGCAGATTAAGAAGAGACAACTGCAACTGCATGACTCTGACAGCCTGCACTGAGATTAATGCTGAATTGTCACCTATCTCTGAGAAGAGCACAGAGCTTACAAATTTAAACACACAATAAATAAAATGCAACAGGCAAGCTAAATGATGCCTATTCTGCCTCTAGCTACAACTTTATGACTCTCCAAAAGGCCAGATTATTGTCACAGACATTTCCAAAAGCTGGGATATTTACCTGCACTTCTTTGATCCAAAGAAATAGCACAAAAAGTGTGAGAGAGGAGGCCCTCTTGTAGCTTTTCAGGGCTTCTTGCAATAGGCAGAAACACAGAAGCACCAAAAATGGAATTAATTAAGTTTGTGCAAGGAGAAGAGCCTATGCTGGTCTTTAAAAGCTGGTTTAAACACCCTTTAAACTGGGCTTAAATACTCCTTAAGTATTTAATCCTGTTTTCCAACATTCAACAGCTCTTGCTTATCCAAATTCCTCCCCCCTAAGGAAGCATCTCATGGAGACCTGTGTGGTCAGATGGGAGAGGCACATGATGGGCAGAGCCTGCCCATGTGGCCAGAGCTGGGAGCAGCCAGCAAAGGGCAGCAGCTGTAGGGCACAACCCAACCTCTGCCTGTGCCCACCAAGAGGGGTTTCTTCTGGTGGTGTGGCTGGGGTGTCCTCAGAATGTCAGTGACCACTTCTACTCAAGGGAATTCAAATTTGCCCAGGGTAAGAGGGTCACCTGCTCTCAACCTCCCCAGCACTTGACATACCTCCTTCTGAACACTAACGGTTTCTTCTGACCACATGGCTTTTGATACAAATACATATTTAATTTCTTTTTTTTGCATATACACATGTGTGTATATATGTATTTCTATGTACACATATCACACAAACATGTGACTCATGCCACCAGCATGCAAGGAGGGACCGAAGGACACACAGCTATTTGCTTCCATTGGCGAGAACATGATTTAATCTGCCATACCAATCTACGGCTCAAACAGAAACTCTGGAAGACTTTTTCAGCCACCAACCTGCCAGGGACAGACCCTGAGGGACACTGCCTTCTTAGTAATGCCTAATTGCTGAGCATCACTAAATACTCGTTTCTCCTCCAGGGCCACTTGTCGTGTGCTGGCACCTGCGGGTTTGGGCGGTGGGACAGCGGAGCCGCGCGCTCACTCAGGGCAGCACGATGGCAAAGCAGCACTGATCAGCCAGTTTGCTTAAGGCTGAACAGGAGAAGAGCCACGTTGGGGGTACCTCTTCATTGGCAGAGTCCCTCCCCTCCCCCTGCAGCCACACTGAGCTCATTCCACACATCTATAATGAATCAGGCTCTAACTCATTAATAAAAAATGACAAGCCATCATCTCATTGAATCTTCCACGCTGGTACAGCATGCAGATAAAACCCCCAACTCTCTCTCCTCAATTCCTCTGTGGCCCAGCAGCTAATGAGACTACAAGATGGACAGGACAAAGTGAGCTGCAATTGCACAGAACTTAACTTGAGAGAGAAGGGGAAATAACCTTTTCATTACAGTCATGAGACTTTAATTTTAATGCCTTTTTTTCTTCTTTTTTTTTCTTTTCCTCTCTATACTAACAAAAAGGTAGGATCAGAGGCCTTGCTAGGGCCACCAACCAGGTTATTGAGCTGTAGAAGTGTCATGAGACACAAAGGAGCTGAGCTTTTCTATAGTAATGAACTGTTCATTACTTTAGGTCCCAAGTCAACATGATTCCTAAGTGCAGGATTTCTAAGTGCTAGCAATAATCAAATACTAAGAGAGTAAAATAAAATAAACAGACTGATGAGATTCACAGAAACTGAACTCTTCCCAGGGAGTTTGCTGGTCAGTCTGAGTCACAGACACTCAAGTCCCTCCTGCTGACCGCCTCTCCATCTCCTGCATCTCTGACGCACTGTTACAATGCTCACAAAGCCATAATTCAAAAATGTTCTGTGCTTCTAAGTGAGATGAAAAGTAATAAACAGGGATCAACAGAAGGAAATGGTAAAACCAAATTGCATTGTCTACTTGATATTAAGAACTACATCCAGCCACAACCTTATTTAACAAACTTGAGTTATACAGCAAAGAAAATACAAATTACAGATCACAATTTCATATATTCAGCACCAACTTAAGTCTGCATAGCATCCTTTATGAAAACTACAGCTCAAAACGTTTTACACAATTAGAGAGATGAGTAACAGCAGAGAGAGGGGGAGAAAGACAGTCCCCCAGAACTGGGAAGGGAGAGTTTCCAGAGGAGACTTGGAAAGGGACAGGCAACAAACAGGGAAGGCTGGTGACAGTAAGATCAGCTGGGGATTGCCATGGAGGGATGTGGTGTGTCCCTGAATCAAATCCCCTTTTTAACACCTGGCCCCAAGCTGCTGCTTCCCACTTCTGTCTGACCTTGGGTTGAATCCCTTTAATTAGCACACGATAGAGACCTCTGTTACTGTGCTGTAGGTCTGTGGTTCAAACCCCACGGGTGGTTGCAAAGGAAACAGAAATATCATTTTTGGGCATAGTGGAACTGGCATTTTCTATTAAGAAAACAAAAAATTCACTTTGGAAAATGATGACAAAAAAATCTTTCCTGCTAGACAAATAGGAAGATTGATTCAAGAACTTCGAAAGAAATGCAGAAGTTTGGGCTGCTCAGACTACCTTGCATAAATTAATACAGGCTTTAATTACACAATCACACATAATTTTTGTCCCCAGTGTCTTTGTCTTAACCTTAAGGGAATCACTTCAGACTAGGGCAGACATCTGAGAAGGTAAATAAAGGAAGACAGTCATTAGAGTGATACAAGCAGGAGGTGCAGCACTGCACAAGCCATCAGGAGTAAAATATAGCTAAGTACTGGTGGGCGGCTGGGATTTTTAGCTCTAGGGTGATATATAACATTAGATCATAGTTATTTGTAATGTGATAGTGCTATGTAAAGCTGCAGTAAAATCCACCTCTGCTCTACTCTTTGCATGTGATGTGAGAAGATGACCCTGGTCCCAAAAGTCTGTAGTCTCAGCAGTTGTCAAAACAAAAAAGAGGGACAGGGTGGAGTAAAACCATAATAAGGCTGAGATAATGAGAACTAGTGCTAAAAAGCTATGGTTAAAACATGCTAGGTGCTCTCTGATTCCCAAGTCCCTGGATCTGAGCTTAGTGATGCTACTGCTTGTTCAGTCCAGGCCAAATAAATGGATGATTCAACAGGAAGGCCAGAAGCTGTCAGCATCCCAAACGTCTTCGGCCAGCCCACCCCTACAGCAGGAATAATGAAGTCAGTTTTCCAAACAAAAGTTGTGCATCTGCCAGTTCTGATTGCAGATTGCGCATTCCTGCACCACAACCAGACAACGGAGAAAAAAAGAGCATCGTGCTGTCCTGGGGTCAAGTAATCATTTCTTTCTTTCCCTTGTGTGCCATAGACAGAGTGAAATTATGTTTGCTTTCTGGAAAATATTTATTTGTTTAAATAAAAAAAAAAATTCCAGACCCTTCACATTTAAATAAAAAAAAAAAAAAATTGCTTAGAATTAAGATCAATTCTTCAGGGGCTTTTTTTTTTTTTTGACTGTGAAGACTTATGTTTTTCTAGTGTGCAGAAATGCTGAATTGACAGTGTGAGCTGTCCACAAAACTCCCTCTGGACTTCTTCCCCCTGCCCCCAATAAAAAATACAATTTAAAGAGTATGAGCTTTCCCACAAAGCAGAAGGATGTCTTCAAAATGGAGAGGTTAAGCACTTAAAATGCAGGCTGAGTAACAATCCCATTTTAATTTCACACACACATACACACAACAGGGTGTCCTTGCACAGACATTTGAAAACCAGAGGCTATAAACTAGTAAGTATCCCACACCACACCAGGGCCAGTCTGGCTTCTTACCTAGTTTTACTAGTTTTGTTGGGTTTTCTTTTCATCTGCAATTACTATTTGCAGCCAAAAGCACTATCAGTCAGTCACTGTCCCCTGAACTGTGCCTTAAGGAACAACTGACTACCTGTGAGCGAGCAGCTGCAGATGAATTCCTAACCTCAGTGCCCAGGACCAGGACCTGCCTCCCCAAATTCAGGGGACAAACCAAGGTGTAACAACAAAAGCTGGGGCATAGGGATGTTGGTGTCCAGGTCTCGAAACACAAGGGCACTTTACATAACTGGCAATTCACATTAAAATGAGATTACATGCACTCTTACGTATATAAAAATATACCAGACTTTTGCTGAAGTAAGTTATTTGTGTCCACAGTGCTGCAAACTCACTGCAGCTAAGGATGGTTTATGTTTCAGGGCTCTCTGCGCTGTAAGGAAGTGTCACACAGGGATGAAAACAGGAACATGAAGGGTAGGGGGTTCTGAAGTACTCAGTGCTAATTTAACTTGCTCTTCACTTCTTTCCTCCCCACCCCTTGATGTTCTTCATGACTCGCTGTCATTCTTTTCAAACAGCAGAAAAGTTGAACCGCTGCCACCTGCTTTAAGGAAATCCCAGCCCTAATGACATGTTCAAAACAACTGGAGTAGTTTGTGACAGAACATAACTCTTGAGGCCTAGTCCAGTGTTCTGATAAATAATAGATAGATAAATAAATACATAAATCACTGTTGTCTAAGCCTGAGCAGTCTGTGCCACTCCTGCATCTGACTGGGGCAGTGAGGGAAGTGAGGAAGCTGCTGTAAGCACAGGGATGCCAGGCAGGGCTGCTCCACCACCGCTGCAGCATGATGGGCAATCCTGGGAGCTGCACTGTACCCAACACGTACTAATTGGAATAGTTTATCACTTCCGCCTTGACAATTGCAAATGAGGGTACCTATCAAAGAAGTGCAAAAATTTACATGGGGATTTGGAAGGCACACAACAAGCTTTCAGCACACACAACAACAGTCCTGCAGGGTGGGAGACGTGCAGTGGAGAAAGAAGCAGCGTGTCCATGGCCAGCTAATCTTTTTCAGGCAATTTACACCCCACATCAAATCCCACACTAGCGACACAAAGAGGGGGGGAAAGAAAGGATAGGAAAAAAACTAGGTGCATTTTGTCTACAGCATTCCTGTGTTTCAGCCTCTTGGACTCACTTATTCTACGAAATCCAGTTATCTGAATCTTAATGTGTAGTACGGCAGGAATTCAAAGCCTCTTCTTTACCCACTAAACTTGATCTGAGGCTCAACTTGACAATGTCGATAAATATGTTGCGCTGCATTATTCATGCCCCTTCCCTTGCCTTCCCCCTGCCTCTGCCTGGCAAGAGGCAGCCGCCACTGGTGCAAAGTTGTGAGCCAGGAGCAGAGAGACCTGCCCTGTATAAATACCTGCAATAAATAAAAGATAAACAAGATATGTTGCTTGGAGACAACCGCCTCTTCGCCTCTCTGTGCTGGGCTCTCAGCACAGCAGCCGCTCGGGGGGGCCTGGGGAGGGGGTTCACAGGCTCTGCAGCTGGAAGCCACCATGCTGGGGGTTTGGCTGCAGCTGTATTAAATAAAACACTTGGATAAGGATAGAAAACACCCCAGCAGTAAAATATCTGAGAGCTGAAATTCTGCTGATGAGTGTCAGGAGATCAGTGGTTTACAATGTGAGCAACATTCCTTCAGCTACTCATCATCATCGTAATCATCATTATAAATCTTGGCAACCAGCAAAAAACATCCATTGTTTCTAACCCTCACTTCTTTCCCCTCCTGATCTGCAGACTTAGTGACGAGGATATTTTGTTGTGGTTTAACCCTCAGTGGTTTACCCAGGCAACACAGGGGGCTGCCTTGGATGAAGACACTTTGCTGCAGCAGTATCTGAGCAGTTGTACCTAGTGGCCAAATGAGGAGAATCATCAAGTTTGGTTTTCTTCTCTTACATGCTGTCAAATGGGGTGAAACTTGTAGTTTTCAGGTTCTTCCTCTGATGCCATGATCTCAACCTTTCTGGCCTTAAGTTTGCTCATTTGTACACCACCTTCAGCATGCCATAAACAGATTTTATGTGGTTTCAGGAAAGCTTCTCTGTTCAGCTTCACAGAAGTAGCATCTCATTCAAGGCTTTTCTTCTACAACATACATCTTGCTCCAGCAAGGAAAGCCATTAAGTCCCAAAGAAAACTAAAAATTAGTCACATCTACACTTTCACTGCATCTAGTCTGTGATAAAGATTTCAGGCTGGTTAAAGAAGAATAAACCATGAGAATATATGTATAGATACACACACAAGAATTTCTGCAGGAACAAACTTCCATGATGGTGATCATTGTCCTTGCAGAAACTGAGTCATCACAACATCTGACCCTTGAGGCTGCAGAACCAAGATGATGTCACATTAACTTTTAAATGAGGCAATATAGCAAGAGTCACACAAAAACCACACTGTGCTGAAAAGTCACAACACCCAGAATATATTCAGACACGGAAAAGGCCGACAAAAGCAGAGATATCTCTAAAATCTGCAAAAAAGCACAGTCCTTAATGCAATCTAGGAAGTGGTGGAAGCCTCAAGAGCAGCACTGTCCCACTGACAAGGCATTCATGTGTTCACCTCCTTGGAATTGCACACTTCTGCTTCATGACTGGACGAAGCCAAAGGAAAAAGACTCCAGGAGTGACAGGATATTCCCTGTAGTCACTTTCAGCAGCTTAAAGATTCCCTCTACTGCGTCTATTATGTTCTTGTAACTAATACTCCATGCAGCTGCCAATTCAGTGCTTATTAAAATGAACTGTGTGTGTTCATTTCTTGTAGGAACACTGGTGTCTGAATTCTGGGAACCAACTGAGATTTGGGAGGCTCTGTGGCTTGGGGCAAAGAGCTCTTTTTTAAAGAACTCTGCCAAGTCAGGACTGAATGGTTTTCCCCACTTATAGCCTCCAGACCTTTATTATGCTTGGGCTGCAACATGCAGCCAGCTCCACCTCTGCCAGACCAAAGCTTTACTTCGCTCCTGAGTCATAGCAGGCAGAAATACTCACCCTTCACTACATACCTAGCCTGGGATACATTCTCCTTCAGCTGAGACTGGTTACAGGAAAAGAATGGGGTACAAGTTGCATAGAGGACATAGAGGAGCTGGTTTTGTTCTGTACACCCTCTGGTCTGCACCATGACCTGGAGCACTGCAAGCCATTAAACTGGGGATGTTCAGGGCTAACAGCTTGTTACACCACTGACTGCTGTTTGCTCTCCAGCCCCTTGGTGCAAATGCATGGCTTTCATCCTTTACTATGGGAAGCTGCTTGTCTGTACCAAGCTAAAGCATGGGAGCTTGGCCTCAGGACAGGATAATTCTGCACAAGGCCAGTGTGGATTTTACAGTCTGGGATACTGAAGTTCAGCTGCTGCTGCTATCTGGACAACAGGTTTACATGCTAAACTCAGGGATTCACTGAACCCAGTGGTTGTTTAGCCATTAGATTTTTCTGTTCAGCTCATGCTCTTCTGGCCTAGTTTTTGCCTGAAGCCCTGGTTTCTCTGGTGAGAAAATCCAGCTGGAGCTGTCATACCTGTCACCCACAGTGGGTGCCAGAGCCCTTGCCAGGATGGACTACAGGGAAAGAATGTGTCTGCACCACAGAGCTTTGACCGAGACCTGCTTCATTCCCAAATCCAGCAGTACTGGGTTCTCTGGGTACTTGGCTCCAGGCCATTTCCTTATTAAATACAATTACAAAGTGGTGCTCTTACCACCAGTTGAAGTTTGTACTTGTTAGATCAGGAAGAAAAATATACATATTGAAATATGTTTCTCCTGATCTGACATGTACAAACATTATCTATGCACCCAAACACACGCACTCATAAATATACTGGCCTGCATTCCGTCCTATCTGGGAGAGATACTGTCTCCCCCAACATTCCTACCCTGAAACCCGAGGACTTCTCTATCAAGTCATGTTTTATGTTGTCTAACAAACCATGGGAGATAACAGTTGCAATGAATGCATCCTGCAGAGCCTGGAGAAGGTAAGGTGGCATATGTAAGCATCAGGTATTTGTCAGTATTAGCTGTCAGAGCTGGCTGGATAACCAGGAGCATGTGTCAGCCCAGAGCACTTCTGGCCAGACACAGATGCTCTTCTCCCAGCAAAAGATCATCCTGTCCTGGGAACACTCCTGCTATAAATCAATACAGGTATTCACAGAGTAATTAGTCAGAGTAACAGAATCTGAGTGTCCTCCTTTATAAACACTAGCTAATTAATTTTCACAGTGTCTCTAAGGAGACAAGAAAATACGATGACCATTATCTAAAATGTATGACAAAACCATTACTATTATTAAATCCAGAGCCTGAAAAAGAATGGGAAGAGCCCCACCAAGAAAATGCACATCAACATTTGACTGCCTCTACAGTTTAAATATTCTTTTAATACAACTCAGAGATGAACGTTTATTTTACCAGAGCCAAAAACAACCTTAACCTCTGCAAAAAATTTTACACTCTGTTAAACTACATGAATTTTCTTTGCAGTTCTCAGCAACCTTGTGTTTTCACTATTCACCCTGAGCACTTCTTGTGGAAGGGGACTGGTAGGATACTGGAACGGCCCTTGGAAGATTTCAGGAGCCTGTTGTGGTGTTCATGAGGCTTCCTCTATACTATGTAAAAGCCACATAAAACAGAGCATCAGTACCACTGCGGCAAGGCTTGGCATATCTCTGTATACTGAATCAACATAATTATTTAGAATCCATCTCTCCACGTGTAATTTCTTTATCCCGCTATTGTGTTGCAAAGAATGAAAACCATGAAGAGCTGATCATCCATGCACCCTCCCTCCTGAGTTTTTAAGTTAATAAAATTCCTGGTTGTGACAGATGCAGTCTCAAAAGCGGAAGTTGTCAGCCTCAGAAAAAACATAGTCAGAAGGAAAGGTGGCCATTCAAATGCAACCCTGAAGTCTCCACTCAAGACAATCAGCTGCAACACACGATTCACCACTGCCTGCAAATGTAAGAGATTTTAGCACGTGCCTCCCCAGGGGAACCTTTTGCCATAAGAAATTAGTGCGAACAAGAGTTCAGGAAAAGTCTTAAAATACCTGAGCACATATGTATGGATAACATTATTGGCAGTAAATAATCAAGTTAAAGGATGGACTTGGGGAAGGGAGAAGTTTACATACTCCACTGCTTCTGAGGCAAGGTCTTGTGCATTTAGTAAAGGAGATAGCTCAATATAGCAGGTTGAACTGCTGAACCATACTTTCCTAAGCTTTAGAAGAACCAAGAAAAGGAGGAAATTACATCCTGTGAAAAGTGAGTTTTATCAAGGGGAGAAGTCTTAAGAGGAAATGATTGTTCAAAACATAAAAATAAATAAATAAAGGGAAACAGAGATCTTACACTGGCAATTGCAAAAGCTCCTTCACAGCAAATCTTCTCCAATCATTCTCTCATAATCATTGAACAGAGGACCAACTCTTTATCAAAACAAATTTGTTATTCATTAAGAAATGTACCTGAAAGAAATAATTGACAAGTAGTATGTTTGCAATTACAATGAAAATCTCACGAGGCAACTCCTCTGGGGCAAACAAACTGGATTTTTCATTGTAAAAAATACTAACTGTAAGTGTGTAAATGTCAACCATCTCAGTACATCCTGCCTTATCGAGAGCCATGTACATAAACGGTGGACTCTTCGAAAGACAAGTTTCTGTGCAGCCATGAAACACAAACGCTTACTATGCAATCTCTCAGGGAAATCAAATTAATATAATAAAAATAGTTTCACATGTGCATGATACAGCATACAGATGCTGCTTATACAACGCTAAGAGCCGTTACAGTATAACTCATCCATGATCATAATCGCTCTTTCTTAAGTCCTGGAATCCCAAGCAGAAGTGCACATGTAACTGCACGCCTGCTTTTGCATATACAACTGCTGTCGCTGCAAGCATAAATTAAGTATGTATATTGCTACATAAAAACCTACTCAGTTACAGATGTGAATTTTCCTCAAACTCTTTCCAGCTTCTCCTGAGCTGGACTTCTGGCTTGGTGCTAACAGAGGTCCCTTTTACGCTCTCTAGTTTTTTACTGCATTCCCAACAGGTCAGAAGAAGGAAATGCCTATTCTTAACTGCGAGCAACTCTACAAAGTTGAAAAGGTGAAGGGCAAAACCAGCCAGAATCTTACAGTGTTTTTTTCATTGACATCCCCATTCAGTCAATTTTTGTGCTCAAAACGTCAAGGACATGCTTAAATATCACTGAACTCAGCAGGGACCACAGCAAAGTGCACTGGAAGTAGAGCATTGACACTCATGGGGTAGGGAATGCTATCTGGTGAAGAAGCAGCTTGGAACCCTGCAAGGAGAATCAGGACCACCTGCAGGCAGCAGAGCACAGCCCAGCCTCCACCCTCAAACAGATCAGTGGGAGGCTTTACCCTGCTCATCCCTGCTGGACACTAGGAATGGGGCTGCAAATGACTCTTCAAGCCACTGTGCAAAGCTCCACCAGGAAGCTCCAGTTCCAGCTCAAATGTGTGGTGTCTGGGCAGCCTCCAAGGGGTGAAATGGGGCACTCTTTCGAGAAAATATTAAAAAAAAAAAAAAAGCTAGTAAAGAGGAAAACAAACCTGACCTTGAGAACCCCACAAACAGGAGAAACATTGCCCTGTGATAAACTGACAAAACTTTCTGCCCCAATTTTAAGGCTGAAAGGGACTTGCAGAGAAGTGGTGCCTACCCTATCTCTTGAAGTGTTCAAGGCTGGGCTGGATAGGGCTTTGAGCAACCTGGTCTAGTGGAAGTTATCTCTATCCATGGCAGGGGTTTGGAACAAAATTATTTTTAGGCTCCCTTTGAAACCAAATCATTCTATGATTCTATGATTCTTCTGATTTCTTTGCTCCTCCTGGTCCTAGCAAGAGACATGAACCCTGCCTACAGCATGGAGCTGGACTGGTGGCCAGCACATGCACATACACACACACAGGGCTTTAGCAAACTATTTTCAGAATAAAAAATTAAAAGAAGAGTAGAATCAATCCCTTTATCTTTGACATAGTGTAAAAGAGGTGCACAATACCGCACATTTAATCGCACTTTTAAAAATCACCTACTGGATGGGCTGTCTAAAAAGGGAGAACAAAGCAATCCATGCCTTTTAAGTAATGGAATGCTGAGGAATGGTGTTAAACAAAATTTGCTGATACATTCTTGCCAAAACTGCAATAATGATAAATCCACTATAAAGAATAAAACGTCTATTTGCAGGGGAGAAATGGAGGGATCTGTGCTCCAAATTCCACTGGAAGCTTTTGGAATCCCACCCTTAAATAGCATAGTCTGGCGCCAAACTTCACAAATCTGCTAGTAACTACTTGCAAAATTACTCAAGAATCAAACCAGCAACAACTTTTGCTACCCATGGGTGTAGATTGTAACTGCATCCAATAAATATAAGAAAAATAAGAATAACAAAGATTACAATAATGTTTGGCTATTATTTTCTTAACACCCTCCCTTAACCAGTGTTGCAGGGAAATAAAGACCTCCAAACTTTTTAAGGTTCGTTTTCAGGAGGCTTCTGCAAGGCCAGGATGTTCTTCCAGCATTCACCAGGTCTGAAATCTTACCGAAGCAGGTTCTCTGGAGGACATTTTCTTAAAAACTCTGTCAGTAAATGGACTTGCAAGTCCTTAGTTTTCTTCATGGATTTGCCAAAATAAGCTTTAACAAAGAGCAGCTTTTCTGCTTCCCGCTTCTATTTACGTGCAGAACATGAATACTTTCCTACCTCAAAGGACTTGATTTTCTAAATCACTTTGAAATCCTCAAAAGCTGCTATAAAACCAGTTATCTTGACTGAGATCGGGACAGGAAAAAGGGGTATAGAAGGAATCCCACTGCGAGTTTGATAGGACCATGTGTGTGACCTCCATGATGCTGCACAGGATTTAGTGTCTCAGGACATCGCTCTCATAGAAGTGACAGTGGCTGCCTGTCAGTAGCATTTAATTTTTTGGGTTTGATTTTGTTAAAGTAACACTAGAAAATTGAAAAAAAAATTAATTGCAGCAAAGCAATTGGATTAAAAATAATTTTCAACAACAGAAGTAATATTTAAACAACTGGGGAATAACGGAAACCCACTTTGTAGTTTAACCGTATCAGTTCCATCTGTTGTTTTAAGGGGTGAAGCCTGAACTGAGAAATCTGTGTCACACAGAGGCCGGCAGGTTTGTGAACTCTATCGGGAGCTGCTGAACAGTTGGTCTTAATCGTTTTCCAAGGCACAAAGCCGAGATCAAGATGAATCTGTTTCCCACATTGTTTCCTCCCAACAGGGTTGGATTTCAGATTTGCCTGGATTAGAGTAAAGCCACCGGAATTCCCCACCTGGACATTAAGGCTGAAGGCCTTGATTTCAAAGACAAGTGGTATGCAGTAATTCCAACCTGGCCCCATGGGACTACAACTTTCATTTCTACTCAGTGAATTGTCTTTGTGCAAAACATTTTTTCAAGAGGAGTAGGAAAGGGGAGATTTTATTACATCTTCCCCTTTACTTTATAATTTCTTTCAGAGCCAACATATTTTTAGCCTAAATACTAATGAATTAAAAGTAGTATCACTAGTTCACCTTTTCGAGAGAAATTAATAACAGGGCTGAGATTTTTAAATCCCATAATGTTCTTCCGCCTCACCCTGAATTTGCTCATGTGTTACTTTCTCGCATAATCGGCTTGGGCTCAGTGGCTGTGCCAAGCTGTGCTTTAGTCTCACAGCATGTTGTAGCAACAGCAGTGACCAGGACCTGAACCATCTGCACCTTTATCCTACAAGTGCATTTACCCAAAAGAACAGCCCTACTTCAGCTCAAGAGCTGGAGAGGAAGAAGGTCGGAGCTTCTTAAAAGCCTCCCAGGACCAAAGGAAGAAGGAGACCCCTTCTCTTGCAAAGCCAAAAATGTTGTGGCATGGTTAAATCTCTGCACAGTGCCTCTTTGTGCTCTTCCCCTCAAGATAATGGGCCCAGGCTGGACCAGCCACCCCATATCCAATCTGCAAAGCGCTGTGGATGTCTTCAGCTCCTTTGTAGTGGGATGGGTCCTAGTACCTTTCCTCCACACCCTGCTCCACCCTCCTGAAGTTCTGAGCACAGACAGATGCTATGGCCAAAAAAAAGAAAAAAAAAAAAAAAAAGCTGCACCAAAAGGCTGCTTTTGCCACCACACACAGGGACCCATCAAGACAACTTAATATGAGTATGTATGTCCCACTGGAGGTAAAGATATGGTCTGGAAAAGTCCAAGTGTTTGTCAGGGCAAACTCCAGCACATCTCAATGTTTTATCCATTGAGCTTCAGCTTCATTAGCTCCCCAAGGTGGTTTACCCTGACAAATATTTCCCTGTTCTAGACAGTCAGGTTCATTTTAATAAGACTTTAGAGAAAGAGCTTTGATTTTGACCCCTACAAAGACCTACTTCTATAAGAGAACCAGAAACAAAGGAAACAACAAGCATTTGCATCACCCGTATGGCTGGGTGGAGTTTCCAAACATTACTGACTTGAACTTGGAGGATGGAGAGGGTTAGACAAGTCATCTCAGATGATCCAGGATAAAATCTTTTCATTTGCTTCCGCTGAAGGCCAGGTGCTGCTGGGTCACTGATATGCAGAGGCAGCAGAGCTTGGGATGGCTGATGGAGTTACCACTTCCACAGCTGCCCCTGCCCCTGCTTTGCTTTGAATCGAGTTATCCATTATCAATTCACTCCTGGGACTCGATAATTTACAATGGGCATTTAAGCCATTACCCAGTTCCATTTGCCTTAACCATCACTCCAGTGCAGCACTTGAGAATGCTGATGGCAGACAAGCCATGGTCCATTCATCAGCTGCCATAAGCCACCCTAACCACAGTTTTCATTTACCTTAGCTGTTGTGAAGTACAGAGAGAGAAAAAATGGGAAAATGTCAGCAATTCCCCCATATCTTCTCTCCATTTGCGATGTTCCAATGTAAAGTTCTCCTTCTGCAGGTCAAGAACCAATTCCTGATGTTGTGGCGAGAAAGCATCCATTTCCCTCCTTTGGCTACAACATAGCAGTCCTGTTTCATTCCCATGGAGGCAGTGAGACTTTAAACAACATGCAAGACTGGATATTGTTACATACCAGTGAAATACTGAAATTTGGACAAAATCTCACATTCATATGGAAAAGAAGAACCACATCTCTAGCCTTAGAACAATAACCGGAAACAAAAGCCACCGACCACTCGTCCAAACAAGTCTGGTGTTTCCCTTGTTAGACTCAACCCCATATGCCACGCAACAGACGAGCAAACCAAAGTGCTAAATACATGATTAAGAAAATTTTTTAAATCTTTACAGCCTCCACGTCATGATGTCAGAAAGTTTTGTAGGAACACATTTTTATCTGATAGCATGTGTTTTCAATACAGATATATTTGGGCCTGTGTGTCGCTATTTTAGTGCTAACATTTACAAGTTTATTTGCTGAAGGCAGTTTTTGAAGACACTTTGTCAGTGGCCAAGTCCAACTTCCATTGAAGTTAAGTGGGAAGGCTCCCACTGACCTCAATAGGAAACAGCTCAGACGGTCAGGGCAGGATTCAGAGCTGCTAAAACACACTGAAATGCCACAAGTTGAGAACAGATCACTGAGAACAAAATGGGTAAGCCCAGCAGGAGAACACCACCATAGGAAAGAACAGAACATCCATTAATAAACACATTAGGACATGGTACCATGGAATTTCCTCCCTGGCTGTGCCAGTGTAACAGATTTGCAGCCCATGCCACAGCTCACCACCAGCTGCTGCCAACAGGGTCTTTTGTGGGGCTGTGCACTACTGCATCTGCTCATTGAACCTGAATGGGGGGGAAGAAATTAAAGCAAAAAAACTGCAGAAGGAAGGATGTTTTCTGCAGTCCATAATGATCTTGCTGAAATAACAAGAATTATTCAGACTCTCAAAGTCAGGCAAAAAGCAAAAGCATCGAAAGAATCTCCCATTTACTGTCTTCTTTAAGATAATTATTTTCATCTAGTTCATCACAACTAGGAAAACTTTGTTTAATAGCTTCTGATATTGCTACCATGACTGTAACTGCACTTCCTTCATTTGAGGGGAGAAAAAGCTTGAAAAAATTCCTTGCAGACAGCTTTTTCCCCCCCC
The DNA here is from genome assembly GCA_020086605.1 of Lanius collurio. Classification (NCBI taxonomy): domain Eukaryota; kingdom Metazoa; phylum Chordata; class Aves; order Passeriformes; family Laniidae; genus Lanius; species Lanius collurio. The sequence continues at coordinate 7,167,236 of JACBWW010000014.1, forward strand.
TCTTTTTCTTGTTATAAAGTCTGCACTTGCTGCAAGGGCACCAGGGATGGAAAAAGTATTTAATTAGTATTTCCAGAAATATCCTCGCCTAACCCATAATGAGGTCATGCCAGATCATAATCCTCCTCAAATACAAGAGACAAAGTGATTTCCTTTTCATACAACATCCTTTTTTGGGTGCAGCATCGACAGCTTTTCTGTGGTTTCAAAGGAAAAATAAAATTGAGTCAGTCTGAGTGGGGGGAAGTCCAGAAACACCTAATACATCTTCCTGTGAGATGAATTCAGCCATACCTCACTGAGGCCATACCTCAGTGAAGACATGGGTGGGATCTAATACAATCAGGAAGCTTTATTTTATAGGAAATAAAAAACCAAACCAAAACCACAGCTCCATTTGCCATGTGCCCAACTGAACTCCTCTGAACTGTCTGCTTGAATAATATTTCTCTTAAATCAGGGAGGGGTGTGTTTAAACTACCTGTGTTTACTTGCCATTCCTCTCACCTACCAGAACCAAACCTGAGTCTTGGGTGGACCCTTGAAAACACAAAGCACTGTGGACACCACCGGGCTGGTGGCCAAGGGAAGGGCTACGTTAGCTCTGGTGCTGCCAGGGCTTGGCTTCCACCAAAGAGGTGCTGGCAGCAGGTGCAAAGACCAGCTGAGACCAACCTCCTCACTGGAAGTCATCCCTCCTCCCTTAGCAGGTCCAGTGACCAGAGCACTGCTGTGTTTTGAACACTCCAAAAGAAAAACCCATCCCTCAAGTGGTCCTTCCTGGACAGGGAAGCTCAGGATACACTGATGCCACACAGCCCACTCTCCTTACAAAGCACTTCACCAGCTTTCATTCATTTCTCCCAAAGAACTTGTACATGGCAAAAGTACTAACTTGGAGGAAAGCTTCCAATCTCACATCTTGATGAAGACATCAAGAGCCTGAAACTCCACCAGCTCCCTTAGTGGCTCATCCCAATAATTATTCAACTCCACTGTCACATTCAGGCAGTGAGCAGAGCTCAGGTAGATGCCCAGGTTTAGCTTGCAGCTGGCAATGGCTCATCAGCTTTTCCCTACAGGAATAAGGAGCCACAGAGCACAAAGCATTTTCTTTCCTTCAATATTCCATAATTAAAATAAATCATAAAAAGGACATTATCTGCTATATTTGCCCCCTTCTGCAAACACACCATGTGTTATTTCACTATAGAAATCACTGGGCAAAGCTGATTTACTGACCAGCTTCAGGAGGCCAGTGATTCTCCAACCCTCTTTCCCATCCCCCAAAGTTTATTGTTGAGTTCTTGGAACATCAAGTACAGAGTGTGAAATAATTTAATGGTGGGGGGATTTTCATCCTCCTTCTCTATCCCAATATGACTAAATTTATTGATTTTGGATTGCTGTAAATTATAATGTAATTATCCTGCTGCACAAGCAGCTTCCCATTCCAGAAATTAAAAAGCAATTCAGGTAAATGATCTTTAGTTATCATGGTGCATCCCTGCAGAACTCATTAAGCTGGGGGATTAGACAGCACACCAAAACTCTTAGAGGGCGGGTGACATTGAAAGCTATCATGCCTGACAATACAGAACTTCCTTGGGATGATAACAGGCAAAACTGCTGGTGTGCTGTTTTTTTTCCTTTCCTGACAGCTTTGGGATACTATCAACTTGTAGACCTCTCAGGATCTCTAATGCTCACTTACTGACCCTTTTCCAAAATAAACACTCTTTCTTTGAGATGAGAATGCCATTAAGTGGGAAATTTTAAGAAATGGACAACATCACAAAGTGGCCATCTGTAGAACGTTGTCATTTGATCCTATTGGATCTCAGGTGGAAAAGCAGCTCATGTGAGTCAGAGCCAGGAACTACATTTGAGGTGGGAGACTGCCAGTTGGCACAAAAGAAAGCTCACACCAGATTTCCAGACAGCTAAGGTGAATTTTCCAGCTTTCCCAACAGAAAGCTCTATCTGAAGGGATTGCTGAAAGATCTGATTGACTGTAGTCACAGAAGATATGTGCCATAGCCAGCACAAGTGTTCTCAATCCCTTTGTCTTGCCCAACGGTTATGTTTTGCCTCCCTAAATCTGCCTGCACTTCAGGTATTTTCCACTTGCTGTTCTATACTGTTGTGATGGCAAAGCAGCCATCATCAGGCTTCACACTGAAGGCAGCTACAGTCGTTGGCAGATGAAAGGATACGTGTGCACATAGTTTGCACATCATTAAGTTCGCAAAATGCTTTGAGGATGAAATGTGCTACATAAATATAACAGGTTATTAAATTTCTTGGTGCCTGCAGTGGTCTTCAATGGATTGTGCCTAAACCTGCTACTGCTTTTAGCTTCCTGGCTTTTTTTACCCCCTTGCCCCAGAAGATTTTAAGTTTCTCCCTCCAGCCAAAGAGTCTTTCACACCTTCTGGTGGCCCCATGGAGCTGCTGTGCAGACGTCGGGAGTCTTGCTGGCTTTCGGCTGCGCATGTACAGTCTCTGTGCATTTCCTCTGAAAGCAGTGGCTGCCAGACTTGAAAGACCCCATCTTGCTCCCCCTGCTCTTCCCTAATACAGCCCTTAATTAATACTGAAGGCTGCTACCACTTTTGAGTAGGACAGTGAAGATCCTCAGGATATTAGTCAAACACCACAGAGATTTATGAACTCATCAGCGTGACCAGGGTACTCAGAAAAGAAGCGAAACTCTTCAATTTAAAATTCTCCTACACCATCAGAAATTTCAACTTCATCTACAAGTTCTTCATACTGTGAAAGTTCACTAGTTCTGTTATTTCATTTCTAGTGAGGATTTTGTCCTAATATGGACATTTTTGCAGCATTCAGCTGAATTCGAAGATATATTATGTACCCTGGTAGCCCTTTCTCCCATTAAAAACAACCTATTAACTCCGAGTCTCATGAGAGCCCAAATCATATCTGGCATCTGTTTCTAGCAGAGATGGCTCAGCAACCTCTGTCTCCCCATCTCAACAGCACACAGTGCCACAATTACACAAGGCGTTGTGACCAGAGCATGGGACATCAGTGAAAATCTCTGTTCTTTTTTGGGATGCATGCATAGTTTTCAAATTTCCTAAAGGAGAGATTATTTGGTTTTGGCCCGGCATCTGAAACCACTCACAGGCCACACACAAGTTACCGAGTAAGCAGATGACATCCTTTTCTTAAACCCTCATGGACACAAACAGATTTTGAAAATATGTAGTTCAACCACCTCAGCAAATTGCTTCCCCGGTGTGTTGGTGCTGGGAGCCCCGTGCCCGCCCTCCCTCCTCCTCCTCGCCCCCCATTCACTGTTTACAGCAAGGAGGACATTAGTGCTGGACTGAACCTGCTCCAGTTCTTTTATATAGATTTAGACCGTATAATTTGATCGTCACCACAGGCAGTTTTATTGCCCTGATTTATAGATAGCCTTGCAGGGGTTTGGGGTTTTTTTCCCTTTATTTGGTAAGAAAGAGAAACTCATAGCAGTCCCTTCCCTGCTGCAGCCTGAAGACAAGCTGCAGGATCTCTACAGGGCTGCCAACCTCCCTCTGCCCCTGCTGTGGTCTCAGAGGGGAATACACACACTGCAGGAGCTGGCTGAAGCTTCTCCTCCAGCACAAATCCTCCTTGTGACCCTCACTGCCTTACAGTACTTGGCTTGTCCTGCCCAAGAGAATGGTCCAAGTGACATCCAGGGTAATCGATATTGCTGCTCCCCCTATCCATGAGTGTGATAGCCCAACAGAAACTCCAGTGTCATTCTCTCTCTTGCCTGCTAACTCTCCTCCCAGGGAAGTCAGTAAAAGGCTTCTTTGACCAAGCCAACACTTTTACAATCCAAACAGTAGAGGACAAAAATCCAGGCAGCTCTGCCATGGAGCTAAGGGAGATGTGGCTGTCAGGCCAGGCATGTTGCTACCAACCATCTGCATTCCCAGGGCACACTAAACCTGGGATCTGTATTAGTATTCTCCAGCAGGCATCTGGCAGATATTAAATACCAGCCTCCCCGGAGAACTTGTTACCTCCTCATGCTTGACTGGGTGAATATAAGTGAGCGCCGTGCTTGTATCTGCTACCTGAAGAGGCTAGATGAAGCCTATCTGAAACATGCCAAGACCCCATATCTGTCATTACCATACCAATTTCCTGAATGAAAATCCTGCCTTTCATTTAATCTGTCTTCTCTCTCATTACGTGACCAGAACATGCTGTACTAACTACAAAGACAGGTCAGTATGTGACTCAAAACCTAATTTCTGTTACTTACCTAAATGATTACTGCCTGGATGAGCATGATGTTTTGGAATAAGAATAACAAAGCCCACCAATTGTTCTGCCCTGTCACTGGCATGTGAAGAATTAATTTTGCACTGGGCCATGGGCTTAGAGAAAAGGTCCATCAGAAATCCAGTCATCTCACCTTGGTAACCTCATCTTCACAACAATGTGTACTTTTTTCCAGCTTCTCTACCTTTTGTCTTTTTCTGCACCCAGACAGTTTCTTCTTACACTTCTCTGAGTGTGTAGTATTTCCTAACTTTTCTCTTTGCTACCAAGTTTGCCTCTTGAAGATCTCACAAAATGGTGTCTTTTAGCTCAAACCCTGCTGTTACATTTTTGTTTCTTGCACCTCTGATGGCAGCTGGTCAAAGGCCTTTGGATCCCTCTCCTCCCTCAGCCCTCCTCCCACACAACTTGTCCAGGCTACTTCTGCTGCTCTGCAAATCATTTTATCTGAGTAAAGTCTTTTGACTATAATCCATCATGATTTCCATGAAGGACTCTCAGCTTCTCTCTGCTGCTCTGAGATCACTGGCACCTTGTGTCCTACCCCACTGAGCAATAATTTTGCAAAAATTTGAAGCAGAAATCACATTCTCCCTAGTTATGGGGTTCACACTGATCAAATATTCCTGGCATTTTCTTTTGCCTCACTCAACATAATAATTGCCTGGAAAAAGAATCTAAAAATTACCTGCAGAACTGTTACCAGAAAACTGCCAGGTAACATGAGCCACCACCCACCTCATGTGCACCCAGAGGCAGACTGGGAATGCTGGGCAGACCTGCATCCTTTGTAAGTGCCTAGAGAGACATCAACCCTTCTTTGTGGTATCTACAACCATGGCTTTCAAGGACCAGTTTCTTCTTCTCTTCTCATGCCTTAGTCAGCTGACATTGCCTTCAGATCCCCACTGGTTTGGGCCATCAGCCCCATATCTCACAAAACACAAGGTTAAGTGAAGCAAATTCAGGAGGACATTTCTATTCCACCCTCAGGACTTAACTATGGGAAGGTTTTGAGGTTGGGAAAGAATAGTTTTTCATTACGGCCACAGAAAGCAAGAATAAACTAAAACCATTGCCGATACAGCCACTGAGGAAAGGCCCTTTGGGCTGATACTTAGAGGAGCTCATTTCTGTCCTCACTCAAGTGCTACAGAGGTTAAAGATCTGCTACAACCTGCGATAAAAGGCAAACCCCACATTAATAGGAAATGTGTTCCCCTCCCCCATTCCAAATGTATTTTTTATGAGTAAACATTTCTGTATTAAGACTTACTGTCTTCAAAGATCTCTTTTATGTCCCAAAGGTAACCATTTAAGTGTTCTTACAACAGCCGTTACTTATCTTTACAATGGGCAATGCGTGTCAACTCAGTGTCTGAAACTTTAATTTTGCTATATATTTTTTAGTAACTACATATAAATCCAGCCTGTTTCATGTGTCAGTGACACTATGTGACCAAAAGATAGCCTTGGATCTTATTTCATCTGCAAAGACATTGTTCTGGGTGGAATTAAAAGCAGTACAAAAATTTGCAAAACTCTCAACCCTTTTAACTTGCTTGCAGAAGTGATGCAGAATGCACAGAGCTCAGAAAAAGAGATGCAAATGTTTTTCACACATTCAGTCATCTCATATCTATTTTAAGAGTCGCTGCTCCAGCAGTTGAAACACAGGACCCTGCAGTAAAGATGTTTTAAGGACGTCTTTGTAACAGCACAGGAAAGTTCCTCTGGAGTTTTCAAAGGGAAAAAACTGCACCAAATGAGTACTGCCAACTCCTCTGCAGCTGATCACACTATCAGAGAGTGCATGTGCACACCAGACTAATGGGAAAGAAAGCTGAAACTAAGTTTCTCTCTGAAGCTGTCATCCCACACAGTGATTTTATCCTTCCATCACCTGGCCCCCAAGAGTCTAATTACAAAGGTGCTAAGGTCACTGTCTACTGCTAGACTGGGTGAATATACATGTCTATTGTGTGTCTATTGCTTGGGTCAGGATGAAACCCTGAAACTCTCTATGGCTTCTGTAAATTCATCCAGGTGTGTCCAAAACTCCACCCAGGTACTTGAAGCTCACCCATAGACTATGCATGCAGGAAGACGTTTTAAACTGAGAAAAATAATTTCCTCTTGTTTTGATACAGAATATTTACATAGCTATTAACAACATGATGTTTTCCAGCTGAGCTCCAGGTAAGATCACCTGAAAAACTTTCTCACTTCAGAGCAAGCATGGCCCTTTGGGATAAACTCAACCTCTATACCCTCAAACCGTCTCTCCACTACAGATACTGAAAATACCTTCACTCTAAGAACTTCACCTTATCTTCCCCAACCCTGCAAAACTGTTTTATTGTCCCCTTTGGACAGCAGCAGGGTGACACCTAAGACATGAACAAGGTAAGGCAGCACCCAGGGGCAGAAATACCATCTTGTAGGCGGTGGGGAGTGGGAAATGGCAACCTCCCCACAGTCTGACCCGTTAAGTGTTTCCGTGTGACCGATGTCATAAACATGCTAACCAGATGCTGATGGATGGGCCTGGAGGCCCAAAGAACAACCTGAGTTCATTATATAAATGAGGTAGCAAAGGGAAGTCAAGCAGCTTTCCCAAAATCATGAAGGAAGTTTGGGACTTCATCAGGAACTGAAACTAATTTTCTCCAGGCTCAGTTCTGTGCCCTCACTGTAGGGAGCCACCAAAAAATTGGGTATCTTCACACAAGCAGCCCCTGGGAGTCGGATCAGCTTCCCACAACACATAATAATTCCTCTCGTTAAAATGGGATGTGCAAACCAATGCCTAAAGTCCTCACCTTCGTGTTTCTCTGGTTTTACTTTATAGTGTAGCTGTAAATGCCTCTGAAAGAACATCACCTGGCACAAACAGATTTAGCTTAACCTCAAGCCTCACTTGCAAGAAGGCACTTGCACACATTAACACAGGACATGCATATTCACACCAGCCAGGATGTAGGAGAGGATTCTGCTTAATTACCCCCATTGTTGCTTGTCCACTCCATAAAAAGCAGCCACAAACCAGGGTGAGCCTCAGGTAAAAAAACTGATCGAGAAAGATCATTTATCACCTAACAAACAGAACAAAAATTTAATTTGGGAAAAATCTAAATATTACCCAACACTCCAGATCCCAGATCAGTGGTGCTGACCCCTTATCACTCTCTTTTTGCTCTGAGCATCTCATTCAGCGCATAAAATCTCTGCTTTCTTTAAACGATTAAACTGTTGTTGAAGCAGAACACACAGGGCCAGGGGCTTAGAAGACGATACCTCCTCTATTGGATGGTTTTCAGGAATGTCAGACACTGATCTTTTATATCAATACAACTGAAACCATCAAAACATCTACTTTAACTGTTTACTTCAGGATGCATCTGTTGCAAGCTGTGATTTTTTCTGAAAATCTATCAGTCAGGAGCTGATCACTGTAAGAGAAGACAACAGAATAGAACAGCTTTCTGGCAAAAATGGCACCCTGCAAATGTCGTTGTATTTTAAAAATCAGATACTGGTGGCAGTAAATATAAATATTTTGCTTACAATATTCTTGTTCTTATTTATGATTTACTTACAATTGGAAAAATTTTCAATGAAATGGCCTTAAAAAGATCTGGGATTCCAGGAGAAGAAAAGGGGTATTAAAAAAAAGAGGAGAAAACTCCCACTGAGCTCTCTAACAAACTACAGAAAAGGCAGAATTTATTTCAGTCAAGTTTGTGCGAAAACTTTTTTGTTTGTTTTCATGTGGGATCACATTCAATTTTTTTTTTAATTTATTTTCATTTTGGACTCATCCTACATGCCCAAAGTTTTGCTCAGTTCTTTACAGCAAGGTTTGCCCGATTTCAATCCAACACCACTATGGAAGTCACAGAACACCCCGTGTAGATAATTTTCCAACACATGTAAAGTCACGAGTTTAACATAATCCTGAAAAAGTTTGCATGAAAATACTATATCCCCTTCATTCCTTCAGGAGCTAAATTTACAGTCTTGGCTGAGGTTTTATTCTCTGTCATTACCATTAAGAACAGAGAACTCATCCTGTCAAGCATAGTCCCCACACAGAATTCATGGGATATGTATTTCAGAATTTAAGGTTTCTGCAATTTTTGTCTCACATGGTTCTGGAAAAAACTGTAGCCCCTAATTGTGAGCCCATTGTGCTAGGTGCTGGATCCAGTTCCACCACACGAAACTGCTGAATTAGTTTAAATTCTGTAATATCCCATTTGTGCTACTGAGCATTTTCATACCCTTATGCAACTAAGGAACGAAGCTGACTGCTGCATCGTGATGTTCTCCGAGGCTCTGGATGATGCACAGACAACTTGTGTTCAGCTCTCCTGAAGGAAAGAAACAACGCCTCCGTTTGGCAGATGGGCATGAGAATTTGAGTCATCTGACCATGATTACAAGGCATATCACTGACAGAGGAAGGGCTTGCTAGTGGATATGGTGAACCAAGGAATCTGAGCTAAGACCTCTGTACCATCATCGATGTCCCATGTATGCCACATATGAACTTCCTAAGTTCCAAAGATAATCACTTCTTGACATCCCTCTGAAACAGCCAACCCATTTCAGCCACTTTGGCCCTGGAAAAAATCCTCTGTGCTCCTCCATCTCCTGCAGAATAGGAGCAATGACATTCCCTGTAGGATATTCATATGCAGACAGAGGCTGAAATGGTGAGGCAGTGTGAGGGCTGCACAAAGCAAGAAATCCCCCCCCAAGCCCTGGGGTCCCAGAAGCCACCAGACAGCACAATTCATCTTCTCTAATTATAAAAAATAATAAAAATAGTGCAGTAGAATGGGCTGTGTCCTCTCAGGCCTCTGCACCTCACTCATCACCATGCAAAACCATGAAAACAGACCACCTGATTTCATGGGGGGCCAGTTTAACAAGCTGAGGAACAATGCCAAGTCCTCTTTTCACTGCAAGGTCTATGGATGTCTGCTCAAGGCCATGCAGAAATTCTTTAGGAGGTGCTGGGAATACAAGCCCTGTTTCTTGGTGCTGGTATTGGTTGCACAGCATTTCTAGGAACATTTTTCTTTGCCACTCACCTGACCTCGGGAGCAGAACTACTGCTCTGTGCAGGCAGCCACAGAATGCTCTGCCAAACCCTATCAATTATTTAGCATCCAAAGGTAGACTTAATCTGTGTGATAAAAGGATGGGTTTTATCTAATGTTGTTCCCCTTAAAGTGACTTACACAACTAGCCTATCTAGTTGCTTCCCTTAACATAATTATTTACTTTTGCATTAACAGACTTCCACCACTTGGGTTATTTTTAGGAGCTTTTTGTAGCCTTGAGAATTTGCTATGGCTTTTCCCCTTGTCTCTTTGGTGGGGATTTTAAATTTCTCATCTCTCTGAATGGGCTGTTAAAACACTAGTTTTGCCAACACTGGTGTAAAGCGGGAGCAGCTCTGGGAAGCAGCTCCCCTGGCTGTGTTGACATCTGGGTGTTGAGTTTGCCTCTGACTTGAGAAGCCATGGGGTGAGATTTCAGTTCAGAGCTGGCAGTCAGGGCTCCCAGACTGCTCATCAGGCTACAGACTGACAAAATGAATTAAAGGCTTTAAAGCATTAACATAGTCTCATCTTGGTTCATCGCTTTAACCCCACTCTGCAATTTTGGCAAAGTTGGCAAGTCTGAGAATTTTCCACCTAACCTTAAATCAGGCATGAAGCCCTCAAGGGAATAAAACAGGCACCTGCACAATGGGATTCACTCCACCCTAATGCAAAAGCATCCTGAACTAGACACCTAACTCTTGGGCAGCCAACTTCAGAAAAAGTAACTACCATCCTCGGTCCTCCCATGATTATGGCAGGCTGAAATGCCATGGTTAATGGATGGTGTTAGGAGAATTGATTTATAAAACCTGTGCAAATTCACAGATGTTCGGGCAAAAAGCTGCCAGAGATACTAAAATTTCAAACTATGGGGATGTGCTGGAAAAGGAGACAACCCAGGAGATAATCCATTGTCACCACTGGATTTTCTTACTTGACTATAAACAACCAATCCACAATAGATAAGTTTAGCACTGGTGAAAAAGGTTACGTTTAGGTACCCTCTGAGGGGCACTTTAATGAAGTCTAAGCTGGGTCCACAGAAAAGAAGACTTATCAGTACTTGCCAGAATAAACTTTTGGAGCTTACAAAATAGAAATGTGGAAGCAATTGTTATTACAACTATTATTTACGATAATATAATACACTCACAAAATACAAAGGTCTTCCAGGTGGTACTTAATCGTTGGGTTCACCAGTGCCAGACCCAGCCTGTGAAGAATAACTTCTTCTATTTTAAATTCATAAAAGCTCTTCAACTTGGCATTCAAGCCTGTAGTGTGGTTAAGGATGAGATAAAATTACTCGGTCTTCAAAAGTACCTTTTTATCTGTAATGGGCTGAAATTATAAGAACTTCTGCTATGACAATGTGGGGGAGCTGTGTACAATCAGGGAACGCTGATGTTATGAATCATAGAATCATTTAGGTTGGAAAAGACTCTTAAGATCATGAAGTCCTACCATAAAGCTGTTGCACCATCTAAGGGCTACACAATTTGAACCAAAAAGTCTGTAAACATTATTGGTTATCCACTCTGGGGTTGCACCTTTGCCCACAGAGTTGGCTACCACACAAAGTCAGTAGAGAGGCTTGGGCAAGGAGTCTCCCCCATGAGGAAAAAAAACAACCAGGAAGTCAGACTCCAATCACTCATTTGAGCAAAGAAAAGGATTGCCTAGCAAGGATGTATTGCTGACTCTTTTAAAGAAGAGACAAGGGAGACAGCATTGCAAGCCATGGATAAAGGAGAAAGGGCAGGCAGAAGAAATTACATGCTTCTGTAGCACAGTTTGTGGCAATCTTAATTATCAAAAATCTTCCATGTAACTGAAGAACTAAACTTGCTGCTCCCAGAGAGCTCTCTGCCAGGTCCACACACCAGATACTGCTCATGGAACATAACAGTGGTGCAGCATGGCTTTAACTTCATCCATCTCTACCTGAATCCTTCTAAACTATCCCAAAGAGCAGGTGTCAGGTGACCAGCATGATTCAAAGCTGGCAAACTTGCCACTGTCTTTGATATCCCGTGACTGAGGAACAGTCTCAGCACTGCACCAGTCTGCCCAAAGGGATGTGAATGGGTACACAAAAGTGACTGTAGGCAATCTGTCCACTCAGAAGGGTACAGTAGCAAAGAAATACACTTTAAGACCCAACAGAATTAGTTTTTTGAAAGGCTGACAGAAACAGTCAGAGATGAAATACAGTTCTTGATTTTTGTTGCTCTTATGGCAGCACTGCACTGAAGCCCTACCTAAGGTGGGGCCACTGAACTCTATGCAATAGATGCACGAGAAGCAACAGTGGCTGTCAGGAGGATTTCTCAGTCTGAATTATGGGATTTTCCCATCATTCAGTTTTAACCACTTGCCCCCTTCCGCCCTGGAGCCAATTCCAGCTTTTCTATTAAACACATCTCTCAGTGTTGTAAGCTGTACACAGCAAAGCAGTGCAGAGCAGGGAAGCTGAGAATGTGCTTGTACTGCTTATGTTCCTTTTTCTGGAAAATGTGAACTGAATGAGAAACATTCTTTAAGAAGATCCCTGCCTCTCCAGGGTGGACAGAGGAGATGACTTCACTGGGGCTGCTCTCATTCTAATTTCTCTGAGTCTCGGGCCACACAAACTATATATTTTTTCAGGGTGCTGAGGTCTGCTGGGATGATGGCATTTCCTCCTCCTCATTTACATGGTCTTCCCATAATCTAGCATTAAGACAAGCTGAACTGCATAAGGACTCCCTGCCAATGCCACTTGGGGCCTGCTTACGGAAGACCTCTGGAGAGTGATGGGAGGTGCTCCCTGCCCTTCTCCTCTGCCCATGAAAGGGCTGAGTGTGCTACTTCTGCAGAACTAAGCATTCCTGCCAGCCCATAAATCAAGTGACCAAACTCCATCCCAATCTCTGATCCACTGCAGAAAAGCCCCATACTCTGCCTTTACAGCACACACAGGGCAAAGAGCTGTATTTCATCAACTGAAGCCTTAATATCAGAGGAGAGTCGTTACCTCCTGGAAAAAAAAAAAGCACAGCCAGAGTCTTTCTAGTTCTGCAGCTTGGCTTCCCCATGTTTACACCAAATGACTTGTTGAACTTCATTATATACAAAGTATTTCCATAGATCAGAGGCAAGGGGACCTGTGCAGCTAACATAAAATAAATTACCACCCTGTGATAAATGGTTCTATTAGCAATCCAGATTGTTAAACTCAGATACAACAGGATGAAGGGAGCACTGCCCCATTCATTCTCCCTGCGGCAGATACTGAGTTGTAAATAGGTTATTTTGTGTGTAAATAACACATTAAAACTCAGCATTAGCCGTGTCTTTTGATAGAGAGGAAATTGTTCCAAATAAATAATTTCGGACAGGAATGTAAAATAAGCCAGATTTAATAGTGCATGCCTGCTGTAGCTGTGTTAAACATGACTAAAATGATAAACCCCAGAATATACTAATAGTAAACTATGCTCTGACATCAAAGTAATGAGGCTGTATTTTTACCCAGCTTTAGAAATGCTAAAATTAGTCTTGACAGAGCCAGACATCAGAAAAATGTTTCAAACATAAACACCATCAATTTGGGAACTTGGAGTCTGTGTCATGTGGAGGGTGGGGTGGAGAGGGAAAGGTGCATTCTGGGCCTTGTTAAAGTCGGGCAGTTAGCATTTAGGAAAATTTGTATTTAATTTTTATTACAACATGAGAAACCCATCTTCCTAAATATCTCTGCCTTCAAGAGAGTAGCTCATTTAAATTTCCACTAGAGCCATGTGCCCGGGCTTCCTCATGCCTGTAAGTACAGAGGATGTGCCAGCGCCAGCCTGGAGGACACAATGCAGCCTCACTCGTGCTGTGCACCAAACCCTCCGACCCTACACAGCAATATGCACTTTTGCATTCAACAAAAGGGTTTTCTGCACTCGAATTGTTACAAGTTGCCCTTCCAGAAGTGGAGACAACAAAAGAAGAGCCTCTTCTGCAGATCTGGCTTGTCTATAGCTCCTACATGATGCCATTATAAACAGTTCCCATCTCAGTCACACATACACATGGGCCCCTACTGCAAGAGAAAAAAGGAGCTTTGACTCCCTGGCCAACATGATTTATGGAAAAAAAGAAAATTAGGAGAGACTTCCTGATATCGTATCTGTGAGGCCAATTTCTGAACATCTATGATCAATGAGTTACTATAAAAAACTGTCTCAGATGATGTTTGAAATGGCAGCTTCAGAAGACTAAAAATACAGGATGCAAATTTTTAGTACAAAAGGACTCTTCACTACTGCCAGGATCAACAATATCGATCTCTTTTCCCACAGCCATAACCTTATTAGTTAGAGGCTGGAAACGTGGGACAAATATCCAAAGCAAGGGAACTACAAATGCGGACAGAAAATACCATCTTATAATGATATAGTCTAAATAATAATATAATGAAATATTTATTCTTCAATTCTTTAACTAATATTCAGCTTATTCCTTCAATTACATTAATTATAATCAAAACCTTATGAATCCATTAATTCCTACAAGTGAAAAAGAAAATCTTATGATCTGAGAAACATGTAAAACATGCTATGAGGGCACTCCTTCCATGTGACTCAGTAGAATAAAGAAGAAATGTGTTACAAATTACAGTTGTTTGGCTCTGGAGAGTAGCTTGGTGATTTGCAGCACTGGCTGAGACTCACAGCCACTTTCTCATATGCTAGTACAAAGAGCAAAACCTCTGCAATAAATGAAATCAAGAGTTTGTCTTGGATGAGAATAAAGACTCGCTTGTATGGCCCCAAAGCAGGGTGGGGTGCTCAGAGGCCCACCCTTTAAAGCTGATCCCCTCCTCAAGCTGAATTTCCTAATTAATCTCCAGGCCTTGTTTGCATTCTTCTGGAAAAATATGAGCATAAATATTCGTAGTTTTGGCCTGTTGTGAGTAATTACTCTAGTTTAGGGAATCAAACATGTTATATTAGCATGAATATCAGGTAAATAGAGTCTCACCTCTACCCAGCCTTTTTGTTATCACCTGCTAGATCACACCTTGCAGTTAACTCACGTTAGAAGACAACTTTGTATTAATTCTTGTACTTCCAAGCACACGAACAAGCATGCTGCTCCCTTTCAGGAGCCTGTATTATGTCTAGCCAGAGTTCAAAGGACAGCCCTTCGAACCACAAGAGCACATGCATCACCTGCAGAGTCCCGGGGCCAGTGTTGGACCACACGCTGCTCCACTGCTGCCCATTTTGGGTCATTTATGAGCACTTTTCTTCACAGCATGACATAGATTTCACTCTTTACATCTCATTACACAGCACTTTCATCACAATTCTCCTGACATCTTCAAACAATCCTCAACTTACTTCTCCACTTCCTCTTAATAAAAGGAGAAATATTGAGCCCATAAATCATTTTTTTCCAAAGGTGAGAGCACACTGCTAACAGAACATATTATACTGGACGCTTAAAAACCAATTAGGTCTCCAGGGATGCCAAATGGGCTGATGGACATTCCACCTCAGGGCATCCTCATTTGGATCTCTGGAAAGTTTGTGACTGCTTCCTTGGTGGAGGCACTCCCAAGGCAAGTGCCAAGTGTGGAGAAAGTCCTTATTCATAACAGCATCTCTACAGCTTGTGAATTTTAGCACATGCATGGACTATGCTGGGGCAAATCAACCCTTCAGGTCTGCCAGTCACTGAGATGACACCTCAAGTGAGCTGCCTCAGTAGTTCCTATAGCGTTTGCTTCTTCGGGGATGTGCTGGGGATGCCAAACTTCTGCACATCGCTGTCTCTCTTATTTCTGCTTCCTGGCAAGTCTTCCTTTCTGCACTTTGTGCAGTGTTCACAAGGAAAGTGGCTCCGACCCATCCAAGAGCACAAAACTGTGTTTCCCTCCAAACAATTCTGTAGAAGACTTTCTGGCTGCTTTTAAGAAAAAGTTTATCAAACACATGAACTAATCTGACAGATTATAATCTAGCCACTCCTACCTTATTCTGTACATCTGAATCTTCACAGGTCAGTGTGAAAAAGAAACCTGAGTAGCAAAGTTTATAAAAAAGAAGGAGAGATAAAGCAGATTTAAGCCATTTTGGTTGGAAACTATCTTCAAAAGTCAGGCAACAGAAAACTCGAACTCTCCAGCTGAGCTAGGTAAGAGAGGAGCTCACAGAAGAGTCGTTCTGTTCTCCTGGGGTGATGAAAAACCACCCTGCAGTGAAGGAAGGGGAGGGAATAGGTTCATTTTGAGGTAGACTCTAGCTAGCGATAAAGTATATTTTAAAAAGGAAAAAAAAAAAAAGCTGCCTGTGAAGTTTACACAGTTTGGGTGTCTCTTATCACATCTGAACTGGTGCAGCCTCTTCTAAATTTGTCTCCCTATACCCTGTCCAGAGAGGACACCCAGTCCCCAGCAAGGGCAGCTGTGGTGGCTCCCCAGCAGGCACAGCCTTGCCCACAGCTGTGCCACGATGATGGGCCCTGGCACTACTTTGGAGATCCACCAGGGCACATGTGCCAGAGATGGAGGCATGTTTTGCCTGCCACAGCGAGCAGCAGGAGGCAGGAGCAACATGCCTGCACGTTCACCTGCACACCAGTCACACCCACCAGCAATGGCTCCATGCCCATAGGTGTCCACAAGAGCTTCCCAGCTGACTCCAACAGCAGCAAGACCAAAATCTTGCTTAACACACTGACTTGAACAGGAATGGCACAAGTGAAGAGGTTTCTTTGTGAGCATTCTTGCACTGGACATTCCCACACTCCTCCCTAACCATGAAATCTCAGCAGCAATGACTGAAGACCATGCAGTCTGTTTAGCACATCAGATGGATTGCAGCTGGCACACACCACCCTTCCCTGACCAGGATATCGAGGTGCTCCCAATCTCCAGCCAGTCTCACCACCCATTCTTTAATTCCACCATGGAGAAGTGGATGGCATGCTGCTGCCAACACTACGCAGCACCAGTCAGCTGGTGGCAAGCATTGATGGGATGCCCCAACTCCCCAACAGCCACCCCTCATCCCAGCCCAGGTCTCTGGGAGTGGTGGTGACCCATCACACTCCAGTGACGCTTAGATGCCACGCAGTGACACAGCTTCCATTTCCTCTGACAGCCAAGAACCCCAATAAACTCAGCATGTTCACAGGAAGACATATGCCGCCATACTTATTAAATTCTTACAGTCTAATGAAAAACACCCCTGCTGCTTTCAAGTTGTGGAAAACATAAAGTACCTCCTTGTGCCACTGCTGCTCCTGCTGCTGCTAAAGGAGTGGGTTTCTTCCCCGTCTCTGTAAAGCCATTGCCCTCCAGAACAGCACCTTTCCCTTCTTTTTTCCCAGCAGCTGTTGAAGCAGAAGTTTCCATCTTAGACGGGCATCTTCCAGCTCAGGAACCCTACAGGACATAAAACAAAACCAGATTCTGGTCACCACTCACAACACAGGCAAAATCAGCTCCATGAGGAAGGCTGATGGTTTGGCAGAGTTCAAAAGCAAAGGGCAAGCAGCAAGGAATTCCAGGATTTCTAACTCCAGCAGTGCAGCCAGTACAGCAGTCATAAGCACAAAGGCCACAACCATGTAAAAGGCTGGGTGTTCTCACAGACCTACAGAGAACAAGACCAAAAAACAGTCTTTCCCCAGCTAAACTTGGTCTACACATTAAAGTTTACAGGTCCAAAGGGCTTCCCAGGATTATAGGATAGGTGAGATGCAAATATTTAGCACACATAAAACTGATTTATCCATCCTATACGTGACCTAGACCTTCCTAAGAAAACAATCAGCTAAAAATTTCCAATACAATATAGATAAACATATATTTAAAGTGGTTTTTTTTTCTTTCCCATAGTGGGGACTTATGCTGTGTGCTGGTTTGGAACCAGTGTCATGATGAGAACTTTTCAGCAATGCTTACAGATAAGCCACAGCAGGTCTGCCACATCCCATCGTGTTCTCACTGGTGAGGACTAACAAACACCAATCCCTCTCTCTCCCAAAAAAGTTCTTCTATACTGAGAAATTGCATCTGAAAATCAGCTACAGCTTTACCCCCATTAGAAATGGTGGAATAAATGCTGTGAAATATCCACAAAACAAGATACCAAAGTAAAAATAACCCGGGTTTTAAAGTTAAATTGATAAAACATAGCAGCTCCTGAACTTTCTGTCAGCTTGACCATTTCTTCTGCATGATTCAGACTTAAATTGTCTCCCAAAAGCAAACATATGGGTATCCCAAATTTAGTGTAAAAACAAGGCTTATCTTAAGTGAGGAGGCATACTTTGTTTCTGAATGAAAATACTTTTGTTCCCCTCATTTTAACTTGTTTTATTTCACATGTCTCCACCTGACTCCTGCTTGCACATAACCAGCACAGGTACCTGGCACTACCAGCCTCAGGCTGGTCTTGGGAAAACCCACTGCTAATTACTCTTTCCTTTCTAATTTTAACGCAGATCTGAAATTTTTCACATGCAAATTTTCAAATGCAAAATTTTCAGCTCCTGAAAACTCTGGAGCACACTGGCTGTTACCGGAATTAATGGGATCAGGCAAAAAATACCTGGGAAAACAGAAAACTTTTTTCTTGCGTGTGCTGACAGTTTTATCACCGCTGTGCCAACTCAAAACTTCCCTCCCTTTGCTCTGGAGGACTGACTGACTCCTGAACATCTGGATTAAAAGGTAAACTCTCCTAAAAACTTTAAAGCACAAAAATTTCAGGAATTCCCACCCTGGGAAGGACGTGGTGCGTGGTGGTTGTGGAGGACTGTCACCACTGCCTGGGCTCTAGGAGAGTGGTATCCCACCAAGCAGCTGTGCTGCAGCCTGAGCAGCTTATCCCAGGAGCCTTCAGGCATGGCTCACATTAATGGGGCAACAAAGTGATGGATCTGTGGTCACAGTCTGCAGCCATGAACTGCGAAGCTTGCATTGGAAATGACAGGACCCACAATTACAGGCTTTACTGATGACACAAGGCTCCAGTGAATACTGACTGAGGTGGCCCCTCAAGGTCCTGCCCCAGCATGTGCTGGGCTTGCTGGCAAACATGGGATGGGTTCCTGGGGGCCAAGACTTTACAGTGCTTTAATCCAGGAATCAGGTTGGGTTACAGACCACGTATCAAATAAATACACCCAAACTGCAGGAGTATTTGACCTAGGTCTGACAGCCTGGGCTTCTGTTCGTTAAGCAAATAAACTTCAGAGGCTCTGTTACTAACCCCCCACCTGTTTCTTCTTAGTCCCTCCTTTCAAGGCTTTGCACTTTTGTTTGAAACCAGACACTGGCCCTGGCACCCCCGACCCCCCTTCTCCGGGTTCCCTGACCCTGGGGGCAGCCCCGGGGGTGAGGGACCATCCTCAGGCACTGCAGAGCTCAGCAGCCAGCAAGGGGAAGGAAGGAACTGGTAACAGGACTTGTTCTGTGAAACATGCAGGTTAGAGCCATGCTTCTTTTCCAGAGAGATGCCTGAAGCAAAATCTCTAAATCCCTGCCACAGACACCTCAGCAGGGACCCAGTTTTTCAGATGTGTCATTTATCCAACTGGAATGTGACAGGAGATCATGCCCCTATTTGAAAATCTGGTCTTTGCAGCTGTAATGCTCTTTTCAGATGAATTATGAATTTAAAAAAATATTTAAGTGTTTGTAATAAGTCGTTGTATTAAACAGGTAAATCCTCAAATACCAGATTAGAAAAAAAAAGAAAAAAAAAAAAGTGCAACTACTCTAATCTCACAGGATTTAGGATAATAAGTCTATAATTATTTTTGCTTCGTAAAGGTGCCTGGGGCAGAGCAGGCTGACTATGAGGTTCCCTAAGTCAGCAGCAACCAAAAGTCTTTTTCTTTTCACAGCACTCCACTGCCAGAGCTGACCATCCCAGCCCAGGAAGACACAAGCATCCTTCCCTCTGAATCCTGCTCTGCTCAGCACCTCTGCCCACAGACCGGGACAGAGACCAGTGAGCAAAGGACCAACACTTCGTATGTGAGATTTCATATCCCACCCTCTGAGGTTTCAGAGACAGTGGCCAAGAGCTGGTGACCAGCACACTTCCCAGCCATGCAACATGTGACCAGGACACAGCACTGGAACTCTGGAGATTTAGGTCCCCATCATGGATCTGCTACAGCCTCTTCAGTGTCCCTGGGCAAAAAGCTTAACATCTCTCTTGCAGCCAGTTTCTACAGTCATAAAATAGGAAATAGTACTTTGCCCTATTTGCAAAGTGCTTTGAGATCCTTCGAGGCACAAGGCTATGGAAGTGTTTTTATTACCAGTATAAGAAGATATATTGGTGGAGGCAGTCAATCCACACTATCCAGGAGCACAACACTCATTTTTTAAGCAATACATACTTTGCTTTCTGTTCAATGCTAAACTTTTTCCGCTGCTCTGTGTCACACAGAATTTATAAATTCAATGACAGATTAATCTTAGCAGCAAGCCATTTGGCATGAAAAAGGGTTTCACAGGGAGCCTGCTTTTTCCTGTAAAGAGCATGCATTTAGGAGTGACTGTGTGGAGAAAGACCCTATGCACTTATTCAAGCACAACTCTGCCCTCCGTCATTACTCAGAATTAGAAAACCAGAATGGATTACTCAGATTTTTCCTGAGGTTTGTAGCTTTCTCTGCAGGAGGAGGGTTAGGTAATTGATTTTGACACTAATACCAGCACTATTCATATGCCCTGTAATATAATTCTGCAGTGACACTAAAAAGGCAGCCATCTGAGATCTGAACAAGGAAAGTGCTATATGATTTGCCCTAGACAACCCCAGCTATTTTAACAGCTGTGTTGTATATTAAAAGGGAGAAATCCCAACAGAATTAAAAACAACAAAGTCACATTTGCCTTTGAGGGAAAACAAGAAGCCGTAAACTTTCCTAATAAAACAATCCCTCCTGCTAAGTGCTTGAGGAATGGTCAAACATGCTGTCCAAAAATGCCCGTCTCTTTTGGAGGGTATCAGCCTGAACAGGACTGCTGGCAAACTCAGGAATGAACTCATCAGCCATACCCTCTGCACACCCTTTTTTTGTAAAAGGCATTATTTCCTTCTTCAGGCTTGTTCTTTCATCAGGAAACCCCCTTCTCCTCCCCTAGACAGGGCAGAAAATGTAATTTCTTTTTTCTCTGTGAAAAATGAATGACCAATTTTGGCTATTTCTGCTCAAAGATTAAGCAGTGCCATGGGAGTGATCCTATCTGGCAGAGGGCAGGCACCACCACTGACAGTGTGACATAGGTACAATCCTGAATGCCACCTTCAAGCCTGGCAGCCCCATGGCAGGGGCAGAAAGGGATTTCCAAAGTATGCTTCCAGAAGCCATCTCACTTTTGGGAATATTTTGGGTTTTCTCAGACAAGTGTGTATTCTCTCTTTAGTGTGAGTTCATCTCTACCTGACCTCCCCATGCACAGCCCCAGAGGTGCTAAAGAGGTGGCACAACCTCCAAGGGACACGCTGGAGATGTGCTGGCTGCTGAGACCAGCACCACAGCCAAGACGCAGCTCCACTGCTGCTGGCTCCTGGCAAGACTGGAGCTGGGATAAGCAAGGGCAGCCTTTGCACAGCTCTTGCCAGGTTTGTCCTTACACACCCACAGGGAGACACTGAAACAATCCTGTCACATCACCCCCACACCTACAATCCTAGGTTTCTCAGCTTTTCCTGGTGTGCTGCTAAGTTAAGATAAACAAGGACACACTCCCGCCACCTCTTCTTTTGCACTGGACTGTATCATACCGCTCAAGCCTTCTGAATACATGATCTACTTACGAAATTCAGTGTGAGCCAACTGCTCTGAACACTGGCTTAATACAGTGGCTGCTGTGATCCTTTTCAGTCTCCCAGGGTTTGAGCCAAATTATGTTCTCAATTACAGGGAAGTAGTAGCAGTTAACCCGGTGAAGTCATAGGCTCTGTACCACAGCAAAACTTGACCCCTCTATTTTCTTTTATATCAGCAACAGCTTTGAATTACTAAAGAAAGTTTTTTTTGTCTAAATGCTACTAAATCTTGGGACTATCCAAACATGCCGTCTGCTGCTGAAGGACCTACAACTGTTTACAGAACATCAATCTCAGGTAAAAGCAGCATAAATATTAATTCAGAACTAATCACTTTTGAGGTCCTTCTGACACAAGGTTTCCCATCTTGATATTTCTTAGGAATGGTCCACTTGGATCAATCCTGCAGGGTCGATTACACATGGAAATTAGAGCTGTACACTGGGGCAGTAGCTCTCTGTCTGGGGGCTGCTCCTGCCCCTTCCCCTCAAGAAACCTTCTGTGGTGGGTCCCTACCAGCTTCTGAGAAGAAAGGAAGCAGAAACAAACCCATGCTGACAGAAGTAGTGTTAGGAGGGCACAGAGCTGCTCAGGGCTTATTCTATTTTTCTACCCCCTACTCCAACTCCTGCTCAGAGAAGAGTAATACCAAGCTGCCAAAGGGAGGGAGGAGGGAGCTGTGCTAGCAGCAAACAGGATAGGAAGACACATAAGTTCTGCCTGCCTACTCCCAAAGGTAAGGTTAAAATTCCTGAGAAATCTGGGTGTTCACAAAGCTTCACCAAACAGTTCCAGCCCATGTCAAAAGTTGTATCACTCAAAAAAGTGAAAAGGGGAAAAAAAAGAAAAGGAGAGGGCGAAAAAAGAGACAAAAAATACCCCCAGTAGAGTTGGCAACACTGCAATAGTTATACAGGTTCTGGAATGTACAAAGGCTGAAATCAGAGACTTAGCATCTCTTTTGAACTTCAAAAACAACAAGTCTCTTCAAATCACTGTTAATTGGCTTTAAATTAGAGTTCTAAGTTTAATGAACAAATCCTTCGCGTACGGCATGAAACGGATACGCTTCTAGATTAACTTCCTGATCAACACCATCTGCCATTTCCATATGGCAACAGCAAACCAAAGGCACGAGGAAGAAGCTGCTCTGCAATACTGTGAGGGGTCAAAGTGCACCCAGAACTGCCTGGTGCTTGGTAGTGTCTCTCTGTACTGCAGCAACATCACCTCCAACCAGGTCCAGAAATCCTGGGACATTCCAGGCACAACTCTGTCTAGGAATGTAAAGAAAGGAAAAATGCAGGGTAGGAAGGAGGCATGAGGGAAGGAGAGATGTTTGCAAGGATGACTGGATTGATGTAGAAAGAGCAGGAAGTTCCTAAAGATAGAGAAGAGCCTGGAAAACGAGAAATAAGGGGATAGAGGGATGGCCTTAAAACTTACTGAAGAGTAGTGAGTGAATGAAGCACAGACAATGGCAAATCCTCTGGAGACAGAGAAGAGAAGCATGGAAAAGAGGAAACAAGACACTGCATGCAGACCTGATTCCATGGAAGATGGAGATACATGCACTGCTGGGGCAGGGGAAGACACAGCATGACATCTCTAATGGCAGGGACAGGACAGGGAGGCAGGACACAGACAGAAGAGAGACACAGGGAAGAAAAGTGATATGGAAGGGTCTCTGATAGAAGAAACATGCCCTGCAAACAGCTTTAAAGAATGCAGCCTTTCAGCGTGCTCCATCACTCTTTGTACATGGAGCAGCTAAGACTTTGTGTCTAGGCACTAAAAGAATCTACTCTCCAGGTGGTGCCAGCAATGTGAAAGGAAACCATCTCAAAAACAGTCACAAGTGCTGTCCCCCCACTTTCATTGACCACAGCAGTCTTCCACTTACATCAAACAGTGGAGTTAGTGGTGGCACTCAGAAATTGTCACCATAAGGAAGGTCTGTAAATATTCAGCTACCTGCTCCAGAACCAGCCTTCAGCAGCCCCTAGGAGACCTTCCAGCAGGAGCCAGTGACTGATGGGTCCTGGACAGCACAGGCCCAATGCCAGCATCTTCACAGGGGGACCCAGCCCCTGGGCAGGGCTGACAGAGGTGGCACAGCACCTGAGGGAGAGACACGTCCTTCAGGACTGCCAACCACAGGCCAGGCTATCATAGGACACTGAGGCACCAAATGCCAACACTGAGGCCACTCTATTGCAACATTAATGATTTTCCCCTTTCTAAAGCCATTTAATTTCTGGGCTGCATTTGGGGGAAAGGAGATGATACTGAATAGAGAAACAAACATTTCACTCATTTTTTGGGTTTAGCCTGGTGTTCCTATTTTTCACAAACACTAATGTCTCTTTAATATTGCTGCTTCATTACAAACAAGCCTGATTTATAAAATAGCAGAACATTTGAATCTTTTCCCCACTTCCAGTATGTTTTCAAGTTGCCAACCTTAGAGCCTTGAACAAAAATTATCTTTCAGATGCTGGGTTACAAACAATCACAATACATCATCAAAACACACGAACAGACATAAAAGCTCAAAGCCAGACACAGAATCAGCAGTGGTCCATGCCCAGACATGCAGACTGGGGTACATTACTTTCCCTCCTCTCCCTCAGAAGTTATCTTTGTTTCTTTGGAAGAACTGAGAAGATGGAGGAGTGGGGGCTGGAGGGAAGAGTCTTTTGTGGTAAAACAGGAAAACAAAGTCATGCTTGTAATTTTACAAAACCAATCCTACATGTCTTATCATGAGAAAATTTCCACTAAGCGAATTCTGACATGTGAAAAACCGTCAAAGAAGATAATCAAGACACTCCTGCATTCAGACTCTGCATTAACATGCTGCAAAAAATATGGGAGGATGCCACCAGGTAAACAAAAATTGCTCAAAAGTGATGCGTCACCATTATAACTGGTCCATGAATCTTCCCTTGGGTTTTGTTTATTTGTTTGGTTTTGTTGCAAGAGTGAGAGAATTGTGGCAAAGTGTTGTCTAAGTTTGTGTTTTTGATGTAAATCCAAAGAAGTTTTCAATTTCCTGTTACACAAGAGTCTGGGTTTTTTCCAAAAACAGAACCAAAAAGACACATAGTCCACCTATGTGTGCACACATGTATCTAATGAAGAAGTATTGTTTTCATTTTAGGAAACCTCTGCACACCATAATAGGAGGAAAAAAAAAAAAAAAAAAAAAAAAGAAAACACAGAACCCCTAAAAATCCCCCTTCATCAAGTCTTCATGCTCCAACAAGAGCAGAAACTCTAATAACTAACATGTCAGAGAAAACATCTGTGGTGCTTGGCAGCTACACCAGGGTGGGTTACAGCTAAACAGGGTGGATAACAGACTATTAAGGGTGGAGGATCATTAAACTGTTTACAACAAAATTTGACTCTAATTGCAAATCACTAATAACCTATTGACTTTTCATCAAGTTCATGAGTAAAAGATACTAGAAAAGTAAATTGCACATACTACACAAAAAGGGGCAGAAACTCTGATTCTGAACAGAGAAGTTAATGCAGATTCCACAGAGCAGAGAAGGTCTGGCGCAGGAGATCTGGCTAACAGGACAAGAGCTGCCCTGATATCAGATTCAAGGGAGGGTTTGAGAAGTGAATGTTTTGTTGGCTTGGTGGTGACTGAAGGAGAATCCTTGCAGGGTTTCACTTCCGTGCTGCAGTTGTTCGGGCACTTTCAACTCTCATGAATGAAACCCCAAATACAAACCACATGCACTGAAGTTTAATGGGTTTGCTTTATGTAGGGGTGGGATGAGTAATAATGTCTTGTAGTGACTAGTCCATCCAGATGACATTGAACAGGCTCCAAAGCTTGGATAAGAAACCCCTCATTTGGCTCAAGAAATGAGAATCTTTATTTTGAGCAATGAAAGGACTGCATCCTTGCAAAAATCCCTATAGCAACTTCAGAACATGTTTCATTACAAAATTTTGGTTTATTTTTAAACATTCCAGTTATGTTCATCAGCCTATTGAATTCTCCCTCCAGAGGCACACGTGTAAGCATGCAGAAGAGAGAAGCCTGGGAAGGAAACAAGAATGTAATTAAAACAAAAAAGCAACACTTCAGTTGGCTCATTTTCTTCTGCTGAACACATACACCACACAGGCTGCTATTCCACACTTTATTCCACTCCACATATTGTCTTTGTAAGACTACAGTTGCCAGCTGAAGGCAGGATGCAGACCACATAAAATGGCTGGCAGTTCATAAGCAAGGGAATGGAGAAAAATTCATCCAGATGAGAATGGGAGCAGAGTTTCTCAGAGGAACATAAGAGTATTCAGGGTTGGAAAGGATCCATGGAGGTCATCAATGTCAGCCTTATGCTCAAAACTAGCATTTGAAAATCCCAAAACTGTTGAAATACCAGACAGCTGCGGTAGTAGGAGAGGTCAGAGCTATACAGGATGTACCCATGAACCACAACAAAGCCCAGTCTGCAAGAACACAAGCACGCTGGTAAAGAAAAATTCTAGAACAATCAAGAATCCTTGCAAGGATTATATAAGGGAGAATAAAATCAATCCTTTGAAGAGTATTCCATTTCTGTGAGCTGTGACTCAAGTTATAAGGTGATATATTTTTCCAGAAATTAACAGTTAAGTAAGTAGTGAATGGCAGGGCCCCTAAGTTTTCAGCAGTGCGGGTCCATCTTCTACAGAGAAAAGAGACTACAGTGTGGCTGGCTGTCATTTCAGTGGATGGGAATAAGTCTTTCAGGAGACAGGCTAAAGAATTCAGGAGGGTATTAAGCTAATGACAAAAGACAAGGGTGAAAATGAGCACTCATTTAGCCAGAAATCAAGATGTCAAGATTAAAATTAATCAAGGTACCAAGGGACTCAAAGAGAAGAGATTCCTTAATTGTGTAGACTGTAACACTCTGAACACAAGTAATAAACAAGAAGTGGAACAGCTCCTTTAACACACAAATTAGTCCTGACTGGTATTACTGAATCTGGTGGAACATTAATATGAACAGAGAGTTACAATCATTTTGTGTATGAGGAACTGGAAAGAAATACAGAGTCATGAAGCCTGTCAGTGACAAATGGCTGTTGACATGGAAAATAAAGATGATTGCTCTGTACCAGTGAGATGCTCTCCATCCCTAGATGGCCTAGATAAAGATCACAGGTTCTAAAGCAACCACATACAAGGCCACACATCTGGAAAATAATTGATTAAAATGAAGACTGTGTGAGAAACACTGACTGGAGATGACTTGAAGTTTATGGCAGGCAAACAGTGGCTGAGAACCTCTACAGAGGGTACCAATATTAAAATCATTAAAGCAATATGTGTTTGTCTACAAAGAGTTTGGGATGCTGTAATGCCTCTCTGCCTAACCCTGAACAGACAGTATGTGCAGTTCTGGTGCCCACAGTCCAAGCAGAGAGATAAAAATTGCAAAGGCTCCTGTGCCTCACATGAGATAAATGAAAGCGAGGTCTGAAGAGAGGCACTTGCAGGATGACTTGATCAGTAATATTAACACATACACAATTACAAAGGTTAAGACATAGAAATTAAATGAGAGAGATTCAGATTAGAAACAAGGCTCCCAGTTGCAAGAGAAAAGAGCACTATATTCAGGCTGATACCAGACTTTCTAGCGTGGCAGAGCTGACATTGTGTTCAGGTATTCTTCCAGGAGATCTGTTGCAGTCTAAGACTTGTCACAGGACATGGGTTTTAAGTAAGTATAGGATGGGTTTAAGTACAGGAAAGTGCTCTGATGGTATTAAACAGAAGGTTACATTAGATCAGCACCTTGATCCTCTGTGCACCTATGTATCAGGGTATTATTAATGGTTGGTTTGCCATACCTTCACAGATCAAAACATCTGCAATTACAATGATTAAATTTTAGCACGTCTGTCTCTGCTGACAGCCAAATTAACTTCTACCTTCCAACTTCTCTATTTTTTTTTCTTTTGTGATAAGGACTTAGGACAGGTGTTTATGTCCTGCCAATGGCAATGTTGCAGAATATACATTCCTTCACTATGTAGTTATGTCTACTGTGCTACAAGTATTTTGATGACTGAGACAGATTATAAAACCGTACACCAACAGAATATCATGCAATCTTCACTTTGTAGCCTGTAAGAATTCACTTTGTTTCTTGATCTGGTAAGCAGCTGCCAGCATCAAAAAAAGGTAAAAAACAACATTGTAATTTATTTCATTCTCTTGTTAGAAAAGCTAAGGGTAAAACTTCCCTTCTCAACCTCAGTAATGGTGTCTCCAGAACCTAAAGAAGACTGGAAATACAAGGAGGTCTGGTCCTCCGCAGCCCTGCAGTATCTGCTTCACATACAAAGCAAGCCAGGCTGACAAGCCAGAACATCTCATGTCCCCAAAACTTACTGGAACAAAACACAGGCCAGCAGTGAACTTTTAGCAAATGTCAGCAGGTTGCTATGGCTCAGAGGAAAGGTTCAGGAACAACGCTGTGCGTACACGACTGTGCAGCTGAAGCAAGTGAAGCAGAAGAGCTGCGTTTGGTGGCAGCCAGGCCAGGGGCTGAGCAATGGAAGCTGCGTTTGCTCCTGTTGAGTCCCCACAGATTTTCAGAGGCTATACCAGACTTCAGAGCCCAGTGACTGATGTGGCCACTAGACACACACAAAAAAAATTCTTTTAACTATTTCATTACATAAGTCCCAAATCATGAAGGCTAGCCTGAGAAGATTCTGTAAATACTGCCTCCTCATTTGCTTTCGTTCATTGCTACTTTCTAATTTAAGACAAAATGCAAAGGATTCATATTAATTCTTCAGGACAGAAAGAACTCTAATATAGAAGTGTGTATATACATACACACATATATCTAGTTTTAGTTATTGTTTAGTTGTAACTAAACCAGTTATAACTAATCTGTAACTATTTACTGAAACAATTACAATTCACCTTGCAGTTACTGTACATTATTTGTCATATATTAATGCACATGATAAATTATATTCTATGTCCATGTCTTTTTCTGCATGCAAGCTTTTTGAGTTCCTCCTCGAGAAAACAGTCAAAACATGCTCTTTCACCTCCCATCTTCAACTCCCTCCCTCTTCCTAAAGTTGCATCTACTCTTTTCTCTAATCACCTCACTCCTCCACAAACATATTCTAAACCATGTTACAGTCACTTTTCTTGCTCTCCTTGCTCTTTCTTTTTTCTGCTCTTTTCCCTGGTTTGCCTTGGTCAGCCACTCTCTTTAACACAAAATCCCACTTGTGTCTATAACTCATTCCATCTTCCTTCTTGTTTGCAGCTATGCTGTATTCAAAGCCCAGTTGCCTCTGGGCTTTCTCTCCACTAAATCTTACCTACATTTTACTCTCAGATTGACCTAGTTTGGACCTAATTCCCTCCCACCACACAGAAACTTCAGTCTATCTCTCAAACATCTCTCATAGCAGTCTGGTCACTGTTAGAAGGCAGCAAAGGATGCCAAATGCTGTAGAAGTGGATAGCATCTTGTCTGATATCCAAGTTTGAAACCTGGGGTGGTCCTCAGATTCCTGCAGCCCCACTGCAAGATTTTACCTCTAGGCCACCTCTGACTCCTGCTTCTTCCTTCTGCACAGCATCTCAGTTTGGCACTTCCTTGAGCTTCCTGCCACTCATCTACACATCTGAACTCAAAACACCAGCCTCTAAGCCATTCATTTTCATTTACAGCAAGTTCCTTTACATTGGCTCTAATGAGTACAAAGCTGATTTCACAGCCATTCAGAATGTGGGAACAAAGAACATTTTCCTAGCTTGTCACTTTTTTCCTGTCACTTTGCTTTACATCCTTTGATGGTATGCTCTTTTGTTTTGCCTCAGCCATTGTCTCCTCTTTCAAAGTCTATCAAAGCCTACCACACTGTGCTTTCAATCTCATTGGCTTCAGGAAGACTTCAGCAAATGCATATGCACTTGCTTCTATCAGGGCCTAAATATGTGTTCTTTAGGTGGGTTTGGTCATACAGAGATATCTGCTCACTCCCAGTCTCATTCATAACTAGTTTTCACCACTGAAAATACTAACTTGGGCTGCCTTCTGTTTTATTACAGGTCTCCAAGTTAAGAATCAGATCTCCTCAGAAAATCAGGAACCAGTGGACACACCTGTTCTGTTCTGTTCCTAGAAGTACTATGGTTTCACAGTTAACTCTATTTTTCTTCCTGTAAGGGAATAATCACTTGCATAACTCATTTATCATAACTTGCTTGTCTCTCACCAGAAGAAAGATTATACTTCTTATATCCCCATGCTCTCTGCATAACACACAGTGTCATGGAATCTTGACATTCAAAATTACACGCTAGAAATACTGAAAAACCTCTTCAAGTATGCATTTTAATTGCTGTCATAACCTAGCACTTAACTGAAAAGCCAGTTAGCTTTTTCTCCACTGAAGCAATTAAACATTTATTCTTTCCCATCTCTACAGTCATCCTTTTGAGTCCAAACCTTCAGAGAACTGAAGGCACAGAGATGGGGGACCTATTATCAGCTATAGGTGACTGCACAATTTCTTGTCTCTAAACCATATCCATAGCTACCCAACATCTGGCATCACTTTGTCCTCTTGGACATTTCCCATTATTATTGTATCATAAGTGAGACAGCTCAACATACTTTGTTTTGGAGCCAGTATCTTCACTGCAAACTCAGAGTTTCACAGGTTTACTGTCAATAAATGTTTATAAATGTTAACTGAAAATACCCAGAGAAGAAGTATCTTCTGAAAACAAAAGTTGTTGGACACCCCCAATCATTAGTGGCATGCTGAAAAACAGTAGATGTCTTTCCTTACCCCTCTTGTAACCAAAGATTGGTCTTTATTTAGAGGATATGTTCAGGCAGATGCCTTCAGAGAAACAGACCTGAAGCACATGCCTGGTTGGCTTGTCATTGCTGCAGTCCGCTGAGACTTTTAGAACATAGGACTGGTAGCTGTGAACTTTCCATAATGTTTAGGCCTTCCCTTTTTCTGATGAGTGCAATGATACAACACAGTCACGTGCCAGCTGCCCGGCCCTTTGGCTGGGACCAGGACACAACTACTCATACTGTGCGTCATGCAGAAAGCTTACAGCTTTTACCAAACCTGTGGCCTTTTGGGTTCCAGCCCCCCCAGCCACCCAAGGGCACTGGCAGCTAAAGGCCTGTTTCAGACCGTGAGAATCAGCAATCAAAGCAAGGAACCGTCAGCAACTCCAGCACCACATGCAAATTACAGAGCAGGCGAGACCTCAAAGCAAACAACATCCTGTGTAAATAACTTCAGGGAAAACACACATAGGAAGAGATCTATTTGTTAAAGGAATAAATGATTCCTGTCTCTTCAGGTGCAATGGAGCAGACTTCAGCTCCCAGACCAGGCCCACTTGGAAGGAACACACTGTTGTCCCACCTCACTGTGCCGCCAAGACCTGTGTATCTGTCAAGAATTGTGACTGTATTACCAATAAGCACAAAAATAATTAACTGCACTACCTGCTTAGGAAGAGAGTAGGGAACTACCGCCTACTGACAGATGCGATAAAATAAAGGTGCAAAAAGGTTCCATTGCTTCTAAGAAATACTTGATGCAGTTTCATGGCTTACCTACTGTAGTGGGTTGAATCTGAGTTGATAGACAGATTTTTAGACCAATAGCGCATCTCACAATTTACACATTTAAACTGCACAGAAAGGCGTGAGCTCCTCTTGTTCCAGCCCGCCTGAGGGAGGTGGGGAGGCCTCGGAGCCTCCGGGCCCTGCCGGGCTGGGCTGGGCTGGGTCCGGCCAAAGCCCCGGCCCCCTTCCCCTCTTCCTGACACTGTGGCACGGACCCTGGGTCGCTGGGGGAGGAACAATCCCAGAGCCCAGGCAGCTAAACCCAGCCATGGAGTGGCCCACAGCTTAACCCAGCCATTGAGTGGCCCACAGCTTAACCCAGCCATAGACTGCTGCACAGCAAAAATCTTTCCAGAGAGGCTTCTTGGGACTGGCGGGTCCCCCCTGTTCTCCACGTTGAGCCCGCGGGAGCCTCCTTTCTGCAGCCAGCGCACTTCTGGCTGAACTGAAAAAAAACACCATGCAGCCAACAGCACAAAGGGAGCGAGGCTTTCTTCACCATAAAGCCTGAACAAGAATATTCTTCACCATAGAGGTTTCAGAGTCAGAGAGAAAGTGATCCATGTGAGACGGAGCTGAAAATGGCGGCAGAGAAAAGGGGCGGTGCCGCGTTCCTCGCGCAGAGCTTAAAAGTACTTCTTGCATGCGGTGGTAAGAAACTGTAATATCTCAAACTGTTTGTCTCTTTAATCCTTTTGAAGTACATGGGGGGATGGAAGACTACGTGTGGCTCGTGAAGATTGCGAAGAGTGCCTATGCCAGGATATATAGAAGCAGTGAGAGGCTTTTAAGGATTTGTAGCAGAAAAAGCCTTTGTGTTCAGGCCAAAATGACCCATCCTTAAAAAGATTGATAACCCCATGTGATGGCCCAGGTGTGGCAGTCTGAAAAAAATGGTATTTTTTCATAGAAGAGATGTATTACACCACAGCAGATTGTTTCTTTCTGTGCGGTTCTGTTGTTGGGGGCAGTTTGAGAAACCGTGTGAAGCAAGAAGAAGAAACCCTTTTTCCTTAAGCATAAGAGAGAGACTTTTCAAGAACTGTAACCCTGACTAGAATCCTATGTTGTGTTATCTTTTGTGCTAGTTAAAAAGAAAGAGTAAAGTGCTGAGAAGGGGGCCAGGGGGTGTGTGTGTGTTTGTTTTAATTTCTTGTTATATCTTTTAACTTTTAATTCTATTAGTAATAAAACTCTTTCCTTGTATTGCAACTGTTTAAGTTTGAACCTGTTTTTTGCCTCACAGCTATCTGTTTTTCCTCAATATATTCTTATTTTGTTTTCCTTACAAAATAACTGATATTTTAGATGCTGGATGCTTAGTTGTGTCAAGCCACAACACCTACTCCTGCCACTGTGCACCACTGCACAAGAATCCAAACACACACCAAAATAGCACTAAATATTGCCCAGTCTCTTTTGCTACTGTCAAGGATGAGGGGAAAATAAAGTGAACTGACAATGAAAAGCTTTTGTAATGCAATTTGGCTGCTGTGACAGTACATGAGGATAGACAGATGACCAGACAACTTTTCATTCAAACCCATCTTAACACAGAGGTAAATGGTTTTGGATTTTTTTTTCCTGTATATTCACTATAAAATGAATCAAAATAACTTCAAAAAAATGCTGAAATTTATGTAATAATCATGACTGTCCCAAATGTTCAACAAAAGAGATTCATTACACACACATTTAACATATTTAATCAAATTTCCTTTGTCTGAGTCATTACAAATGTCCAGTTGATCAGCCCTCTAGATCCACACCATCTTAACTTCCTCTGATCACAGAAGCACACACTACAATTGCTTTTTATGCCAACCTCGGAAAACTTCTCCCTTAAGCCTTCCTGGAATGG
Source organism: Lanius collurio (assembly GCA_020086605.1). Lineage (NCBI taxonomy): Eukaryota > Metazoa > Chordata > Aves > Passeriformes > Laniidae > Lanius > Lanius collurio. The sequence goes on from JACBWW010000014.1 coordinate 7,200,021, forward strand.
GGTTGCATCAACCAACTCATTCTGCTCTGCAGCATCAGTACTAATCCCCAACATCCTTAATAAATGCAAACACACACTTTCCCAGAGTTCTGTTCCCAGAGCAGCTTTACTTTGCTAGTGACCAGAAAGGTGTGAAGATACCTAAAGAGTTACTCTATGCTAGTAGAGAAAATATGCGCACCCAGGTACCTGCAGTCGCTTTTCACATCTAGTTTTGATTTTTACTGGTCTCGGGTCCTCCGAGAGATCCAAGTCTTACCTGCCCTGCCCTCCCACATTTAGTTCTCTGACCCAGAAAATCCCTCTGCTGCAGCTTCCAGCTTAAACTGCCACCCTAGACAGGACCCTCGCTGAGAAAAAAAAAGGCTCTCAGACTCTTCAGTCATTCCCAAAGTTTCCTGATCTGCCAGTAAAACCCCAGGGCTGATGCATCTCACCTTCAATAGCCAGCTCCTTTGTTCTGCAGAAGGAACATCACGACCATACATCCCCACAGGAGAGGCTGGAATAATTCTCCTCACAGTTGTCCTGATAAATTTCTACCTGTTTTGTGAATATTTGAAGTTTGGAGGTTGATGATGCACCTCTCTACAAACACCAAAGTCATGCCATGATGCAGCAACGATGTATTCAAGCACAGACAGAATCCCCAAATCAGCACAGCACCGCCTAAGGACTGTCACACCTCAACAGACAAATGGTCCCACTCATCCAACACCCTGTCTGACAGCAACCAGTGATGGATTCTTCAGACTAAAATATGAAAAGGTCATTTTCTTTGCCCAGTATCAGAGCAAGGTAGCAGAGGGCAAGGACTCTTGCAAGCTGGGGCAGCAGATGATCTCTCTGTGCTAGGTCAGGTGAAGTGAGAAACTGGGGAGGGATCTCTGCAGAAGGTGTGAGCTTGTTCATTCTTGGCAGATAGTGCCTAGAGATCATCAGATCAGAGATAATACAGGAGCAGAAATTATTACCATTAGGGCTTCTCTAGATTTGAATACTGAAACCAGAAACACTATTACTTTATTGCAGAAATACCTCAATCTTTCCTGAAACTTTCAGAGCTACACGCTATTTTAGGAAATGCACCATAAACATACTTCCACTTCTGAAGTTAATCACAATTGCCTTACAGGAGATTAACACCATAAAGCACTTTCACAGCTGACGTGTCTTTAAAAAAAATCCCAGAGTTAAACTTGTATAAATAATGTAAGTGACAAGGAATATAATTATTAAATGTTGTCATTTTGGAAGAAAATTAATTAGCGGTAGCTGTAGCTGTCTTGTGTCTATTTAAGCAGTGTGCATCTCAATTAAAATTTAATTGCAACAGATTCAGTCACAGCAGGGAAAAGTGATGGAAATGAAAAGCAGTCTGATCCTATATTGCCGCCTACAAGAGAAAGCATAGTAGAAATTGTGGGGGAAGGGGAGGAGAGAGGCATGAAGGTAAGAAAGCAAACCCAAAGAGTCGTGCTGCTGCACAGCCAGGATGCCCAGCTCCAGTGGGTGCTGCCTGTTTCCAAAGCAGATGACTGGCATTGGACACCAGCAACAACAGGAGCAAAACCAGCTGCTGGAAGGGCTACTGCTTCCCATCAAACAGATGAGCTCACATACCCACTGTGATATGAGAGATGGCATCATTCTCCACACCACTGTGCCCTCTGCTCTCACCACCTCCTCAAAGTCATGTTGGAAAACCCTTAAAGCAGGACTGAGAAGGACGTTCCTTAAGGAAGAACCAAAAAGATCTTGAAGACACAGCCCTTCTGAAGCTCTAAGTCACTAGAGGTACAAAGATTTGGTTTGAGGAGGAATAGTCCCCTTCAGCTGACTTGGAGAAGCAGCCAGTGTCCTGTATGGCTTTGGATTATCTTCTCTAACAACGAGTGACCCAGGCATCACCTTTATTCACTTCTGGAGGATTTTGGATGTCCATTACCAGATGTTTTAAAGAAATTACACAGCCAGAGAGAGTTAGGATACCGACTCATCTCTACACATACAAGGTATTCTGGACTATCCCTAAAATTCCAGCAGCCAGTTTTCTATACTCTTTTGAAAATACTGTCCCTTTCTTAACCAAAGTACTGAAAACATAGTTTTTCCTTCAGCATTCATTTATCAAGATTCAAGTTATCTACAACCTGCTTACTTAAACAAGCAATTCCCATCTCAGAGAAAAGTGAGTATTGCCATAGGTGTATATGATGCAAATCATACTGAAGTAAAAAAACAAAAGGTACAGAGTCCTGAGTTCATTTATGACAAGGAAATAAAATGGGAATCAAAAATGAGATGCTCTGGCTTTAAAACTTCAGCTATTTATAAAATACTTGCTGAGTACAACATCACTGAACTACATATATATTCTTGAAATACTTCTGTTAGGACTTATTCAGCTTCCAAATGAGAAAAATGTATTTCCTCAAAATTCCCAGGGCACATTCTCTGTCAACCTGAAAACCAATTTATATTACTTCTGACATCATAATTATAATGTAAATTTACAGTACTTGATCATTTTGTGGATGATGCTGAAGTCATAACAGAATCAAACTCATTCTCCTACCAGTATGCAACTCTGCCCAGTCATAAAAATCATTGCTTTCTGCCATCAAAATTAGGGATAGCAAAATGGTATGTTCCTGTTGAACACAGACAGTGATGATAACAATCATAGTCCTAATAACAACACTGTTACAGTCTTATAAAGCTACTAAGGTATGATATAGCCACAGTGAAATGAAGATTTCATTAAAATTTGGTAATCCTAATCTCGCTTTATCTTAAATACCGACTGTTTAACTGCAGTTTCATTATCAAAGCCTATAAAAGAGAAAATAAGCATGTATATATGACCTAATAAAAGAATCTGCAGTTACAACTCTAATGAAGCCAAATCTTTTCTGGTAGTGGCAAATGACGTAACACTTCCAAGAGAATTCAGGCTGGGTGTTCAGAAAAGTTTTCTCCAGGAAGGCCAAGCAGTGCTGGACCAGGTAACTCCCAAGAGGATGAAGCATCTCCTTCCAAAGAGGTTTTCAAGACTCACTAGACAAGCTATGACCAATTTAACCTAGTGCTGGTGGCAGGCCCTACTGGGGCTGGAAGCTGGGGATGGAGAGTCCCCCTTAGCTTTCTGTCACCTGAAATTTCTGGGATTCTGTGATCCTACAGAAGTGGAGTTGAGAAATCTCAATGCTTTGGAAGATCATACAGTTAGCTAAGGATTCACTGCTGCTGCTTGAAATGTTCAGCATCAACCAGTCTGAGTGTTTACTCCACAGGTCACAGTCAGCAAACTACAGGGAAGCTGCCACATTTACTATTGTGCCTTTTTGCTAAAGCCAATCCCAGCTACACATGAAGTAATGTGAGAGAACCTGAATCAAAGGTGTGACTGATGATGAACAAGCTGAAACATGAATTTAAAATATTACTTACTTTTTTAAAGACAAACAAAAGATAACCCCCAAACTTTTCACCGGAGAAATATTTAACTTTCAAACAAGATGATCAGCAACTTCTTTCCTTCTGCAAAACATTTCAAATCTGGGAGGAGGGGGAAAAAACAAACAAAACCCTCAGCCTAATTTACAAAAGTCTGCAATATTTTTGTAAAGGTTATCAGATGTCTTCTATCCCAGCATAAATAAGGCCCAAAGAAAAGACAGACAGTTTACTGGCATGTATGCTGCTCTCACAGATCTAATGCAGAAAGCACACGCCTTTCTGTGTACAGTGCTCACATATAGTTTATCTGTAAGTTTCCCAAATATTTTCATAAACCCTGAATAACACAGTGTAATTTTTTTAATCTCTGCTCAGTTTTCTGCATATTAATATATAATTACATGCAGGTTTTCCTCTGCTTTTGTCTGCTGCTAAGTGGGACTTGAGGCAATTCTTTTTTCAAACACTTTTCAGCTCACCATAAAGCTAAATGCATATAACTTCAGATCCTGAATCCGACTGCTGAGCATACCTTTCATCACATCGCGTTATTTGGTCTTCATTTAGCTGTCACAAAACCATTTCCTTTCGTCTACAGATTAATTACAGCCTGGTGAGGTTTCAGCACAAATACCTTCACCCATTGGAGCCTTTGCAAAGACACAGTGATTCATGCAGTATCTATGCCTCTGGAAGGGAAAATAAAGCTGAGGCAGGACATGCAAGCTGTGAGTGGATCCGATATCAAAAGAGCTGGAGCCTCCAGTGAACACCCAGCCATCCCAACACAAATAAGTTTCTGCACGACTTGTGTAAGAGCCACAGCTAAACATGAACCACCGCTTTAGTTCGGCACTAAGCTGATTTAGCTACACCATTCATTCATCCAGGACTAAAGATGACAAGGCAGGAAGCGTCACTCAGTCATGAATTATATGCGACACAAAAAAGCCACAGGTGTGGTTTGAGAGACTATGCGTGCAGCCGCCACAGCCCTGGATTCCAGTTAATTGCTGTAAGTAACTATGGAAAATGGACAGTGGGAAACTCCATAGAAATGTGGAGAGCAAAGCAGTCCAAGAACACTTTCCCACTTGTTCAAAGCAGCGAGATACACCCTTTAAACATGTGTCAACTGTATCTGATGACGACCATGTCAGTGTATTAGGTCTGGATGGTTAGATACAAAGGGCTCGATTCTCTGCGGTGCCAGAGCTGTGCTGGCAAGCAAGCTAGCTGCTGCTGCTGCCTCGCAGCTGCCTGTGGGCCACGGGCAGGGCTCTGCTCCACACACCGATGCGGTCTGGCAGCACATGCAGCACCCTGGCCATCACCCCACTCCTGGGAGCCTCCTCTGACAGCCTGAGATGGAGGGGTTTGCCCTGAACCACAGCCAGCCTTTTTGTCACTTTCTTCTTTGGGGCATGCTGAAAAGTTTCTCTCCTTTTAAAGCAATGAGATTGGAGGAAGGGAAAAAAATTCAAAGATTTTTACATATTAAGAGCTCAGATACACATAGTACATAAACCAGAGCTTCTAATACCTGCAAGGAGACAGAGTAGGTCCTGACTTCTGATTGGATGCGGACCAATTTTTTGTGTGGTATTGACAAAATCACCTCTCTGCCATGAAATCCTGGCAAAACCTTCCTGACAGTCTTCTCCTGCCAACTTCTTCCATTGCGCAAGCGGAGCTGTTTTACCAGCTGCTATGGGTGTGCTTGAGGCCACTTGTGTGGCCTGTTTGGGAAATAAGAGCTAAGCAAGGGATTATGGATCCAGTTGAACTCATCCTTACAATCACCGAGAGCTAAATATATCGGTGAAGTTGATGTTTGCTCACCTTCTCTCTTCAAGAGCAAAATACACTTATTCAGGTGGCAAGTCAGTTCAGCCTCCATTCCCACCTCTCCCAGGGCTGATTTTGAGACAAAAAATTCTGTAAGAGCCCTCAAAATGAATGAATTTTTTCAGTTTTGAATTGAATTTTCCCTTACTTCACACTCTAACATACTCGGCTATTTTCTAAAAGACAGTATATTAGATCTCCTGAAAAATCTTGCATCCATCTGGTCAGACATACAGAGCACAGAGATCTAAAGACCAGTATTTGCTGCTTCCTCAGTGATATTCAGTATATTTATTTACCTTTTGGGGGAGAAGAGCTTTGTTCTTTGGTGTCAACCTATTCTCTCCTTCCAAGAGCGGTCCATCTGCTGCATGAGGACGCTGTGGCTCCCAGGCAGGTACCCAGCGAGCTCCACCCAGCCACCAGGGACAATCTCTGCAGTATTCTGGCCTCAAAACCACACAGAACAGCTAGTCCTTTCCAGTGTGATATCCTTGCCAACAATAATCAACTGGTGTTTTGGAGAAATCACCAAATGAGAGGGTTTTTTTTTTGTCTGGCTTTAAATGGTACTAAATATCTGCAGCCCTCTTCAGTAACAAAGGACACAAAGAAAGGAGGAGAAAAAAAAAAAAGTCCTGCTTCTTTAGTTGTTTTTGCTGAATTTGGAAAGGTTCCTGGATCAAAGCTCAAAAAGCTGCAAGTTTGTAGAAGGCACATTAGCAATGCTTAGTGAGGAAAAATTAGTGAACCGTGTAAGAAAGACAACCAACCCAAGCCAGAGGATGTAATCAATGGGCAAACCTCAGGAAGAACAATTCAGCAGGAGCAAGTATGCTGGGAGCCTTCAGACAATTCAACAGGAGCCACCCCGAACTCAAACCCAAGGCAGGTCACAGCGTGAAAAAGCACCAAGAAGAGGAGATGTATTTTAATTCATTAGATTGTATTTTACAAGAAATGGAGCCTCTAGGGAAGCCATTATTCTCATATAGAAGTACTCCGGTGAAACAGACGAAAAAATACCTAGACTCCCTGATGCGAGAGGTCAAACAATTACAATTTCCTTAATTTCATATCCAGTTGGGAAATTAAACAACAGAACTATGGAAGCTTTACTCTTCATTTTGAGGAAAGTGGCAATTTAAATTAATTTTTTTAATGTTATAAGAATCGATGAGTGAGTAGACGAGGGGGCTTTTCCCCAGTGACATTCCCCACCACCCTTTTTAAACAATCTTGCTCATTCAAAGGAAAAATAAATAAATAAATCAAGGAACACAAAGTCTTTCATAAAAGACTGCTTTCTTCACAGACAAAGCACTAAGTGTTGCTTCTCATGAAGCCGTTTTATTTCATTAATAAATTTTAATAGTTTTTTCTGCGCAACTCAACAAGCTTTGTCCACAAAGCACTTTCCAAAGCTGGGAATATTAGTCTCTGGAAAGAAGCTGCATCCTTTCCTCATGCTATAATATTTAGGAACAATTTATAGCAATGAAAAAGAAAACAGGAGACCTGTGATCCATCTAGGCTTGGGCTATGTCTCTCCATGAGCTAAGTCATGGTTATGCTTTTCTAGTTCCTACAGAACTAGAAAAAAGTTCAAGAGCTTTATTGGTAAAGAACTTGACCAAGGTCCTGCCCTTTGACACAGCTCCTTCAGAGACTGAAGCAAGGTAGGTTCCCATAACACAGGATGGACACGGACGAGAGAGACTGGGCCTACGTGGTTTCTGCACTGGCTCCACTCACAGCATTCACAGAGAACCAGAACTCTCATCAGAAAGAGGCTGCAGTTTGGGGTCACATGCTGATCTCTCAGTGCCACCCAGCACATGACATACCCCTGGCAGCAGCAGCCAGACCACAAAAGCTGCAGCCAGGAAGAGTATGCCATTAACAGAAAACAAGCTAATGCTTGACACAGAGCATACAGGCTCAGGATACCTAACTACAGGACAAAACCAGAAAAACACAACACAATACATTAGCACTTGTACAGAGACAGTGAAAATAAATAGTCTGCTGGCCATTGGGGATGAAGATGAGAAAATGAACTGAAAAGCTTTTTTAGTGTTTCACTGGTGGAAAAATATGAATTAGAGGGTGTGTTTTTTTGGCCAGAATTAAATCAAGAAAATCTGCTAGCAAAGTTCAATGGATACTGCTATCCTGATGCTCAAGAGATTATTTTTTAAAACTTTACACCTAAAACCAGCAAGTCAACTGGACTTACATTACAGAGCTGCAAACTCTGGCACCCACATGTCACTTTGAAGACATTAAAGATTTTCTAATTAAAGGCAAGACCATTTGCAAGACAGATGATTCCAGTTTACTGTCAAGCCCATTGGCAGACATGACTGAAGCACAGCTAGAAGCGTGCAGAGAGCCGCTCGTAGACAGGCCAGGCCAGGACAGTCAGTCTGTGTCCCAGGATGCTCGTGCAAACACGAGTAGGGGGAAAAGCAACCCAGCCAGAAGCACTGAAAACCAAAGTATTTTTTGTCTTGACACTGTAGGCAATTGAAGAAAGGGCAGCTGTACCTACAGTTATGAGGACACAAAGACATCCAGTCAGAAAAGGAAAAAACATCAGCCTGACATTTGCAGGCTGCAAAACTCTTGGTGTACATCTGGTCAGACCAGCCTCTGGGGACCAGCCCTCCTCCTGGAGCTGCTCAGAGAGATTCAGCTCCAGCTGCAGAATAATCCCAGTTACTGATAAGCAGGATCACACTGCAGAAGCAAGACTAAGCATGCATGACGTAGAGTGAAACTACTGTAAAACCAACTGATTAAAAATAAATAAATAAAAAAAAATCTAAGAGACAGTATTACTTAGGCTGTGTAGTAGCTAACGTACAGGATTATACCTCCACTGACTTGGGAAGTCAATCAACGGATTTTTTTGCTGTACTCTCCTGCACAAATTATCTTCACTTTTATGCTTCACCAGACATCACAGATGCAGCCTGTTCCAGCAAGCAAGGAGATAGCCTACATCAAACTTGAGCCTGGGATGCTGTGATCCCATTGTCCTGCTGGGCCCCCATCCTCCCGTGCTCACAAAAATGCAATCACAGTGTCAATCAGTTCAGGGAACTGATCCCGCCAAAAAACATGATTCTGGGAGGAATTAAAAAAAAAAAAAAAAAAAAAAGATCAGTTTTCAGCATCTGAATGTGTATATTGTATGACCACATGAGTGCCAGAGCGGTAAAGACGGAAACAGGATTGTAACAGCTGGATCAGTTTAAGTTGCCTTTGACCAACACCTTGCAGAGGAAAAATTCTAAATACATTCTCTCACAAGTAGCAGAGACTTGGGAATCCTAGTGCAAGTGGAGGGGCCAGAGAAGTCCATGAATGTGGCTCCACAAGGCCCCTTGGACAGTTTTTCAGCCTCTCAAAGGCAGGCATTTGCACTGGTGGACTCATGATGGTATCCAGACAGAGCACGTGGGCTCCGAGTCCTATCCTGATGGCATTCCTGCGAATCTACCACTGACCAAAGTAGTGCCTCGAGTACAGCGAGTCTGAAAAGTGTCTGCCTCCCAAGAGAGGCCACCAGGCAGCAGCTGGAGAACAGCACCGTCAGGAGGAGATGTGCAAAGTTCTAACTACTGTGCATTAACCTCTTCTCACGAGCTTTATTGTAACTATTTTTAAATCACTAATCACTGGTTTGAACAAAAAGTGCAAATGGATAGTACCAGAGCCAGGCAGGAATTCCCCCAGAGCTGCTCCTTTGGGGACCTTCTCCCCCTTGGCACAACAGCCCACTTGGTTCATTTCACACTGCAGTGCTGAAGTTCCCAAGGAAACTTCTGGTCTTTAAGAACCAGAAAATTTAATTTTTTGTTTAAAATATAAAGTTCCCTAATACAAAATCTTACGGCATCTGGTAGCAGCAGCTGAGGTTCTGGGTTGTCTTTATACCAACGAAATCCACGTCACCTAAACGCATCTCCAACATCTCATGTTACACAAGCAGCAAAGTCTAATGACTAAACTGCTAATCAGCCACCTCTTTCCTCAGCCACTTTAAACCACCGTCTCACTGCAACTATCATGATATATGGTCGATGGCCCTGCAGCTGAGCCTCACCCTTTTTAACCCTGAGCAGGCCCTGAATCAACAAATATGTTTTACAGAGCTTTGTTTCTTCACCTGTGAAATGAGGAAATATGTGCTTACTTGTCTTTGTTAATATTCTTTTGTTCCTGTTTTGTAAATGGTCTTAGAGAACATTTATCCCACTGAGGAGCACTGTGCAAATTATTTTTAAAGTTCCTGCAAAGTACACTGCGTAGGATCCATAAAACAACACTGCTTTTATCTCTCTCTCTGCATGCCGCTCTATCTCCCGCCTTAGCATAACAAAGAAGACGATGTTTAGGGGCATCAAAACAGATTTTTCGAGGGTAAAAGAACAACAGCCAGTGGCTAAATAAATGTATGTGGAAATAGAGTAATCAAAGCAGAGGAAATAGATTGGTGATGTCTCAAGTAAATCTCGAAGTTTTCCAAACCAAACATTCTTGGAAACTGATATTCTTACTCTCCTAAATCACTGCTCCATGGCTGGAAATCCTGCTTCCAGAAAAACATTTGGTGCTGCTTTTTGCGCAGTGAGGAATGTAAAGAATAAAAGTCCTGCAGCCTCGTGTTTTTATTGTGGTTTCTACAAAGCTGCACTGCTGGAAAAACTCAATGGAAAGTGCAGCTTTCTGTGGATGGTGAGGAATTATTTTTTCCAGGCACACATGCAGAGGGTTTTGCTCGCAGGGCCGGGCAGAGCGGCTCCCCCCGGAACACAGGCAGGGTGCGAATGCGGAGTCAGCCACTCACCCACGCGCCGCTCGATTTCCTGGATTTAGTGAGTGGTCTTTGTTGGAGCTGAAAGGCTGCAGCTGGAGTGGAGGATACAAGTTCACTAGGGGTTATTTAGCTCCAGACAGTCTTCATAAAAGCACAAGTAAGTCAGAGCAAACTTTCTTTTTTTTTTTTTTTTTCTTTTTTGCCTCCCCCAAGCAATGAACTTCTGAACTCTGCTATTACGAGTCGAGATATGACAGGACAGTAGAGGACTGCTAATTTGCATTTCGCTGATCTGCACAGCCCATAACTCACACAAACACACACAGAGCAAACACGTTTCTCCATACTTCTCAGAAAAGATTTAATAGTGAAGCGTATGGCTGAGGTCTCCTATTACTTAGGCAGTTAAGTTTTCCAACACACACAATACTTCTACTATATCTGAAAACAACTAATACTTTAAAGTGCTCCATATGCATCAAGGCCAGAAAGAAAATATATTAGGTGATGTATTATCCTTTTTTTTTTTATTATGGACCTTTGCTTCATCACTAATGAGTGGAACTAAATCGCTCTTACAGCTGTGAGCAAATTCACACGGGGCAAGTTTCATAAAAGGGAAAGCTCTAAAACAGTGAGGCTGCAAAGCAGAAAGGGAATAACTCAGACGTCTCTGGTTTATTGATCACCTGCTTACAACTGCTTGGGTACCACCATTAAGCTCCTATCCAAACAGTGAACTTCCAAAGCAGATTCTCCAACTGAGCTCTGCTCCAGCAATATTCCAAATCTTAATGGCACTATACAACCTTATCAGCAATATGCTACACATTGCATATACACCAAAAGATGGGTAACAGAGCTCAGGAGCTCCTGTCACAAGAGATTTCCAATGGAAAGCATCAGGTTGTCTACACTGGAAATGTCTGTGGCTGTGCACCAGTTTGAGGTTACTGCCCGTGGGGTAGGTCAGAACTTTGCCTCTTTGCTCAGCAGCTATCCAGGCAGACAATCAAACTCCCCAGCTTCTGCTCCCAGGAAACCTCACCTCATGGACTGCCAAATGCACCTGGGAGCTGGGATGCCCGTCCCAGCCTGCTGGCAGGAGCACAAAGCTTGTGAGAGGTCCGTGAGTCCAAGCTCTACATGAAGCTTAAGGGAAGCTTTAAGCCCTCCTTCCCTGGAATTCGGGAGTTGGGGCAGACAGCTGTTCTCTTTCATTTCAGAGTAATCTGCTAAAACCAGTTTTGTCTTTTTTTTTTTTTTTTTTATTTTTCCTTCCAAAGTAAAAAAAATGTATGGAATTTCCTTTCTGTGAGACCCTTTTAAGAGCTCTGTTGGGAAAGTGAGTGAATTTTCCCAAACTATTTCCCCCAAAAGCAGAAATGTCAGTTAGCACCAGCTCCAATTATAAGACAATTCATTTCTTGTCACCAAATTTGAGATTCGTCTTATCCTTGAGCAAGTCCCTTCACAACAACCTTTTCTTGCTCTCTTTAGTCAAATATGAACTTCCAAAGACTGAAGAATCCTGTATGTGAACTGCCTGAAGAGAAGGTGGTGATTCATAACACAAGGGAAAATGTGTGATAAAGCAGAGGAGCTTATCCCAGCTGTTGAAAGGGATGTGTAGAAAGCCATGCAAGATTAAAATGCCAGGTTTCCATTTTCTTAAGCTATTCAAAGGGAGAGATGCAATCTTTGCATCCTGCCAAACTGTAGCCCAACAGGAATGTGTGCAGTTGTTTTGACAAACTGCAGCTTACTAGAGAAAACTTAATTTTCACATCATAAACTTTCCTTAAGCTGGCTTCAGGCTTCATACTTGCAAAACCTCAGCTACAAAAATGTTATTCAAAACCAGTAAAGTTTAGGGACACCAGCACAATTCTGTGTCTGAACCACATCTCCAAAATCTAAAGCTTGGTTCTGCAGCTCTCAATCATCCCAAGCAGCACTTAAGACATATGGTCTACCCAAGTCCCATGTTGCTTTTCATTGCATGTTACATATATATAATTAAACCCTTCTGGCTCAACACAAACCAGAGTTTAAGATCCAGTTTGATCACTACCAGCAGTTCTCTCCTCTCCCCGCTCCCATACACACACACCCCTACAACAGCTATCAGAATTTATGGGTGTAAACCATAACAGAGGTAGACCAATTCAGGGGTCCAGCAGTGGTTGGTTGCTAATTATTTCACCTCTATTTTTATATTCCTAAGGGAGTTTTAGTCTAGTGAAAGTCCCCAGCCTGCTAGCTCTGGAAGTCATTTGCAGACATGGCTGTGCTGTGTATGAAGGACGTTAAGGCACCTCTGGACTGGCTGTCCAGTCCAAGGCAACCCAGTACTGGGCTGCTCAACCTTCATTGGTGAGCTTCCAGGACACTGCTAAGCCTGCCTTAACACTTGCTTATCTGATGCTAGCTCAGACGTGCTGGAGCTGCAGCTCACCCCACAGCACACACCAACCAACCCAGCCTCAGCATTGCCCTTTTCTCCTGGCCCTCAGGAGAGACGTGGAGGACAAAGCTCAGAGTTACGCCCACTCAGTTTCCCATCTCGTCAGAGAAAAGTGACAAGAAATGATTCATCCAGAGTGGATGTACTGCAAAGACAGCTGATTTTCTGGACATCCTAATAAATCCTGGAAAATTTGTTCTGCATTAGAATACAGGATCCTGAAATTCTGGCAGACCTTAAGTCACTTCTGCAGTGGGACTCAGGTGGGGACCATGAAGCAGTGCTCTAATTCCCAGGACAGGGAGCCAAGGGTCCCCATTCTCTGACACTCTTATCAGGCTGATACCCCTGACTGTCCATCTGTGACTCAGCTTCTTAACACAAGCATCTTGGTATATAATATTCAAGCATTTTTTTAAAGCACTTTGAGATATATGGGTGGAAAATACTTGTATGGGTGTTGATGGAAAGAACAAACATCCCTTAGCCCTTCAGTGACTGCTAGATTTGTTGTGAAACGAGAATGCATCAGGGGAAAAGCTTCCATCAAGCTTCCATCACCTGTGGCTGGTGCTATCTCCTCAGTTTTTAAATTAATGTGCAAAGTAAGTGAATGAATTAGGAAGTTCTAAGCATAAACTAGTTCATCTGCAACCTATGGCAGCTAACAATAAATAAAATACTAAGTTTTGCCAAGGAAAATAACTGAAACTGTGATATAAGGCTTTTCTTGGGAAAGCAGAATACAAAAGTCACTGAGAACCATGTTAGAACTCAACATATCAGAAAGCAACAACAAACTCTAACAAGTCAGAGCACTTCCTACTCTAAGAGGCAAATAAAATAAACTTCTGTTGACACAATGCACCTTATGACAGAATTACTGTTCCATTGCTTATTTATTCTTTTTTTAAACCCCATTCTTGGCTTCCAACAGATCTTGCGGAGAGACAACTTATTTATACATAAACAAAAATAAGGTACTGTTAGTATATGCTGCCTGTATAGAAGGCCTAAATCCACTCTTATGGAATGCTTAAACTCAAAATCAGAGGTAGCACATTGTTTTTACATTAAGTTACAGGGACACTGAACTACAGCACATCAGCAGCACTTGGAATCCTGAAGCCATTAGCTGAACACAGGGAATTTCTCCTATCAAAAGTTTACATCTGTGCAGACCGAACTAAAGAGCTTTCTTTGAAAGCTGGAAGAGATTTCACTGAAAGTTAAATGAACATTATAAACATTTACTCTTGGAGGCCCGCAGTGCTGGGCTGAGGAGCAGGACTTGCAAGAGATAAAGGCAGGGCACTAATATGGGGGTAATGAAGGATAGAAGCCCTGGAAAATGACAAACGGCAGTGAAGAAACTGTGCAACTGCCCAGTAAAATTAGCTAGAAACTTTCCAGCCTTTAAATACTGATGAAGAAAACTAATACTGTATTTCAAGTCAAAAAAATCTGATTCCATTGCCTGGCTTTCATGCACACACATTTATGTGTTTTCTCACATGCCAGCAGAAAAAGAAAGGCATGTTCCTTGCACTTGGGCTGACTACCTCCCTCAGTTCTGGCTTCTCCTCATGTTCTACCAGAGGAGGGCTTGGGTGCTGATCTGTCCTTTTCAGGGGCAGTCAGCGAGACATCTGTTTCACAGTAGGAGGAGAGCGGGAAAGGCCACGCACATCTGAAACTCTTTTGCAGTTACTATGGAGAAATGTAATGAGATAAACTACTGCTTTATTAATCAAACATCCACAGCAAATTAATCCTTTCACTGCACAAACTGGCTCAAGATTTTTCATTGCCCTCAATAGATAAGGAGGGAGGGCAGCTTTTTCCTTTCTTATACTGATAAAAAAGTATGCTTGCTGTGTCTTATAGTCTGCCATGCTGCACAGGCTGGCTCTTGCAAGCCAGGGCCCCTGGGAGCTGAATTTCTGCTGCTCCTGCTGGGACTTCACAGCTCCCACCCATCTCCCTGGCCCTTCAGCTGCAGGTTATCAACTCAGACCAACAAGGCTGAGAATACTCCAAATGCTCCAGATCATAATCCAGCCCTGCTGTGAAGTTAAAAGTCACCTGAACTGCTATGGTGATCCCAAACTTTGTTGCAGTTTATTCCTAGGTACCCTTTCCCCCCAAACACTTCCCTCAGTTACTCCAGACATGGCTTTACAAAGATGTCTTTCACTAGCAAGGTCCAGAGAAGTTTGCAGCAACAATTAAAAGAAACCTGACCAAGTTTGCACTGTCCTCTTGAGGAGTGCCTGCCCGGAAAGATTGCCTTGCAAATGGGTTGGGCCTAAGCCTACTAATAGAAGTGCAAAAGTATCATCAATCAATCTCCAGGAAAAAAAAAAAAAAACAAACCCCAATGATGTCTCCTGCAAATGCTATTAGAGACCCCCAGCTGCATAATTAAAATTCCTTTTTAATGTGGCCTCAGAAATAAGGTAGGGAGGATAATTGATACTCCTGCACAGCAGTGAAACCAAACAATTTTTTAAAAATAATTCTGGAGTCATACTGACATAAATGATTTATTTCTGCTGAATGGAAACCACTTAGATTAAGGTGGCAAACTTGAGGTAGCTTAGTGGTTATGCTGCTCTCCTGAGACGATGGGGCCTGAGCACACATCCACTCTTGGTCTGGATGTGAAAAGTGGTTCAAAGCAAAGCTCTCCTCTCCAGAAGTGTGCTCTCACCACAGCTCTCAGTGATGGGAATGCAATGAAGACACAATTGTTTTGACATTTCCCCACATATAAAATTCCCCACGAAAAGCATCCACCAAATGAATCCAGTTCTGAAGCAACCAAAACTGCATTTTTCAGCAAGAAAAATATTCATTCCCATGCAGAGGAGAATGAAACCCTTCAGCGGTTCATTCTTCCCACAGACTGAGAGAGGATATAATTCAGAATTTCCCCGAAGCGTACCAACACAGACCTCTTCAGGGACAGCACGAGCAATACAAAACACATTTAAGAACAATTATAAAAGACACTTTCAGCTCTTGTCTCATTTATGCTCCAAGAATGCCAATGCTTTAAAGTTTTCTGTCCTCCCTCTCTTCAACAAAATAGCCAAGTTGACAGTGTGTGCTAAGCGCTACAGCTGCATGTGTTTCTCTATTCACACGAATCTGCCATCTTCTCCATGCCAAAGATAAACTACCATTTTAGTTGAGATACCCTAACTTGATTTACACATCTAGTTCACCTAATTTTCTAATTTAGCCCTTCTAGATAAGAAAAAGCAAAATGCATTTAAGAGTCCCTCTTAAGCATAAAGAGTAGAGAAACAAACCTTTCCTCAGTTACTGTGGAGGACATTTTAAAATGACAGACAATGCAGTGTGTTCTGCCAGTAGGAAAGTGATCCTCTGACCTTAGTTTGCATTTCAAGTGAACTGAAAAGCAGAAGAAGAAATGGGAGTTTCTAAAGAAAAAGTTAAAGTACAGTATTGTAGATTTATAAAAGATCATAGACCATGTGCATCAATGGGATCTTGTTTGTCCTGATTTCTTTGAAGCAAAGTAGGAGATTTCTTGGTGTGGAGCTGCAGCATAACTTTGATAACTATTCCAGAGACCATAAGTGAACTAACCCCCAAAGGGTAATACTACAGCGTCTGGATGGGAGCAGTGTGGGAGGTAAAAGAAGGTCCTGATCAAAGAGCAGTTACTACTGACCTGGCCAAGCTTGCCATGCCAGTGGGGCCATCTGGGCTGAGCCTGTGGCTCAAGAGGTTGCTCACACCCCTGCCCTCACCTCCACCACCACAACACCAAGAGCTGCTATGTCACACCCAGACATGGTGCACGTGTGGAGAGGCACAGCAGCTTTGGTGTATGGTTTGCATGCCTCTGCGTCAGATACATGAAACACAAAAGGCATGATTTGAAACTGTCCTTAATAAAGACTCTGGAAAACTCTGGCTTCTTAAGCAAACAGGGTTGTGCCCTAAATAGTGAGCAACAGGACTACTGCTGGAAAAGCAGCCCACGGCTTAATACATCACACTGTCAAAAAGCTTCTCCCATTATTCAACTGAAATTTGCCTTCTCTTAAATTTCATCCCATTACTTCTAGTTACACCCCATTGTACCACTCTAAATAATTCTTCATAGCCTTGGTGTTTACACCCTTCAGATATTTGTAGATTTATATCTCAACCACCCCATTTGTCATCCTTTAGCCAAGTTATCTATATTCAGCTCTTTCGGTCTTCTCTTGTAAGTCAATCCCTCAAGCTCTCTTGTTACTTCTTTTTTTCTCCTGCACTCTCTCCAATTTGTCAATCTCTCTTGTAATGGAGTGAAGCAGACCTGAATGTGTTACACTTTCTGCAGTTACCAGTGCTACGTCCTCAGTCCCATCTGCCGCCTCAGTGCTGGACAAGCAGCCAACCTGTTTTTTGGGGGTAGGGGGTCTTTTTAGGTTACCAAAAGCAGCAAATTTGCAAGATCTTCATGCTCGGTTATTAATGCCTAAGGACCTAGGTATCCCAAAAGATGCTGCATCCTGGATGTCCACTCCTCTGGATTTTTCCCCCTGGATAATCTTGGTGTTCTTCCTATTTGAATCCCATTCTGAAGTCCTGTGCTGCTTCTTGCATGCTCTCTACAAGCCACCTTCACCAAACACTGAGTCTGCCCACCACACTGCTTCCAGACTCAAAGGTTTATTTCTCCATCCAGGATGCCATGATGGAGAACTCCTCCAGCATCATTTCCACTAGTTTACCAGGTGCCATCACAGAGCATTCCTGTGATTCTCTGATTCCACCAGAGACTTTCAACTCAACAGGAAATGGGACACCAAGCCTATGCAGTGACTGGCATTACAAACCTCAGTGCTAAACCAAATGCTCTGTCTTTTACAACAGCCCAGATGATCACAGAAAACACAGTGCCCGGAGGAACCTCAGTGCAAAATGAAGCATAAACAATGACATTCCTCCAACATGTGCATCTCCATAAATCCAGCATTGCTCCTCCCTGTCCTGTGAACATGTCCTGCAGCACAGCTCCTTTAGCAAAACTGTCTGGACAAATCAGAGGAGGACTGCTGAAAACAGCTGACAGGGGTTAAAACCACAACTAAACAAGTTCTCAGTTGTGCAAGCACAAACCTCGCAGCAGGACAAAGGCACTGGAGAATAACCCTGGGAAGCAAAACTTGTGGCTGGGGGAGGCACTGAAGTCCCCTCTGGTGACAAGGGCAATGAAGGGAAATGAGCAGAGGCACAGATGACTTCAAACTGAAGAGCTGCCTTTCAGCTTTCCAGGCTACTGCTGTTCTACCTGGAAGGAGACTGAGTGCTTTTCTAGATTATGCTCTGATCTATGTGAACATCCTCAGTTTGAGAGATATCCCATTCATCTACAGTTCAGGCTTACAGCAGATGGGCACTCACTTCTCATCAACACATGCACTCTGTCTCATATTAACACCATGTCTTCACCACATGACTTTTGAAGAGAAAAGCTATTTTGCATACCTATTAAAAATAGTCATCTCCCTCCCTAATTGTAACTTTCATGTAGTATTTAAAATCATCAGGTCACAGTGCTGCAGAAAAGCATCTAATAAGAACTTAGACACACTCTATTATAGGCATGAATGATTCATTCTGCTTTTAAGATTACATATACACTCAAGTTATTATAAAGCTCAGCTCTGTACAAACAACAACAAAGCAAAAGTCTTCGAAAACTGTGAAAGACAGTGAGGTCCTGAAGCAGTGTCAGAGATGCATTCAAAGCCAGGTGGGACTGATCAGCTCCAGTTCAAGGCCTCTCTCCCCACAGCAGAAAGCGTGGTGGAGAACGACAAAAGCTGACCCCTCAGGGAACAGCTATAAAAAGCATCCAAAAAACACACAGCAAGCTCTGGCAAGAAGTTTGCATTTGCTATCACTTAAATTAACAGCAAAGGAATCCCCAGGAGGGAGGAAATTTGGACTCTGTCCAACATGCAAGTGTGCTGTGTGAGGAGCTGTGGGGGGAAGAAAGAGCCACACACAAGCACTGTGGAGTCAGAGGAAACCAACACAAACTGCCAGCAACCCTGAACCCTTATAAAGGGCAGGAGCTTGGCTTGACTACATCGGCAGGTGTCAGGAGAGTTTATTGCAGGTGACCTCAAGGAGAATTGCCACTGTCAGTCATCAGCTTTCCATGAGCTGTCTTTAGAAAACAAAGACTTTCATATCTTAAAAAAACCCAACAAGTTAACTAAAAGTATCTCAAGAGTTTATGAAAACTGAAACAATCAAAAATATCACCGTTGGCAATATGACTAACACAACATTAGTAATAGTTCCCTTGCTATCTTACATGTTGAGTTGCTATCAATTCCTACACCACGTGCACGTCATGCTGACTTCCAGAAGACTCAAATCCCAGTCAGTACTCGTTTATCTTATGACACAAAGGATAGCTGCTCTACTCTCCCATAATGGCCTAAAGAGTTATGATGTATTCTGGATTAAGTCCTTCTAAAACACCTAAACAGATGGGGTTTTCTACCCCACAAAACTCATTATTAAGTTAAGAAGTAATTCAGTCATGTAAATTTAACTTAAGCTAGTAAATCTTATAACATCTTTCTAAAAGCAATAAAGTGTTTAGAACTTAATCCTTTTAATTCACTGTTTATCCCCTTGGCACCTAGACTATTTTTATTCTAGTCACTTTTACCATAATAAAAAGTTAATAAAAGAGCATAAGTAGTCAGAAAAGTTGCAGAACTAATGAAGACTGGTTTCCTACAGGTTTGGTGTCTTCTTTCCCCCACAGTATTTTCCCAGCTGCCACCAGGTTGTCTGTGCATCTGTCTCCTTGGGACTTCATGTCCCTTAACTACACGTGAGCCAAGCGACTGCTTGGGAGCTAAATGTGGTCTTGTACCAGCCCGCAGGTCTAGCAGAGCAGAGAGCTGGTAACTTCACATTCCAGCCCTCCTCTTCTCTTGGGGCATTGGATCTTCTGTTAAAGAGCAATGAATTTAGGGCAAAGATCTCCCTTATAAAAATAGACTGTGAAAGTTCCATGAACTTCCTACATAGTAATGCAATAGTTTTTCTAAGATAATCCACACAGGCATTGTTACCGACCAGAACTGTAATACATGCGTGTCCCACAAACGCCCTGAAAGTAAGGTGATCTTTGCAGGCCACAGGAAGGGCTCTCTCAGATAAGGAAAGGGCAGGGAAAGCATTGCTTTCTGAGAAGCCCCATGGGAAATACTCAAACTTACAAGCAGTTCTTTCATAAATCAAAGGGATCAGATTCAGGTAGCTTCTCATGTGCCACCATGACAGCATTACAAAGGAAAGGTCTGTCCCAAGCATGCAAATCCCAAGCATGGTGGACATTTCCAATTTATAGCAATTATCTTGAATAGCCCCTGCCTACTTGTATGCAGACAAAGCACAGTGAAGCACGGTGTGTATCAGTGGTTGTCTGTGGAGGGCTGCAGGGTAAGTCACCACTCCGTTCCAGCAGCAGCTCTGCACGGTTTCAAGGCATAGCTCCAGATCTAACACATCAGTACAAACAGGTCACAGGGGTCCATGTGAGAGGGAACTGGTAACACACAAGGCAGGAAGTGCCCTCCTGGTCACACCTGGTCTCACAAAGCAGTCATCACTCACTAGCTCTTTGCCATGAACCTGGGATACAAGGAGCAGCCATGTGCCCTTGGTGAGGGAGGCCAGAGCTGCAACAGTTACTGGTATTTCTAAGGGACTAAGCTGTGGTGGGTCCTGAGGGAGCTGGTGGATGAAGTGGCTAAGCCACTGTCCACCGTATTTGAGAAGCTGTGGCACTCTGGTGAAGTGAGTGCAGGAGGGGAAACATAACCTATTTTTCCTCCCCACAGACGTAAGCTCAGTACACAAGAGTCATTCTCCCTTAGGCTGCTGGTCCCAGCACAGGTACTTACCATGTCCCAGCAATATTTCTACCACTACAACACAGCTGAGTTGCTGAGTACAGTTAAGCACTGCAGTTCCCCAGCAAACACGAGAGACCGGCGAGGAAGGAGGTCCCAGTCAAAACAGGACTTGTCAAACTGATCTGTCAGAGACATGGCCTGGTGGAAACCCTGCACTCATGTGGGATGGTGCCAGGTTTCTTTCTGAACACAGTACACCTCATCATTCAAGCATCACACTCATAATTATACCTAAACGTGAAACACAAACTTTCTATTACTGTTTTCATAGAAAACCAATAAATCTTTCATTTCTACTGAAAAGAGAATTATAAGCCCAACACACTCAAGACACAGGCTGTGGTTCAGCCTTTCAACATGGATTCAAATCTGAGCTTTTGTGTATAGTAAGAGGGCAGACAAATTCAGTCCCCAGTACGACCAGTACACTTGCAGACTGGGATGTCAGATGGCACATCCAGCACCTAAGCTCACAGGCTGGTGGAAATACCACCTACAATTATAAGGTACAGCTGGATACAGGTGCTTGCATAAATCCCATTCATGGCAGTGTTTAAAAAAAACCCCAAAAAATTAAAAACAGAAGGAATACAAACAAAGTATGATGAATTTTCAGCAGAGGTCTAGCTAGCACATGTAGGTGTGATGCATGTATGATCCCTTGCATCATCTGCTCTGGTCTTCCCAGCCCTATCCTTTATCCTAACATAACTCCCTAGCAGATTCTCGCTTATCAGAGATGTGATCTGAAGTTCTGCCACTGGACCAACTCAATGTCTTTTCTGCAGAAACCCCAAGTAGCAGCCCTCCTGAGTAGCCTTTTTTTTTTGGTGCAGTGAACTTAATAGAGATGTCGAGCACAAGCGCTGGCTGCTTCCTACCCCTGCTGAAATTGGGAGCAGACCTCCCGCAGGAGGCAGCCCTGGGGAGCAGCTCTAATGTGAAGCAGCCTTTACCATTCATGAGAGTCGCAGTGCCAGGCTGCTGCTGCCAACTTTTCTGCCACGTTCATCCTGGCACCGCAGATGAGGAGGAGGAGCGGCATCCCGTGGCCACACTGCCGGAGTGACAGCCAGGTACCTGAGGGGTGGCTGGACTCTGACCTCCCATCCAAGCACAAGTTGGCCATAAGTGTGAAAGCTCTATTGCTGTGGGCTGGGGGGAGAGGCAAAATAACATTTGAGAGGCAAATGCCCTGGGAGCTGCTCTCATCACTGGAGGAACCCAAGAGATCTGGATTAATTTGCCTTTTTGCTTTCAGTTTACTTCTTGTTACCTCACAGCAAATCACTTAACCTTATAGGCAATACAGTGAGACGCCAGCATTTTCAGCTCATGCTACTCACACTATGCTCTAATCCAGTTTGCATGTCCAGTCCTGTCATTAGCTGGAGGAAACATTAATCCAAGACAGTAGAAAAGAAGGAGTAAAAAATTGTTTCTGGAAATGCAATTATTCTAATGGCAAACTGTGGAGGTTTGTTATCTAGACCCACAGCCGAGTTAAACTGAAACATATTATATTTCATGAAAAAAAGTTTTAACCATATGTTTAGTCATTTGTGAGCTCTTGATCCTAACGCACAACATAAGCTGCAATATCAGTGTCAAAAGTGCCTGATTTAAAGCATAGGAGGCAGAGTTACATGAAGTCAAGTTAAAATCACTTCTGCAAGTTTGCAGGCAGAAAAACCTTCCCATGGAGTGACAGGTACAGGGGAACACATTCTGGGATCTGCACTGGACAGGGGGGAAGAGGAAGGTTTTTTCCATTAAAAGTTTTTCTGTGAGATTGGCTAGGGGGAAGATGATATAGCTGGGGGGGGAGAAGACTGAGACAGCTAAAGAATAACACATGGTATGCTTTCAAAACATACAGCAACATGTGACATTCGTCTGCAAGTCTGGCACTGAGGAGCCTGTGGTCTGGCAGCAGGGAGAATTTCTGCTTTTTATTTCTTAAATCATCGCAGGCATTTGAACTAACCCCCCACCTTACAGTCTGAGGGGAAGAACATAAAATCAGACTTTACGTACCGTACTTTCAGTCAGCCATTTTCTCAGCAGATTTTTATCCTCCAACTCAATTCCCACATCATTAAAGTGATGCTGTCTCTTTAAAACACAACGTGGTGCCGTGCCAAAGCCTGCAATAAGAACCACTGGCACCAAAACAGTCAAAGCACACAGCTTAATTCTCTACTTAATAAGACAATTAAAGAAGAGTATTTGGATACAGCAGTCTGCAAGTACCAACACAGAGCACTGATGTCTCCAAAGGCATGTTGATCTGAAGGCTTTATCAGAAAGCATCTGTCACAACCAGATGCCATCAACACCTGAGAAAAGTGGGAAATAAAGTGGGTTAATGTGGTTGTGATACACACAAAGGCTTGCACTGCTCAAGTCTCTGTTTGTGAGCATTTTAGAGGGTGCAGGATAAAGTGCCCTGATGTAAAATTCTCATAGATTAAAATAAACTAAAGTATATGTACACAGCTACTTCTGTTAAAAATACATTCTTGTGGAAATTACTCAAATTACAATGGAATTAAGAGTGCTGTGTATTTTGTGTATTCACTGCCATAATCACAGAAAGGCTTATATATAAGCAAGGCTTTTTAAATACTGTGCTTTGGCAGATGCTTTAACAAACGTGGATGAATTGGGGTACAGAGACTAACACAGGCACCAGTGATTGCTCACATGGAGTCTCTTGACCATATCTGCTTCTAAGTTTCCAATCAAACAATTCTCAGATGTCATCTCCTAGCAGGCTTCATCCTGCAGAGCTGAACCAAAGCTAGACAGAAAGATAACAGCAGTGATATACGAACTAATTAGTCATTTGATTAGCTGGTAAGAAGACAAGGTCCTGCAGTTCTGTGACCTAAAAATGCCACTGATCACCTTAAAACTCCATCTCAAGGGTGTCTGGAAATCTGTAACCTCCAGGGAGAGGGACAGAGAAACGGGTGATGCCTAAACTGCATTAGCTTACATGAGATGTTGAAACAGCGCAGACATCAAGCCGAGAATAGGTGTGACATTTGAAGCAATCAGCCAGCAAAAGAGCACCTGCAGCACTGCACTCTGTTTGAACTGCTGCACCAAGGACTCCCAGTCCAGCCTACATGGGAGGTTTGTGGGGCAAGTGGTTTAGCACACCCAGAAAGCACACCAGGATGACAGACCTCATCCTAGCAACCAACAACACACGGCAAGAGAGGAAAAAAATAAACCAGATAAAAAACCCCAACTGCTCCTGCTTTGTTAGAGCAGGGCTAACAGCCAGCCAGTCCCAGGTGGCAGCCCCTGGGATGCACCATGCCAGGAGAAAAGAATGGCTGACAAAAGCAGGGAGAATTCACTTTGAAGAAGACAACCTGAGTGGTCGCCTTCTTCACTTCCACTGGAGGGTCCTACACTTCACTGGAGATCTGATTCTGGTAAACCCCATGAACGCACCAGTTATTGCACATGCAGTAACAGGAGGAGGGAATGAGGTGATGCCAGGAGGTCGGTACCCTTGAACTGCAAAGCTGTATTTTCAACAGCAAAGAAGGAAGACACCAAAATGACCAGGGTTAGGGGTCCCAAGCTGTTATGGGCCCCCTTCCTGCCAGATGGAGCATGTCATCACCGGACTGCACCAATGGTTTCCAGCCTAATCTGAGGCAGTTCCTCCCTGGCAAGGCACCACCTTGTGCAGAGGAACCCACAGTGACCAGAAATGAGCCAGCCCAAAGTGGGCAGCTCACATCCAGCGAGTTCCTCTCTACCAAGAAAACCCATCTCATCTCCCACCTTCAACAGCTTGGATGGAGACTGGGGTGTCTCTCTACTGTGAGAAGAGATTAAAGGAAATAAATGCATTGGCAAAGATCCCCTTGCCATCTGCACCTTGGAAATGCCCTCTGGAACAGAGAAAAGGAAGATCCCTCACCCTGCATGCCCCTGGGAGAATGGTGCAACCTTCAGCAGCTGCCAGCACTGCCCTGTTTCACCCCCGTCCTCTGTACACAGATCCAGACCTGCCTTTCACCACCCACCTCCCCCATGTGCTTTGTCCCAGAGGGATGAACTCACCTCCAGCATCAGTGAATTTCTCAGAAGTCCAATGTATAGTTTAAATTTTACCAAGCCCTGCCAGAGGCCTTGGAGTAAAATGTAGAAGTAGGAATGTTTTCTCAAATAGAAAATTGAGATTTCGAGTGCTGCAGCAGGGTCTGTAAATAGGTGCAAGCTTTGCTGAGATAATGCAACCCCAATATGCATAGTGTTTCCCCCTCACTCCCTTCTCCCTGAAAAAAATGTGGGAAAGACCCCAACAGCACACATAATAAATCAAAGATGAAAAAATTGGCTATGGATGTGGTTCAGTAACACAGGGGCTGTGCTCAGCCCTGTGCTCCCTTACAGCTCTCAGAAGCAGAGAGCAAAGTTAAGAATACAGTTACTGCAGTTACAAAGAAATTTAAGATTTCCAAATCTGACTTATTGTGAATTGAAACAAAACCTCAAAATGCTGAAATTCTCCACAAAAGGAATTCTAAAACAATTACTTGGAGTCCACTGAAGAAGAAATTATATTGCTACTGTATTTCTTACAATGGAACTATACTTTAAAATTCTAAACAGAAACTTACTTCAACACAAAGCCTGTAAAACAATGAATTGTTAACACTTTCAGAAAAATCCTCCATCTCTTTTCTGCTACTTTTTTGCAACACTGACCTGGTTTTGTAGAAGTGTTGATGACGCCAGATATTGGAATATGATTCCATCAACGAGTCCTAGCCAGGAAATACCAAAGCTGGGGTTGCCAAAGCAACATAATTAACTTGATCACGGTACATACACTGTGTGCCACTTCCCAAATGGCCCTTTAACACCTAGATAAATCCTTGGCTTGAATGGCACCTCCTAATGAATTTCTCCTCTGAGTTCCTCAAGAACACAGAGCAAAAGGAGAAGTTGTCAAAATTACTAAAAGCCAAGTACCTCTCTGCTCCCCGGCCAATGGTCCCCTGGGCTTGAAGAGGTCAAGGAGCAATTCTTGAGCCTACTACCAGAACTATGAACTGTAGCAATCAGAGACACGTGCCCTCTTGCATGGAGCAAATGTATTTTGTAAAGATTCACTTTTAATTCACTGTTACCAGATTTAAGAGATTTAATTCTTCTGTGACATTATCAGTAAAATTACTGCCACTTGGGCAGGGAGGCCTGAATGTTGGTGCTAAACCTTGATCCTGGGGCCACAAATTTCAAAACCTGGATATGCTGTCACTAACTCAATGTGCCCAATGTATCAAAAATAAGAATCTGTCTGTTCATTTGGAAAAAAAAAACATAAAGAAAAGTAAGAAACAAAAAAAAAAAAATTGAGTGATGGGCTTTCAGCCTGTCATCAGACCACTGTGACCTCAATTTTTGAGAAATAAAGTCAAAATCTATTCTTATCTTCCAAGATTCAAGATGTATTTGCGTGTCAAACTTTCTCCCCCTTGTCCTTAGCCTTTGGGAAGCCCACTAAAAATCATATCAGAGCCTGAAAACCCTGCGATCACATTCGCATTCACCTTTGACCCAGGATGCCTACAGCTCTCACCACCTCCTCAGCTCATCCTCACTATGCGGCAAAGGCAGCAGCTCTGGGAGCAAACTGCTCAGGATGAAATAGAGGCCACTTTGCATAGCAAAATCGTGCTGCCCTGCTCAAATTCCGAAGGCCAAAAAACTTTTCTTTGTTAGTTTTCTGCTTCTTTGTATCCATGAAGGATATTTTACCATCACCTTCTTCTTCTTAGATACAAATGTTTGATTATTCTCTTTGAAATGTCTCTGTAACATCTACAGGCATAGGATGCCTAATGCAAACACTGATTGATTCTTTCGAAGCCATCAAATGTGCTTACACAGCAACTACACACAGCAAATGCACACAAATCTCACATTTCACGTTTTAAAATATGAACATGCTGTGTTGGGTTTTTTTTACTCAAACATAATGAATGAGCTTAAATATTAGAACTTGGAATTATTAAGTAAATCATGGCACCTGTAAAGCTTTTATTTGCATAACATTAATTCATGATGGCATGTAAAACAAATTCATCACTCTCACTATATTGTAGTCTGATTTATGTTAGAATTGGAAAAAATAAAAATCTTGAGCACAAAATTATGTTGACAAGATGTACGTGCTCTTCGAAGCCCAAGATTTTTTTTTTTCTGAAGCATCAGAACAACTAAATTATGGGAAAGAGGGCTGGGAGAAAGCATCTTAAAAAATGAATAACATACTAGCATCACACATACACACTCTCCAGTTATTAATGTCAAGCATGGTGAAGATACTCTAGAAAATCATTACCATTCATAGCTACTAACAGCCATTAAATTTCAATCAATTCAGCTTAACACAAGTGTACTTCAGCAGCCCTTACAGTTCCTTATAGAGGTGGCTCAGAAAGTCCCGTCTGACTTATTGCATTGTCCACCGCACAAAGGGGCATTGCTGAGCGCTGCTCTGAAAAGGAGCGATCTTGGTGTTGGGAACTGATGCTCTTTTAACACCGCTGCAATCAACGGACCTTGCTTTTAAAGACGGTGTGATAAAAGGGCTCTAACACAGCTCCTCAGGTCAGCATGGAGGGGAGCAATACACTGGAATGCCACTTTCCAAGCTGAAAAAAAAATTGGTGAGATGTTTTCAAGGCGTTTTCAATCAATTTTGGCGACAGCATCAAACTGCTTAACACAGTGCTAAACAATTTCCAGGTGATCCGCTTGCTTGAATAGAATATAATCACTAAATCTACAGGACATTTAAACAAAACAGGATTTAACTTCCAGAGATTGGATATTTAAAGCTCCTAGTGATGAACATAAGCCACAGCACTGTAATATTACAGCATCTCCACTCTTCTGAATTCCATTTGTAACACGGGAAGTTTTTCCACTGCATTTGCAGGAATTAAGATGTGCAGCTGACCATCCCTTGCAGACTCTGGTAAGAACGAGCTGGTCCCCTGCTGGGGGTTTTTGCCACCTTATGGCGGGGGTGAGGGACTGGGAGGGTGCTCATCTCTGAGAGGCTGGACCCACACTGGCTTCCACAGTGCAGCGGAGCATCCCAGAGAAGGTGTCTTCCTCCAGAGAGATTACATGAGTTTCATCTGAATGAGTTCTCTACACTAAAATCCTACATTTCACAGGCGATAGAAGAGTTTTATTACTATTCCTGCCTCCCTCTGCCCCCTCCTCCCCCCGCCCCTGAAGCACAGATTTTCCTACAAAGTCCTCTGCTGGGCACAAAGTCCTCTCTCTAGATTTACAGGCAGTTGAAGCTTGCAGGTGTGTACTCCTACAGAACAGAGACACACAAGGCACAGAAAAACAGATGCAGTCACACATGTGCCATCACTGTAGCTGAAAGAACAAGCTCAGGTCCAGAGTCCTTTTTGTGGCTTTTAGCTCATTCCTTAAAAGTATCAGGATTGATGCTACTATTCATTAGGAGTATTTGGGACTATTCTACACAACTCCATGGTTTTGCTTCCCCTGGGATTTATACTTAGCATTTAACATGGGGTAGCAGTAAAGTTCTCTAGAATCAAGAAACACCCAAGTAATCTCTCAGGCAGATATATGCTTCATTTTGACTCATTTCCCTACACTTACAAGCTGCACTAAATGAAATGAAATTAATGTTAAAAGGGGCGTTTATTGAAAAATCTTCCAGTGACAGGTTCAGAAAGTGCCAGAGTTCAAGTAAATCGTTCCATGGAAAATGTTAGCAAAGCTTAATCATACTGGAAGCCACATTTAATTACAGCTTTTTAAGTCCATCTGGGAAAAAAGAAGCGACTTAAACATGTCACCTGAGATGATCTAGATACTGAAACTATTTGTAAGTTAACAAAAGCATTTGCATCACAAAGCGCTCTGGGGCAGCACCACGGCAAAGCAGATGTGTAGTGAACAAGGATCACAGCACCAAAACAATCAAGACTGTAAATAACTACTACTAATCTGCAATCATTTAAATTTAGATTTAATTGCTGGGCAGCAAATACATTTAATTCTTGAAGAGGTAAATGCTCTGCGGAATACACACCTAAAGGTATGTAGTGACAGAAGCACCACAGTCAAGAATCCGAATGTCAGGAAGGCAGAGAAAAGCCAAGGAGCAGAGCTGGGGCTGCCATGAGTTCACAATTTTAAGCAAACTTTTCCCTGGAAGAGGATTAATAATGTGGCCATCCCCACTGTACATACTGTAACTACTGCAGGAGTGACACAATGAGGCACATGGGAGGCAAGAGGGTAGTGACTATAGAACAAAATTCAATCTAGTGGCTAATGAATAAAAAGTTCCTTTTATTTTTCGGTTGTTTTTGGTTCATTAAATTTTCCACAGATTTGCAGAGAAGAAAACGTGATCAATAAACCTTGACAAAAGTGAACATGTGAAAAAGGCGAGAGAAAGGCACAGGAAGATAAAAGTGATATCCCGATCACAGATTTCAGAGGCAGATGACCAGAGCTCAGGGCTGCTGAATAATCTGAATAGACCATCATTTCTTTACAGCCTTTTACTTTCTTTTCCCTGACTGCTGGAACTCTTCATTCAATACAATAGTAAATGCACTAAAACTTTTTTTCTTATGCTAATGGTCGAAATCGGGTGCTCACAGTTAAAACACACTTCCCACCAACTTGTTTTCTTAAAAAAAAAAAAAAAATTAACCTATTCAAGTTAAACTAAAATGTCAAAGACAGCTTAAGGCTTACTCTCACCATTCCTCAAAATTAATGGTTGCTCCCCAGTAGATACAAAAAGAAAAGACTTGAATAAGGATAGAGCTGCAAGACTCTTTTCATATGAAAAAGAACACTTAGAAAGTAAAAAGAAATACATCCAGTACAAAGATCCTGGTACCTACAGTTCTAATTAGTATTGTTTCCTCTTAGAATATTTATAATTGTAGAAAGGTGACACCCAATTGCAAATAATCGTGAAATGATGAGAAAAGATTCACCAGTGACTAATGTATTTGGGCAGTCATGCCCATGACAGTATCAGAAACGCTTCCACTCATTACAATGGGAACCGAAGGGAGCCTATACAATTTTTTTCTAATTTGGGTGTCCACTTCCAGGCACCAAGGCCTCTTTTTCTGTGGTACTGAATATTCACAAATCCCAAATAATTTTTACATCTCTGACCTTCTGAATTAAAGGACAACTTCTCTGTTCCCCTTGTGCAACACATTTCAGCTTTAGTAATTGGGTTCACTTTGTTTATAAGAAGTTAAAGGGTATGGGGTGTGGTTTTACAGCAGCCAAGAATGAATGAACAGAAGTTCTGTGGCCTCTCCTGGACTGCACACACCTAACATGTATTCACTCCCAACTGGAACTGGTCTGTAGAAAATTTGACCCGATTACCCACTATTTCCGTTCCAGTCACTTGCTCACAAGGGAAACCTGCAATTTTGCCTCTCAAACTATCAAGACTGCCATGCAAGATGCAGTTCTCACTACTTTTACACCAAACACCAGTTAGTTTCTAGAAGATGCATATATATGGGATCTGCTGCATGCACAGGTTGAGAATTGTGCATATTCCACACACACACACAAATACAAGTAGATACACACAGGCACGCATGTATTACCTGCCTTTTTAACACAATGCCTTCTTGCTGTCATTCATGCAAGGAATCATTCTTTGCTGTTATTTTATTTAGTGTTGTATTAATTAATTCCCAAATACCTCCTGTTGTTTTGGTTTTCTTTAAAAAGGTCCTGGCAACAGAGCTGAAGCAAACCCTAAATACCACTTAATGCTTTGTGGCAAGTTGTCCAAATGTGCAACTGTTTAAAATATTTACCCAGGTACATAAGGGGGTTGTGCAGCTCTTGAACAATGCCCTGGAATCTTTCCCATCAGTAAGAAAGTGGACAAAAAGCAGAGACCGCTTAACCTCAATGCCTTAGCAGCAAGTGAGAAGTGCAAATATTGCATTTCTATAAAGCCCTAGAAGCTTCATAGAAATGGAGTGGCAACTAATTAGTTTGATGCTGTAGTCTAATCTAATGTTCCTAAGTAGCTTCTTTGAGAAAAACTCACTGCCTTGAAATCCTTGGCCACATTATTGAGTGGAGGCTTTGTGACGGGGCAATAGATAGGTGTTTGCTCCACAAATACATACAGATTTTGGTGACTGCTTGCTGAGTCCACTGCCTTCACTAATCTGCACTGGAAACTTCACTATGAACAGAGCACTTCTCAGAGTACAAAAGCATGAAGTATCTGTGTATCTTTCAGACTACAGGGCAAACAACTGGCTTACAGTAGGCCACCAAAAACAGGGGCAGGCAGTTAACCAAGTGTCCTCTGTACTTGCAAACAGAGAATGAGGATAATGCAACTGCTATTAGGTTATATGCTCTACTCTATCCTTAAATAAAGAAAAGATGGGTCCAGAGGACTGAAAAATTCAAAGCTTCTCAATAGAAATCAAGTATCAGAATCATGAAAACATATTTTCAAGCCAGACAAAACTGTAGCAATCACATAACCCTGTCTGTATACAGCTGATCACACAGCCCCAGAGCCTGTGCAGCTTCTATACAACTGTGCCACTGAAAGGGAAATCGTGGTATAAACCTGTAAGATCATCAGAATCACAGAAAGAATAAACAAAAATGGTTCTTTGACATAAAAGTTTAAACTGGTTTTCACAACAATGACAAAAACCACTGCTCATTAAATATATGCAGCCAGAAGGCTGTCTTTTCTAAATGTGACTTCAGTGTACCATTTGGGAATGCAAACTGCTATGTATTGGATGTCTGAGGTCAAGTTCTGTTCTCTTATCCCAGTATAACCTGGAGCAGCTTCAATGAAATTATGCTAGATTTATATTGACATATGCATCTAGTTCAAATTCTTCTATGGCTCTAATTTTTCTCTAATTGAATGACCTAACACAAATAGTATTTGTCCATCTGTATACATCCCCTTTGACACACTGGAGAAAAAAAAAGAAAGACATTGAAAGGAAGTTGGAAAGAGTCCTCGAGATCTGTTTTCCTTTGAAGAACAGCAGTTGCATTTCTGGGCACTTCAAAGTCACATACTTTAAGCAATAACAACATTCGAGATGAAGTGAATCTTACCTCAACTTGCTTTAAAGATCAACTCTTTCACACACACCAGAGGTTGGATAGACACATACCCATAGATTAACAAGTTCATCTTCAGTGAATCAGGCACTTTTCAGTGCTGCAGATAGGTCATGCTTTCAATCGACTGACAAATTTCCAAGAGTTGTTTACAGTGGAAAAGCCACAATGAATTTTATTCTCTTCTTAAAAGTTGTGAGTTTTGCAATAATATTCAATATGACATTTTTATTGCAATTCAAAGTTTGACAGGCGTCAACATTCCTTGATGTTCCAGCCAAAATACAAATTACCATATCTGCCCATCAGAAAAGTTGAACCAAACCAATTCACCAAGTGCAGTTGCTGGATGCAGCAATTATCAGGCATTTCAAACACCCCAGCAGCCTAAACAATTCTTTAATTATTTAGCAAGATCCTCTTTTCCAGGTGAATGTATTTTCTTTTCTTACGAAGTTAAGTGTATTAGGTTTAGAACTTAAAAAAACCCAAACCAAAACCAAAAAGACCTCCAAAGTTTTTCTTAAAGCAAGGTAGCTAGAACAAACAGATAAAATCAGCAAGTCTTTTAACAAATCAGTCTATTCCACTTGTGTGTATTTTGAATTTCATGGCTTATTTACTTAACTTTTTTGGCACCAACTCCACAGCACATGCCAATACAATATTTGTTTAAATGCTGTTTTATGCACATGCTAGTCAAATGCTTACTTTCAAAATTCTTGTACATCCCAAGACCCTCAGTTGTAGGAAAAAAAAAAAAAAAAAAAAGAAAAAAAGAAAAAAGGAAATTGGCAGTGGGTGGACAAGGTTTTACAACTAGTGCCTTTATCTGTGGCCGTAAAAATATAAACACGATACGCCAATAAAATGCTAATTTCTGTACGCACGAAGTTTTCCAGCACCTGAGGCAGTATGAAATGCGAGGGCAGCTACATGAAGACACAAGTTTCGCTGTGACCCCCCCACGCCTGAACACTTGGTCACCCTGCCCTTGTACCGGGGGCCGAGCCGGGTCCCGGCCCCGCGGAGGGGGCACCGCGCCCGCGGCTAAGCCGCAGCCCCGGCCCGGGAAGTTTTAAGCCCAGGCTGCAGGTTAGGTAAATGAATAAATAAATAAATAAGACCGTAAACCTCAGAAAATCCGGCAGCAGGACCACCGATAAATCATCCTAAGCCCCCGCGCTGGAAAAGTCAGGTTTCCCAGGAAATGATAGCAATCACTTGAGGCAGAAAAGGCATCTAGATGAGCCCATCTCCCTCCCCTCCTCCTTGATTGTTTTAAAGCCACCGAGTCCGGGGGAAAAACTCTCAACTCTCTAAGTCCTTAATAGGATTGGAGTCCGGGTCTCTCCAAGCCGCTCCTCATCACACAGGGATCAAGTTGCAGCAGGGAATTTTTTAAATTCCTCAGCAAATATACTTGTCGAAAGATTGCCCCTCCCGGATGGGGGGATGACAAGGAGGCAAAGGGGCAACTTCATTTTTCTTCTGAAAAAAAAAGACAAACTCAATGCTGGCTTTGGGGAGCCCTGCCGTCCTCCGGGACCCAGGGCAAGGCGGTCCCGGCAGCAGCCCGGGGCTGGGACTGTCACCGCAGCCCCCGGGAAAAACAATGGCCATGGAGGCACGGTCCCCGAGAGGTATGGGCAGGGAAAGGGGGGCACACACAGGACACAAGCGCGGCCCCATCCTCCCCGTTCACCTGCGAGGTGGGGGGGGGGACACACAGGACAGGCCCCCCTCGGGCACCCGCTGCGAGGAGAGACCCTCACCAAATTTGTACCCTCCCTCACACGCACCCCCCACCGGCGCAGGGCAGCTCCAACCAAAGCGGGAGAAGAGGAGGGAAAAAAAAAAGAATAAAAAGCACAATGAAAAGACACAATAAGCATCAACTTTACCCAAAAAGCGGAGCAGCAAGTTTTCAGCACACGAGCGGTTGCCGCGGAGCAGCGCTGCTGCTCCGGACCCCCATCATAAACTTGGGGGAGGGGGGCGTGGGAGGGACTTTCCCTCCGTCCTTCCCTTTTGTGCCTCTCCCCCGCTCCGCTCCGCTCCTCGCCAAAAGCTGCCGCGGATCCCGGCGGCGGCGCGGTGTTCTCCCGGCTGCAGCCGCGGAGCAGCTCCGCGGAGGCGGGCAGGGAGGGAGGGCTGTGGAGGGCCGGGGGCGGCGTGCAGAGGTGCGGGGCGCTGCGGGGCAGCTCCTGCTGCCCATCCGCCCGGGCCGCCGGCGGGACACGGCGCGCACACGTACACGTACTTTATATATATAATAGATATACACACATGCACACACACGATGGATTCAAGTTGAACAGCCTGCAGGAAGACGCTGGAACGCTTTCAAGCCCTGACACAAGAGGAAAACTGGCTCTAGGGTCTGTTTTCTCCTCCACCCGCTCTTTAAAAAAACAGGGAAATCTAAACCTTCCCACCCTTTCGGCGCGGGAGCAGCGCACCGCTCCGGATCTTCTCTCTCCTCCCCCCAGCCCCTTTCATCCCGGATCGGCCCCTCGCCTCGGCGAACCGCACCATTTTGGGTGCGGGGCTTTCTGTGGGGCGCGGTGGGATCCGCTCGGCCAGCCCTGCCCCGCCGCGCCGCTCAGGAGCGCCGGGAGCCCCCGCACACCCCGCTCAGCTGGAGCGCATCTGCAGCGATCCCACACAAATCCCCCTTCCTCGGGGAAAGCCGCCCCCCTCGTCCCCAAACAGCAGAAGTTTGGCCTGTGCAGATTCGCTCGCGCAGACGCGGGGATGGAGCTGGCGGTGGTTTTCCTCCAACTTTGGTCGTTGCTTTTTTCCCCGCGAGTTTGCGCGACTTTTCAAGCCCCCGCCCCAGCCGGGCTGGAGCAGCAGAGCTCCGCGGAACATCTCCGCACACGGGCGGCTTTACCCGCCAGGAACATCTAAGGGCAGAAAAGCATTCATTAGACTCTTCCCTAAACGCGATAAGCAACCTCAGAGGAGCGCGATAATCTAGTTTAATCCTCGTGCTTTGGGACCGAGGCTACGAGGAGGAAAGAATCTCCAAAAAGTGCCCCGCTCCCACCCCGAATATCTTTGCTTTTGCTCCGATCTACATTAAACAGCAGTACCAATGAGAAACGCAGCAGCCTGAACTTGGACTTTGGCCAGGCTGGGCTTGTTATTTGATTTGTTTTGATTTCTTTGGCTATGGAATTTATCAAAAGTTTAAAATACAACCAGATGCTGCTGGGAAGGGTCACCGCGCTGTAGCCCAGAGCAAGCTCAAACTCGCCGTATCATCAGGGTATCTGACTCCGGCAGGATTATGGCCAGTACCATGGCAACCGCATGCCACATCAGCCCCCAGCTTCACTTTCAGTCCCTTGGGCAGTGTTAACATTTGCCAGCGGATTTGCCCGACACGCAGCCCAGGTCCGGGCAACGGGAAAATGAGCACAAACCACTCAGAAATCTTCAGCAAAGCAACCTGGGTGGACTGATCCATACTACAGTTTTAATAAAAAGAAAAACAAAACAGCTACCAATTTGAGTGCCTTCTGTCTGAAAATTTGCACACATACCTTTTTTCATTTTCTTTTTTTTCTTTTTTGGATGGCAGTAGAAGGCTGGTATTTGAGGGTGACAACTGGCTCCCCATATGCTCCCAAATCCCATTTATTCCATTCAGATAGCCTGGGAAGGATTGTGAGGCAACAGGTTATTTTGCCAACCACCAATATTGCAACTTTTTTGGGCAGTGGTTTTTCTCCAGCTGTCAAAGTCTCCCATTGACTGTTTTGTCCAAAGAAATTCCCTCCTCTCTCCATGGTACACATGCAGTCCATGCTGGCACAGCAGCACAACCTTACCCCTTCAAGTGGATAATTTTGTGCTGAGAGGAGTTTCATTGCACCTGGTACTCATGAGCACCATGTAAGAGAGAGGGGGCTTTGGTTACCAAAAGTAGGATCAGAAAAAGTCTTTGATCTCCTAAAAACAAAGCCCACTTTTATTCCCAGGTTACTTTACTTGGGAAAGATGACCTGGCAGCTTGGGAGATTGGTTAGAATAAGGGGGTTTTGGATGGATCAAAAAGACAAGCTGGAAAAACATTAACACCAGGTAAATTCTTGCTGCAGAGTTATAAACGTGTACACCCCGACTGTTGGCCCAGAACATACTTAAAATCAAAAGAAGGAAGAATTAAAGGATTAATTCAGAGTTATGTAAAGGACATTTTCCCTTCTAGAATCTTCACATGCCAATCCTTTAGAATATGGAGATTTTTAAGCCTGAATGGAAACTCCTCCTTTTTGTCTGAAGGATGATGGCTGGCAACGGCTGGAGTTTTTTGAGAACTTTGAGTCGGTTTTTACATTATCTGCCTGCTGTAGCTCATCTATCCTTCCCTCTCCTGCTCTGCTCATTGAACTGCCCTCTCTTAATCTTCCATAGGTGTCCGAGATTAAATAGATGACAGAATGACTGACATTTGGTACACATAAAAGAACCAAAATATGAACAACGGGTCAAAGTGCAAACCTTCCCTCTGGTCTTCCCTCCTGCTCTGGTACAACTTGATAGGGATGAAACCAAGTAGGGATGTAAAGACATATGACAACGTGAACTTACTATATCTTGCTGTAGCACGATCATGTGGATATAGAAGATACATTCCAAAATGTTCAGGACTAAGGAAAGAGGTTTTTTAATCACAATTTAAAAAAAAAAAAAACCCTCACAATGATAAAAGACTGACATACCACCAGGTCCAGGATTGCTAATCTAGGATCTGTCCCAATTCTGTTAGGTCAATGGAAAGAATCTGGAAGTTAGACTAGCCTCAAAAGGCACAAACGTGGCCGTTCAAATGTTTGATATAGTTCTGAAAAAGGACTGTGGCTCTTTATTAAAGTACATCTTAAAAGAAAATTGTTGAAAAACCAATAGGGAATGCTCCATTCTGTTCTGTTCATGTCTATAAAATTTATTTCTATAAATCTTCATAAATCCTTATGATAAATTAAAAGGCCCATTTGAGTATTCCAAAGGATACTCACAGGTAGAAGCTACCAGAAAAAAAAATCATATTTAAATATGCTTCTCTTTTAGAATGTAGAAAATAATTACATGTGGGATAATCACTAGGAGATAGAAGCCTAAAATGATGTTTCATGCAACTCCTATCTTTATGATGTCTGGTTTAAGTCAAAGTGAGAAGTAGTACATGATCAGTTCTGCCCTGATTTAAACAGCTGTACTAGCTCTGGGGTCAATGAAGTTGCACTGAACCTGAATGCACCTCATATCTATCGAATGTAATTAATCACAATGATATTTAATGAATTAACAATGTCATGTGCAATGCTGGCTCAGAATTTTACTAAGAGAATGGGAAAGATTTTTTGGCACAGTAAATTCCTTTCTTTTTTTAAAGTTACTCTGTTTCCTGGGGGAAATTGTACTTGTGGGTAGACAATGAGACAATACTCATGGGGATGATATGCACCTCTGATTCCTATCTGCCTCCATGTATGTGTTGTCTCTTGTTTGAAACTTCAGTGTAAACTTTCTCAAGGCAGGTGCCATCTTCCTGCATTCTACATTTTGATTAAGCCTTATTTTATTTTTCTTCTCCCCACAGAATATTTAAGCTATAACTTCAATGCTAATTTCCTGATAGTCGCTGCTTTGGTTTTGTTTGGTTGATTGGTTGGTTTTGGGTTTGGTTTGGTTTTGGTGGGGGAGCAAGGATGGGGAGGTTTTTTTCTGCATTGGAAGGATCCATTTTTGCCAGGTTTAATCTATATTGAATCATGAATATTGAACTAATTCCATGAACTCTTCTAAGGGTTTTCTGTGATTACGCAATGATACTTGTATGCTACATCAGCAAAGAAGGTGGTACTTTTACTTACTGCAAAACTGGCCTGGAAGCCTGCCTGTCATTTCAGAGACCAGGAAACATCTTATTCAATTTCAAACTGAAGTGCCCTGCTAAAACAAGACCTTATTCACATGACTATATACACTGAAATTTCTGCTTATAAAAGGATGAGCAAATAGGTGTTCACCACGGTGAATGATTTGATGGGGCATTCACCATGGGCTAGGGATACACAGGCCATCCTCACCTGTCTTAGCAGAAGGACAAAAGCTTCTTCAGAGTGCACAGAGCCAATCAAGAAGTGCTGCACTTGTGGCTGCTCTTGCCAGACCCAGCCTGTTGCCACATGGTGAGAGGTCCCTTCTCACTCAGGTCTGAAAAAGGAAGCACAATTTGCTCTAAGACTGGCAACTCCAAGATCAACCTACAGAAAGTTTAATATGAAAAGCTATGGGATAAGTTAAGCTTCTTGCAGTGTTTTCAGTTGTAGAAAAGCAGCAGTGCATTGTGCTTTTGTGGGGAAAGGAAAACAAGTGACCCTGCAGAAGCACTGTTCTTCAGCATATATGTGAAAACAAAATCCTCAGCTTCTGAGCGATGGTCTTTTCTCATAATCCTTTGCAGTTTCTCATTCTTTATTCCTCTTCTCCCTGTCCCTCTTGACTGCAGCCCCCCTCTGCCAGCCAGGAGATGGGCTACAGGGCTCTGCCCACCTGGGGGATTGAGAAGGGAACAGGGCAGCACAGCAGTCTCACAGGGCTCCTTTGGGATTCATCTGGCCCCAGCAAAAGGCTTGATTTGATGAGGACCCAGATAACAATTCTCTTGCCCAGGGTTGATTGGGTTACTTGAAATCTGTTGTCTGCTTATAGGGAGGAGAAGAGAGCAGGCACAGGAATGCACAGAATAGTAACTGGGATACCTGTAAATGGCATTGTGTGAAGAACTGCCAACAACTGGAATTGGCAATGAACAGAAAGCTAACTCGGACACTGATATGAAGTCAATGAGATTTGTTGGAAGCTATATTTATATTTCATGAGGGAAAACTAACAAGAAGACTTTTCATTTTACTCCAGGAAGAGTAAATTTGTTAGGTTTTGCAGAAAAATAGAAATCCTTGTCAGTACAAAATGTATAACCTGGTGCTGTACACATTATACCATATTGCATACACACAGTGTATATATATTGATGAATAATTTGCATGGATTTGTCCTGATGTTGGACTGCTGAAGCATTATCTACTGTGGCCGGTGTCTGTAATAAAAGTCAGTGCTTTCCCCCAGCCAAAAAACTTTATCCATTTAAACTTTACAGTTCTATAAGCATTAATTAGGATCTCTAATGCTTTTCTAATCCAAGGCCAGATAAAGACTCCCTGATACAGCTGGAAAGGAAATCCCAATTCATAGATCCAAATTCAGGCTACTAGATAACGTTGTCTCCCAAAGAAATCCTTTGCCAGAGCTCAGTCTGCTTTATTCTGCCCTGACTTTAAAGGGACATAAAGCATTCAAAATGATCTTACTTGCTTTTGTAAATAATTTTTTTTAAGTCTTTTGGAGGAATTACAAATCTTCCATGTTGGGTGGCATTTCAGCAAAAACATGAACTCTTGTGCTAGCCCTCATTTTAGGAGGCTGTAAAGGAATAAAAGGCTTAGAAATAAGAATATGACCATATCATTGACATCTCAGAGTTCTTGTGTACTGAGAGCCCCTTTCTCCAGATACCACCTCCAGAGTGCAGAACAACAGCCAAAGTTGTATAAATACTAAGAGTTTTGGAAAGGGCTCCAATTTTTCAGTACTCAGATATTTGGAGGTAGCCTGCCTTCTTTAAAGATGTGTCATCTGAGAGTTAAGTCAAGCATCCAAAATACCCATCCTTTACTGTAAATCTTGACTAACATCTAATGATAATGAGCAAAGAATGTGGACACAGATACATGAAACTGCTGGCTGAACAGTGGGAGGTGTCTGAAAACTCTATCAAGCCAATGTGAATTTCCATTACATTCTTTGAATAAATGAGTGACACAAACATCTGGAATCAGAAGGACCCCAAATCCCTAAATGATAGCACTCTTATGTACTGCCCACAGAGGTCCAGCCCAGTTTTGCTGAAGAGACAAGGAACATTTGCAATCATACCTAATATATTTCAAATTGGTTATATTGTTTATAGATTGCTTATGTCAAAACTGGTGAATTCTCTGGTGTGCTTTAGGATTTATGCATTCTAGTTCTTTGAAAGGTTTGTTCTTATTTGTTGCTACCTGCAAAAATATATATCTTGGCCCCAATTCACAGTGGAACAATGTTAGGTCATTATTCCTTGAATTGTTAGGCTGTAAAGAAGCAATTTCTCACTAACCTGTGACACAGGAAATTGTGATTCTGATGTCAGGTCATTGCTGGAGTTCCTTTTACAACAATCTGTTTTTCTGTCAGCAAATGACATTTATGTATTATTTCTAGAAAGTGTAGGCTTCAGTATTTTTGTATGTATACATTCAATATTTCTCTTCTGCCTCTTACTCTGCATAGCCGGGAGTTCTAATATATGATTCAACTGATAAATAAATATATTTTGATTGATAGTGCAAATACTTGGCAGCTGAAACTAGTGCTATCTCAAAGTGCTTCTCAGAATAGTTGAGTTTCCTGCTTTTGTTTTCACTGTGATTTCTTTCATGAAGCATTGCAATGAATGATTAATGCTTGGATACCCCTTTTCTCTGGATTCGCTGCTGAACTTAATGTGTTACTTTGTGCTCTGCATGGAGGGAACACAACCCAAACTGCCACCGTGGCAAGATTCTATACCCTATTTAATTGGGCTTGGTGTTAGGAACCACAGACATCCGTGAGCTTCAGAGCTCCCTCTGATGAGAGTAAATATTTTTTGCCAATGTACTGCAGCCTAATGCAGTTGTTTTATTCTATTTGTTTGAAATTGGGTTACATGTAAAATATTCGACAGATGACATCATGCATATGTTTTACCAATAAATATGCATATTGGCTGTACAAGAAGTGGTTTACTGGCAGAATGTTACATATACTTAGGGGACTGATGCTATAAAGTTACACATCCACAGAGACAAAAGTTATTTCCATTGCAACACACAGAGCATCAAACTTCCACAGAATTAAAGCACCTCTCTGTTACTGTTTTTGAGGATCAAATGCACAGAAAGGGAGTTCTATAATACTAATATGATTTCTCTCTTCCAGAGACATCCCAAACATTTCCAAAACAGCCTAGGTCCTGCTGGCTTTACACACAGCAGGTGATCTGTGCATGTCTCATGGGCTAAGCAGATGGGATAAAGTCCCCAGTGGAACATAATGTATACACTAAGTCCCAGAATCATACATGGGATAAACAGGCAACTTCTATCCATTGGAATCACACTGCAATATTAAGTGTCTTTCTCTTAAGTGCAGTAGCTATTTATTTATCCAAGACAATTTAGATCTGTTAATATATTTACAGAACAATGGCATCAGCAGAAGGTGACTAGCAAGGACCATATAAACTTTCACCAAAAGACTGAAATTAATTTCTACCACCTCCTAACCATCCATTCACTTGGATGCATGGATTCAAATAAAGTTTTCCAAAACAGAATGAAAATTACAACATTTATACTAGTAAACAAACCGAGATGAAATAACTTCCATCCCTAAAGACTTCCAAAATTTGAAGTGAACAAATCCTAGAAAATATACTGTAGTAGCAATTTTACATACAAGAAGAGAGGTTATGCTACTAATGTGTAGTTTATAAATATTTGATTTCCTCAGAATCAGCAATCAAATAATTATTTAACATAAAACATGGAGAAAAAAATATTATATTATGTTGATATAAAAATGTGGGGTAAATCTGGTTCTTTGACAATATGACCTCTTAATAGACAATTAATCTTCTAGTATCACTGCAAATTTCTCAACTTCAGCTGGCAGAGCTGATATGACATAACCCAAATGCTAAATGTAACATAGTGAGAATGACTCACCCGGGCAGCCCCAAGGAGAGCCAAGCTTCCCCCAGCCAGGAGCTTATGGCATGAACACATCCATACTGACCATGCAGATTCTAATCAATGCAAAGAACAGTCCTTCCTTCAAAGATCATCTAAAGAAATTGACAAACACAGAGTACAGCTCAGTAGTCTCAATTTATGAATATATTCCAAATATCAAAAAGAATACTGTTTAAAGTCCTTCTGCCATTTGGTTGCAGCACACCCTAAGGAGCAGAAGGGTTCCCCAGAACTGGGCTGGTAACTCATAGGATCCTGGTGCAGCCCAACAGCTTGTCACATCCT
This sequence comes from Lanius collurio, assembly GCA_020086605.1. Classification (NCBI taxonomy): domain Eukaryota; kingdom Metazoa; phylum Chordata; class Aves; order Passeriformes; family Laniidae; genus Lanius; species Lanius collurio. Next base: position 7,242,000 of record JACBWW010000014.1, read on the forward strand.
GAGACTTCTCTGAACATACTCCCCCCAAATTGTCTGAAAACCACAGTTTTCTGAAATGAACACACTCAACCCAGTCAACATTTTCTTACACCACTAAATTACATTTTCCCCTTCTAACCGCAGAAGAATAAATTGTGGTAGAAGTAATCAGGTGCACCCTGCAGGATTGTCCTTGCCCAGCCTTTTCCTCAGCTATCACAGGACAGCACAGCTGGCATCTGAAGTGGTGACACTTTGGAAGACCACAACAAAAAGAGGGTGAATCTACAAAGTATTACAGCAGAGCACTTTCCACCAGCCTGGATTAGGTCCCTCACTCTCCCAGGGGTGTTAGGCACAGCCCACCTGAATTCCTTTCCAAATTTTCTCTAACCAATGCCCTTTTTGTCCAGCTTTTCTAAAGAGTTAACTGGCCAGGACAAAGCCATTTAAGGTTCTGGATGAGTCCAGAGAAAAACTCAAAGCAAACATAAAAAACGGCTGGAGCTGATGTAATCTGAGACAGTGCACATGCTATAGTCAAAAGGTGGAAAGCTCAAACTGTATTGTAGGAGAATAACTCAATCAAGGAGTGACAAAAGCAGAACCACAAGAAAGCCCACAATAAACAAACCCAGCAGTTCAGAAGACCACAGTGAGCCCTGGGCCTTGAATGGGTACAGTCCCTGAGGAAATGGGCCATCCTAGATACAGGCCATCCTACATCCTAGCAAAGAGCTCCAGCCACAAGTGTGGTTCAGGGATGGCACAATTTGCGACTGAGCTGCTGAGCTGTGGCCTCCTTCCCTCACCACCTTTGAAAAGAGCTCCTGTGAGGTGCAAAGCAGTCGACTTCCACAAAGCAACTGGAGACAGTGAGCAGAAGGTACAGCAGAGACTCAGAACATTGATGTTTAATTTTCTCAGAGACTGTCACTGGAATCACTGAATAGTAGGAGAGGGGCTCACACACTTCTTGTGCAGCACCAACAACACAGTCACAGAAATCAAAGAGCAGTTTGAAACAACTCCAGTCAACACTGATAACAGCTCAGCAAAGGGAGCTCAGCCTCATGAAATGCTGCCAGCAAAGGGGAAGGATTTAGTGACATTCAGGAGGTCTGCATGGTGCTGTGGGGACTTTTACTGTAGAACACCTGGAAAAAGGGCTGGAAATGAGTTGCATAGTTTTTTAAAAATCCGTTTTCCTATATTTGAATTAGCTATGACATTTCTTTGACTACTTCAGTCTCCTAGAAGGGTATGCCAGTTTTTGTTCCTATGAAATGGTTTGTAAGATCTTTTGGAAACAAATGGTCAGATACCCCACCTTGCACTTTATCTGAAGGAAGTCCAAGCAAACGCTGCCTTCTCACGTCATGCTGGGCATGGGCTCAATGCTGAACCAGTGGGAGGATTGCCATCAGCTGAGTCACCAAGACCACTTCCTGCAGCTCCTCTGTGGTCCTTGAGGTATCCAGCTCTGGAGTGGCACTGACCTTGTCTGACCTCAGAGGGTTTTGGGAGCCCAGCACAAAGAAACTTCCATGTGAGCTACTCTCTGAGGGTTTCCTTCATGCTAAGCTACATGATTCCACTGCAATGAGTAAAAGGTTATGAAGAAAAGTAGGTATTAGCTGTATGGAAATCATATTTGTGAAGATGAATTTACGGCATCCAGCACAGACATGCTTAAGCAGCAGCTCAGTTGTGGTGCAGCGCATGGAGAGAGTACAAAACCCATGAGAAGCAGATCTGATGGAGTGAGATATGGGGATGCACTCACACAAGCAGCAAGAAAATCCTCTGAAGCTTTCCATTCTGTGTTCTCTGTATATACCACATCTGCTCCAGAACGACAGAAGACTATTTTAGGCACAGTTTATGGAGTTTTTAAAAATGTTATTGGGACTATATTTTGCATCCCTTTACCAGTAAAGCCAGATGACTGCACCATGAGCTAGATCTCCAGATGGTTTAAATCACGGGTCTTGCTCTAATTTGCTCCAGCAAAGGATCTGGCCCCATGAGTCTAACTACACGAGGTAGATGAAGCTATAAAAAATGTGCCAATGAGCTAAAATAGCTTTTCTAAAAATAAATACCACAACAGGACTTCCAGTGCTACACATAGGCATTAGGTCTGTCAAAACAGAGTTGCCAATCCCAGGCATTCAAAAATCATGAGTTGGACATAAGGCTGGCTTTAAAAAAGCCCACAAGATTAAAAAGAAACAAGCAAACAGTAATATCTGTGTACTTCTTTTGGTTTGCATTCTTGGTGTTTTTGTGTCTTCAGGACAAACCTTGGTCATCTTTTAAAGCTTTCTCTTTTTTTTTCTTCTTTCCTCTTTCTTTTTTTTTCCCTTGGAAGCATCAGGGCTAGAAACTTGCTGCTAAGAAAAGAATGTTAAAAAAGGAGAGAGAGAAAGATTCTCATGTAATTGCCTGACTTCAGAAACTAAGCTTTTAAGAAGAATATCATGAGACTCATGATAAAATCATGAGAATTGGCAACACTATTAGTGAGCTGGAAATGATATAAAGCTCCCACTACTGCAGTCTATGAAGTATTGGACTTTTAGTCAGAAGCTTTTTATGCACAGAAAACTTGTCACTGCCATATAACTGGGCTTTTCATTGCCACAGTCTTCAGATTTCCATTAGATCAATTCAGATAGTTTCTAGGGACCTTCTGTCTGTATGCAGTCAGAAAATACTTGGCAACAAAAGACTTGCAGCAAATTGCAGATGGACACAAATGGGAATGGGCTCGAAGCAGGCTGGGAGCCCGAAGGAAAGGCTGCATCTGGGGGAAATGAAGTATTTCCACACGGCTGTATTTGCTGGACTTGCACAGCTCTCTGAAGAGCCAAACCCTCCCCCAGAGATGGATCTGCAAATCCAGGTTTTACACTGAAAAACTAGTAGGAACTCGGGGCAGGGAAAGAACAAACAAACCCACAGAATGGCTTTGGCAACTTGACATCTGCAACTGCATGGAAAAGATTACCATGTAACAAGGGCAAGGAAGCTCCCAGCAGCATGGGGCACCAGAATTATCTTGATGATTGTGTCCAATCAGGGCTAACCCACCACAACAGGAGTAATTCAAATTAGATGTGTGAAGAAGTGAGATCACCACCTTCCAGGACATAGCCAGTTTGGGGCATTGTTCCCCCTCTCAAAAAGAGATTGTGTGACCTTTATGTGTCTGATGCTGTTACAGTACAATAGGTCAGTCCAGCTGTAACAGGCTCCAATCAACTCTGTGAGCTGCCAAGGTCCTTACCTAGATCATAGGAAAGTGGGAGATGGCTCCAATGCCAAGGTCCTTACCTAGATCACAGGAAAGTGGGAGATTGCTCCATGCCCTTGAAAACCTATTAGGGAGCATTGATCCTCTCAAATGAAAGTTTGAAAGACTTGCACTAGGGTTAGGAAAACAGATACAAATAGGTGTGAGTACATCACACCTCTCTGGGACTGTCAGAAGGCCCCCACTGCTGAAGCAACAGCACATGACAAAGTTAACACATCCACAAGTGTAATTTGTTATTTGCCTTTGTATGCAAAGCTCACACATGTTCCTTCAGAAGTGAAATTTCAAGTGCCATCTTCTTTGAGGCTAATAGGCCTTAAATCCCCAGCACTGTTAGGGAGATCTGTGCTGTAGTTTTAGCTGGAGAGACTTTGACCCTTAAGGAGCTCATAGTCTTCCTCAACACAGACTGCAGAGCCAGGAGAGCGCTATAGCAAATGTAGTCACAGGTAAGGGAGAAGTCACCAGGGCCAACTGTCATTGATATTGCACCAAAGTAAAGCAGGAAAAATTTCATTAAACTCAGTGAATTACAGTAGCACAAGCCCCAGAAGAATTTTTAAGGTTACAAAAAACAAAGAAAATCTGTACCCAGATGAAGTGTGCTGTGAGTCAAGGTAATCTTCCCAGGCATCTGTAACAATTTATGGCTTTGAGCGAAACAAGAAAAATCTGGTAGTTATAGCAGAGTTTGCTTTGAATTTTGAAGCCAGAACTGGAACCTGGAGAACCTCATGCAAGCACAGGACTGCAGATTTTATTGCTAGGACTTTTTGAAGTCCCGGACCTGCCCAAATGAAAGGAGCTCACCACTTGCAAAGGAAAAGGGAACTGAAAAATTCTGGAATATGGAACCAGGAGAGCTACCAGCTCTTAGGAAGTATATTCAATTCCTTCAGCATTCAGAGAGGAAAAAAAATTGGTTTGTGTCGTAGTGTGGGGCTTTGTGTCCAGAAATTCCAAAGGGCCACACCACATGTCCTAGATCTGTTGGAGCAGTTTGGCCAACACACTCCTTCCTGCAGAGCCCTGGAGGAGCTGTACAGGTCCAGTGGAGATGCAAAGTGCAACTGATGTATGCACATAATCTCTCAGGAGTCACGTGTCATGCTGTGTAGGTACTGCAATGTCAGACTGAGCTCAGGTGAGATCCATCAATAAGTATACGACTTGTTGGATTCTAAGAAAATTGGTGAAGAGCACATCACCATATCTATTCTGGTGCCAATGTATTTGTACATGAAACAGTTCAACGAGAAAGCTGGCAAGCAGACGATGCTCAGTTAACGGACCAGAACGATGATTTTAACTATGACAATCTGCCACCTAGTGGGAAAGTGAAATTCGCACCTTAACCACACACTCAGATGGCTAAAAAACCCCTTTGTGAAGCCTGGCAAGAGTGGAACGACCTGTTTCAGAAAAGTGGGAGATGCACAGGCAAGGCTCTCCATGGATAAGTAACCTTCGTTTGGCATTTTAACTTCCCAAGGGCAATGCATCTGGCCATAAACGTATAACATGAGTGCATAAGGTGTTTATACCAAATATAATGCTCATAACGTTACTTGTGTGTGTGCTCTGGTACCTGTACAACAGAACCAGACAGAACTTCGTTAAAAGTCACCATCCTTCGATGTGATAACTGAGCACAGCCCAAACCACCTTCTAGCTACTCAACAGCAAAATGTCACACGGCTAAGAGAGACTGCACATGGCTTCAACACAGCCCTAAGATGTGCATACACAGCCACATTTCCCCATAGGGCTCTGCATCATTCTTTTGGTCATTAGCATCCTGGGGAACATACCACCATTTTGAAGCACAGGAAATCTGATTCTCAGGATACCCCTGAAGACAGCAACTTTTCTGTGGGGAAGACACTACTGGATCTGTAGGATGACACTATTTTTGGAGGGAGGTGTTTAGGAGATACAATCTGTAAGGGTCAGCACTTCTCAAGAAGTGAGCAACTTTTTCTTTATGGTAAATGTATTTGTGGAAGTTTGTGGGTAACCCTGGGTGTTTGCATCAGGTGCATTTCTGGCACTTTTGGAATTAACTTTCAGTTGCTGCTGGCTGGCTTTTTGTTTTGCCTGACCCTGGAAAACAAAGAGGTACCACCAAAACACTCCTCAATTCTCTTACACATCACCACCCAGGTAATTCCCTCCACTGTGACCAGAGTATTCAGGAGGGAGCCCATATTTCATTGTCACACTTAGGTCAAGTCCTATCTGATTAGTTTGATTGCTACTATTGGTTTTATACAGATGTGCAATTCCATGCCATGGGAAGAAGTTTCTTTAATGACTGGGCTCTTGTTTGTTTGTTTTTCTACAGGACACAAAGACTTTTTTTAGTCTGAAGTTTTAGAGTTATTAGTTCACACAAAAATGTAATTGTTCTAAGTCCAACTCTGCCATCTCGTGGTAGATATTAAAAGGTACTGTTTAACCTTTTGTAATTCCTGGCAGTAACGCTGTGTACTGGATATAAAATATGTTTGCTGAAGGCCCATAAGCTCATACCACCCTTCCAGTAACTGAAGGAGGCCAACCAAAAAGCTGCAGAGAGACTTTTTACAAGGTCATAGAGTAATAGGACAATGAGCCATGACGTTAAACTGAAACAGGGCAGGTTTAAATTAGATAAAAGGAAGAAATTCTTCACTCCTGAGTGTCGTGAGACGCTGGCACAGGTTGCCCAGAGAAGTTGTGGATGCCTCATCCGTGGAAGCATGCAAGGCTAGATTGGATGGGGCCCTGAGCAAACTGGTCTAGTGCAAGGTGTCCCTGTCCAAGGCATGGGGCTTGGAACTAGATAATCTTTGAGATCTTTTCCATCCCAAACCATTCTATGATTTCACTATTACAAAGTATTTGTAGTAAATATTATCTTCTGCATTGCAAGAAATACCTGTATGCTTCAATGAGATAGGTTAAAAAGTGAATTACCTCTGAGCTGTTTGTTTTACATTTTGTCTTGGATAATGAAAGGCTGACATTTGTTTCCCATTTGTGAGGAGCTGGCTTGTAGTCAGGTTTACTTCCCAGTTCTCATGCAATGGTTCCATACTGCAGTGTTTGGATTATAAACAGGGGAGTATTTAAACTCAGGCAATTACTTTTCCTCCTCACTGAAGTCTAAGTAGGAGCCAAGTTTTGAACAAAGCAGTTCAGTCAATTATATGCAAAAATTATTATAAAGAAAAGAACCACTTAAACCTTTTTGGAAAACTGATGTTTGCACAGTGCCAAGACTCAACTCAAAGTAGCTTCCTCTCTGAAACCAGTGACCTAGCCTGTCTCCCACACTGGGAGCAGGCACTTCAGAGGAAGGAGTAAGAAATCCTGCTTTCAAAGAGTGACTCATCTTGGTCTTTTCCTCCTTCCCTGTACAGCCAGCAGTTGGCAAGCCAGGGAAAACAAACACCTTGTTCTCGCTGTGATGCTGCAGTCACACCTAGTGCAGCAACATGAACTTCCCTTCACCCTGTCTCGCCATTCAGGTCTCAAGTGAGCCTCCTCTTGAAATGAAATCTTGACTTATTCAGTTTCTGAAAAAGCCTCAGTTGGTGTTCCCCACACCTTATAAAGGACTGAGGTGCTGATGGTCTGTGTGTCAAACAAAACCACTTCAGACTGGCAGGGAGCTGAGTTCCAGATGTGGACCAGAACATTGCCACGTTGAGCTCAGGGGAGTCTCCAGTCACCAGGTCCACAATATTCAGGGTGGTTCAATCAATCCTCACCACCAATGCATTTGTCCCACCTAACTTTGTTCTGCTGACACTTTTAATGCTGGCATGCACATCCTTTTCAGATGTAGCAAGGCACTGCATTTGGAGCTCTGGTTTGAAGCCACATCAACTTATATCAACCTTTTGAATATACAAACATAGATTGAAAAATCTGGTGTGGCCCTTACCATTCCTTTCCATTCTTCTACTAAAATAATTTATGCATAAAGAACTGCAAACTCATGAGCAAACCTGTGGAAAATAAAAGGTGACACAAAGGGCTGGCAAATTAGAGCCTTACATCCAGCCAAGCTCATCTCCTACTTCCCAGTCACATCAAATTGTGATCTTTGTCCTCCCAGTTTCCTACCTGCTGCAGTGATGTGTCTCCTGCAGCACCTTGGAGGAGGCCAAGCTTGGCAGCTGAAGAAGCCAGATGTCAGGGTCTACAAAGAAAGTTTTCAGCAGTGGCAGCTGCTTGTCAGATCACATTCCCCCAAAGGCTCATGTTTGGCTCTGACGGTGTGTCTGTTGGTGGCCATGGCTGGTCTTCCTAAAAGTCATACGTGGGATCAGCTCCCAGTGGGAAACTCAAGTTTCTTCTCCTGAAAGGCAGTCTCCACTGATTTGCAGCTCTGAGAAAATGTTCTTTCTTTTTTCTCATGTTCTCAGAAAGAGTTTCTGTTCAGTTCATATAAAACTGAATTATCAACAAAGGCAATTTTCCATAACTTCTAAAGAAGAGAATGAAACCCCTTTTATTTGTGTGGTTTTAAATTTTAATTTCCATAATAACAAATATATACATTCTTACCTACAAAAGTTTTTATCCTTGGATAGGAACTGCCTTTAGGATATTTATGACGGATATTGATCTTCATTTGAAGCAGAGAAAACTAAGACAGATCCTTTGGAACTCAGGCACTCCATAAACACTTAAAAGAATCTTCAGTTATGAGATTACCTTGTAAACATAATGATGAAATGAGGCTTCAAAATGACATGTTAGAAAAGTCAGCATTTATCCACAGATTGAAAATATTCGAGACAATCTCTGTCACAAAGTAAACAGAGACCTGTGCCATTAAATGAGGGTTCACCTTGAAGTGTGAGTCAGGCAAGCACCATGTCTGTCTTCAAGTACTCTTCCTCTTTTCCTCTGGGCAGGTCTATTGGAAGATGGCATTTTTTTCCTGCTACTGGCTCTGCTCTTGCTGCCTGGGCACTGGCTTGGTGGCTGGTCACAAACCTGGGATTCGGGATTTTGGCTGCTGTTGCCTGTAAAAGGAGGAGAGCACACTCACAAAGAGGGCACAGGGTGCTGATGAAACCCTTAACCACAGTGGTGCTAAGGGCCCTGTAAACAGTTTGATGGCTCATAAGAACAAATGTCTTGTACTGAGAGGAATATTAACCCTATTCCTGTTCTACCAGGGAAGGATGCCAGGTCCTGCTCCTGATCCCTGTGGCTCTCCCACCTGAAGAGAGCACTGTTACCAGCCTGAGCAGTTCCTGAGGATTTGGATGCTGCAGTGCACACCTGAGTGTCTAAGCCATTTGACTGTCAGTCATAACCTCTCATCCTCTTATAAACTTCTTTGGACAGTGAATGGCATCAAAAATATGTCATATAGAGACCTTTCAGATTTTAAATTTACAGTCCCTGAAGTTCATGAAGAGTTCCTCTGTAAGATTTTCTGAGGATACAAGGCACAAAGCACACCCTGCTGAATTTCCATTCTCTTAGGTCAGACTCTTCTTGTCCTGGAAACTTTCAGCTTCTCTTTCTGCTTCTCTCTGCCCTTGCCAGAATTTCTGGATTTTTTGTCAGATGCCACTGCTCACTGAAAACACCACTGCTGCTGAATGTGAGGCAGCATACAGGCTCTTAATAAAGATCCTATAGGTCAACTCAAGATACATGCAGATTACTAAAATTTAATCTGCATAATTTTGCTAGATTAAGAGAGGTTTCACAATTTCTGTAGTTACTTAAGGAGCCAATATCTGACACATGTGAGCAGCTGATTCATTATTCAGTTCCCAGACAGCATAACCCTATGTACAGCCAAAACCTCTCTCACGTTTCAGCACCATTCTCCCACATTCCCTACAGACAAAGTTTTCTGGAGTACCCTCAGTTGAGTTAGCTGTGATGATGTGAACTGTGCTGTGCAGCTCAGACCAGCTGATGGACACACCCCTTACACGTATTACTTTTACAGCAACAGTGAACAGCAGCTTAATAGATCACAATGAAAGCTTTATGGGTGGTTATGGGAATGACATTAAAAGAGAGACGTGGACTACAGAAAAGCCCTGGCATGCAAAGAGGAGTTTCAGAAGTGCACAGGGGCCTGCTCATGGTGACAATCACAGTGGCTGCAGGGTGTGAGTTGGGGACTAAGCTCTAATGCCAGTCTCCTGGCATGGATGCCACATGAATCTCTGCTTTGACCCCAGGAAAGCAGCCATATACCATCAGCACTGCAGAAGTTGCAAGATCTCCTCCCTTGGCTCTCAGATTGTCTCACTGCTGTTGGCATCTGTATGGGACTAGATGAGACTTATTGGGCCATAGTACGTGGACATAGTTAAGGAATCCAGCTGATTGCTTTGTGTTTCCTTCAGGTCAAAGGGATGCTCCCCCACGGTTTCTGTCCTACCTCCAAGGCAAATGAGCTGTATCACTGGTTTACAGCTCTGTTGTCTTTAAATCAGTGAAGCTTTCATCAAGACAGATAATTAGGATTTCTCTTGATATGTCAGGCCATCAACAGGGAATTGTACAGCTTTTCTAACCTCTGTTGCAGTTTCGCTGCACCTAACTGGTGACGCCCTCAGAGATCCAGGCAGGGACAGCCCCAGGCCAGGCAGTAGATGGCACCAATGTACAGCAGTTACAATATGCACAGACACAGCTATAAGGGAAAAAAAATCACACTGCTCTTGCTGCTCATAACCCTTCTGTTTGATCTTGGCTCAAAACCATATTTTTTAATGATCATTTCTCCACAGCAAAACCCAGATCCCTACACCCTCAGGTGTAAGCACAATTCAAGGCTCTCTGTGATCAGTGTTTCTCTCTTCTTCTTCAAGTCACCCTTCTAGAAAATCAACACAAGAATTAGGAAGCAGGATCTCCTCATCTCTGCTTCATGTCTGAAGCAGATCAGTAACATCCTCTACCACTGTCTTCCCAGCTGCTAAATCTGGTTCACAGTCAGGGTATCCATGAACAGACCCAAATTTCAACCTGACAACCACATTTGAATGTGGAGAGAACTTCTCTGGGAGGGGTGCTGCTGGTTCCCCTCCCTCTCTGTAGTCTGGACCAGGATCTGCTTCCCAGGAGCCGTTAGTGAGTTTCCTCCAATCGAGATTTCTGGCCATCACAGGGTCCTAGGACATCAGCAGAACTGTCTCTTTATCTTAGCCAGAAACATGTTACAGTTTGTTTCACACCCTTTGCTATTGCTCTTAAGTTTCTGACAGTCATTTTATGGCCTGTGATGTGCATCTGGATACAAGAAAAAGAGGCATGTATAAACCTTTAAAACCTTCATGTATGTTTACCTACATGATGACTGCATGTTGACTGCAATTTTTGAGGTCTGTCATGATTCAGTTGCTTTTTTTGGTCCTAATTTCTTGGTGCACTGGGGGTTGCCTCACATTTTGCTTACCTGTACTCATAACTCCAGTTTAGATCTGCAGCAGGATGAGGAACTCTTGTTTTCATGGCTGTGCTTACCAAGGGGAACACAAGGCAATAGAGTCCATGGCACTGCCTTCAATACCTCCTGAATAATTATGACAGTGTCTTAATCCCCTCCTCCCCTCCTGTAGTCACTCAAGGTTCAGATCCAGGCTGCCAAAGCTAGCTAAGCATCTCCCAACTCTGTAAAGCCCACATGAGGCAGACTGTTTTTACTTACAGAAGGGTTTCACCAGAGACCTGCAGGGTCACAGTTTCTCCAGAGACAGAAAGAGCAACACCTCCGAAGTTGCAAGAGGCAATTCTGGCTACCATATATTTTAAAGTATCTTGAAGCATTTTTTTCTATAGAACAGATAATTTTTCTGAAACTTTAAAATAGTGATAAAAAAAACACAAGAAAACCTGGCAAGCTGTCACTGTCCTCCTACAGCTTTTAGCCAGCTCCTCTTTATGATAAACATATTATTGGCCCTATATAATTTTCATATTCCTAGCAATTGTTCAGTTTGGTCTGCCCCTTCTCTCCTACTCTAATTCCACTCACAAAGGAGATTTTTTCAAAGGAATTGGAGGTTTTAAGATAAGTTTCAGCTATGGTGTTGTGTCCACCTGAGTTCATTAGAAGGTGAGCTCCTTTTGCTTAACTGAGTCAGAATAACCTTATTCTGAATAACACTAAGGTACTTGAGAGGAATCTCTTTGGCTCAGAAAGACAAATTACAAAAGACTTCAGGTCTCAGTGGCCTCTCCAATTGTTCTGAAGATCCTACTCTGTAGGGATTACAGATGGTCCAGTAGGCACTACAGAGAAATTTAGGAGACAGAGCCTCTCTAGAAGCACTGATTTCTTTTCTGTCCTTGTCAGAATTGCTTAAATCTCTGCAGTCTCCTTTCCTCATCTCCCCTTTCCTCACCAGGGTGCAGTTACGAGACTGGAAGTAAACAGTCAGATATTTGCTCTGTGCTAATAAAATCACATATAACTCCCTTCATCCCCAGTTCTAAGGACAATAAAGTAAAACATTTGTGAAGAATTATAATCTGCTTTGTTCTGAAACAACCTTGAAAGCCAAAGAAGGATTTCACATCAGTATGTAGTTTTACACCAACAGGCACATTTAGAACATTATGACTCATATAAGTATTTCTGGGTCAGAGGAAAAAGGGTTATTTACCTTTTGCTGAAGAGCTACAGTCCTTCAAGGGAGAGGAAAAACCAAATTGGAACATTGCAGCTGGGTCATCAGGACCAGGTTTCTACAGTCCCTGCCATGGTATATGAAAGGCAAGTAAGGAAAGAAATACATATTTCTCCTTTACCTTCCCCCCAGCCCTAAACATCTCTAATTACAAACCAGCTGTCAAAATCCAATTTAAACTTACACATTGAAGATCTAAAGCTTCAAGACTGGACCATACAAAATGACAAATACAGGATAAATTAATGACACAGCCTGTTGGGGGTGGGGGTGGTTCACTGTGACTCATGGGCATTTGTAGGTGAAACTGTGTGGGTGATCTCAGATTAGTAATGCTGATAACTGTTATTTGGCCACTTAATATAGGTGGATACAGTGGACAAGATTTGGAACATACAGTCCTTGGAAATGGACCGTGCACCATGCTGCAGAAAAAAACAAAACTATAGGAAGCAGAGACAGGTGTTGGTACCTGCTGAAGAAATGCTCTTCCCTCAGCCCAAATCTGGTGACTGATTTAAGTCTGTCTGTGTGAAGAAAACACACCAAATCGATGCATTACTCACAGCACTACACTGCTCTCATGTCCCTCAGCACTGCGTATCCCTGGGAAGAGTCCCCCTCTCTGAAACACTCAGGTCCCAAAACAAAACTTTGCCATGCTGAGCTGGATCTGCCACTGCCTGGGTGTAAGAATGATGGTCATCAGGGCTCTGTGTCATTAGGACTTTCTGTACACCAAGGAGCACTGCTGCAGATCAGCAGAGAGCCAGCAATGCTAGCATGTCAAAGTAACAGTGCAAAAGACTCTGCTTTGGTGGATACTGATGAAGTTACACTCCTTTCTGGATGCACAGCCTAGATTTTCAAGAGAATACTGTTCTGTGGTTGTTCAAGGTCAGAAAGGTACATATTTGAAGATATCTAGAGGTTATTTTTCTTGGTAATGCATGATAGCCATTGAGTCATATGTGTGCAAGGGTCTACCCACCCCAGATAATTCCTCTTCTCCATCCCCACCCAGCAAGCTTGAAGGAGCTACAATTTCTCTTTATAAGTGTTAGAAGTTGTTTGAATAGAGGATGCTAAAAGGCCTGAAAGATCACGTTGGGTAGGGAGCATCATCTAGTTTAGCTTTGTCAGAGGAGGAGGATGAAATAAAGGCAGGCAACTGCTATTCTGGCTCCTGCATATGCTCAGTAGCTAGACCTAGTTAGAAAAATCTACTCTGACGTTCAAGGCAATACATTCTATTTGTCAGCTGATCAGTTTGATGAGGGCAGTCAAATCTGCCAGCAATAGATACAGTGCAGTGAGTAACATCCTCCATAGCACAGCAGTGCCGTGGCAGCTCACAGAGAACATGGGACTTACGGTGTTCTACCAACATGGAAAGAATTCCCAATTCAGGGTCTGTGTTTGTGATAATTCTGTCACTAAGGTATCCTAGGGGATGGTGAGAGATAGATGAATACCTAGAGATGCTCTCCATAAGATTAAAATAATAAAGCAGAGCACTACAGATCATCCCAGCATTACTGGAAAACCTAGTGTGCTTGCTCTGTAATACCACAGTAAGATCTCCTAAGGATAATACAACATCCACGTCCTAAAGATGACACCACATCAACATCCAGATTTGCAGGAAGGCAGCCAGAGAATGTTGGATCAAACTCATCTGTGTACCCAGCACTAAATTGTCTGCTGTAATTGATACTGAAGTTAGAAATTGAGCTTCTTAATGAAGCAGTAGAGTACCGAGTCCCCAGTGATTTTGGATCCCTAACAAACACCATCTCTATGAAGCCACAGTAAAGAGGGAGTTCATGTGGAAGCCACTTATTTAGGACATATGAGGTAAGAACTTACCATTCAGTCAAGAGACCTGATCAAGCACGTGGTGCACTGACTAAATTAGAACACAGGAATGGTTATAAGACCAGAGGTTAAAACAGATCTGTGCAGTATTCAACTGTGAGACTTGCCATTCACATTTCTACATATCCCTATAGCAGTACAATGTCAGAGTTGCCATTCACTCCATTTTACACATTTTAAGCCATTTTAATTCATGCAACAGTCCTTCCTCTTCCCCAACCATTATTCAGCTCCCACAAAAGCATTATAAATAGTTTTTGGACATCCAGGTAGCCTATATATATTGGCTTTCCCTTATGCACATGCTTGCTGACCTCTTCAAAGAACCCAAATAAATTGTGATGCCTGAGTAAAAAAAGTTCATTTAGGTTCCCTCCCATGCAATTCTCTGTCCATCAGACACTGGCAAGTTGCTTTAACCTGATGTGTATGAAGCAATATCTGCATTTATTCTTGATGCCCTTTGATAATGGTTCTCAGGATGTTGAATCAAAGTACTCTGTGGTCACTATTACAGAACAACTCTTTGACTACTCCATGATCTATTTCTTCAGCCATACCTCCAAGATATTTAAATTCTCAATAAATTTGCAGATGGTACTTTTTTCACTTCCTTTTCTGAAGCAAATAAGATACTTATACTCATCAGCTGTGGGCAGACAACTTGACATAAAAGGCAGGGTTCAAAGCCTGAAATTTTCTGCATTCTAATTGCCAAATTGAAACAAAAATAAAAGATCTTATCTGAGATAAATTACTGTTACATAATTAACACTACTTACATGAAAATATGTTCTAAAAATGCTAGAGGGTAAAAAAAATACAACAACAATGATGAGATGAAGGAAAAAAAACAGTGTACTCCAATTTTCAGGCACGAGTGGGAAGGAACTGCAGAATGCTGGGACAAAGATGTGTAGGACAAATATATCGCCTGCTTGTGTACTGTTACCAAAATACTCACTGCAACACATGGGGCATAAACAACCCTATTTAGAATACAAGATTGCACACATAGTTAAAAAGCTGGGAAAATAACTTGAAAACCTAATGAGCATCAAATGGATACTGTGGAGGAAAATGCCAGAGAAATGGCAGGTGTGAAGGCTACGTAAGATCATCTTCGATGAACAAGTCAAGAGGGTTATGAGTACTTAAGATTTGTATCACTTCTTCAGATTATAGATGATAGCTCTTAACAGGAGGATGCTACTGACGAATTACATTGTCAAAATATTGTTGTTATATAGGCATGAAGGGTAAAATATGTTTAAACACACAGTTTTGGATATAGTGAGATATCTGTTCAGCTCAAAGGAAAAGATGCAGATATTGCTTAAAAAGTAGGATCCTTTCTGCAATCAGAAATGTGCATGCTGGGATAAAACCATTCATGTGAGCCGTGGGCATGACACTTCCAGAAGGATACAAAGCATGAAGAGAACAAGCATGAGAGGTCATGGACCAAGAAAGTAATGTTGACATTACTGTATTTGGAAGAGGCTGGGGATATATAATGGTCTGCATACATGCAAAAGATTGCTTAGCAGAGTGAAGTCAACATTTGTGTTTAACTGTTTTAAAATTGTGACAAAGATTAGATTGCTATCAGAAAAGACTAACTGTGGGGGTAGGGAAACTATAAGATCACCTAAGATGACTGAGGAATCTCCACAATGGGACCTTCCCTGCAAGCATGTTAAACAAATACCTGCTGGCAGAAATTCAGGTATGGTTGATCCTGTTCTGTAACAGGGGACCCCTCTAAGTCCCTCCAGCCCCATCAATGATCTCTGTCTATCTATGAAGTTATGCACAAGGTTAGGTGTTTATGAAAAGATGAAAATGATTTAGCTCACCATATTTTTTTCTAACTGAAATCTGTATGTTATAAATACTGATTTTTAAAAAAAGGTAAGAATTTTAAACCAGATATTCCCGTGAAAATTATTTTTAAATCACATACTAAACCCCTTATCAAAATATTTCAAATGAAAACAAATATTCTGATTGAAAAAAAAAAATGCTCCAATTTAGGATTGTTTCCCTGGTAACCAGGAACACTGTCATTCTGTGGACTTGTTCTTCCCATTCTCCCCTGTGTGCCAGGGAGTGCTCCAGCTTGCCCAACACTCCTGCAGCTGGGACTCCTGTTAGGGTTGCTCCCCCCTCTCCCAAAGGGTGGATCATGAAACAAGCTGTGTGCAGACCAAGGTGGATGCACAGCTGGAAGAGAACAGGATCAAGAGCAACAACACAGTTTCAGTGAAGTCACCTAGCAAAATATGTAAGGAGAAATAGGTTTAGTATAACTTTTTATTCAATTAACCTCTTTGGGTTTTTAGGGAACAAATATCTGTTTCTTGTCCCCCACAGACAGCTTGAGGACAAATAGGCAATTTCTGAGAAGCTCCAGATGGCAGCTTTCATATTTCTGATACATCGCAAGGAATTATCTGATTTTGGATTTTTTTCACTTTGTTGGTTTCCCTCAGATGAAGAGACTGCATTCATTGCAGCCACTGGAAGTGTCAACACTGCACTTCCACCAAAGCAAGATTCAGCCTCTGCCAGGCTGTATTAAGGCTCAGCACAGGGCTCAAAACATGAGAAAACAAACCACCTATAAAACAGGCATCCCTTCATATCAAATCAGTGGGAAGTCTATCACCCTTTATTAATAATGTCTCTTCCAGATGAATGATCCGGTGGGACAACGATTTCCCTGTCCTGTGCTCACATTTCAGAGGGGTGTTCTAAAAGGAGCAGCTGGTTGACTTCATGAAATAGACCAGCAACTCCAGCAGAGTTCAAAGGGGTATTTTGGGTGATACACTTCGATAACAACTTCACAGTCCTCAGGTGAGTGGCAGTGCCCCACCTAAATATTTGACCTGAAGTTGCTCACTGAGCAGGCTCTCCAGGCTGACTTCTTTGATGGATCAATTTGGAACGTGTTAATGGCATTACTCAGCACAATAAATAAAATGCGACTCACCTTAACATTTCTTGGAAGGAGTCATGGAGTTTATGACACCCAGTGGGAACAGCAAGAGAGGGTCATCTGGAAGGAACAGGGAAACATGCCGAGTGCTCACAAGGGAAATTTTGAGAAACAGATGGAGAAAATATCAGAATTCTCAGTAGCCCCCAAGGAACAGATGAAAAAACTTTTGGGTCAATAACCAGAGAGTGAAAGGCTCAGGAACAAGGTTTTTGGTCGAATTATCTGGTCCACATACCAAGAAATGCTAATAACCCTCTAGCTCTTCCAGTCTTCATGGGTGCAAAACATTGAAAAATGTCTGAGGTGAAACAGTAGGGAAGATATTTCCCATGTTATCGATGGGAAATAAATTTTTTTGTTAAGTGGAAAGGAAAGCTTTTTATTCTCTGAAGAACCTTATAAGGAACCTGAATTTTCCTTTTTTTGATGATAAAGTCAATAGGAGAGGGAATTTTCTAACCTGATCATCAGATCTATTACTGAAGGCTCAATTGGTGCAGAAACACAACACAATAACAATTTTAGATGGAAGTACCATTTGTAGCTGTTAAATTACCCAAAGGATCTTTCACATGAATGCTCCGGACTGAATAGCATGTGCGTACACATTCCAGTCATGGATCCAAAACAAATTAGGAAGCTAATACACACCCTCCACTGGGACTTAATTGACCATTAGTCTCCTAGGTTCTGAAAAATCATGTCATTATATCTAACTTATTTCAACATTGCTTTCTACCCCCATAGGATTCTAGTGCTACATACATTTTAAAAAAATGCATCCTCTACCACAAAAATACTGCTGCCTTCTGAGGGTGAAAGCTTCTGCCCGGCAACACTTCACAACTGGTGTGGACATTTTTACTGAGGAATTGAAAGATACCATATCTCAGTACAATTATGTGGAAGAATGTAGGTCAGACAAACATAATTACCAATTACAGAGTTTAGACAAAGATGTGCCAGTAACAAGCTCACTGCTGGGAAACAGTATAGCTAGTTCTTAATAATAAATTTCCTTTAGACATCAGCCTCTCCCCGAAGATTCACACCAATAAAATGTAGCAGAATTATAACAAAATCCCTTCAAATGTCTGAAGGGAGTTTATCTTTTGGGAAGAAAAACAAAAAGAAGCAGATAAAAATTGAAAGTAATTATAATTTCAGAGCTAACTGTAGCCTTTCCAAAACTAGACCTTTCATGAGCAAGTTCTTGGGATTTTAGCAGTGCAGACAGTTGCACAACAGGCAGCCCAGCTTTGTGTTTCAGATGAGCAACAACCCCCTAGGAGTGTGACACCTCTAATAACACTGAACTGGAGGCTCAGTTCAATACTGAGTTGGAAAGTGCCCATCCTGGACTCAAGTGTAACTTCCACAGAAATAACCCAAAATATTCTTGGCAGATCATCTTTACTTTCATACCCTTTGCTCTTCTGAAGCCAGTCAGCTATGCTGTGGGGTAAGATCAAATTTGAAGGTGATAAACCTAAGGAAGAGCTCAGCTTTGTGGTTTGTTTGTGAGCTCTTAACCTCCCTGTACGCAGGGCTCTGTTTGAAGCACAATTCAGCAACATATTCTTGGCTGGTGTCCTTTGAGCAGGCAACTCACCACCTCCTGCCTTCTGACCAGTGGGGAGCCAGCCCGAACCACTCATTAGCTGCAAAGAGCACCCCTGATTTTACAATTCCCAGTGTTCCTCAAGAAACAGTTAATCATGTGACTCTCCAAGCCTGAAGATTTTGCAACTGTCACAAGGCTGCACCAGACAGGTATCTCGGTCAGGTATTTGGACTTTCTTTAAACTCCATAAAAATAACAAACAAAAGGGTTGACCTTGTACTGTACGTGCATGAATGCAGGATTTAAACAGATGCAGAAAAGATCAAGAATTTCAAATAGGCCCATGAGAATGCCATTCTGCAGGAGTATATTAGGGTTCAGTGTAAAATCTCACCACAGAAAAAGAAATTAAATGAAATAAAAAATAAGTGTAAACCCCAAGAGTGCTAGTAAAGATGTTGAACACTCTACTCCAGTTCCTGTTTTCTGACACTAATCATACATACAAAAACGTGTGTCCATTTCACAGAGCAAATGACAATGCCCTCCTAATTCCAGCAGCTGTATCTCCATCCTCATTTGAAAGACATTACAGAAATGTTAAACACAGCAATCAGAGATGCAGACAATCAACCCCTGCACATGTGTCTAAGAAGGATGGTACCATAAATAATTGGATTATTTTGGTTTTTATCATTCATCTTTCATTAAGCATCTGTAACTCTCAGGGACTGCCCGATCCCATGTTCGTGGCTAGGACAATACCCACGTGGAAGAAACTAAGGGCAGTATTTTAGGTAGGTAGAAGGCAGGTATTGAAACACAGTTAGAAGTATGACACTGTTGCACCTTATAAACAGCCACAGGTAGTGCGATGTTTATACACCATCAGGAGTCTGGATTTTATTCTAAATAAGGAAAAATATCCAAGTGACAGAGGCTTCACATGTCCACGAGATGCATTTGTAAAAAAGACATGCCGTGTTTCAAGTATGAGTTATAGGACCAGATGCTGGAATCTGGGTGAAGAATTATAGGCTGCGTTTATAGGAGGTCAGGTCGGGTAACCACAATGGCCTGAAAAATATATTAATCTCATTTGAAAGATGGAATGGAATGTGATCTTTAAGTTAATATAAATACACCATCTGCAGCAGTGAGCCCTGAGGAAGGCATCAGAATATGGAGCAATTTAGGCAGAGCGGAATGAACCAAATGTGAGATAAGGCCAAAATGAAAAGCAAAGCTTCATGTCTGTTATCCTCTGGAGAAGGTGAGGTTCAGGCTTGAATCCTGTGCAGGATTCCCAGACTGACTTGAGTTTCTAGAGAAATCTTAACAATCATGCTAAACCTGGGTGCAGCGCAGTTCATCCAAATGAGAGGGAGGAAGTGATGGGATGACAACCTGCCCTTACAAATTTACATCAGGAAAAGATACTGCATCCAACATGAACCATTCATTTTGCAACTCACTCTGATTAACACAGAATGTAACAGTCATACAGCTGGCAAGTGACATTATCGTAAGAGCTGGTAATGAAAAGTGGACAAAATTAAGACAATTGTAGCTGGTGCTTCCCAATGGCTAATATCCTCCAGCTGAGGAAAATTATGAGAAAACAGTGAGTGGGAGGAAGAAATCAGAGAGGAAAACATGAATGGAAATCAGAAGTTCTTTCAGAATAGTCAGTCCATCAGCATCATCAAGGACAGACTGGCTAAGGCTCAGCTACTCCAGTGGTAAACCAAAAGTGTTTTAAAGATTCAACAAATGGGGGAAATACAGCAACTGTCTGAAGTGAAGAGAAACTGATAGTGGAAAATAAAGAGATTGTGAAAAACTGGCCCATGGTAATGCAGAGCAGAATATTTTGAGGAGTGCTTGAATTGCATACAACAAAATTGCGAAAAACAATACGAAAAGCCAGACTTGTTCAATAATGTTTCCGTTTGGTATTTTGAAAAGTAATATCTTGATGGTGTTTATATGAGACCAAGGCTGAAAAAGTACTTTCCATCCCATTAGGAAATAAGCAGGATGTTAAACATCATCCAGTAGAGATAAACATTTTTAAATCAGCAGGCCTGGATAAATAACACCCAGGGGTCCTAAAATATTTGACTGAGGAGAACTCTGGCTTGCTAATGTTAATTTTTAATAAATTTTAATATCAGAGGGATTCCAGGTGACTGAAAGCAGGGTAGTAACCTGGGAAAAAAAAAAAGAAAGCAAGAGATAAAGTGAGAGAAGGGGAGAGAGGGAGAACAGGAAACCAAGTGCAGTTATGGGGGAGTTATTGAGCAGCTAACCTCACATCAATCCCAGGTGAAAAAAAAACTGGAAAAACTGAGACAGGACTGAACTGCTAAAACATGAAAGAACAAGATTTTAATTACTGCCAGTCAACGTGGGTTTATGGAGAATAGCTCAAATAGAACTGGTTTCATGTTCTGCCTGCAAAAAAAAAAGTCAACTGTACAGATGTAGCAGGCTTTCTCGAGGCTTTAGACTTAGTGCATGACATACTTACTCGCTAAACACTATATTACATGAAGAAAACTTATGTTAAATGGCTAAGACATGGCTATTTAGCATAACTCAAAACCCAGCTGCGTCAATCAGATCATCATCAAATGAGGATTCTTTACTGGCTTTCCGCAGGGCTTTGAAGTATACTCGGTGCTATTCAGCGTTTTCACTGATGCTCTGCAAGGGAATATAAAGTCAGCACTGATAGACAGATGGCTGACACAAATATTAGCAGCCTGGTAAATAACGATGAGGAGAAAATACTAATGCTGAGACTATTTTGGGTCACTTGTTAAAGGGACCCCATTTGAAGGAAATGCAGTCAGTACAAAGGTGATCTATAAGGCAGAGAGCAAAATTAACCTGATAGGACCCTGGATCCTGGAAAGCTGTGATTCTGAAGAATGGTTTGGGAATCACAGTGGGCAAGTAACACAGCATGAAAATACAAATTCCAGAAAGACTATAAAAAAGGACAAATTGTTCCCATGATCCATATACCCACAAAAAAAGGGAGCAGTAAGCAGTAATGTGTTTTTATCTCCTCACAGTACAACATCTCACAGAAACCTGGTCCAGTTTTTACCAACCTCTATAAACAACTGAAATGGCAAGAAAGAACAAGTGTTAGACTGACCTGATGAACGAAGGAGACACTTGACCATGAGAGATTTAAAGAGCCATCTACTGAGTTTATTGTGAAGAAAAAGATGAGTGATGTCTTGATTATAGTGTGTAGTTACTTCCAGACAAGAACGTACTGGATACTAAAGGGTTCTTACATCTGGCACAGAAAAGCATAATGAGAACCGGTAACTGGAAGTTGAAATCAGAAATTCAAAACGGTCACAATTTTTCAAACAGTGACAGCGATTAACCACTGCAACAAACTTCTAAAGGAAATGATTGATTATCCATTTCCTGATGTATTCATATCAAAATTAGATGCTTTTCCAGAAAATATATTTTAGCCAAAATAAAAGCTATGCTTAATTCAAATGCAAAGTATTGGGTAACAGCATGAAATATAAAAGTCTATGACATGTGGGAGAGAAAATGTGATGACTGCGTGGTCTTCTCTGAGTGCAGAATCTCTGGATGTCTGCAAGAAAGTTACCTCTAATCTGGTAGAGCAATGCAATCTAGTAGAGGAAAAGATTTTTAAACCAAACTTGAAAGTGAGCTAAAAATGAATAATAAAGTGACTCTAAGTAGCTGTTGGACATGCTGATGGTACTACAACTTCAACAACTGTACATCTAGGATGGATTTTTAAAATTAATTTTTTTAAAACTGAAAAAACCCCAAAGAAACACCCCACATGTGAGACAGAGAAATAATTGTTTTTAGTTGTAAGCATTATAGACTAACTTTCTGGGGAAGTTGTAGAACCATTAAAGTTTTTAAGACTTCTTTACACAAACACTTTCAGTTTCTTGGAGAAAAGGGGGCTAAGGAGCAACCTCATAGTTCTGTACTGCTTCCTGAGGACGGGAAGCAGAGAGAAAGGGGCTGATCCCTTCTCCCTGAGATTCAGTGATAGGAAACACGGGAATGCTTCAAAACTATTCCAAGAGGAGGTTTAGACAGGACATTATGAGCATTTTTTTGCCAAGAGGGAGGTCAAACACTGGAACAGACTTCCTAGAGAAGTGGTCAGTGCCCCAAGCCTGACAGTGTTTAAGGGGTATTTGGACAATATCCTTAACAGGCTTCAACTTTTGGCCACAGAATCACAGAATGCTCTGAGTTGGGAGGACCCACTCAGGATCAGCTCCAGACTGGTCAGGCAGATGGACTGGATGATCATTGTAGGTCCCTTTCAACTGGAATACTCTATTCTATCACACTGATTCTGCTTAGCAAGGGATAGGACTACATCACCTCCTGAGGTCCTACCTATTGCTATCCTTTCTCTACTGTGATTCAAGTAAAAGTCGTGGTTGTGACGCTAAAAGTAGTGAGGATAGGTGGGATCTCTGTTATGCAGAAAGTCCAACAGAATGAAAATTTGAACATAACATTACGTGATGTTACAAAACTTCTATAGATCAGTTACTCTACAAGGTACATCTGCCTGCTTTTCATTATCCCAGTGTCTGAGAGAGATCAGAAATGGACGTTCTGGTTATCTAATACCTATCTCAGTACTTACCTGCCCTGAAGCCCTGTAGCAGTTCAAGTGCTTTTTGAGAAATGGTATTTTTCAGGTCATCTGAGGCCAAATTGGATTATGGTGAACTTGAAAATTCAAAGCACCATGCAAAGGTGGCAGGGGCTAACGTGTCCTCCCCAGCAGGGACACATCTGAGTCAAGATGATTCACAACCAAGCCTGTACAAATAACTAATTTTTCAGTTTGCCAGGTGAACTTGAAGGGAGAAAAAACATTCACACTGCCCTGAAGTGAAGTTCACATCTGTTTGTTGATGAGAAGAACTATGAAAAAAAAAAAAAGTTATTTTCATCAGTCTGACTAAACTGTTTTGTTTGATTTGAAACTGTTTTGTCTTTGTGGTCTGTTGCATATAAACATAAATTTATGGAAAATTTTCTTCAAAAGTCCACCCATAACAGAATTTTTGAGTGGTGAACAAATGATTCACCTCCCAAAATTTTTGTGGCTTTGTTCAGACCTCTCTATGCATTTCAGCTTTAACAGCTACACTGGCAGATCCAGATAGTATCAAAATGGATCAGAGTCACAACCCTTCAAAAATTGGCCAGATACAACCTGCAATGGAAAAATCCAGAGAAACTTATTGAAATGAATTACTCTCTGGAAATTTCCCTAAAGAAACAACATTCAGGCAAAGAGAGCTTTGTGCAGCCAGACCTTCTCCTTAAAACTACTGGACATGAATAAAAGAAAATGGGAAGTCCTGCATCTTTCTCCTGTCTCTGATACTGTCCTTGTAGCAGAAATGATGTGGTTTTCTGTCCCCCCTACAATGTTGCAGCTACACAGCCTGGAGCACCACAAAGCATTGCCCACCTTTCTCCAACTCCATACAGAAAGCCTGGTACCCAGAGGGAGCTGAGTTCAACTTCACATTGAAATTATTCAGACAAAATACATTATAGAAAAAGGTATCATTTTAAAAGAGAAAAATCTGTATCATTAGTGCTGCAAGATGTACTTTTCAAACACATATTGAAGAAAGATAACACCCTCTTGAGCGCCTGCTTCAGCTCAGCTTGGGATATGGCTGTGCAGAAAGAGTGCTCCCAACAGTTTGGACAACCACAGGGGACTTGATGGGAAGTTCAACATATTTCCAGGAAATACAAACAGCTTCTGAAAATGCAGCACAATCACAGCTGGCTGAGACTTACATATATATAAAAAGCTGTTTCCAAATTGTTAGAAAATTCAGAAGACTCAACCTCTGCAATAGGCATATGCTAGGCATGATAAGGGAACAGATACTTAAGTAAACAGTCAGAAACTCTTCATCAGTTCTTTTTCAGTGATTAAAATCTCTCAGTTTGTGACTATTTTTTTCCCCAGAAACATGTTGACATCCAGAGAACTTACATCCAGAACAGAACACAGTTTTGAGTCCATAGACAGAAAGATCTTAAACTTATTTCAAAATATGGTAACCAGAAGGCCTGAAAATCCTTGTACATATTTTGCTGGTTTTGTAAATGATAATGATTTTACAAAACGAAGGAAGCTAATGCAGATATGAAGAGAGACTGATAGATTTAAGATGCCCACTTTTAGGCAGCACTGTTTTAGTTTGTGTTCAACCATATTCAAACTGTTGCTCCATCCAAAAGGCTGAAGGGTTTAAGTGTGAAACAATCCCATACAGAAGCTATTTTGACTTATTAGACATTGATTTACTGCTTTACTGGTGGGCAACCATTGCAAAAGTTAAGACTGCACTGGTCTGTGCACCCGATGGTGCCGCAGACCTCAGGAGTCTGGGCACTGCCCAACAGCCCCGTTCCTCCAGGGAGTGCAGAGCCCAGGGGCTGCCTTTTGTTCAAGTGCTGGATGGAAGCCCTGCACCCACTGCCAAGTTTTACTCTTGAGGAGAAATTTTGGATTTGCAGATATCCCCTAGAAGAAAGCCCTGATATTTGGTCAAAGACTACATAATCTTGTCTATCTTCTTTAAATTATTTGCACTACATTATTCTTCA
Organism: Lanius collurio; assembly: GCA_020086605.1. Lineage (NCBI taxonomy): Eukaryota > Metazoa > Chordata > Aves > Passeriformes > Laniidae > Lanius > Lanius collurio. The sequence goes on from JACBWW010000014.1 coordinate 7,267,100, forward strand.
GTAAATATCACACCATCTTAAAAAAGAAATCTAGAAATATTTTCTAAGGCAGTGTATTGCCATTAAGAAGGGCATTAGATCATATCCCTGAAATACTCTAAATTTTGCTTTCTACTTGACTGGCATGGACCAGACCCAGCTTCGGTTTTGTTTCACAGAGTTCAATTAGATTTACAATGCCAAGAAGTAAAAAAAAAATAAAATAAATAAAAGTAATGATAAAACCTCTTTTTCGTGCCACGAAAACAGACCAACTTTGCCATGTATGCCAGCTGCACATCCCCTGGAAAAGGAAGGTGCCATTTTTCCAGCCTACTGCTTCCACAGCCACATTTGAGGGCTGCACCAGGAGGGGGCAGGAGAAAGCCGTCCGTGCCTTCCCACCGAGGGAAACCCTGGCAAAACCGATCGAAAACTTCCCCAAGCTCCAAGTTAGCTTCTGTGCTCCTGGCACCATCCCTCTGTTACACACATCAAATGATATGTGCAGAGCACTGCGAGTGTGGATTATTTGCAGGCGGAGATCCTGCAAATCCGGGTTTGTAATGCATCCCACGATGTGATGGCCAGGCTCCCTGACAGCCTCCAGCCTGGTCCAACTTTGCTTCCTCCCCAGTTAGTAGGAATTTTGACACTGAGATAAATGAGTTTTGGCTAATTTTCTCTCACAGCCCTTTGATGTAAAGACCATCTCAGCCTCAGCATTTGTGCAGTGCTTCTAAAGAGCCTCCCCATGCTCTGAGCAGCAATCAACAATAACTGCATTAGATGAGACTGAATGTGGTCTTGTATCGCTAAAGGCAGAGCAGATCCGTGCTGATAAGGCACCTAGTGGTTGTCTGAATAGAGCAGCCCTGCTACACCTCAGAGTCACTTGTCACGTTCAAGGTGGCTGAGCCGGTCCCCAAAAGGTGCAGGATACAGGCTGTGTCTGGGTAAGTCTCAGCCTTCCGAGAAAACTCCCTCAGACACCTATCTTTGCAGGGGACTGAGAACTGGATGGTGGGGAAGACTTTCACGTTTCAAAACTTCCAGCTTCTGGGAGGGTCAAGAAAAAAAAGTAAAAAACCCCAGTCTTCTCTTGTGGTATTTGGAATTTCTGCTTTCAATCATAGCCAGAAACCAGAGATGTGAAGCCATGTGAGAATTAAATATGTAAGGGGGAAAAAAAAAAATCAACCAACCTTTGCTGAACAACAAAGAAGAGTTGGCTCATGTTGGTTTCCAACTATGGGTGAAGGTTCAAGTCACTTACTTCAAAAATACATTACTCATGAATGAGCTTTATTAAGAAACCTTGTGCTCCTGTAACTCTTTCCATGTGAGGTTTTCAAGTACTTTATGGAATTAAGCAAAACAACCCTGGGAGGTAGATTAGTTCTAACATCCCCACATTACAGATGGGAAAACTGAACACTAAGCACATTTGTAGGAGAGCCAGAAATAATATTACCTAACTTTCATGTACTGCTTTTCAGCAGTAGATCTCACATCTTTACAATGGAGGAACCATTATCCTTATTTTATAAAAAGGCAAAGTGACTTGCCTGTCCTAGCCAATAGCTGAGCTGAGTGAGAGAGCCAGTTCTTCCCAGTCCCAAGGCCTGATTTTACTAACTAAATGACCAAACCACACTCTCTTTAATATTAAGCAATTATGCAAACACACACAATATAAAAAAAAAAAAAAGGAAAAAAGAAAGAAAAAAAAGAAAATGCATCAGGGTTGATTTTTGGGAAGCCAAAAATACATTTTCTAATACTGAGGATTTTCTTGACTGACTTTATCTCATATCCCACTGATGCACTGCACCTTTGCTTTGCTAGTGAACATGGGAACATAAGCAAATTCAATCTTTTCACATTAATCATGTGGTATTACCTGACCACAGACAGCATCAGCAGAAAAATTTAACATCAAAGAAGACTGTTCTATGGTCCTTTTGATGTTGCAAACCTGAACACAGAGAAGATAGTTCAAGTTTTCACAGAAGTAATGACACATGAACATGGAAGGGGTCATGTGTTGCTGTTTAAAAAAAAATCCAGCAACCCTCTCCCCCCCAAATAAAATGTTAAATTTTTACAGCCTTTCCCCTTCTTTCAGGAAAAGCAATTTCTCGAGCTCTTTTACTCTGAACTGTCTTAATTTGCACCCAAATGCCTCTTGGAAAGATCTCTTGTCCCAGACCAAGTCCCCAGTGAGCTGGGCACTCAACAGACAAAATAGGAAGGTGGTGCTGTCCACCTTGGAAAGGATGGAAAGGAGAGCTTTCCATCTAGACCCATTGAAGACATTGTTCCACCCCTAGAAATCCTGTGTTTCCTCTCTGCAATCCCGTTATTTTGGGCCCAGAAATAACAGGCTGAAAGCAGGCAGTGTAGAGGCTTTTAAACTAGCAAGTAAAACAACAAAGCTCATACACAAATCTAGGAGAAAAAATTATGACCAAGAAACTTGTAAAGGCAAGTTGAAGTTGCTGCTTTCAAGGCCTTTCTAAGCTGGAAGACTGGTGAGGACGCTACCCTGGCCCAGCTATAAGTGGGATGCACAGTGATGCTTGTCTGCAGAAAAATCAATCTACAACATCCACATTAATGAATTCTAATTATATAAATGATAAATATTAAGAACATTGCACATAAACTACAAATATCACCATATAAAGAGATTTCATGAGTCCTCAAAATGGGCTGAACTTAAGCGAATCTTTAAAGTAGTTTTGGTAGAGTCACCTACAGACTGAGCTTCCTTCTTTAATTCAGTTAATCAAATATCTTCCCAAGGGCTAAGCCAAATTAAAGCCAGTATTACACTAAAACGAAGGATACAGAGTCATTTACACATGACTTAAAATTAAATTCAAACAGCAACAGAAAGAAATCCCCACTTCTATTTTATGCATTTTTTTCACCTTTTTAACATCAGCTCTTAGCACAGGCAGGCAATAGAGTCAATTTCTTTTGCTCTTTGCTGTGCCCCAGCCATCATGTGTAGATCTGATGAGTCACTTCTTGCTTGGGACATGTCTTTGCCACCTGCGAAATAGTCACACTGGGGCTCAGTGACTGGGTGGGGATTTTGAGCTTTTTTTTTCCACTTGCAGAGTCCTTTGAGATCACTGGAAGGAAATTCTATAAAGCTGTGCTGCTACTCCTCTGAATTACAGAGAAGAGATTCCATTTGAGTGATGTAGACATTATTACTGTTGCTGTTTGTCTGCAGAAAGCGACCTTTTACTGTGTTGAAAAGAGCCAGACACTGCAGGAACTGGTGAGGATGACACAGTAGATGTCCTCCACTCTGTTGTGAAGTCTAATAAACCTTGAGGACTCTGTGTGTGCCTGACTCTGTGGGCAGACAGAAAGCAATTACTCCTTTTTCACTTGTGCTAATGTAAGGAGAAAGGTAATTTTGAACAGCTAAGATAGTTTCTGTAATAATATTTTACTTATTTAACCAATCCTCAGTTTTAACAGATTTATGTCTTAATGTCAGCACTAACCATCCATCCAAGGACCAGAAAAATGCTTTTGTGTCAAAGTGCTATTACTCTCCCTCAAGTACAGATGTGGAAATGGAAAGAGAGAGGTATTTGAAGATTCTTCTCTGACAGGGGAACAGCACTGAGATCTCCAATTGCCATGTGCTTTTCCATGGTCCCTGCACTGTATTTATGCCCAGACTTAAGCTCCCTAAGCCAGTGCAGGCTCAGAATGACTCTTGAGCCAGTGCCATGCTATACCACAGCTAGGGACCCATGCTGAGATTTCTACCACACTGAGAATGGAAAAACTGTCTCAGGGGCCCAGGCTGAACCTCCATGTTGCACTGCATAGGTGCACCCCTTTCCCCTGAACAGCCCTGTTCCCTAAAGTGCAGGGAAATGTGTTCATGGATTACCTGTCTCCAGTGTGCAAATCTGCGCTCTCCTTTGGCTCTAAAACACTTGGCCCTGGTGTGGCCAGTAGGCAGAGACCAAACATAGGCTGGAAGAGGCTCCAGCTCTCAGCAGTGTCAGTGTCCCAGGGTTTGACTGATACACTTGTTCAAACTCTCAGGGTTAACCCTGTTTTTATACAAGAGCTCAGTGGAAAAGCCTGCAAAGAAAACAGGGGACAGGGAAGTTTGTCTTCCTCTGTGCAGTAGGCTAGGGCTGCCTTCTGGGATCATCAAGGAGCTTTATCCAATATTTTATGCTTGCGAGGGTCTAGACTGTTGCTAAAAGCTCTCTATCACTCTTTGTTTTTTCCTTTGATTTTCCTTTCTTTTTAGTTGAGGTTTTTGGGGTTTTGCTGTGAGGCTGCAATGACGCAGTGCAGCTGGGGGAAGCATGGCCTGCAGCCTGTGGGTTTCTGGAGGCTGGATAATCCAGAAACTGGATACCATGACCCAGATGGTCCTTTCCAGCCCTCCATTCTTAGGCTTACAGTCACTGATAGCTGCAGGACACTTTCAAAACTAAAATATGGTCCCTTTTTATACTGACCAAAATGCAACCATGAAAGAAATCTCTCTTGTTTAGTCATCTGGACTGCTGCCGGAGAAAAAATGAACAAGAGGTTTCCTTTAGGTCCACTGAGCAGAACCTTGCACTGTTCACATCCCTGAAGGTGATATGCTCTCATCTAACTAGAGCATCTGCTCATTTATTGTCCCCAGGAGTCATCACCTGGAATGGGAAACATCAGGGTTTTGCTTGAGCATTCAGCATTAAGTTGCTGGCAAATCTTCACCGTAACATTCTTTCTTATCTAATGATAATTTGATGTATGAGAAACCTGCCGAGTGAAAGCATGGCTATTATGTGAGCAAACAATACAGCAGTATGTCCAGTATTATCTGTGAAATGTATTTCAATACCTGTGTGATTAATAATGGATTTGGAAGCACAGTGAAGTATAAATAATCCAAAACAATATGCAAACTTCTGTGAAGGAAGGGGATTAATACAAGAACCAAACGAAGCCCTGGAAAATACAGTACTCAAAATAAATTATCCAAAATGCTGGATCTTCCCTCAATGTAATTAAATAATAACATAAAACTCACAGATCAACAGCCCAGTGGTTTTCTCCAGTAAATATAAAACAAAGAAACTCAGCAGCAGTTGAGCTGCTTTTTAATTATACCAACCACTTCAATCGAAAAACCCTATGAGGGTTAAGGAAAAATTGCTGCTAAGGCTGGGCAGGCTTGCTCGGTTGCACAGCATTCCAGAGAGGGAATCTGGAAGCAGAGGGAGCAACTCTGTTCTACACATTTGGTCCTTTTAGCATGCATACAGGGAAAGGACTGTCTTTAAAAGTGGGCATCGTAGTTCTGCAGCTTTCCAAAGAGGCCTTGAGAAGAAATCTGACCTAACCACTTACTGGCACAAGGCATTTACACAAACTTTGCTCTGCTGCACACTCCTGCTCCTCAGAAATCCTGAGATCTTTCTAGTTCAAAAGTTAGTCCCGAACATCTGTGCTGAGTCTTTGCTGATAGGTGCTGTCTGCTTCCCGGGCTGAGGAAGGCTGGGCCATTCTGCTTCCGAACACGATGGCGCAGCACAGTCCCCAAACAGTTCTCAAACACGTCATCTCTGAAGTCATTGTAAATAACATGAGTTGCCCAAGTGCACACACCAGTGGGACTGTTAGTGGAACACAACTGACCTTGGAAAATGGTGCCGGAGACCAGGGAGGCTGCTGGTCCCTTCCCTGACCAGCAGCCAGCAATATTATTACTAGCTATTGTTTTAATTGCCCTGCTGATTCGATTTTCTGGCTTTGCATGCTTCTCTTTTCCTTTATTTGATTCTTTTAACACGTGCACTGGAACACAGGTAAGGAGCTACAATTTAAAACGTAAAAAGTTGTGGTGACAAGACAGCATGGGCACAAACTAAAACCTCTGTTTAAACACCAAGAATTGCCTCAAGAAAAATATTATTCCACTGAATTAAATGTTATTCATTAAAAGAAAAAATTCACAGTACCAAAGTAAGTCCTTGAAAGGAAAACAGCCTCCTAAACCCACAAACCCAAGCAAATCAAAAGACAACTTGTTCACAGAGATAAAGGGGAAAAACAGAGAGGAAAGTTTTTAACAAGGACTTTTTTCATTCTCTCTTTTTAATCTAGTATCAGTATCAAGAGCTGAATGGGGAGAGCCTTTGAACAGCACCTGCATGGGCCAGCAGTGAAGGTCACATACCAACCTACAAATCTCTCCCCCCTGGCACTGGAGAGACAGTGTTACATTCCTCCCTTTGTACTGACATGAAGTGGCTTCAAGTCCATGTCCAAGTCTAAATAGTCATGAGCTGTAACCCAATCATAACTGGTGACTTCTGTACGCTGGCCAGCAGTGGAAACTGGAGACTGCTGGTCCCCACGCTCCTGCGCACCTCTGAACATCCTCCCTTCAGCTCGGCTTTTTCCCTTCCCCACTGTCAACGTCAGACCCGAATTCTCTCACGCTGGCACCAGTTTGTTGGGAGACCTACACAATTAAGTGCTCAGAAAAAATCCCTAACCTCCAGCAACTTTATTAAGGAAGGCTATGGGCAGGACTAGGGGAGTAGGTTCCCTTCAGCAGGCCCAATTGCATGAGAGCCTTGGAAAACTTTCTGGCAGTTTGCTGCAAAAGTTATTGAGGCAATTTCTGCAGGCTCTCCCTTCTTTTTTTTTTAAAAAAAAGCTTAATGAAGGCAAACAGAAGAAAGAACTTTCTGTCACCTTCAATGATCTGTTTTGACTTTTAAAAAGGAAAGTGATAGTGCAGTTGAAGGGTATTTTAACCATTGCTACCAAGCTGCTTAGCCAAAGGCTGTATAGTTCTTCTTGAGCTTTAAATCACAGGCAATGGCATCTCCACCAACATATAGGGGAGTTGATCAGCACTTGTTCTACCACAATTATGCTGCAGAGATACACAAAATGCCTTTTTCACTATGCTGAGACTCACTACAGTAACTCCCTTTGTAAGGGCTGTTAGAAATACCTCAGGTGAAAAATTTATACTCTTTTAGTACTCTATCTAGCTTTCTTAATTAGCAAATAATGTCATCTGGGGTAACAGTCTGTATTTGGTTTTAAAAGAAATGTCTAAGATGAAAGGGTTTTTGGAGGACTTGCTCAGCGAACAGAAATACACAAACAAAGGGAACAGATACCAACTGGTCCCAGAACGGTCACAGTCCATGCTCCCTTCCACCACCCCAGCTATTTTCGTAGGGGATCACACAGAAGATGTGTGCCCTGGTAAAGGAACGAGGCCTTGATCAAACTCTGAAGAAGCTTTGAAAGCTGTTGTGCAGGAGTGAGGCTGTAGATTTATCCTACATGCGTGAAGAGCATTAAGCCATCTTCAGAGAGGGCTGGCTGAAAGAATTACATGTACTATGGACACCCTGTGCTTAGCAAGATACAATTGTGGACCTGAAAACCTAAATCCTGACCTTTAGGTGCTTGCCAGAATCTGAGAGATAACAGTTATTCTTCTGACAGCCATTGCACTGAGAACATTTTACCTCAAGCAGACATTGTGCTCACACAATGGAGCTCCTTGCCCAAAACGCTGGTGCAATGACGCCTATTATGGGGCTGACAGGTCCTTTATGGAGCACAGCCTGAGCTGCCAGTCTCTAAAGGAAAGACATTCTGTGCGCTGCCTGGGCTCAAGTTCCAGGCCTGAGAAGGCAACATGGTTAAACCTGGGTGCACCAGAGACTTCCATGGGTACTTGTGGATCACCAGAGGCCATTGAGTCAGGGTAGGATCACTGGAGCTTCACAAAACACCCACTCTTTAAGCAGTTGCCTTGTGCTTGGAGCTGTACTGTTGACTGGAGATGCACAGAAATACTAGAACATCAGTTTAATCAGCAGTCCACAGCTAAAGCCCTATTTAATCTTAGTTATATATTAAAACATGTTTATTGGGTATTAAAAAGATTGCAATTCAAATAGCAAAGCCTCTTTGCACCACAAAGGATCTTTAAGACCACTAAAGACCACTTAAAGCAAGCACATTTTTTTTGGAGGTGTTTAAATAGTTGTAGAACAGGAAACCATGGAGAAACTGAAGATCAGCAGAAAATTTTAAAGAAAGAATTGTACTTCCATGCAAACCACCCACTTCCCAAACATCATGGAGGTACAAGGCATCTGCTGTGCAAAGTTTTCCATACACCCCTGACAGAATTAAATATACGGCCACACATAGTGATAGAGCATCAAAAACCCAAGCACTAAGATTCCTCACTGCATAAACTCTCAGTCAGCTAATGAGGAGCCTGCAAAATAGGCCAGAGCCTCTATTTTCAGATTGAGATGTTGTGTTTTACTTGGAAGGGTTTAATGTACCAATAGCAAATGACTGAATTTTTTCCTTGTGATGTTCTTCATCCAAATAAACTATATACAAATATTCTGTGTGGCAATACTTCTTCAGGCAAATTCTGGCTCATCAAAATCCTTAATCCTATCATTCATTTAATATTGCTCAAATTAACCATTATGCAGTGGGTGAGGTGGCAAAGTACCCAACGTCATCATGACATAATATTGTCAAGCAGTGTTGTGACAACTTCTGCATGTTAGAAAAAAATAGCTTAGCCAATTTAGCATGATTGGACTGACAGCAGCTAATTATTGGGTAGTCAGATAAAATTTGAGTGTATCCAGATGAAACTGAAGTAGGAATGGCAGCTATTAAAAATAGCTTTAAAGACAGCAGCAACTTCCCAAGTTGTTAAATAAGAAATAACAGTTATCTTCTGGATGTTATTGACAGTTGTCTTTATAATATCAACAACCATATCACATCATTAGAGCATAGCGCTTCTCAATAATTCAGAAGATATAAATTAGTTTTTCAAGAAGGGTTCATGACCCTAATTTCATTTTCTCCAAATAAATCTAATGCAATGTCCTTGGAGAAGATAATGAAGATCTACAGCTCACCTGAGGAATCATTTAAAAGACCATTAATCATCTTTAAAAAGCAGTGTGGTGACATGCATTACTAGATTGTCCTTCTAAAGAACTGTATGTAAGATATTCCTGGCATGCAGTAGATTACACAATATTGCCATCAAACTTGGTTTCTCTTTACTGGAAGATGTGGAAACTGAAATATCAGACTCAAAGGAAAACATTTTTGATTTGCAGTGTCCCAGGACAACAGTCAGAGAAAGCCAAACAGGCAAGGAGAACAGAATAGTTGAGATGACTTAGAAAACAAGACATTCAAGATATGCATACAGCCTAATGGGAAGAGTTGTGAAAAAATATGTACAAAGACACATTTAAAAATTAATTAGCTCAATCAATCTCTGTACAAGATAGCCCTCAGCTGTTTGAAGACTCCTGCCTACTGGGTCTAGAAAGGGTCCCCACCAAAAACATTTAGCAATTTCTAAATAATAAGTAAAGGAAACATTAGGCATGGAACAGGAGCTGACTTACTTCATTTCATCAAAACTGGGCAAAACCAGTAATTTCTAAAGCCTAACAAATTACACATAATGGAAAAAATTCTAATGTTGTCAGTTAAAAAATCTTGCAATTAATTCCTTTGTAACATCATTCATGTGTAAATTATCTGTTTCGACACTTAAGTTTATAATTATACACAAAATTGTTAGTGATAGTTGTGCTTTGAACTGAAGTTGTGTTTCAATACAAAACACAGCACTAAAATTACGTCCACTTAGAGCATTTTTTGCTGCTGATAGTCTCTACATTTAAAAAGTATTAGTAGCTGTTACTAAATGCCAGATGCTGTCAGAAGTGATGAAGATGTTGATTTTTAGTCTTCACCACTTCAGATATTATCTGATATTCAGTTTCTCTGACAAATGCAGATATTTATGAACTGACTACAGCAATCTTCCAGAACTGGAAATTGGTCTGCACTGTATGACGATGACTAACAAGTTGATCATGATTAAAAGCAGAGTCTTGTAACTAAAGTTAGTCCTAAGCTTAACTGAGGGGCTGTGGTTGTTCTAACTTCACTAGGTCATTTGAACTGCCAGTAGAATGAGAATTATAAAATCAATTACTTCCAAGCTGAGTAATTCATCAAATTCCTTTGCTGTATTTAGACAATCAGTTTCCTCTGTCCTTATCTGATTTTTTTAATGGATATTTCTTATCCCCCTGGAACTTCAGGAACTTTTTGTACAACTTAAACATTTTCTGGTGAACAAAATCCCAGATAACTGTTCAGATCTGATTGACTGTGGTCAATTAAACACCATTTCCCTCTAGTCTCCATGTATTTATGCTATTGTGAAGTTGATCCTAGGTCTCTGGCAAGTGTGGATAGTAAGATATTGTACACAGACTCATCAGGTGAACAGATTCATAAGAGGAATGAATCTTAAAAGCAGAAAAAAGAAAGGAATGAGCAACCTATTGATATCAAAACTGACCAAGGAGGATAAGAAAATAACTAGACCTTGAGTTATGGCCCAGAAGAGATCATCAGAGACCACAGGAGGAAATACCTTGTGGAGTCAGAGGCAAAGCATTGAGGGCTGAAACAGTACACTGGGCTTGTGCTTTGTTGAATCACAGTATGGTTTTATAAAAATTAAATATGCACCTGTGCACTCAAACAATTTCTTTGGGTCTACAGAAACCACTTGAACATAACTAAACTGTAGAATTAATGAATTCTCATTTTTACATTGCCTTAATTCCAACAATGGTTTTTGACAGACCTGAATGATACCTCATTTTCAGAGGTCCTATCAACAAACTATCTCCAGGCAAAGATTAATATTTCCTTCATATAAAATATTATAAAACTATGGGAGCATAAGACATAGCTTTAAAACATAAAAACTTTGAATTCATATAGCAAGAAAACCTCCTATGGAGATCAAGTAAGACTGCTATGGACTGGACCCTAGAAGCTTTAAGGACTGTTATTCAATTACATTTTCCTATCTCAATAGTGTCGCTTGCTGATGTACACAAAGTAAATTCTCTTTGGTGAAACACAAAGGAGGTCCTGCCTGATGTAAGGGTGCTGTTACACAGAACCTCAACAGAGTAAGGAAACAGATCTCCATGAAGGTTACATTACTGTCTTATTTTAGTAGATGGCTTTGTGTGCCAAAAATGTAATTTAAAAAAAGTCTAGTGAACAACACACATAACTGCTTACCCCTGAAAACTGGAAAAAATAACATTTTGCAGTTGAGATGGCATATTTCCATAAGGCTTTTGTAGTTTATCTTGGTATTAGCACGGTAGCATTACAGAGTACACAGAAGGAATGTCTCAAAAGCAGAAGCCATGTCCAAAAGCTGGATATGCAATGTCATAGTTGTATTTCCTGCTGTAAGGACCACATATGACTCAAGCTGAAACTGCTTGGTTTGTTTGGGCCTTTTTTTTTTTTTTTTCAGAAGAAAACAACTGACAGTGAAGAAAAACAATTTTCAAAAGATGAAGGAAATAATTATCACTTACTATTTGCCATTTTGGTAATCCAGAGCTTGTACTGAAAATAAATGCTTTTATACAAGTGAAGTGTATGCTTTTACATGAAGAGGATAACAAGCTCTCTTTAAATCCTTTGTTTGCAGGTAGAGGTTTGCCATATTTTTTCTAAATACCCAAAAGCATAAGGAGAAAATTACAAGTCCAGTTATTCAGTATGATAATGGATATCACGGCTTTATAAGCAAAGGGAAAACTGAGTAAGGAATACATAATTTGGAGGCAGAAAGCCTCAGACTTGCTGGAAGGTGAAACAAGAGATAGAACTGGTGACACAGCAGCTCAAAACTCCTGTTTCCTCTTGGTGTTCTGCACAGGCAACTGCTGGGAGAACCAAACATCCTTCTGTAATATCTATGTCAACTTTAAGAAGCTTAGCTCACTTTATTAGGATATTTGGGTGCAGGTCAGATATCAATCAGCTCATTTTGCAGTTTCATTCTGATTATCAGTTAGTCAAAAATCAATATTATGGGCTTGCACTTTTACTGCCAGATAAGTCTCTGCTGCACAACTGTGGAAGGAGCAGTCTGGGTCACAAGTCTGTGCCTTGCTGAGGTTAACAGCCACACCGTGTAATCCGCTTTAAAAACTGCATTTCCAGTTCAAGTTAGTCAGGCTTTAATACAAACAGGGGAGAGAGGCTGTAAGACTGTCACTGCTGTAACAGTCACCTTCTTATTTTCACCCTGCATTTCTCTATGTCCACTTTTTCACTCATTCACTCCCAGACAGTATTTTCCTTTAGCTTCAATTGCTTCTCCTTTCCCAAGTATATACTAACAATACATTTACAGAAAGAAATTTAAAGATGGGGGTATGATGAGAAAGCCCAGTTTGGTAACCTTGTAATTCAGGCTTCTTTTCTCTCCCCATTCTGTGTTGAGACATTTTGGTGCCAGCAGTGTCAGGAGAATTGTGATATGGTGCACATGAGGGATGAGAGGACTGTGGCTGACTGGGGGAGGATACCCAGCTTCAGGTACTTCATCCCTAAGCCTCTCTTCTCTCCTTAGTCTTTTTGTTTCTGTGCCTGAAAAAAAATCCTCTTGCTGTTGTACTTTCTTTTGCGCATCTAACTCAGCTGATTACTAAAAGCTCTCCATTTATTTCTACACCTTCTGAAATACAAAGCATAGATTTCTTTCCATAAAATTACTCTCAGGTTTTCTAGTTTGTTTTTGTTTCTTTTTCCTATTACATTTCTGGTTGGATCTGGAGCCCTTGTCTATACTTTTTCCTTTTCTGGAAACAGAAGTTTCAGATAGGCTACATCACTGACAAATAGTTTTGCCTGTACCCTGTAGCCAAACTTCCGGTCTTTGTATTTTTTTTTGAGTTTTACTGGTATCTCCCTAAATTCAACAAAGTTTATTTTCAAGTAGAAGCTAATTTCAGTGACAGAACTATTTGTCTTTTTCACTTTTAGCTGATTTTAACTGGATCAAATCAGGATTTCCTAATCCAGTAACAGTTTCTTATGATAGTACTATTTTTGAAAGAAAGATTCTTTGTTTACTGGAACCAAGTCTTAAATAGCATTGACTCTGGCTGGTTCATTAACCTCTGTGAAATAAGCATGTCTGCTCTCCCATGTGGAAATACCTGGGACCAACCACTGCGTGTATTTCCATTTCCATTTCCAATCTCATTTTCTATGCCAGGAAATTATGTTTTCCTCTAATAACACAATTCTTGAGAGAGGAAGAGATATTTTTAAGAACAACAGAACAATACAGAAGACTATAATCAGGTCCAAAAAGTTTCCAGCTGATTGGAGATTCACAGGAACATCTAACCACCATCCATGTGATAACAGCACTGTCCTTCTTCCCAAGACCACTTGGAATAACCTGTTCCTGCACACACAGTGCCTTCAAACCCTTCCTGGCTACCCCAGTGGAGGTGGAGGACCAGTGGAGGTCCTGGTCACTCTTCTTATCCCACACCATGGTGAGCCCTGCACAGGTACCTCCTGAGGGTGTATCATCATGCATGGCCTTTGTGAGCCAGACCATTCAGTAATATATGCTGGGTCAAAACCTAACAACATATAACCCGAAATCATCCTCCTCCTCCTGTTACCAGGTATCTGTCAGCTTGTACTAATTTGAGTCCTTATCCCTCAGAGGTTAATTGGAACTGACAGCTGCCTCATGGTAACAGGACTGTAAGAGCAGTCATGTCATCTGCACTGCAGCTGCACCGTGAGGTGCAGTGTGCCCATGTCTGTGAGTGGGACATCGGGGGAAACGGGAACACAGAAACCAGGCAGCAGGCCTTGGGGGAAAAGCTATGAAAGAAATTAATTATTATTACAGGGATGTTTAATCAAGATACCAGCTTTGCTTTGTTAAATAATAAAGCTAAAAGATTTTCTTTGCTACAGTCTGTTCCAAGTGCATCTGTTCTGTTGAGGTGGGGAAATTGTGGTGGATGTAAGTTCAGCTCCTTATAGCACCAGTTTGGGAGTGAAAAGTAAACTAAAGAGGTTCTAGAGAAAAACATAACTATTTCATAAAATATTCCTAGCTTGAAGCAAGAAGGCTAAAGAAATAGAACATCTCAATGTCACAACAACAAATTAGTCTGTTTGCTGGGTAATGCTTGACTTAATTTGGCTCCAGTTCCCTCCCTTGGAAAAGGACACAAAGGAAGGTGACCTACAGGCAGATATGACCTTCCTGGTGTGAATCCATGTATTCCATGTCACAGAAATGCTTTGGCATCGGGGTGAGAGAGAGGTCTGCAGAGTGAGGACTGCAGGAGCAGCCCCTGCTCTGCCCTTAAGAAGGGGGCAGTGAACACCAGTGTCCACAGTGCTGTAACACAGACATCTGTGAAACCCTTAAAAAGTCATGCATGCCTGTAAATTTATTATAGCAAAGACCTAAATGGAATCCTAATGAACATGAGTTATCTGGTATAGTACAGATACATGTAGATATAAATATATTTATATGCATATACTACATTTTTGTCTGGGAGAGTCTATCTGGAAGCCATAGCACAAGTAAGAGAACTTGTGTGCAAGCTGAAGGATTTAAAATAATTCAAATACCTCTTCTTTTTATCTTTTCGACAAAATTAGTACAGGCTCTAAACAAATTGGCAAATCTGAACAGCAGAAAGCAGAACGTGTATTACTTAAAACTTATACATAACATCACCAAATAAGATACGAGAGAGGCCTATAGCAAATCATGTAGCAAAATGAGAAGTAACATTAAAAATTACTCTTCTTTGAAACTATCCTTACTGGCGATGATTCTCAAGATCATACTTAATCAGTGTATTAGTTTACCAACCCTTAGGGGCAGGGATCTTAATCTCTTTTTAAGTGTTTAAAGTGTTCAGTGGCATCCCAATCTTGGACAGTAATGGTTTAAAAAATACCATTTAGCAATGGCTTCAAGTCTATAACTCAGCTGAGGATGAATCACTCTCTACTTTTTGGATCTTGAATTCTTGTTATGAAGTTCACTGGTTGGCTTAGCAAAGCAAATAAGAATTTTTATGGAGAAGTACAGAAGTGAAGGAGTTCAGCTTCTGAATGACTATTCCAAAAACAGGAAATTAAACTCTAACGACAAAAGCTAAGAGAAGGCCAGGGGAATTAGCTGTTCAGCTGTCACTCATATTCTGAATTCCCTCTCCTTAGGCTAGACTTTTTAGGGGAGACAATTTTATCTTTGCACATTGATGAGCAATAAACTTAGGGAACAAATTTCATGCCCTTAGGCTTTGAGGAACAAATTGTATGTGTGTGCGTACATCTATATTGGGGCTTTGTTTTGGTTTTTTTCATAATAGAGACATTTGAAACAGAGGTATTGGTATAAAAATTCCCTTTGTGTTGTAAGGATACTCCAAATTTGAGAGACAGGAAATAAGACAGTCCTTCATCCTGGTAATTTTCATCATTTAGCCATAGGTAGGAAGTATTTTTAAACCACACCTTTCAAGCACACAGACAGAGGAGCATGATTTATGGAATTTTCTGTTTCTGATGGTTGAGCCAACATTAACAGAGCCTCATAATTTATTGGTTCGCTATTTTTATTATATCAAATGTCTCTCTTCAGACCTTGCAGCACACTGCATAACTATGGAAGCAAGTTCATCTTTTCTATGACAGAAACACTAAAATACAGATCCAATTTCTAAGATGGAAAGTTGATATTAAAACACATGAGTGACAGATGTCTACCTGCCACTGAGAACAGATGAACTCTGGTCACTTCCTTTTTACTCGAGCTTTTGAATATATCTTTTTTTCAGTCAAGTTTATGACTTTGTACATTCAAAGCTATTGGACTTTGTTGGGGGATACTCTGATCATTTGTCCATGTATCCTGTCCAAAAGCTAACAATTAAAGTTATGCTGCTGACCGCCCAGTTAAGAGATAGGATCCAAGAGTTCAAGGTATCAACTCCAAAGAAATACAGCCACATAAAGCACTGCTTTTTAACAAAAATGAGTGGCAATATTAATACCACAATTCAGCAAGTAAACTAAAAATAACAGTGCAAATTTTACACCAAAGAAGTACACATAAAGTTTTTTGTTTGCTGTGTTTCTGAAAAAATCCCCCATTGAAATAACCAAGTTCTTTACTATTGAAAAGATATGTTAGTATTGAGAAACACTAGCAGGTAGTTGGCATTTTAGGGCTGAATTTACCAATTCTTCAGACAGTGCTAGGAAAAACAAGAGCCTCAGTGTACCTACAGCTGAGAACCTCAGGATGAAATTAAGTTAGAAGCCAGAAAAACACTGCATCAGGACAAAGCCTTTTAAAAACAAAAAGCCTTTGAAGTTAGGAGAGAACTTTTTTTTTAGTGGCATGGTGGATCCTTGGCCTGTTTCCTTGGGCTTCTTGGTCTGCTAAGAGACTTACAATATTCCCCTAAATTTTAGCTACATGTATTTCAGCACAGATTTCTGGCAAATCATGTAAGTCACCTCCATGTCAGACACACCTTGTGTCTAGCACAGGCATGACCACACAGAAAGAGAAGGGTGTATTAAATCTGCCTACCATTCCCAAGCAAGGGAGTTCCACGCAGCATCTCAGCCACATCTGCTTCCTGCAGTTTGTGGGTACAGCTCTGGGCTCCACTCACCCAGGACAGCAGATGGGTCACAGCTGGAGGAAACTGCACATCTTATGTTTGCACAAGCACAATAAATTGCACTGAATACAAGTCTTTTAGACTCCTCAGCCTACTGTTTAACTAATCTTAAATTAACTGATACAAATAGGCACCTTGAGCTCCATTCCCTCTCAAGGTCAGCAAACAAAATAAATGCCAACAGATCCCAAGATTTTAGCTTCTCTGTGAGATTACAGCAGAAAGCAAAATCAGTATCATCTATGAAGCATTATTTTTGAGACTCATAAAGGTAGATGAATAGAAAATTTGATAGTTGTATAATATCTACTGGACTATTAAAGCTACTTGCTGGACAGTATCTATATTATCAGTCATAATTCAATGAAGCCAATGCAATCACATATTCAATACCACTTAGCTTTTATACAGTACTTTTCATCAGTGCTGTTCATCAGCACCTAGCAGTTTACAAAAAAAGTGTTTCATTATCACATCTTAGCAGGTAAAATGATAGCTGAGACAAGAAAGAGAAAGTGACTTGCTGAAGGTCATTCAACAGGCACAAGGCAGAGCAGGGAATAGATGACAGGTCTCACGAATCCCCATCCAGCGTTCCTGCCATCAGATAGCACAGTCCCTCACAGTAACTCACTGTTTGTCTGCTCCTTCAGCAGCCTGCTGCAAAATACATTCTTCATTCTAGGTAACTGTGTCCTTACATACTGGAGGAAATAAATACTGGTAGTGTGTGAAAAACTGAGACGGTGTCATCTACAGTGAACGTGGCTAAGAAATAACAGCCAGCCTTAAGCTACCAGCAGGCAGAAGAAGTGCCATTCCCTCTCTAGAGAGAATTTACTAGAGGCTAAATAAGGTCAAGAGAGTAAGTTACCACAAAGGTCTTTGATCTCTGTTTTCATCTCAGCACATGAATTTGAAGACAGCACTAAGGCAAAGCAAGCAATGAGGTGGACAAGAGATGTCTCAGAAAACCCTCATGTGTAGTGCCAAGCATTCAGAAACAACACAAAATGAGGCCTCAACTGGATTTCTTTGTGTTTTGTTTTTTGTTTTTTTTCCAGCCAGATACCTGTGGAATTTCAGACATTTCTATGGCCATTCTTTAGCAGGTGTTGAAATAAAAGTTACCATTTCCTGCTCCTTAAGGGTTCTTAGAATTAGGCTTCCAGCCATAGGCTTATTTAAAATCCATTTAAATCCAATTAAAACTGTACCAAAGTCCAGACTGAATTATCTTTTGAGGAACTATTGGTAACATGAATTAGAAGCTTCCACTGAGCTTTTGCTGAAAGCATCTATTGCTGGTGAAACAAAGTAAGTTCCATCTAATGAAATAACAGCTGATGGTCATGCAGGCAATACAATTGAAATATGACTGCTTAGCTTTTTAGATTTTTCAGTTGTTAATTGACCACTAGCCCTGCACCTGACTTCATTTCTTTGGAATTTGAATACCCATATCCACAATTACAGTATTTTTAACATAAACACTATGAGTATCTCAACTTTGCTAGGCAGTGTTAAGGTTATATGCTGGAGAGTTAAGAGTGACATAAGAATCATCCTTTTGCATTGTGATAGTCCATACAGAGATCTAATCTAATCTAAATAACTAATACATCTTCTCCAAAATTTAGGCGCCTTTTTTTTTATTTTATTTTTATTTGCATTCTGGCTACTCTACTCTCGTCCTTCATCCCTCTAGATGCAGCCTTGAAATAAAATATGGTATGGTGCCCTTTCTTCACTGAATGACCTCTGAGAAGGGATAATGCACTGCTAGATTTCAATTGCAATGGCAAAATCATATCACTGACCACTTAAAATCATTCAAGAGAATACAGTTTTTATTGTAAAGTCTAGCAACACCCCAGCAGAAAAAGTTTCTCACTCTAATTCCCCTGAATGCATTAGCAGAGCAATTATTTTTTCCCTTTGCTAAGAAGCGGTTGCACCCCTATAACTCAGATAGAGCCTCCAAAATCAACAAAGGAGTAAACAAAGCAATTAGCTCCTGAAATAAAGGTCTTGGACTTTTAAGGCCAGTGACCAGTAAAAAAGTTTTTTTTTTCCTGAGCTTTTCATTCAGAAGTCCCAAGATATTTCCATCTTATGAGATCCTCTAGAGACTGTGCAACTATATATAATTTTACAGATTCTGGAAGCTAGTCATGAAGAGTTCATTTTTCTTGCTAAACGTTTCACAAAGCACCATCAGTGTTGAGAACAGAGTACAAGAGAGCTGCTTCTTCTGCCCTTATTACAGAACTACTCCAACACAGCAGCATCTGTAGCAACAGTTCTTGTTAATATTATTTAAAGCTGTGATCAGTCTTATTGCTAGACTCCCGCAAAAGTTTAATATTCATAGCATATTGCTATGTCCATCATTGTTGATTTAAAAGTAAAATAAAATCAAAAGTAAGGCTGACAGAGTTATAGAGTTGAATGTCAAAGAGCAAAAGAAAACATGGTAATAATAAAATTATTATAATGCAATATGATAGCAGCCAACATACAGGACCTTTCAAAGGCACGTCATGCTCAGAATCAGTCTCTTCAACAGCCTTTCTCTTCAGTCACATTAAATCAATCTGATTACTTCTAACAAAGTTATATATATAAAAAAATCTCATAATGTATTGCAACATAACGCATTTCTCATCAGGCAGGGAGACATAGCAGGAATCACACAAAGACAGCTATTTCTAGTCCTGAAGATTTCCATGTATTAAACAACCACCTGTGTCTAATTCTGTAGGGAGGAGGAATTGATTTTAATAATGTTTTCCGAACTATTACAATTATTTAAAAAGATATAATCTGTCATTTCTGAAATATGAGAACATGGGATGTTCCTCAGTGAAGTCCTAAAAATACCCCATCTTTTAGAGTAAAACATATAATTCCAACCTTAAACATTAGACAATAACAGTCATAAGACCTCTCCCTATTATTTTTCAAAGGTGGTTATTTTTCACCTGTTTTCCAAGCCAACATATTGCAGGCATCCCTCATTGCTGCCCGAATCTACATGGAATCTGCATCAGTAGTTCTGGAAGTGGAGTTTTGGAACACAGGAAGCTGATGATCACGGGAGCATGAAAAATACACTTTTTCACTTGACTGAAATTTATGAAATGTGCAGCACCACTTAGTGTACCACCAGCATCCCAGATGTAGACATTTGCATATGGAGGCAGCAGTGAACATGCCCACCTGGTATATTATCTCTTAACATCACTAAACAAACTGTTGAAATGCAGTATTATCAAAAAATAATAATTACTATTGACATGAAACCCACGAGACACCAATCAAATGGATTAAAATAATATCTTTTATAAATTAGTATATAGGAATTGCAATTAAAATATACATCTATAAGAGAAAATTAAGTCATTAACTGAAAAAAAGATGTATTGAGGTTTCTACCTATCCCAAAGGTACTGAGCAATATACAACTTCTGTAGTCATGCATTATCATTTTCACATAGTCAACTCAGCACTCAGCAAGGACAGATTTTGGCTCTTGTGCTTGGTGGGAGAGTTTGGGTTAGTATGCTTCTGGATTTAAAAGAGAGCAGGTGAGGGGCAGTGAGGATGAAGGAGTCTGGTTTTTATCCATAAGGATGTTTTTTGTTTGCCATTTGTGCTTTAAGGGGTATTTATCAGCAGACAGTAGAATGGATAACCTTTGAATTTAGATGGGTAGCTGTAGGTAGGGATAAATTGCCTACCTGTCTGTTAGTTTTATTTTTTATCATTTCACCACAGATGTCAGTGCTGCTAAAGAGGCATACATAGTGTGTGTTTATACTTAATTTTGTATGCTTGTGGTTAGGAATCTAGTTTGGTTCAAAGTCAAGGCAAACTTGGACATAAAACATCTCACAGGAAGAGCTATTGGAAACATGCAGGTAAAAGATCAGCTATAGAAGGAAAAAACAATAATCCAGCTCTTAATGTTCTAATCTCTCATTAAAATATTTGGAAAGAACTTCTACAGAAAGATATCTAGCAACAATTCATTTATAATATTACATTCGCATAATTTTCAACTTCCAGTGGAAAATGAAACAAATCATTTCCATAAATAAAAGAGAAAGATGAATGGCAGGGTTTTATTACCAAAGGAACCATTGACACTCCAATTAGCAACACAAGGATTATGCTTAGGGCAGATGAATCCCCTAAAGTGTGAGCAGTATTTTTACCTCCTTCCATCAGGAAAGGAAGAGTTTAGGTCATCTGAGGGAAATCAAGGAAGCAGAAAAAAAATTCAATTATACCTCCTTTTCTCCTCCTCCAAAGACAACCTAGACATTACCAGGCTGGGTGTTGGAGGTGTGAGTGCCCATGCACTGTGTGGTGCTGGGAGGATGGCAAACGCCCCTTTCCTCCAACAATCACTCTCTGTTAATATCTGATAGACAGCCAAAGTGCTTCTCTGAAGAAAATTAGTGAACCACCTATGAAAAAATAAACTGCTTTTCAAGAACATCCATCTCTGGAAAGGACTGATTTTCTTGTCCTCAAACAACCTTGTTCCTAAGGCTCCTGGGCTGCCTCTGAGTTGTAGGAAAGACCATATTGGGGGTTCACTATATGGTGTGATCTCTTTTGTTACTCATTCATTTTCTCTTTCCTGCACCGGCACAGGGTGCCTGACTGTGAAACCAAGGAGCCACTAAACTGACCCATATTGCTGTTGTGACACTAGTAAACTACACATATTAATACCAAGGCATCTAGCATGGCACTAATAGTTGGATTATTAGTGGCTGAACAAGCAGGCTTAGGCAGCCTTTATTAGGCTAATGAACAGATTTTTCCAACCAATGTCCCTAATCACCGTGCCTGCCTGCAGTAAAATAGCATGAATAACTGTTAAACCAGATACAATTAAGGTCCTCACTGGGATTAGAGCTACGGAGCGGCTGTTCCCAGGCACCTAGATCCCTGTTTCCTAATTCTAGTTAATAGGAGACCTTCTGCCTGCTTTCTGCCTTAAGCCAGTAAAGGAGAAGGGGAGGGAGGGAGGGAAAAACCCTTTGCAGAATATCAGATCCTCTCTCCTAACCTTTCCTGGATGAATAGAGACGGATTGTGAATCGTGCAAACCTAACATCTTCTAGAACAATGAGGCCCTTCAGCGATAACAATAGTACTAATCATAATAGTAGGCAGCTCCAGCCCCTTTCTATCATGTGCAAACAGTTGGGGCAGAATATGAAATTGCTTTAGAAATAGATACTGACTTTCCCCCCCCCTCCCTTTCACTTGCCTACTAAGAATAGCCTAATTTATTCATGCTTTTATTTGGCAACAGAAACTAGGCTGACCTGCCTCCCTTTTTATTCACACAGATAAAAGGGCTTTGGCAAAAAGGCAGAGGACACTCTCTGCATTTAAAGGTGTCTAGTGTTGCTCTCCAAAGGAATGACAGAATGGTTACTGCTTCTTTCATTGGTTCTCCTCTGCTCTCTGGCCTTCATCTCTTTTCTCTCCGACTTTCTTTGGGGCTGTTCATGCCATAAAAACTAGGTTAAATCTGGGGCGGAGGGGAGGGGAGAGAGTAAAAGAAACTCAAGTGCCTTCAGCATCTCGTTCAGAATAGTGTGGCACTGTGCAGCTACAGAGGTCCTATGTGTAACTCACAGTCTTGTAGCTCCGGGAAGACAGCATGATTTAGAGATTTTGCTGAGAGCGTGTGTGTTTGGCAAGGGGGGAAAGAAGGGGGACTGAAAAGGGCTTGCGTTAACCCTTCTCCTATCTTTGTGTAACAAGAGCTGCTACTCAGCAAACGCGAGTCGCTGCAGAGACACCTTGCATGCCATCCCCAATCCATATGAGACAGCCTGGCTGTATAGATGCCGCTGACGTCCTCGGCTGAGCTCACGGCAGAGCCCTCCCGAGCAGCACACGCAGCCGAGCCGTCACGCTGCAGACAGATAACAGCAAAGTTAATTGCTAAGTACAAACACAGGCATCTTTCAAGCTGGACACAACCCCTATGTATCCAAACACCGCTTCAGGGGCTGCCTGCGCATCCACTTGGTGAGCAAAGAGCGGGGTTATCTGGTGCTGGATAGGGGTAAGAGGGCTTCTGTCTGGGTGAGTAAAGTTCAGATGCTCCCTGCTTGATTAGTAAACCTCAGTCTAAATAAAAATCTTTAACAACGTATCAGTGGTGGTTGGTTATGTGTTTTGGCACTCCTGATGGTGCTGTAAAAGAGCAGGAGCACTGCCTGACTGTGGTGCAGGGACTGGGTGCACAAGATAGCCACAACCAGTCACCCACAAAGCCAGGTCCTCTCCAGGCTACTGGAACCTCACCTTCCCCGTATGTTCCTTTCAGGTGGTTTTCCCCATTGATTCCCCTTTTCTCTTGAGCTTATCTCATTGCATGAAAAATATTTTTATAAAAGATGATCTAGAAAGTCACATAAAGAGGAGTTGGAAAAAGCACTGAGGATGTTTCTGTACAAGACCAGTTTAATAGTATCTCCTGCTTTTTAAATTCAGCTACACCCACCACAGACTAATACTTGATCTGCTCAACATCTGACTCCTGGTTTATATTTGTGATTTATCATCCAAATGACTGATTTTGTTCTTTCTGCACCTTTTGGACTACCTCATTTTCTCAGCTATGCCAAAATAAATATGAATTCAACAAATATATTATGGCTTACTCCACTGTAACTGAGAGCAGAATGTGACTTGTCTTCTCAGATGCATTATTAAACAACCTAGCGAGAGCACAGATTTTCCTGCTATGTTATCACATGATAAGGTCGAGTAGATCTGCAAAGTGAAACCTTTCAGAATTTTATTTGGCAGTTTGCTTTAAAACATCAAGTGGTAAATGGTTTCTGCTCTATTTCAGTTCTCATGAACACAGTTCTTTTACGACTGAACCCTTCAACAGGTTAGCAAACATTGTCTCTCTGCCAAGGCATGCCATTTCTTTTTTTGTAGAATACTTCTTTTCTTCATTCCTCTGCCAACCCTTTTCTCTTCTCCACACACTGCTTTCAGATTGCCAAGACATGATCGTGTGCTTTAAAGTTGATTTTGGAATTACTTGGCATATCTTCTTAGCTTTCATCTATTTTCCTATCTGGAAACACAATAGAAAGCTTTGACTTTCGAGAACTGGTTTTTTTAAGCACCTCTTTCGAGAAGCTATCAAAGTGCTAGCTACCACTGACTTAGTGTAAGAAAGTAGACCATCAGGATTAATATTCATTTCATAGACAGTTGAGAAAGGTTGAAACTTCAAAGCTAAAATCCAGATATAATCTCTGTGCAAAGCTCAGGTATTGGCATCTTCTTGTCAATCTGTAAGAAGTCTTACGCAAGAGTACATATCCTAATCCACTCCAGCACTGTCCAAGAAGGATTCAGACACCCTGTAACCATATAAAATGCACCAGATTGGGCATCCAGAGGGTTGTGTCCATAAGAAGTCTATTAGTAGAGTTAAAGCCACAAATAGTAGTTGTGGGCATCTCATCTGTCATTCTGTTACACTGGTAACAAAACATCACTCTCGCTTCTCCCACTGATCAAAAGATCTTTCCAAGTCCTCAACTCATTCTGGTAGCTCTGTCCTAAATGCTGTTTCTATTTTTTCCACACACTCTGTGAAGTTGAGTCTCAATAACCCTGGAGTTGTCTCCCTATCTTCCTACTCCTTACACAGCCAATAATCACACTCGCCATTTTAAGAGTCAGCCTCTATTCGGGAGTCCAGAATTACCTGGGTTTCTGTCATTACCCCAGTCCCCTTTTCATGTCACTGCACTGATGGAAATGATCTCCACCTTTTAACTGTGACCTACATTCTCTGTCCATAGATACAGGATTTTGCATTTGGCTGCATTATTTCAGACTGTTTATTTCTGCTGCTGTTACGTGTCTCCCTTAACTCTTCAGGGTGAAACCTTTTTGGGCAGTCACTGTACCTGGCTATGTGTTGATGTGGTGTCAAGCACAACAGATCTTCATGTTCAATGAACTTTACTGACCTTCTCATCTCCACATACCATTCACACAACTGTTTTTATGTTGGGCTGCTTCTCAATGCCTCTAAGTATTCAGATGCAAAGATATCCCATGAGCCACCATGTCTGTTTACTGCCTCCCTTCCATTGCCTTGAGTTCAACATAAAATATGCTCATTTACATAACCTCTTGTCAGACATGCATACTTAAGGCTAACCTGGCCACACAGCACAAAATCATGAGCTTGTCTGCCAAGACCTTGCACTCCTACTCTTCATAATAGGTTTCAGAAGCATTTACGAAAGTCAAAAATGCCATTTCTGTCAATAGAGCACAGAAGGGTCAAAGTCAGGACATTCTTAGAGCTGCATACATCCCATGTATTTATAGACCAAAAATCAATACATATTTTACATATATATCATACATATACAGATGTACCTATAGTTATATAGGTGGGACTTAGAAGACACAATCCAGAACAGAGGTATTCTCTTCACCTAGTTCTTGCCATACACACTGGCAATCAATCTGTCCTGTGGAGAAATGATCCTTGAACCAGGTTTTGTGGGAGGTCAACTGAAATCTATCAGCCAGAATAGTTTAGGCTTCTCTGTGTAGATGAGGATCCAGGATTCTAGAGTGAGAATCTGTTTGAATGCTTTTCCAGCCTTTCCATGGACTGATGCTACAGATTTGGTGGGATCAGTGAAGGCCTCAATGCATGACAACAAAACAGTAACATCTCTGCAGGTTCAGCAACTATTCTTGGTAGTAGGGAGTCTGTATTTTCTTGAAAATAGTCCAAAAGAATCACTCCCAGAGCACAATATGGAGAGAACCAAGCTACTCAAATAATACAAAAATATCTAAGTAAAATGTGACTTTGTTAATTTTTCCCAGGAGAAACATATAAATCACATGCTACCACCTGTTTTATTTTGCCAATTAAAGAACAGTGGTTTTTAAATTCATCTCTGAAAGTTTTTCAAAATTCCTTAGTATTTCATCCCTCAAACATTTAATTGCTTCTGACTGCCTTCAGGAGTTGCACTGGAAGAAAAGCCGTTGTGCAAGGCAGCTGGGAGATCTCAAGCAATTCCAGCTTTTCCCAGTTAATTCTATAGCCTGAAAGCAAGCCAAGATCTTGGATTAACACTAGAAGGGCGAGGATTGTGGCTTTGGAGTTTGTTACAAACAAAAGCACATTGTCAGTGTATAGCATCCAATGGTACTTCAGTGAACCATCCCTGATACTCTGAATGCTTGGGTGAAAGCATACCATGATTGCCATTTATTTCAGGGCATCAGCAAACTCTGATGTTGTTGCAAGCCCGTTAGGAGCAGGCATTTGTAGTTTAGCAAAAATCCCAAACAAATGCAACCCTTTCCTTCACCCAAAATAACACACCCCCAAACCTAAATTCCTAACTGCAAATAGAACAAACAAAAAGTTACCTTGCATGGGTAGCTTTCAGGACCTTGCATGCACGACCATAATTAGACTCATAGAGATTTCAGTCAAATTAAGGAATTGTATTTTATAAACTTGATGTATATCTCATTATATATTATGCCTATCCCAGACTGTAATAATCATTTCCCCAGCTGCTTTTTGCTTAAGATGGCAAGTTAGCAGTCTACCTACTTTTCCCCCTGACTCCCAGAAGTCTTAACAATGTGTAAATTCAATGTGGGCCATATGCAGTTTATTTAACCTCTCCAGGTGCTCTGGGAAAGGACTTTTAGCCTGTTGCTGATCTAATTTCATCTTCTGTCTTCACCTTTTCCTTGAAACCACAGCAAAACTAATAACTTAGCCTCAAAGCAAGTCTTCAAAGCAGCTTGTCAATTTTCCTTAAAGAAAAATTGAAGGATCAACCACCTTTTTTTTTTCCTTTTTGTATAAACAACCTGAAATGGGGTTCTAAAAAGAGCATGGTATTAAATTTCTGTTTTGTTTCATGCTCAAAGTACATGCAGTATGTTTTATGGTAATGAATGCACAATCAGAGATTAGGAGTACATCAGCTGAAGAGTTGAACACAGCTCCCACGAGGACAAGGAAAAAAAAAAGAATAATCAACCTATGAATACAGCCTTTATTACAATACTACAGCTCTAGAACATCTTATTTATGACTTGAGTGGAAAGATTTATCTACTATTAGTTCCAGATTTCATTAAACTTGTGTACAGTTATGATAAGCATGTGTACATCTCTGGAAGCTTGTCAAAATGTCTATGAAAATTCTGCATAGTGAATTCCCCTGGTCACAGACCACACGTCTTACATGATGGCTTCTCAGAGAGACCATGTTCTTCTCCTAGTTTGTTCTTAGAAAGCAAACTTAGCAGGCAGAGCTGTTTTTCTGCTCTGTCTGTATAAACTCCAGCACACAGGGATTCTTCTAAGTTGGGATTTTAGAGTGTTAGGATAACACAGATAATAAAATTCAAAACAATAACAGTTTGAAACAACACAAGAAACCAAATTCAGGACTTGAAAAGGCATTATTTTGGAGATGGGACTATGTCAAAAAACTCCTCTATTTTTAAAAAGTTTTCATTGTGTAAGGTGGTTCCTTTACATGCGAATACAGAAAATTTGATTATCTACCTTCAGGGTTTGGCTTTGGGGCCAAGAACTCTTAGCCTTCAACATGCAGTGTGATGTCCTCAGACAGGTCAAGCATTTCTGAGGCAACGCCTTGGAGTTCCCTGTGGGTCTGTCTCTGTGTGATCTGCTCTCCAGATCAGCCCATTTACACTGGGGGTTTCCCCAACCTGGGCAGCCATGCCACACATTTAATCCTCTACTGCACACACACAGCCCGCCTGCACCGCAGGCACTCGAAGAAGGATCAGGGAGGGAGACACTGCAGATTCTGTTGCACCTCCAGAGATGAGGGGGTTTAGCTGCAGTTGTTTTAAGCTGAGAGGGGAGGAGCATAGCCTACAGGAGGAAGGAGTGTGGAGGAGTCAGCTTGCTCCTGGATTTACTGGAAGTTAGTTAAGTAACCGTGTACAGAGGATATAACTAGTAATCAGGTCATGAATCTCTGCATACAGTTATTTTTGTAAGAAGCCAAACACATTTGGCAAGCCTGGCATTGTCTCATATTATTAGCTGGCAAATAGTGTATAAAGTCTTTCAGTCCAGTGAGAGCAACAGCAAAGAAGAGATCGCAGTTGACAGGAAGACAATAAAAACATCTCTGAGCACAGAACAAAGAAGGGACTTGGAACAACAGGAGCACTAAATTCCAAGCCTTGTATAAGCATGGAAAGAAGAATTCAGTCCATGACCAAGCAGATCATGGGTATTCAAAATACGAAAATTAAGGAAATAATTTAAAAGTGAATACTTTTATGTCCTACTAACTTGAAACACAACAAAAGAATAAGATCCAATTATCTAAAATACTAGGTGAATAGACAAAAATTACATTTGATAAACAGTGAGTGAGAATGGAGAATAACATTTCAGCTCCAGGAATAAGCAAACGCAGTCAATTCTTGCTTAAAATGTATTGCTCAGAGCCTTGGTATCCATGTCTACATTTAGAGATCTGAAAGATTCACTAAGCACAGGTAAGATCATGCACAGGATGAATAATTTAGGTGATCCCAACATAAAGGACTGACCACTGAGAGAAAAAGCCCAAACCCAGGAAGTGTTTCTGAACAGAAAGAACTGAGTTGCTGAAAACTTCCATCAAAACTAGATGAACTGAGAGTGAAGAGCAAGTATACCAGAGGCTAGAGCAAAAGGAATCCAGGTGAGACAGCGTAAACTTGTCAAATACACAGGCACCATGACATCAAAACTAAGATGAAAGCTAAGAATGGAGCACACCTCCATGCACCCCAAAATACTCATAAGAAAACCCAAATAAAAAGTCATCTATCCTGTCACTGTAACCACAGAAAGTACCAAAAAGCCACCTCAGGACACCGGGGTAGGCAGTCAGTCCTCTGCAGCAGAGGGGGCAAGGACTGGAGGCTCCTTCAAGAGAGTCTACCTCAGTCTGGCTCTCAAAATTACCCAGAGTGACCCTAAGCATGGGAGTCACTGGCAGAGCAGGGGCAGAGGCAACGACAGGGCTGGAGAAAAGCTTAAGAGAGAGATTACACGGAAGCCAGAGCAGGAGCAGGGTCTTGGCTGCCAGAAGCAGCCAGCCTTGCAAGAAGCCATGACTTCCCACCCCCAGGCAGGCTTCAAGGGACCCCCCAGCCTCCCCACACAATTCCCAGACTTGAAGGTGGAAGGGCACAGGGCATGTCCCAGAAGGCACCAAGGAAAAGCCCTGGATTTACACACAGAGTACTGACTATCATTTTGGACAGGTTTATTTACATCAGATATCAACCAAGAAACAGGCAGTAGAGTTTTACAAGCACTCTCACCCTGCACAGACTGAAAGAGCGATGTCAGTGATAGCCAGGCTTTGAGCAGCCAGCACAAGCCCATTACTTTCCTGAGGAGTGATTTTCCTTGTCTGTATCTGTGACCTGGATCTTGCTATTACACCAATCCCGATGAAGTTTGCTTTATTGTGATGGAACAGTCAGCAGCAGACCAATATCCCCTCAAGGGACACCCTGGTACCAGTCACTCAACCCATGGTTGTGTTATAAAACAGCAACCTTCTGCTTTGCTAATGTGCAGACATATGAGCTGTAAGCAATTTGTATAAAACATTTTAAGATACCAAGAAAAGAGCAAAAAAGCAAAGAGGAGAAACAATAGCATACTGTTAATTTTTGGGTCATTTAACACAACTCCCGGTAATTTTCTTGTCTCTGTGCATCAAGTTTAAAACTGGAAAAAAAAATCATTATCTCTCCTTGTGTACATCTCAGCAAACCCTACCAGGATACTTCAAGTTTGTCTCAGTTGGCTTCTGTTATGTTGACTTCTGCTACAGGACTAGTGAACACACTGAGGAATAGAGCCATAATTCTGCTCCAAAATCTAATGCCAGCTGGAAACAGTGAAATTATGACATTGGACTTGTCAGTGGGGATGTCAACAGCAGTAGCATGAAAAGGTTTTATGAAATACTTTTTTTTGCAGTCCCCCAGATCCTGTAAAAATGCGCTGAAGTTGCCTGTTATAGTTTGATCAAAGCCTCTTTGGATTCATAGAAGTCTAATAATGGGCTTAAATAATCACTGGATCAGAACCTTTAATGATAAACGTGTCTAGAATAGCAATTTTTACATTCCCTAAAAGTAAATATTTTGGTTTAAGCCCCTCTTCTCCACAAACAAGACAGGAAATAGGCTGCAACTAGCTTGCCTTTTGTAGGGGTTATTTTTTATTTTCTTTGTGTATTACCGTAAATAACATAACCAGGAATCTGTAACCATGACTGAGCTAAAATCTAGGATAAACTGGCATTATTCCTCTTGGCCACTGTTTGAGGAAGAAACTGGTTAAAGGCTGGCATAGCATTTGCACAAGAGTATTTTATGCTGCTGGTTTTGTTTCAGGAAACTGCCAGGGAATTAGTAAAAGTAACTAGGTTTAGTAAGGGTAATGCTAACTAAACAGCTTCAGACAAATCATCCTATGATTTACAAACCTTTGCACTCTGCCAGAAGAATGTGGGAAAAAAGCTAATCAATAAAAGACAAAATAGAAGCATTACCTCATCATGATGCAAACTCCCATAGCCTAAACACTGATCCAAAAGGAGAAAACTGAACTAGTGACTCCAGAGATAGCAGTAAACTGTGGCTTTTGTCACATCAAATGCTCCACGCTAGTTAGAGAAATACTTGGCTCCCAGTAAAGTAGCAATCTCTGTTTTTATCCCACAAAAATGAAGATAGATATAAAAAGCAAATACAAAAATGAATTGTTTTTAAAATAGAGTGCGATATCTTTTGGCCAGACTGTGCCTTACAAATTATTTGTAGATAGCTGATTGCAGAGAAGCATCTGTCATAATTCTGACCTCTGTGTGTTGCCATACCCTAAGGTAGCAGTAACATATGCCCTTTAGTAAACAGCAGCAAATCATGTAGCAGTATGCCAATATATTAGCCACAAAAAATATATGTAGGTATGAAAGAAGAATTTATTTTAAGAAGAAAGAAGAAATTACTTGAAAGCTATGCTCTCTCCCTGGAATAAGATTCTTTGTCTGAATGACACTCCAGACTAGAATGCTCAGTGTGCACCAGGGGGACTTCTCAGAAGTTTCTTGGTTGCCTTGAACATTGCCCACACGTGTGTCAGCTGTGCAGCTACGAGGCACAGACACTGTGAGTGCAAGTTCAGTGTTTTGTCCTGTCAGTCATGCCTACTTTGAGCAGCACTGTCAAGATTTGGTCCTTCCTACCATCAGAAGCATCTAGAGGAATGAAAACAATGAACAAAACTTTTTGCAGATTAAAAAAAAATAACCTGCACAAATGTCCTTTTTAACTAAAACTAAATTTCTCCAACTTTCTATATGCTTAGCACAAATTATGGTTCAATTCAGACTTTAGGCAAAGGCAAACAACAACCCCAGAGTGGGCAACTCCACGCACAATGCTCATCCACTTACAGCAGCTTGATCATTTGAGTGTGCTACAGCTTGCCTGTCGTTTGCTTCATGCTGCTTTTGGAGCTGTTTTTTCCATTTGTTTGTGTTGAAGGCTGCATTTGTTTTCTTTCCTTGTACTGAAAAAACTGGAGTACTGTTGACAGTAAAATTATTAGGCCCTTTACCCTAAAGTTGTCAACCAGTCTTGGCTGTTAACAGATCTAACAATTAGGTAATTAAAAGTATGATTGACAGGCAAACAGCGAAAGAAACCAAACCTGTTATTGCACCCCTTCAGTGCAACAAATAAACCCTCTGTACGTTTTCAGTATTCACTGGCTTCAACAGGCCTAATTATCCCTGGTTGATGAGTATGTGCATAGCATTCAGAAAGTGTAAGGTTTTCATGTCACTTGTTTTTTTTTCTTAGGGTGTTTTTTTGGTTTTTTTTTTCAGCTAGAGTCCTTTTTCTGATACGTGTGTGCATTTTGAATATAATGCTAAAATACTGGATGTCACCCCAACTGCTGGAAATAAGCCAACATATAATAATATCCTATCAGGAATGCTTAGGAAAAATAAATCACTCCAGATCCTTGGAGTCAGTGATACAACTGCTATTCCCTTGTCAGAAGCAGGCAAGCGCATATGTTTAGTGCTGCACTTCAAGGTAGGCAGTCAGAGCTGCTCTGCCGTACGGGACCAGCCTGGATGACTGACAGGAACAGAGCTGTCACCGTGTGTTTCCCATTTTCTGCAGTGTGTGGTTCTGCACCCTGCTGTGTACCTCTTCAGTGGCCACTGATTTGATATGATGCATTCTGAGAGGCAGAACACCTGATGATGTATTTTAAAATTAAACCAAAATCTCGCTGCTCTTTTCCAATTTAGACATCTAGGGAGAATTCTGTGCTGTATGGGATCCTTTAATTTTTTATTCTCCCTCTTTCAAATCACATTCTCTGCCTTTCTCACACACAGACCAGGCAATAAATCGTTTTTGGTGGGCATCATTCAAAGGCTGATTTGTTAGGTGTAATTACATTCACAGCAGTTTGAAAGAATTGAGCTAAGCCGCCTGCCCTTCAGCTGCAAGTCTTGGTTTACAGTGCACCCTATTAATATGCAACTGGGCAGACAGATGAAATGCCCTCAACAGGTCTTAGATGTCTTTAGCATCTTAGTCCCCTAACTCTGTAAACATTGGTTAGCTCTGGGAGCAGTGACTACTGTGCTGCACAGGCAATGCCACGCTGGGGGAAGGGGAGTTGAGGCTCAGGATGCTTCCAAGAGCCTGAAAGCCACTGGAATGGCTTTAGGGACTTCTCAGATATTTACCATTGCTTGTGCCTAACAGTCTGAGCTTGCAACCACCTCCTCTGGCCAAGCAGAATTCACCACACACAGCCAGGCTGAGAGAAGAGAAGAGAAAAAACCTCTGAAAAACTACCCCAGCAACCTTGCTCAGCAGGGCCAGGACCTCTAGGTCTTCAAACTAAATTACATCAGAGCAGGTGACTACACACGGGGGGGGGTTTTGGAACAATAATCAAGACAGATGACAATACAGCTATGCTGCTGTCTCTCTCCTCCCACTGTATTTCCTCCTCTTCCTACACACTATCATATCTCTTTCATGTCATATTCAAAGCAGCATTTCAAACCAAGAGCCGGAGCTAGAAATGGCTTGTTGGAGGGAGACTATTCTCTCAAGCAGGATATAAAAATTGAGATGGTGCTATAGAGGAGATTTCGGTTTTTTTACACATGTATTTTAAAAGAACTTGGCCAACCCTGTCACTAGGATGAGATGCAGTACCACTGTTAATGCAATACTTTCAGTCTCTGAGCTTTCCTGCTTCCTAATTAATAAAAAAAACAACTTCACAGGCTTTCCAGAGCTATGGTAACTTCACCACCAATGCTGACACACAGACCAAGAATATGGAGATGTTGTTCTGGAGCAGCAGATTTGTCCAGTCCCATTTTCTAATGAATTTGATCAATAGATCAGAACCTCTTTCCACACTCAGTCCTTCCTTCCCTCCTGCATATCCCTGCACATCCACTTTGCTGCTAAATACCTCTGTGTCCCACCACTGACTTGAAACAGCACATCAGCTCCTGTGGGAGCTGGACAAGGGGAAACACACACAGCAGCAAAAACAAAGCAGGTGGTCTGCTGGCGGACACCCCATGTCTTTGAGACTTGAAACATTCCTCTTGCTTTGTGTTAAACACAGCTAAAAATGGTTCACAGGTTACCAGGAATAAGGAAAGATTGGGCCTGCAGTCATACCCCTGACCTTTCCTCATGTATCCAAGTTAAATTAAAAAAAAAAAAAAAAATATATATATATATATACACACACATACACCTTAACTGACATTTGAGGAGGAAACCGTGTCTTTTTTACATGGCAAAACTATGAATATATAGAAAACCTCAAAGGTCAATTACAGGGAATTAGTGGGCCAAAAGTTGTGTAGAAGCAGATTTATATCTGTACAGCAGAAAGAATGGATTAGTTATCAGGGCAGGGTTTGACCTAAGGGGAATTAAAACAAACAAACAAAACAAGGCCCTGAAGATGAAGTCTCAGGCTCTCTGTAAGATTTAAGGATGTGAAAATTTCCCAAGTAACAAGCTATTTTTATACCGTCTATTTTAAACATTTCTATTCATGCGATGATTCCTCTTTTATTCATGCTCCTTCAATCTATTATACAGACCATACTTGCTAGCTACTACATTTTAGGACCATGCGAACTGTAAATATTGGTTTGTATTAAAAACAGGTCTGAGGATTTAGCATTTGCATCCAGACAAAGTTTTTTCGAAATTCATAGGTGTTTTGTTTCAGACCCACTTGAAGGCCTTGATTCCGCAAGATGCAAAGCGTTTTCAGCTCCCACCAAAGTCCAAGGCATTTGAAAGTGCTCTGTACTTTGAAGGGTTGGGCACATAACTTAAAAATCTCTGTTAAAAAAACCCAAACAACCAACACTCTCCTCAATGATCCATTATTTAAGGGGCATGAATTTAATTACTTACTGTAACTAAGCTCAAGAAAGCTAGTCTTCTCACTTGGAAGGATACCAAATTTCCATGTCTGCATATAGGCACAATCACATACAGTGTGACCTTAAAAAGATTTATGGTGTGGTTTATTAATTCTCTAAATTGGTTCCATAAATCTACACTAGCCCTCACTATTTAGCTGAGTAAATGGTCTTTGATCTCTGCAGAGAGAAGAAACATACAAATCAGATTTCTTTCATAAAGGTACTGGGCCAGACCCTGCCCTCGGAGGTATGGCCAACAGCTCCTCATCCCTCTCTCCATGGCAGGAATTCACAGCAGAATTTCGTCTGCCATATGCAAATCACATCCTCAGTTAAAACAGTTTGGATTTCTAGACGATGGGCATTTTATCTGTGCAGTGCTGCTCATTTTGCAGCAACTAACAAGTCCTGGGGAATTTGGGAGATTTTTTCACATGGGGAAAAAGTTAACTTTGCCTCATTTTATTTACAGAAAGCTGTTACAAGATAACACTGTCTACAAATATTTCACTTAGAACAACACAGTCATTCTAACAAAGATAATTTTATTCAAGATCTACTCTGTAGGTTTAAGCAATGGACTGGCTGCTCATGCTCCACAGTGGACCAAGCTCAGCTCTCTGGGTTTGCAGAGCTCTGCACTGAGGTGTTCTATGTATTATCTCACAGACAGTTTTCACACAGCAGTTTTTCTTCTTGTCTCCAGAAAGCCATGCTGGGCCTAGATGTGGCTTCATTCTGGCAGACTGCTACGACAGTTCACATTGCTGCTGCTGCTGCCCTCCCAAGATAAATCACAACCAGTTCTGCTAAAAAATTTTGATAACAACAGAAGTCAAACATTATTTTAGAGCATGGCAAACAGTGAACTCAAGAAACCTGTACCATATTAAGATACCTCAATTTTGTTTCATGCTGATCAGGAAAAGGAGGGGAAAATTAGAGTATACTTTACTTTTATTAGCATTTTGAAATTTTGCTTTAAGAGTCCAATTAAGCCATGATGTGTTATTAAGTAACAGAGTGTTTGCAAACTCATAAAAACTGAAAAGTATTCCACTGAGTTAAAATCAAAATGTGACACAACACATCTTTTGCATTTGCACCACACTGAGCTTAGAAAGCAGCATCATGTTTATGACAATGTCTGGGGAAAAATGAACAAATGCTATTGCTCTTCAGTTCAGACTTGTCCTCCTTTATGTTCTTCACCTCCTCATAAAATTCAGATTTGAGGTTTGGTTAAGTTCATTTTTAGTCTCAGTCCAAAAACATTTTCAAATAGAAACTGAATTACCCCATACTTATGCGTATATTAATACAGCTCTTTCCTGTACTTTCTAGTTCAACTTTGAGATGAAACAGCTCAACCTTTTGTGTTGAAAATACAAAGGAATCAACCTAGTCTGACTCTTTTTTTAGTTAGAAAGGGGGCAAGTGGATTCTTATCAAACTGAATGTGAAGAACTAATTTTAATAGCTGTATTATTCTTTAATTACTTCCTTAACTTTAAAATTTCATCAGTTAACACAGTGCACAAGAGGCAGTATTTGGCTTCATAGATGTGCACCTCACAAAGATGAAATTTTTTGCAGGCACCATCTGGAACCAGACAACTGAGGACAAAAGTATTTTGTTCAAGTATGTGCCAAATACTATGAAAACTGAGGAGATGAACATGAAAAGAATAGATTTAGAAAATACTTAAAATAATCAGTTCCACTAGAAGACTTATCTCTGGGAGGTTGGTCACACATCCACTGCTTCTAACTCCTCAGCAAGAATTCATGAACTCTAAATGGACTCCTAAATTTTACTGAAAAAAGTGAAGACACAACCCATCTCTGTCATCTCTGTCATGGTAGGACTTGGATCTGAAGACTTTACCAGACAAAAGGCTAGTTCAAGGCACAAAATATACTGCAGGTAATGATTTATCTCTTGAGCTGGGAGACATTGTACTGAAGCTGCAGAAGCTACTTGAGTGCCGAGGGAGAAAAATTTTTGCTAGGTACATCCACATGAGCTGCTGTCTAACAAGCTGTACAGGAGCCAAAGGCCCAGGATCTGTTGTTTAGGTGGATACCAATTCCCTCTTTGTCCTAATAATAATAAAAGAACCAAACAAAAAACCAAGACCAAAAAAAACCCAACCCCCACCACTCTAGAAGAATTCCTGATACCATGATAACATGTTCTTGTCTTTGTTAGATCAGCATTTTATCTAGAGCTTTTAAATCATCCTTGTTTTTCTCTCCTGGACTCAATCCAATGAAACCACTTCTTTGTTCAAAGGTAGTGCCTCAACCTGAGCTCAACATGCGGCTGAAGCTGCATTACTCAAAATTCAGCAAAAATTGTCCTTTGTGCGTTTGTGCTGTATACTGATTAAAGTCTTTTTTTTTGCTATTAAAACAAGAGCCAGCACATTAAGACTTATCCATGTACCATGATTTCTAAGGTCTCTGAACCAGAGACCATTTCTTTAACTGAAGGCACTCCAAATCCAAAATGTGGCTTTGCTCTCTGTAAATTAAATTTGCCATATCTGTTGTAATTTTATTCCTGTGTGCATTATACTTGTTTCCCCATCTACATTTTCCTTTTCTTCTATTGACAGTAAATTTCATCTGCCACTCTAGCATGCTGTCACTCACTCCTGTGAGATTCTTCTGCAACTCTTTATGCTTAAGTTTGATTTCCAGAATAATTTTCTATCACCAAATGCTCTCATTATTCAATTTAATATCTAAGTTCATTTATGAATATGTTGAACAGCACAGCTACCAGCTGGATACTACTAAGTTCCCTTTACCAAGCAAGCTGACCGTTTATTCCCCCTTATTTTTCCCCCATCTTTTAACTAGTTATTAACCCCTCAAAGGATTGTCCCTCTTGTTTTACGATAGCTGTTTCTTTCTTACCAGATGTCTGCTGCAAATACAACCCAGCAGAACAGAACAGCCTAGGAGGTTCCTGGAGTGTGTGGTGGGGAACCAGGGGAGGTGCCCTGCTGGACCTCCTGTTAGTGAACAGAGAAGGACTGATGAGTGATGGGATGCCTGGTGGCTGTCTTGGGCACAGCAGTCACAACATGGTACAGTTTTTGATTCTCAAAGAAGTAAAGAGTTGGTCCAGCAGAAATTGCAAGCTTGGACTTCTGGTAGGCAGACTTTGACCTGTTTAGGAGGTCAGAGTCCCTTGGGAGGCAGTTCTAAAGGTGAAAGGAGTCCAGGAAGGCTGGGCATTCCTCAAGAAGCAAAATCATAAAGGCACAGGTCCAGGCTGTCCCCACGTGCCAAAAGATGAGCCAGTGGGGAAGAAGACAGGCCTGACTGAACAGGGAGTTTTGGATAGAGCTAGAGGAAAAAAAAAATAGTTTGTGACCTTTGGAATAAGGGGTAGCAACTCAGGAAATGTGTTTTCTTGGCTGCTGGATGGCCGGACCCAGGGAGTGGTGGTGAATGGAGCTACTTCCAGCTGGTGCGTGGTCACAAGTGGTGGTGATCAGGCCTTAGCACTGGAACTAGTCCTGTTTAATGTTTTTATCAATGATTTGGACAGGGGAGTCAAGGGCACCCTCAGTTTGCAGGTGACACCAAGTTGGGCAGGAGTGCTGGTCTGCTGAGAGTAGGAAGGCTCTGCAGAGGGATCTGGACAGGCTGGATCCTTGGGCCAAGGCTGACTGTGTGAGGGTGAACAAGACCAAGTGCCAGGTCCTGCACTTCAACCACAAAACCCCAGGCAGTGCCACAGGCTTGGGGAGAGTGGCTGGAAAGCTGCCCACTGGAAAAGGACCTGGTGGTGGTGGTTGACAGCTGCTGAACAGGAGCCAGCTGTGCCCAGGTGGCCAGGAAGGCCAGTGGCACCTGGCCTGTATCAGCAATAGGGTGGCCAGCAGGACTGGGGCAGGGATTGTCCCCCTGTGCTCAGCACTGGTGAGGCCACACCTCGAATCCTCTGTTCAGTTCTGGGTGCCTCACTGCAAGAAAGACACTGTGGTGCTGGAGCACGTCCAGAGAAGGAAGCTGGTGAAGGGTTTGGAGCACATGTCCTGTGAGGAGCACCTGAGGGAGCTTGGAGGTGTTTAGCTTGGAGAAAAGGAGGCTCCCTAAAAATGAAAGGAGGTTGTAGTGAAGTGGGAATCAGTCTCTTCTCCCAGATAACAGGAGTTTGGAAAAGAAAAACAGCCTCAAGTTGCATCAGGGATGGTCTAGAATGAAAATCAGGAAAAATTTCTTCACAGAAGGGGCTGTCAAGCCCTGACGCAGGCTGCCCACAAACGTGTTGTAGTCAATCCTGGAGGTATTCAGAAGACATGTGGATGTAGCACAAAGGGACATGGTTTAGTGGTAGACTTGGCACTGGTGGGTGAATGGCTGGACTCAGTCTTAAAGGTCTTTTCCAACCTAAACAATTCTATGATTCTATGAAAAGCCATCAAGCAGAAATTGTTTAGGGAAACTTTCTGGAAATTCAAAATATACCCTTATCAGCTCCACTGCAGAGGTTTTCATTTGTCTCTATTTAATTCCTTTACACAAGCCTCCAACAAATCTGTGAGATAAAATCCCTCTATAAATGCCATCTTGTGTTTTCAC
Organism: Lanius collurio; assembly: GCA_020086605.1. NCBI lineage: Eukaryota > Metazoa > Chordata > Aves > Passeriformes > Laniidae > Lanius > Lanius collurio. The sequence continues at coordinate 7,305,968 of JACBWW010000014.1, forward strand.
AATAAATCATATTTATCTGTATTTCTACTTTATTATTCACATAGGCTCTGCCCAAGAGAGAGGTCAGATTCATTCCTGCTCAGACATTCAACATTTGTCTTTTTTCCTCTTGGACCAAGGAGGGGTTCTTTAGTACAATATTATTGACTCATATTCCATTTTTCATCCACAACTACAACATTTTTCTATAAAACTGCTGTCTAACTAAGTTCCCCATCCTGTGTTTGGGTAAATGCTTGTTACACCTCCATCTGTGATTTGTGGCTGGTTTCTCCCTGGTTTGGATCTGACAAGACAAAAAGCAAATTTAGCTGAAAAAAATTTCTTCCTTTACCCACCTGATCTCTTCCCAATCCATTGGTAAGAACACATTCTTATTTATCAATCCCCTCTGGCAATTAGTTGGGTCTGTTCACTCTCTGAGCTGAGCAGGAACGGGCTGTAAACTCGTGTTGTATAAAGATAGTTGAGGCACATCGATGTTTTTGCATTGATGGGACATGGGGAAGGTGATGAGTGCGTTTGTGTGTCTGAGCAGGGTGTGGGTTGTTGCTGGGTGATTAAAACACAAAGTATGTTATGATGAGATAGATTATTTGAAGAATGTACAGCAATGAAAACCACTAGAGGGAAGAAGGCAAAAAATGACTTGATTCTAATACTCAACAGTATGCAAAAGGTTAGGGAAGAAGACAGTGAAAATACAATTTCAGACCCTGATTCAAATCCCACTGAAGTAAATGAAAAATTCCCTTTGGTTTCAATGGAGTCTGAACTTGATCATTAATAGCTGTCATTCTGAGACTGCACTCACACTTCAAATGTGTTTTAAATTTAACAAAAAAAAAAATTAGACAAGTAAGGCAGCATGTGAATTGTAGAATTTGATTAATATATACAGAAAAATCAATTTATTGAGTCCTATCCTACTTCCTTTGGAATCAGTGAGAGCTTTACCATTGCTTTCAGCTGTAGAAAAACCTCACTGCTTCCTAGAGGGAGCTTTCCATCTGAGTCTCCAACAAGGAAATGCTCATTCACAAGCCGTGTGATCTAATCCATGGCAGCTTTAGCAGAACACACTGACATCCCTAGAGAGCAGGATGAAGTCAGATCAGGGCTGTAAGATGAACCAAGGCCACGTAAAGCCTTGTTTAAGTCAACATAAGGATATTATAGTCGAGATTTCACCACGGCCTTTCCATTGCAGTGGGAACTTGAAGCCAAGAGGGTTGAGTGAGAGTTGAAGCAGGGAGACCCGGTGATGCAGGGTTACGTAATAATCCAGCCTGCTAATCACAAAAGCATGGATAAGCATTTCAGCCTACCTCGCACAGGCAAGCATCTAATCTTGGAGATGCTTTCTGGTGGGGTGTTTTATCTTCCTTTCTCTTTCTTTCTTTTTTTTTTTTCTTTTTTTTTTTTTTTTCCAATTGTCACACAGCCTGAGGTGAGAGGAAAGAAAAGAAGCCCCCCTGCAGATAAACCACAGCAATCAGGATAATGATTGCAAAGGATCATCAGTCTTCAGGACATGACCTGAGCATCACTGAGGGCTAAAAGAGCATTTTTCATCTCTCTCTTCCTTCTCTCCCTCCTGGTTTGTCACTGCAGAAATGCAGGGTAGCAGGTAAGTAGAAATGGTGTTTCTGATTCTTAGACAAGACACAACATAAAATGTACAGGTCAGCCCTCTTGGGTCAAAACCAAAGGAAAAGGAGAAAAGAATCCCTGAGAAAAGGATTAAGCAGGAATCCTCCAAATCCCTGCCTTGATTCACTTGTTCCTAGAAACGAAAAGAAGCCAACTGAGCTTGCAATTGCCTTTCCCAGATGGGAGATAGGGACTTTCCAAATTCTTCATCTGTCATCAGCCAGGGATAAAAAACCCTTGTCATCATCCCAAGAAAAAGAAGAGGGTAAACATTTGTCAGGGAGATGCTCTGTATATCATTTGTTAAGCACCTGAAGTGTAAATAATTATAGGTTAGGCCCTGCTATATGTTACTTGTTGTCCTATTATAGAATTACTATAAGGTAATATTTCACAGGATTTGTTTACAGGAAAACCATAACCAGGTTACATAAACTCCCAAAGCAGGGTCAGCAAACTTCCTTAATATACTTTATTGATATGTATCTTTTATTCCTAAAGGACAGCAAGGAAGAAAACTGAAAAAGGTTGAGAGTGCACTGAATGCTGTATGAAAATCTGTAAAGCAGTTTAAACAGGTGATTACAAAAACATTTATCTGTTATTGTCACAGACTGCATCAATCAAACAAATCACATATATCTGTCCCATGAGGGCACTAACTACAATTCTTCAAAGTTTTAGCACAGTTTGGACAAACTCAGTGTACAAGTGGAGAGTCACAGATTTCAAACTCTCTCTGCCCTGACTAATTTAAAACACATTTCAAGAAGCAAGATAAATGGGAGAGGCCCTCCCAATCATCAGCAGTGCCAGCTGTTTTACAGCAGGGTTATAGGGAATACCCAGGGCACACAAAGGGGGCACATCAAGCACCTGAACAAAATATTGATTCCCTCCTAAGGGCTGGGGTATATTAGAGCCCTTGCCAGGGGGTGAGCATCAGTGCCACAGGGCTTACACAGATTGGCACCTCCCTGGCTGGAATACAGAAAGAACAGACTCATACTGGTGATGGACAACAAGATCCAGTCACTTTTGCCACTCCTAAGCTCATGTGTAAGACGTATTCACAGAAAAGCCACTATACCCTGCTCATATATTACTGAAGCCTGTGGGTAAACAGAAGCTTCACTGAACAGCTCATGTGTAATGTTCTGCTGGCCTTGCAAGAGGGATTAAATAACTATGAAATAGGATGGAAGACTGGATACATTTTTCTATTATCAAACAGCTTTGCATTAGGTTATTCTTCACAACAATGGGGAAAAAAAGTTTGTCTCATGTCTGAGACCTCCCTTATTCTCCAGAAAACTGAATGACAGAGGGGAAGTAATAACGGAAAAATAAACCTCAACAAAACCTCCAAAATGAACATGCTCTTTTCACTGCACTGAGATTCTCCCAGAGGTGAGAGCAAAACAAGGTCTTTGGAATTTTGGATGTATTGACAAGTTGTTGTCAGACTGCATATATATTTATTACACCACACTTGGATTCTTCAGTGCACACTTTACTTGGCTAGTAATGTTTTCAAAATACACAGACCTCTGAAATCATTGTACTAAGCTCTTTCAGAAAGGCTAAAATGCTTCACTGCACCTAAAAATATGCATTGACAACATGGCAATCTGAGGTACAGTTGCCACAGGTATCAGAAATCCCTGCTAAGGGAAGATTTAAAGGATGAAATATGCTAAACCTCATTCCTCTACTTAAATGACTATAAAAAGACTATGATTTATGGTAATTCATTGCAAGCTCTCCAGCACCATCACATCAGAGCACCTCTCAAGCTTCATGTACTAACCTTAGAAAATTACCTAAAGTGAGGTTCCTTTTTCTGCTCTAGCAACAATCAGTGTTGAACAGATGAAAACTCAGGAAAAAGTAAAAGCTAATTTCCTGACTGCCATTGTGTCACCTCCTTTCCAGATGATGTCTTTTATTCATCTTGACCTCTGTGTCATGCTCAAGATCACCTTTAGATCAACATTTCCTGTCATGTAAAATTCAATATGCCAGTATAGGACAATAAATGTATGTGAAGAGGTTTGAAAATAATAAAGTACTCTTACAGAAACACTAGTTATAACATATAATTAAGGAGTAGATAATTTCAAAAAGTTGTAAATAAAATTACTAGATTATTTACGGAATTTATTGCACTTTCCAAAAAATAAGGTTAATATATTTTATATAGTCGAACAGATGTCTGGAAATTCTCACTTTATCACAAAACTCAGTCAAGAAATGCAAGAAAACTCAGGAGGTCACCCTGGAAAAAATGCATCTAAAAGTTAGCAGCAGCTCCTTTGAAGTTGCTTACATTAAGGGCAAATCTGGCATTAAAAAAATCACTTTCTTGATGTGATTTTGAAGTCTGGTGCCACCAGTAAAACAATCTGTGGTTTATGTCTTATTATTTGTTATATGAATATTTTACTCTATTCCAAGTGTGAAAAAAATAAAAGCACATCTCCTACATAGGCAGTGGCAAGGAGCTTTCTGTTTCCCCCTGCCTAGAAATCACACAGCAACAGAGTGTAACAGGAAAGAGTGGGGTCTTCATCCAGCATCGGTACTCCTCCATAATAAATAATTTACACTTGATGATCATTTTAAAGCAGATCTTAATTAAGTGAAATACAGTTGCACTTATTGATCCATAGACCTGCTGGATCTGTACAGATCAAATCCTTATCAATCTGTGGACATAACTTTTCTCAAGCGGCTTAATCTAAATTAAGTCAAATACCACATTAAATGCTTAGACCATCTTTTTAGATTGGTGTGTGCTCTTCTGGCTTCAGAAACCTACTGCTAAAAATATTCAGCTACAGAGTTTATCCAGATTTGTAAATAATGTGGCTGGGGCAGCTGTTCTCCTAATGGCTGTGTGCTAAGCAGACTTGCAAAGCCTGGCACGGCAAAAAAAAAGGATCCTTCAGATCCCACAGGCTACAACAGGAAGATCTAGAAAAGTCTTGAGGTTTCACTACAACCTAAAAGGTCTCATGGTGGTATTGGCCACACATCTCCAGTGCAGAAGCACCTACCAGCCTCTGGCTGCAATTGATACAACAGCAGGTTCACAGAGCTTGTCCAGAGTTTCTTCCAAATAACTGCTAAATCAACACTGTCAAGGAGCAGAGGACTATTGCTAGAGGCAGTTTCTCTCCCCTCACTTTCACAGAAATAAAAGGGGGAAAAGTTAAATTGCTGTGGGAATTTTAGAAACAATGATTCTATAATATTAAGAGGAAGAACATATCACACATTTGAAGATTAAAACCTTCAAAAGGGCAAGTTACAATTTTTTATTCATTTCAGAAATATTTTTTGTATAGTGTTTTGTGTGCAAATATGTATCTAGGAAACAAAAGAATAGAGCTAAAATAGTTTGTTGGCAGTACAAGAACTACTAATAATTTCTAGAAATTCCTTTTCTTTTTTTTTGTATTTCATCCGAACCAGAATTTTTCTATCTTGGGAAACTTCATTTCAAAGTGACATGTTTCGTTATGTTCAAGGATTTTGCAAACACGAACCAAGTCCAAATGCATGAAAATTTGATTAAATCTTAGATTCGGTAAGGATATTTTATGATATAAAATATTTCTTCACAAGAAAATCAACACTAAAATAGGGAACCTTTTGCTTGTTCCATTAAATGGTGAGATTTATTTCCCTTAAAAGGTTTAATTACTTCCTGTTCACTGATCTGCTCCAGTGTATTTGCAGAAGCTGATGTCACCTGGACCTTTGTACAAATTTACTTTTCAGCTTAGTGAGGTTGCTCATTATAAATAGGTTAAAGCAAATTCTAAATAAGCTATTCGCTACCACTGCTAACACCAAGAATAAAGAAAAGAAGAGAGCAAGAAGGATATTAGGCAAAAAAAAAAAAAAACCAAAAAAACAAACCCTTCACAGTTCTGTTTTTCTTATTGAACACTGCCTGCAGCAGCTCAATTCAAATATTTAAATTATGTCAGCAATTAGACAGGCCTATTGTGCTTAAGATATTTCAGCTAGTCCTAAAGGTTTGAATAATTTTCAGTGGGGAACACTTATTTTTTTGAATTTGATGCACTTTTTTCTGAAGAATGCAGGACGAGTGGTTTAAGAGCTGCTTACTCTGCCTCAGTACTGGGGAACTGAAGAGACTGCATTTCTCTCTGATTTTTGTGACCACTGCAGTATTGCTTGTTCACAATTTCTTTCCCAAAGACCTCCTCGCAGAAGTGAAAACTGAAAATGCATTCTCGATGCTGATAAGTTTACCAGCACATTAAAGGCAGAAAAATCACAAAAGCTAAAAAAGCCACATGTCCCATGGTTTTCCTGTTTGTGGCTCTGCACCAGCCTTACAGATGCACACGTCCCATGTCCCTGTGGCCTTGTGCAGGTAAGCAGCTCCAGGCCAGTCCCCACTACAGAGTTCTCGGTGTGCAGGCCTGCAGCACCTTCTGCTCGAGGGTTTCCACAGCCTGTTACACTGATAAGCAAGTTCTTTTAGCTTGGATGTGTGACACTGGTGCTCGTAACACTGTGCATTTCCTTCACTTCGTTAATGACTACAGAAGATGTCAAGATAATAAAAAGCCACTATATGTCCATTGTTAAACTCCTGCTTTAATTAACATTTTTCTTTCCAGTCCCTTTGGGTAGAAATTCTGGGCTTGCCTATTTTACAAAAGGCAGGTTCTTTTTAAAATAGCTTAAAAGATAAGAAAATGCCAATAATCCAACCCAGAAAAAAAGACTCACCACTTTTTTCTTACTATATAACATAGTCTGAAAAATTTATGCAAACATTCACCAAAATTTGGATTCATTGCTTTCTAAAATGAAGTAATGCAAAAAAAGGTGCATTTGTAACTTTTTATTTGCTCTCCTTGGTGAATGCTCTTGAAAAAAATTCTAAAGAAATAGATGAGTATTTTTCACAGTGAGGTACAGGAAAGGCTTTCCTGCATTATCCATGCCAATTGTGATGAAATTCAACAAACTTGAGTGGCATAGGTCAAAAAAATTCTCTTATATTTTGCAAAACTAAATGAAGTCACCAGAGTAGTGCCATTAAAAGCAACCAAGACATGGAGTCATTTAAACGGTTTCCCCTAGATGGCTAGGTTAAGCTCTGTTAAAATTAATCCTTTTTCATGCTGGCAGGTGTAACAAAGAAAACCTTTTTGTATGGAGTGCAAAGAGGGTATTTTACCCTCTCAAAGGAAAGCTGCTTGATATTTCCATGGAGAAAACAGCACAAGTGATTAACAATTTAGATTTCCCATTCCTAAGCTTTGTTTATATAAATATATGGGGGATCATTTCTGAATCTGTAAGAGGATTTTCTACAGTCCAATGTAAAGAACTTAAAACTGCCATAAATGAGATGTTAAAAAAAAATAAACAGATTGCCTTGATAAATGCCAGTTATTGCAGACTGAGCTCCACTGTAGTAACACACAGAGCAGCTGACATTTAAAAGGAACCTGACTAGAATACTAGCTCCCTAGGTAGAATTTTTTCTTTTCTAAAATAATCTCAAGCCTTTGTATGGTTCCCACAAGACAGGATCTCTGTAGTGGTGCTCAGCCCTTCCCAACTCACGGTTATGACCTACTTCAGGACAGCCTTTTACACACACACACACACACACACAATGAGCAAATGAGCATCTTCTTGAGCTGGTTCCAACGATGGGCATGTCATTGCTGGGACAGAAGGGACTCCAGAGACCAGGTCTTTGACATAAACATGGAGAGCAAAATGCGTTTCACTCGCCTCCCCTTCCCTGCTGACTTTTGTCCCTCTTCTCTGCAGGATTAATTCTTCCTCAGAAGTTTTTCCCAACTAATATTTCCTATCCCCAACTTGATTTCCGTGAAGAGCTAAACCCATTTTCCTTGCAAAAATAGTGCTGTTTTTTTTCCAAATGCAGAGACAGATGAAAATAGCAAGCAACAGTAGTTTTTAATCTTCATGCTGCTTTCTTGCTCCCTGGGGCTCTGCCCTCAGCACAGAGGAGAGGATCAATATGCTTTGTCCTCAAGCTCTTGGCTTGTTGGAATTGCTTTACTGACCTGCTTCTGGCCTGCTCTTAACAGGTCTCTCCCACCAGTTTTAAAGAGCAGGACCTCAGTCTCTGACTGTCAGAAGGGCTCCCCCCATTTACAGAGAGGCAACCTTGGTGCTGCTTGATAGCTTGACTGCAAGCTTTTTGGGGGTATTTTTAACCTTTTTTTTTTTTTTTTGCTTTGTCTGAATAAATAAATCCCTCCACTCCCATAACTCTCCTTCTTTGTTGATTCACAAACCTTGAACTGCTTCAGCTACTCCTGCTAAGCACTGAACATATCGTGTATGTTAGCACAAAATTTACATAACTGACCCCTCTCAGTTGCTGGCAAAGATGCATAAAACCTATTTCTTACTTGATAAGTATGTTTGTTAATATAATTTCTCTCCGGCCCAAAGGAGGTAAGTCAAAGAATAGGCAATAGAGCATTTAAAGAACAGAAGCAATAGCCAGGTTCATGACTCAGAAAGGATCAGCTCTGCTCAGAAAAACCCCAAATAAGTGCTATAAGATAACTATACATTAACCTTCTATCCTCTTCCACAGTGAAAGCCACGTATGAAAGTACAGGGAAGGACATGCCTACAAAGCCAGCCTTTGCTCCCATGTCCTTGCCGTGACAAGCTGTCTGCAGCAGCCATTCAAGATGTGCAGGGTGACTTCACCAGCAGAAACAGATTAGCTTCTGACTTCTACCCCTACTGTTGACCAAAGATTTTTGACATCCTGATCTCCCTGACTACAGAGGGAAACGTGCTGGGCATGGTCATAACTTCTGAAAACTGTGATGAAAAAAATAGAAACTGACTCTGAACAGCCCCTGGGACTCTCCTCAGTGCATCTGAGAATGTCAAGACCATCACTGCATAAAATCCACAAATACAGGTAGCCAAAATGTCTCTGTTCCGTTCATATCTGTTGAATTCAGAACAAGTTTAAAACTTTGAATTAAATTTCTAGACTTTTGAAAGTTTACCCTTTACAGAGATGAAGAACTTATAAAGCTGGAAGGAAACAATACATTTTTAAAGCTGACTGAGACTCAGAACATCGGGTAAGGACTGTTCAAAATGCGCTCACTGCCACATCATTTTGACAGTACAGCAGTGTCTCAGCAGGTTGTAATGCAACTCCTTGGTATTTCTAAGTGCACTGGGCCTCTAGGATCACTCTCTGGGAAGAAACATCAAGGTTGTTATTAGAAAGTTGTTTACATTTAATTAAAACGCTCAACTTAGCTTCCATAAGGTTAATAAACCCATCAAATTTCTAGAGGGATTATAATCAGAACATATATGTTCCAGTAACTTTCCTCTGTTTCTGCAAGATTTCTATAAAATATTTAAGTCCATCAAATATTGAACATGCACACTTAATGATCTAAACTTTTATTTTAGAATGAGGTTTTTGAGTTTGAGAAGTTATCTGTAAATACTTAAAAGAAAACTTGGCAGAAGCACTCTTTAGCTAGAGGAGCTTGTGAAAATCTGATGACCTTTCATTCAGCCTGACTAGTTTACAGAGAAACTCTGCAGCCTTTACAGGTTTAACTTCATAATAATTTCAGGTTTTTTAATCCTGCACTTTCATTGCCTAGAGGTATACTTGTTTATGATCCTGCACAATTTCTAGGTGATTTATTAGGCTCTATTCCAGTAAGGACAGCAGTAACAGTTCTAGACTTGTGGGCCATTTCCTCCACTGGAGTCATTGTGGACCCACTACCCAGTGCCCACCATGGTTCATTAGGATGCATTTCTGAAATGCTGCCTATACTGACAAGCCAAGCACGCTGTCCAGGTGCATCCTTCCTCCTTACCCAAGGTTTGGCATGGAGATGTCCTAATCCTCCAGCTGAGAAGTGCTGTGAGAAGGACACACAGGTAAACAAGCTGGAGCAGGGCTGGGAGCAGCCAGACGCCAAGTGGATCAGGTCCCCGGGGCACGGCAGGGAGTGCACTGCCTTCTTGGCCCCGAGACAACCTGTGCTATTTTCCACCAAGTAGCACTTGCTGATGATATCAGCAAGGCAAGGCCCACAGCCAACTCATGCATTATGTTGCTGATGTTAGAGAATCAAATTTTATAGGAGAAGGCAGCTGGAAGAGGCCTCCAGAGAAATCTAGCTCACCTCTGTCCAAACACAAGATCAGCAATGCTTGCGTCATTTTGACAGATGCTCACCCAACTTGTTTGTAAAGCCTTCTAATACTAAAGGCTCCCTAATCTTCCCAGCAAGTCTTGACTATTCTTACCATTATAAAGTAAGGGTTTTTCTAATGACTAACCTTTCTTCACAATCTGAGCCTATTACTTTATCTTATGCAAGATAAACAGTTTATTTACTCCCTTTTATGTATTTTAAAGATTACTTTGTCTTCCCTCAATCCTGTCTTCCACAGACAAAACTTTCATTCATTCTTCTCTTCCTTACTGAGGTTTCTGTATCTGCAACCATTATGCCTGGTCTACTCTGGTCCCTGTAATCTGCAATTACAGTTTTCCAGTCAAAGTGGTTTTCCTGTTCACAGTGGTTTCTTTAGAAATACACTTCTGTAGTCTACTTAAAAGAAAACACTGTGAAACAGCCTCAAACTCCCAAATCAACAGACACAATGAATATAATTTCCCTCCCGTTCAAAAGGTGTATTGTTCTATTACAGAAAGAAGTTGGACATATTTGATACTATTTGTTAATGGTAAAAGTCTGTGGCCTTTGCTTGCTTCCATTATCTCCTTAATTCCTTGTTCCAGTATTTTCTGAAGAAATTAAACTTCGCTGCACTGTCTCAATTATTTTTTGTCTTCTTTAAATGTATGCACTAGGTTTCCTTTTTCCTGCAGTCTAGTATTTTTCCCACCATCTGTAAATTACCAAAAGTATCCATAAGCAGTCCCTATTTAAGTATTCTCCAGATTTTATTTATTGAAATATGAGGTCTTGCCCTTGGATCACTTATGGCAACATGGACCAAGCTGGCACTTTTAGTGAAGGTGTGGCTTTCTGCCAGAGAGCAGTAAGCACTGTAATCTTTGCAACTTCATCTGCTAGTAACTTGCCTCTGTTATGTAACAGGAGGGCAATTCTTGGCCATCTTCTTACTGTTCTGGTCATCTGAAGTCCATAAGGTCACTGTTACTGTTCATCATGGGAAGCCTTCCATTTTTCAGTCCTTGCGTGTAATGGGTTTTTTTCTTATCTTGTGCTTAAAAACTGCTCCCCTGTATTTTCCACTATATTTGCTGTCTGGGCCTGATACCTTAGATGCAGAAATTGACCAAAATGCCTCCTTACAAATCAAAAATCTTAAGTAAAAGAAACTTAATTTGTCCTTTTTTTTTTTTTTCTCATTCTGAATATCTTCATAATTGTGACACTTGGGTTGAAAAATGCAGTATTAGATTTGGTTGTCAGGATTCATGTATTAAAAACCAGAATCTTCCTAAAGAGAAACTGTGTTTCTGCTCCTTGCTCCAGCAAGGGCAATATATCAGATAAACTGACTGTTCAATCACACATGTATATCAGCTACATCTGGCCACTTCACATGTGTTTCCATGCTGGTTTTTGAGATATACAGAAACCCAGCAGAACAAGAAATATCATGTCTCATTGGCTTTCCATGTGGGACACAGGACCTGCCTTACCACAGAGGACAGCCAGTAGCATAAACATCACAGCCCTGCAGAGCCTGCCCATTTCTGCAGCAATCCTGGTAGGAAAACACTGGGGGCGTGGACCCTAGTGCTGTGGGGGCCACACAGCAGGTACAGGTAGGAAACTGTCGGGGTCAGAGACCTCTCATCTGGAATTCCCTTTACCCTGCATTTTGGGGTATCACAGAACCTCTGTGACATTTGTTGAACATATCTCCTGCATAAGTCTTCTAAGTCTACGAAATTTATCTTTCAGTTTCTTTCAATGCATTAAGTAGATGTTAGAGGCATTTTTTCCCTCCTCAGTATATTTTCAGTGCACTCTGAAGGATAAACCTATCATGTTTCTGACCCACTAGAAAAGCTGCTTTAGTGTTGCAGGAAATGTAATCTGTATGGCCGACATGAAAGTGTTATAAGATGTGAGCTGCAGAGATTTTGGAAGGTTGTGTCTGAGCCACAACATCCATTCTTCATTGCTAGGCTTTGCAAGCTAATATCCTCTTAGCCTAATTTAAAATCATTAATTAAAACTGAGTTGAAATTGATGTGTAATGTAATAAGGACAAGAGGTCCCATGCCAAAAAAGAAGAGGAAGTTTTAAGAGATGTCCATGTATTTATATTTTCTCTGCTTTTCTTGAATCAGAATTTGCTGTACAACATGACCCTAATTTAGTAAAGTCCTCAGATTCATGAAGTTTACACACACATTTTGATGAAAAATTAGTAATTACTATGATGAAACTAGGAACCAGGCAGGCGGCTAGCAGGTTTTTTTTGAGGAAATTATAAACACAATCCCTCTATTTCTTGGTCCTCCAAGGCACTGGGTATATCACATCAACGCAGTAAGGAAAATCTGTTGAAATCAGTTGGAAATCCTGACTAGCACAATATGAGCTGTTGCTGCAGTGTAAGAAGTTCTTCATCTCAGCAAGTGATATGCTACAACAGGTTTTGTGAAGCGAATTCATTTTCTCTCCCGTGCATGCTGGGGTGGAGGCGGGGAAGAGGATGGGGAGTGGGAAGTAGAAAAGATGGTAGAATGGAGGGGTAAAGAAGTTAACATTTTTTTTTATTGAACCCTTGCTAGTTTTCAGTGGGTGTAAAAAATAGTTAAATTCCATAATTAAATTATAATTCCAATCTAAAACAATAAAAAGAAATCCTGTAATAATCTATGTGCAGTGCCTGACAGCTGGGCCGTCTGATCCTTGCAGTCTGCTTACAAATTGGTATTAGTGGCACTAATAAAGCTGATTAATGTTGTGACTAGAGACCCACTAACCTGACACTGCCAGCTGGGCGCACAAAGGCTGTCAATCTACATGGCAGCTGTTAAACTATGAGCCCGTAGCCTTTAATTTACATTTCAGCAACCTCCTCACTGTAATGCATTTTAATGGGCACGAATAAAAACCGCTGGTGACGTGCAGGAATTTCACAGGATATCGGTGTGTACACATTATATTAGTAAAATAGCACTTATCAAAAGACCAGAGATAAAGCCAATTCTTTCCTCAGTTACTTTTCTTGAGACCTGTAGCAACTCTGTCATAAGAGACGCATTTACTGCAGATTGCCACTGGAATGGCTGAGGGCACGTTTGCAGCCAGTTTACCCATCCTGAAGAGTTATGATAGCTCACTAATTTCCATTATACAAATAGCCAGGAAGATACTATCTGCATCTTAATGGCATTTTCCCACAACTGCTTTGCTTACAAGTACTTTGGAGGGTCCCAGAACAGGTCGTGTCCGTCATTCAGTGGTCTTTAGCAAATCACCCGTCTGACACTTTTTGGAGAGCCCATGGCTGGACTGGGAACCCAAGAAACTCATTCCCCTCACCATGTTATTTTCAGTGAGAGGATTGCTGCATTGCCTGTGCTCTAACAGTACTGTGTGTAAATTATATGTAAACAGAGGTTTATAAGCTGTTAAGACTATCAATCCAGGACCTTCCATAAATATTCAGTCCAACTGATCCACTTACTACTTAAATGCAAAGAATTTACACTAATGATACATGAGTTACTATATTAAAACAAAAAAAGGGAAGATGCACAAATGTTCCAAGGCTAGTCCATAGGAATTATGGTCTATTTTCTTCAACTCTAATAAAAGTATGGTTTATCATGGCAAATACTTTCCTGCTTTGGAAACTATATTACATAGGCAGAAATTCAGGTCAGCATTTCCTTAAGGCAGATATCCTGGTAGATTTTTTTGTAGATTTTTTTTTACTATTATTATTTTTAATTATTTACTCTTAGACTGTTTTGTTGCCAAAATGCCCAAAAAATGTTCTTTCATTGTTCCATTGTGTTGTTCTGGCAACATCCAAAAGCTAGAAATTTTTCAATTTTTTTTTTTTTTTTTTGGAGGCAGGGAGTTATATAGGAGGTAAGTGGCAGAGGAGAATATGATGTGAAGAAAGAAAATAATACAATCACGGAGTGTTTATGTTACTCATTCTAAAAAAAATGTATATAAATCCGAGGACATCACAAATACTCAAACATCTACTAAAATCTAAAATAGGCTATTGACTATAAACTAAGTATGTCTGAGAAATCCAATCTATTGTTACTGAGTCTTTGCTATCAAGTATAGATTTCCTTCTCTCTCAGTTCCCAAAAACCAGGTGAGCATGTACATATTTCTGAAAAAAAAAAAATCAGAATTGAGCAACTTGTAAAAACCCCTCATGCTACTATTCATTGAGTGAGATAAAATTTAAAGGCAAGTCTATTAGCTCTTGTTTCTGGGGTTTTTTTTTATAACTTGACAAATCTTCTGTTCTCAATGAAGCACAGTATTATTTTTTTTAATGTAGTCTTTTGAGGGCAGGGACAAAGAGCAGAGAATTAAGAACATGGTGAGAGTTGGGTTAACGTTTATCTGCGTAGCCCAGGTCATGCATCTTGGTTTGCTGTTACTTCCGACTCACACAGTATCAAGTTCAAAGGCAAGTAAAGAGGCCATGAAAGAAACAGTGTTTGTACACTACTCTGAGTACAAAAATGAAGGTACTCTCTTGTCACGTCACCAGTCAGCTCTTATGCCTTTTGTCTTTTCTTTTGACATTTCACAGAAAACATTGTGGAGGGGGAATCTGATGACTTCCTAACCCTGGAATCCTGCTGATTTAAAAATACTTTCTTATCTAGTGTAATATTAATAAAAATTGGGGAGAAAACAGGTACCAGAAACTGTACTGTAGAGTCAGCAGAATAAGACAAATTGTACCCAGCTAGCAGGGTGAGCGTCATTAATATACAAGTTGCAAGGTCTTGTAGCTTATTTAGGTTTCCATCACTGGGGAATCTATTGCACCTCATGTTCTCAGGCATCACCTCTCAATGATTTTGGCCAAAATGTTGCAATACTGAGCTGCCCTCAGCTGCCTCCCCACAGGGCTAACAGACCTCCCTCCACAAGCCAAAGAATCCTTTTGTCATGAGACTCTCCTTAAAACTAAGGCAGAACTCTGTGCTCAGGACAGATGTAAGGTGTGATGCATTTGCAATGCTGGTTCATTGTCACTACTCAGTATCATGAGACCATTGCAACCCCAGGAATGATCAAACCTTTCTATCAGTCCAACTCTGATTCCCAGGACAGTGTCATGTGGAAAAGCAGAGCAAATGTTTAAGTCCAAGATTCCCCTCTTCCTTTTGCATACTAAAACAGGAGTAAGATAACAAATAACATACATTATAACTATCCCAATGTCATTAAGTCCCATGATTTTTTACATCTGCTGGGGAGGGGGAAGGAAAGATATACACAGTAAAATCTGTTAACACATTGAAATGCAAGGCCAGCAGAAGAAAATCCAATCCTAACATCTCAAACAGGATCTATTAGAAGTGGAGAGAACCATGAAATCACACACTTATTTTTCTAACTTCCATCAGATAACAGGATTCAAAGGATTGTACAAATGCCAAGATAGATTAGATACAATAGATAGAACCAATTGTTTGCTCAGGCCGTGCTACAAATATGCCAGTCAAATGCATATGTAGTCTTATAGGACTACATGCAGAGATGTAAATGTTTCACTTGAATAGATTGTGGCTGATGACATCCTTAGCCTGCAATCTTTGCATGACATTTCCTTTCCCTTTTCCCTATTTCAAGATATAAGTTAGAAATAGTAAGGAACAATCTCTCTCTGATATTTTTTAGTGTAGCAAGAACAAAAAGTTGTCCTTTTTGATACAAAACTAAAAGGAGCTATTTTACATAATCTCTAACAATTAATAGGAGCATTAACTACTGAAATGAATAGCTGCAGTTTGGTCTAGAAAACTTCTTTAATAAGTGTCTTCTGCAGGTGATACTTTTAAGTGGGCACTGACTCTTGCAGTAGAAGTTAAAGCAGTGAGCTTCACCTTATCAAATCAAACTGTGTTCTGCTTTTAATGGAAACATCTCATCTTCACATACCCACTCAAAGGTTTCACTGAGAGGAGAGCTTACATACAATATTTCTTCTTCCCCAGTTTAATTTTCATGAGTTCCTACTGATAGGGGTCAAGTGAAATAACATTTCATAAGCAGAAGTTTATGACTAGGTTTTCTTGCCAGAACAGAATGGCATCTGTTCCCATGCATGTTTAATTTAAATATTTTTCATGAATGTGGGATGATGGTATAAATATTTGAAATCATCAATATAGTAGACTGCACTATAGCATGGAAAGGCTGCTGCACAGCTGCTGTTAAATTATAGATTTCTTATGCAATGAATACATTTAACTTGTCTTTTGAAGAATTAAAAAATTATGTCTTCTGTCTAAAATACTTTGTCAGATCTTTAAGAGATGTTCTTCATATGACCTACAGCTTACAGACAACTGAAAGCATAACTCTGTGACCCCATCATGAGTGACACTTACATAGGCTGAACTGATGGAGCCAGGGCAAGAGCACACTGCTCATGGGCGATGAGCGAGTTTCTTCTCTTTGTCATCTTTAATCTCCCCTTCTTCCACTCATGAACCTGTTCTCAGTAAAAATAGCTCCCAGTTCCCGTATCTTGGTCTATGGTCTGATTCTCCAGTTTACAGTCTAGAAAACACTCATCTCCTCAGTGCTGACTTGAAAAAAAAGCTATAAAACCAAACACCACTAAAACAAAAAACTACTTTGCCTGTGTCTCCATCCCAGGAACATGATGATGTGCCAGTTTACATCATCTGTAAAAATTCTGAAAACCAAGTCTCAGAGCCAGATGAGGCTCTCTCTTATGTCAAGTCACTTAAAACAGCCTCAAGAAGTCCTTGTTAAACGCAACCAAATCCAAGATGTGAGGGAAGGGAGGTACTGGAATGTTTCATGGCATTGTTTATGCTGATATCTGGAACCCAGGATGATTTATAGTGAAACAAACATTGGCAATTTTCACAACAGACAGAAAAATGACCATTTTGTTATAGTCCAACTCACCAGCTACACCGTCTTAAAAAGAAAAAAAAAAGATCTTATTTTTAAAACATTTCTTGTAGAAAAACTCTTCTCACTGTAGGGAATGTTTACATGCTGTTACTGTGATCTAAAAATGTATTTCTTGACAGAATTGTATCTTTGGAGTCTTGGAATTACGAACTCTGCTTTTAGAGTTTTAAATTGTTAAAGCTAATTACAAGTTATATAATTCTGCTGTGCTATTCATTTTGGTGATTATCTGTAAACTCAAACCACGTAGATGCCATAGCAATGGGGAAGGCAAGACATGTAGTGAAATATTATATGTGTGGTGGCATAAAGCTTTATTGGCATGAGCTAGGAATGGATGCATTACTCATGAATGGTGAAGCCAGCAGTAAATTAGGAAGGTGGCCCCAAGTGAGTATTAGTCACCTAAATACAACCATATGCCACCAGATTTTGCGTTACATTTTCACAGAAATGTTATTTCTAAGATTTGCAGAGAATTTCTAAATGGACTCCAACTTCAAAGCCTCACAAACGAAGACCTAAGAACCAACATGTGTGCAACTCACCTCACCCCTTCCAAACTTTAAATCATTAATGAACTCACCTATAAATCAAAATGTTTATCGCAAATGGGGCTGTTTTACCAACCATTTCTGGGGAGTAGAAACAGCCTGCATTGAATGCCATGAAGTCACCCTGCTTGTTTCTCTTTGCAAAGCTTAGATCACAAACCACTTCCCACCTACTGAGGGGAGGCTTGTGTGGCAGGAGCATCTCAAAAACAGTAGGAAAACTGCTGATCTTGATACAGTGCATCATGCCTGCAAACTAAATGCTACATCTTTGACAAAGTTGCAGAATTCAGGGAGTAACTATGAATATTACCCATCTTGCAAAAGATAAGCTTGTAAGAGGCTGTTATGGCCCATATATGGCATAATATAGGAGTTGACAGTTACTACCATTTGCTCAGAGCAGCTTTTGAGCCACTCAATATAGAGCGAGCTCTGTGTTGCCTTAGCTGTGTTATTTTAACAGTAATTCAATTTGCTGGGTACATCGGGTCACATTTTGATTGCTTGTGAGTGATCTGCAGAGTAAGCAAACACATAAGCACCATCAGGGCAAGGACTGTACTGGGGGTTGTACAGGGCACAGCCAGTGGCACCGAGGACTGCACTGGGCACTCTGCTGTTGCTTTGGCTGCCTTCTGCCGTATCTCATGCTGCCATGGCTTAATCCATGGCTCTATGGGAATTTTTGCATTCAGTGACAGTTTCTACAGTCCTTTATGTGAAAAGGGGATTGCCATACAGGTCCTGAGCATGCAGCCACATGTCTCTGAGCTGTCTTGTGCCCAGAGGGCAGGAAGCTTGAAATCAGTGCAAGGAAGCTTGAAACAACTGGGCAAAGCAGGTATTTAATGCATAAGCACGGCCTGGGAGAGCCTAAGAAACAACATAAGCCAAGAGCTGTGCAAGGTTTGGTGTATTTTACACTTTACATGCGCAGATCTTATAAATTGTAAAGCTATTAATTACACCCATATTTGGCTAACAAATGAACACAGAGTAAGAACTGTTTACAGACCAAAAGAAAACAACAGATTACTTTCCAGTAGGGTTATTTTTTCAACTAAAATCGAGGGGGGTGGCAAGCCAGCTCTTCCTTTCCCCCTTCTTCATGGCTATTTCTATACATACTTCAACAATCCCAAACTAAACCATTCTCAAATGGGAAAAAAAAAAGGAAAAGAAAGAAAGGATGGAGTCCTCAGAAAACTGGCAAAGAGCTATTTTGTAAGGAGGGAACCAACGAAAACATTGGCATAAGGCACAGTTGGAGGGTGTCAAATCCGATGTGGCAGCCCTTTCTTGTGCTGCTATGTGGAATTTGCTTCAAAAGATCAGCAAAATGAAACTCTTCATACCTGAACTAATACAGATCCATGTAAATTTGAGCTCTGATCTTATGGAGCCAGTCACATCGCTAGAGGCTCAAAAGGACTTGTCTTTGTTTGTTTTTGAAGTCTATGTGAAACCGGATCTCACATACTAATATCTTGATCCAAACAATATAACAGAATCTTTTTCTGTTCTCCGCACCCTCTCAATAGAGCTTTCCTCCAGCTAGGGTTCATTTCTGTCTCCTTCTGAAGAAAGGCAAAAGGGGTGAAAATAGTTTTCTTTTTGGTGAAATGTTTGCCTCCACAAAACACTCAGGAGTGAGATGGAGTATGGTGTAGGGATAAATAAATAAATATTTCAAGCTTGTATTAAAGGTCTTTTTCTGTATTGCAGAACTGCAAATTAAGCATTGCAAATAGTGGTAGGATCTGTATCGCTGCAAACCAAAGCAGCAGAACTGTTTAAACATGCAAGACCACAGGTAATATGAATAACAAGTTGAGGGCTCAACTTCTTTCACATCATTTACTGAAAATGAACCTATTTGTCTTTCAGAGGACACAGAAATCCATCTAGTACAACGACTTTTAATTGTTTTGCCACATGTAATCTAAGGCAATAACCACTCTGGAAAGAGGACACATTTAACTTGTTAACTCTTTCCTCCCTGATTCTCTAATGAAATATACTTAGGGAATGCTCCACTATTCAAATTAGTCGAATGCATTGATTTTCCTTAAATGTAGTGTAGGTATTTAACTGATTTCAGAATTAGGGTGCTTTGTTTATTTTGTGCACATTGTTCACATACAAATAGAACTGGAACAGATTTGCAGCTTTGTAACTCTGGAAGTCTCCAGTTAGCCAACAGATTTTGTAAGTTTAACAAGATGAAATCCAAATTCCAAAGCTTTAGGTAATTATTCACCAAGACTAAGAATTATCTACTTTTTAAAAAAAATTCTTTTTTTTATGATGGAATAAATGAAAACAATTTGTTTAGAGGATTTCCTATGAAGCTCATCAATTTCTGCTGAGTTTATGAATCAACTCCCATTCATAATAAAGCTGCATTAAACCTTTTCTTTCTATTATTGTGCTAACAGGAGCAAACACACAAAAAGGACAATCCAAAAAGAGAAAACAATTCTGTTCAACACAATAGTTAAGGTTAAAGCATGTGTTTTTTACAAACCTGACCAGCAGCAAAATCCACCTATAACTGCCTTGTAAAATAAACAGCTATGACTACAACTGAACTTTTGTTGCATTTAAGCAAATAAGAGTTTAAGGGCACTAAAATCTTTGTAAGGATGGCTATAAAAGCAATTATCCTTAGATCACTTCTACTGTAAAGTTTGACTTGAGCAGACCTTTCTGTTATCATCCTTATAAATCAGTGCTTGTCCCATACACCAGGACTTGGCAGGTGCTCACCCCTATTATTGGTTAAGTTTCCAGCGTGTCCAAGAATGCAGGATCTGAAGGTATATATGGCCCTAAAATGCTACTTTCAGTATCCACAGTACTTGCAAAGAGGAAAGAGGCTAAAGATCAACAAATGGGGCAGAACCCAGCCAAAGATATGAGCTGACCCCTTGGTAAATCAGTTTCCCACTGTGTGACTGCAGAGGTCATCAGACAGCACTGCCTCAAGTTCAGGCTGCCTCCTCTCAGGCACTGCTCCATCCACTTCTCCATGTCCGGCCTCAAGCCAAAATCTTGTGAAGTCAGCTGGAGAATTTCCACGTTCCATGAGTGATATTGGAAAAGACCCAGTTGAATATAAGTAATGATGTTTTAAATATACAGTGTTTTAAATATACAGTGCTACAGGAAGTGGAAAGATTAAGTATTTGTTCCAGTTCAAATTTAGGCTATTTTGTTGTTTGATTGGTTTTGTTTGGTTTGTTGAGGTTTTTTTTATCCTTCTCTTTGTAAATCAATTTAAAGCCAGCAAGAAAAATGATCTATCACCATGTCTTATAGGTTTGCCCCCAAATATGCAAAAATCATCACCCTAAACAGCTCAGGTAGCATACGTAGGAATAACACTTGTCCTTGTCCGGAGAAAACTGTAAACTGGCACATTTATTTCATTTTTTTTTCCAACTACCACACTTAAAATTCTTACAAGGTACTTCTATCATGTTCAAAATTCCTAGGAGAAATGAGGTGTTCACAAAACCTATCTTAGTAAGTACTTTGTAGTACAAGTGAGAACATGGCAATAGTATGCAAGAAGTATTCTTTAAAATTAAACAGAATTTGAGATCTTTTGGGAAGATGGGCACTTTCTATTATAAAGCATCATGCAACACTAAAACACAGAAAATGTGATGAGAAGGTTGTTTAAAGAATGACTCACGCCTGTACTCAAGCACAGAATAAACTCCAGTGGGTTTGGGGTTTTTTTAATCTTTTTGTTTTGCTGATCCCTATGCAGCAAACATAAGCCTATTGATTATTAACGTGCTTTACTCCAGGATTTTCAACACCCCTATGAGCTAGTCCACAGATTGCTGTGGATCATTGTGGTCTGCCACTGAATTTACGCAGTTCTCATTCTAATCTGGCAAATTTGCATTTTGGCAATTATTTCTACATGTGTTGAGAGACTCAGGACTAAAAATTCTAGATTTTAAAAACAACAACAAAGAATTAGATTGAAAGGGAAAGCAAAATATTGTTATATTTCTGTTTTCTTATTAAGTTATATTTTGGCAATCCTTGAGGAAATTAAAGCTTTGGAAACATTCCATGTGGCAACACGTTTTCCAAGAGTGAAGAATTGCAGGGAATACACAGACATCATTTCATGATTAAAAGGCAATGATCTTGTGGGTAGAAATGAGAAACAGAAGTAAAAATCTATATAATAAGATCAAATAGAATGGAAACTGGAGTCAGCAGACAGCCTCCCCTGGAGCGACCATCTAGTCACTATGACCAATACAGTTTTTAATAGTCTAGCACATATCTTCACATTTGTTGTCTTCTTGTCTCTGGTCATGGGATAGATTCAAGGTAACCAGAAGCAACTATTTCCATCCCACATAAAGAGCTTGGAAAGTAGCCAACTGCTCCTTGATGCACAGGTTGCAATATTAAATCAATGCTCAGAAAATATGATACACCTCTCTCTCCCTTGTAACGTCATAGGGAAGAAGTAGAAGATATGGTCACTATAAGCTCCATATTTCAGAGTTGAGCCCACATCTGATTTCAAAGGCAGGTCATGGTATATGAACTCGTAGGCTATTACAAAAACCATAAGCAGGTTGCTACTCTTGTCATAAATTCTCCTTATGTCACAAGTGCCCATTATGCTTACACTACAATCACTGGTCCCAGAGAGACCGACTTTGTTAGAACCAAGTAACCACAAGCATAAAATACACAAATCCCTCTGCAGCAAAGCAACCATTATGATGTACTGTTCCTAGAGAGCTGCCCATTTCTCATTCAGCATCAAACCTTGAGAAAAGGCCAGGGAAGGACATTTTAAAAATGCTTGTACTTAGGAGAGAAAATGCTTCTAACTCTAGATGAGGAGAGGAAGAAATAGAGTTCAGAATTGTTCTAAATTTATGGACACATTAACTAGGCTTTTTGCTACCCAGGGCTGCTAATGCAAGGTCTAGAAATCAAAATCTAGCACCTCTGAGAAGGCTTGCACAGAAGCTAACAGCATCCATTGGTAGGAAACTTCATTTTTAGATATATAGAAAAGAACAATTTGAGTCTAGCAACTTGAGAATGGGGGAGGTAGGAGAGAAAACTCAAACAGAAATATATGCATTTCCTATTGAAATGTTTTGGCTTGGGATTTTTCCAATGAAATTAACAGGCTTTCCAGGAAAGTAGCAGCTCTCTGAATTTTTTTTCTTTTAGTTAAGAAAAGGAAAAACAAAATCTATTGAAGCTTTTGAAGTGACTTTTTTTTTTTACCCAACAGCCCTAGAATGATGTTTGCAGTTTTTGGCTAATGCTGATCTATTAGAAGCTAAAGAAGATTAACAAACTCATGTAATTCAGTTACTCACATCACATTTCTTAAATGGACAGGGAAATAGAATTTGTGACATGCCACAGGGGAGAAAAATGCTATAGTTATTAGAAAAATAGGTTACTCTATCACACCTTAGGCAATCTGACATTTCACGCTTGATTTTTGAGTAAGAGCCAAGAGTTTAGCTTCAGCATAGGAGCTTGCTCAAGACCCCTTTACCCTGTCAAGCTGGTTTTGCTCCAACAGACTTTCCTCATAAATGGAACCAGGCCAGAGTACAAGTCTCAGTAATAATAATCATAATAAAAGTATTCCACAAGCAGAACCTGTTTATCTATTTTACAGCAAAACAAAGGTCAGCAAACAACCAAGTTTATCCAGAGAAGTAGAAGGATAACTGTAAATAAACAGCCAAGATCTACTGCCCCATTGATCAATTTTGTGTTATTCTGCTTCAAGTAGAGATTAGATAACAGCAAATCAGCTTCCACTTGTAAAAACTTCTGATATCCACGATTTTACCATTAGAGACCTTTTTCCTTCTATAATAGTTTAAGAAATAGTTCTATGTGCCCTTCATTGGTGCCTCGATATTCCAGGAATACTGCCTGGCCAATTGGGAATTGTGCAGAGCAGCCCCAGGACCTCAGCCCTCTTCTACTTCATAGCTGGACATTAAGGGACCAGGAAGCCTGAGAGCCATCCAGGCTCAGAGCAATGGTTTCAGCCCCATCACTTGAGGTACACAATTGCCACAGACCTTTAATCATGTTGGCCCAAATCACAGTGTTGGGACACTGGCACATCACAGCCAGAATCAGATCTGAAGTGTAACACTGGGAGTAGAAAACATGGGCCCAGTTTTTCGGATCTATAGTAAATTTCCCAAGACTCAGGTAAATCCCTTAATCTTTATACCTCAGAGACCTAGGTAAAGATAATAGTTCCTTTTTCTGACTTCTGATTTATTTAGATAATGTAATTTTGTATGCAGACCATCATGGAAATTATTTGTGTGGCATCTTCAGAGCTTATGGGTTTGTGTGGTACCACACAACTGGGACTAGGTCAAACATTTCTGCCTAAAGAAACTTTGTCCCAGAGGGAACATTTTCTGAGGATGGCTTTAACAGAGCTTTGGGCAGAGAGAGGGTAAGCTTCAATGCTCTTTGGTCATTGCATGACAAAGGCGACCCAAGTTCAAGTTCTTACCCTTGATCTGCTTAAGTGGGCATCTGAACACCTGTGCAACATCTGACCCTTCTCCTGCAATCTGTGAAAGAAACTGCTCCAGCCTCTTCTGAGGCCATGAGTCGTCAGTTTCTTCATCAAATGCAGTTTTCCTTTTGTATTTTGAAAAGCTTCAACCCCGAAGGTTCAAATTTTGCCACAGGACTGTCTTCTAGGAGCTCTACGAAGAAGTTAAGTAGCTATTAGCCTTCCCCATGCAATCCAGTGGATACATATGCAAATACAACAACTCTAGGCATGAATTTTTAACATCACTTGCAAAATACGAAAACTAAATGGAAGCAATGCACTCATGCTTACTTCTTACTAAAGGTGCTCTGTAAACTTATTATGACATCCCTTGGTTGTGCAGAGACAGACGGACACTGAAAATTTCACTCAGGACCACCTCCAACAGGCAACACTTTGTCTCAAGCAATCCCTTCATCCCTAACACATTCTGGTTTTCAGTGTAGTTTAGTTCAGTTCTAAAGACCACCAGAAAGATTTTCACAGGTCTAATTGGCAGACACTTAATTCCCATTTATTTTTAATAGGAGTTAGGTGTTTGATATTTTTGTCTTTGAAAACTTCCCATCATCTCAGTTCTAGTAAGGGAAACTTTTTTTTCTAATCCTTTACAAAAATAATGATGCAACAGTGACTGTACTCATTTCTCCCACAAGCATGCACATAATACAGGCTGAGGCCTCCAAGTGTAAAAGAGACTTATACATGATGGTGCACAAAGAATAGTAGTAGGGATGGTGTAGTATGGAACGATTGCAAAAGCAAATGCTCATTAAAGGGTGGGAAGTGGGAGGTATCTGTTTCAGCAACCAGCTTCTGACACAGATGTCAGAAATGGAAGCATGACATACCTATGGAGCAATTTGACATTCATTTTTTCCCATGCATCCTTTCCACTGAAGTATTTGCATCTCCCAAGTGCCTTGCTTATTGTAAGTAAATCACCCATTTGGGTATTTCTTCTGGGTTGAGCTAATTACATGAAAGAGCACAACTTTGATCCAGTTCCTACAGTAAACACAAGCCCCTGTTTGAGACACAGCTGCCAGCAAGCCCAGCTCTCTATGTGTGACACCATGTTGGCAGAAAACTTTCAAAAAGAGCAACACATATCAGAGATTAGGGTCCATCCCTGAGCCAACATCCCCCACCTGCACTGCACAGAGTGTTTACTGTGAAGGCATCCCACAGGTGGGTTTGCTCACAGGGCAACATATTTATGGCCATTATGCAAATGGCGTGTGAAAACATCCTTCCCTTACTCCACTTTTCCTGCAATTTAAACCAAATTCCATAAAACTCAATGAAAAAAATGTTTGCTTTCCCTGCCCCTTAAAACCATTCTGTCATGGTGGCCCTTAACTTTGATGCTGACAAAAAGCTAGAGTGCTGACTTCCTCGGTCCCAAACTGCAGGCAGCAAATGTTCATGGCTGAAGTTTAAACTGTAAGTGAGGTATATTTTTAAAAGGGAAGTGCAGCTGTCCCTCTCTGCTGCAAGGTATTTTTCAATTTATGTGGCAAATCCAATATAAAGGTTTATTGTACGGAAGGCAAAAGATCTTAATCAGGAATTAGCCTCTTCTAATGAGGAGAAATAAGCACCAAGGCTGCACGAATTATTTCTAAGAGATAAGAATGTAATTGCCTAATGTGACTAATAATCTGATAAGAGCCTGTTTTATCTGATTTAACCCACGGAACTGCTGCTAATGTACAGAATTTAAAGTAATCCCCAAGGAATTCCTCTTATCACAAATGGGATTGCAGAATGATAAAAAGATTCGTTGTTACAGTATTTGCTCTGGACACTTCTGTTCAAAGGAAGCAGAGTTTCGACAGCTTGAAGTAATTGCAACATTTGCTCAAAGATGGGATCATTTCTACAACGCTTGAATTTTTGACGACAGAGTGCATATTCTTATTATGAGCAGACAGTAAATTATACAATCCTATTTCATTTATAGCCTGGATATCATCTGAATACTATTACCAGGAAACAAACACATGTCCCAGTCACTGTGAAAATGTTTTCTAGTGTGAAAAGATTTTCTAATGTATTTTTGCATATTGACAGAAATTAATATAATTTGAAATCTATAGTGACACTAACACTGTTATTATCCAAATTCATGCTCCATTCTAATCCTACCATATAATGACTTTAATCCTAATGGGCATAATCATTTCTGATGTAAAACTAGATACATGACAATCACAGAATTAAGTGATATTATTATACCAAAGAATAGCAGCTGTTGATTTGCCAATATTAACAAGTAGCAATCTTGTGATAACTCATTGTTCCAACAACTAATCAGAAGAGGAATGAAAATTTGGCATTTTGGTCCTGTAATTACATCTTTATGATGCTACAGTTGGTAATTTGCATGATTTTGACTATTGCACTTCCCAGGAATTTTCTCTGTGTTCAGTACAATGGCTCATGGATGGCTTTATGGACCAATGTTGTTATTGCCTGTGTGTACCTAACAGTACATAGCAAAATATTGAGAAGCAAAAAAATGTAAATATACAGATTAAATAGGTAGGACATAAATCAATGGTAAACCTGAAAAAAAAAATTAAATTGAAGGTGCTTACCTCAGGGCTATGTGCCCACATGACTATGTAATAAAACAAAAAACAAACAACTCTTCTACCCAAATCCATGGAGACTCCTCCTGTGTGTGTTTTCATGATTGCAAAGCAAGTGAAAGAAGAGAGAAGAGGAGTCTGTGAGGTCCATGGATGGGATAAAAGCACTTTCTTTCTGTTTCATAAATTAAATACATATATTTATATATATATATTTATACCTCTGTGTATATGTGTATATACATATTATATAGGTGTCTTTGGAAAGGAGCCTGGGCTGTTTAATTTTTCTGTTCTTTATACAGAAGTCTGAGAAAAAGTTTTTGAAAGGTACTTTTGTGTGAGTACAAACACCTTCACTAAGGAAAGCAGGGCAGAACTGGCCCCCCTCACCCCTCTCTCAGAGCAGGTGCCTGTGGGATGGGATTCGGGTCTGCATCATGGTCCATCACTTCCAGGCAAGTTCTCTCCCCTGCACAGGACAAAGGCAGGAATAAGGCAAGTGAATTTACTCTCCAGGTCCATGACAGCTTCACCCTTAGTCCACATTTCTCTGCTTTCTCCAAGCTCTGTACCCATTTCTTCACTCAGCTGTGGGTATGAGCTGTTGCAGAGTTATCAGAGCAGTGCAAGCTCAGGAGGCAATGTAAGCAGCAAGACATGAACTGAAAATGCCAGAACTCCAGCAAAAGCTTGTTCACACACAGTGCAAAAGTATGAACCCAGCTGAGTCTCTCCCTCATAAAGAATGTAAATATCAAACAGATGAAAGGGTAACTTTCCATGATTCAGTACTATTATTGTTTGTATTCCCAGTGTCCTCAGAGATCTCAGCAAGCAGAACTTCCTCCACTGTAAGCATCGTAACACAAAGTAATAAACAAGCCATTCCCTGAAAAGTTCTCATTTTAATTTAGATCTGTGTACACTAAGTGGGTGTAAAAACTAGAGAGACAATGTTAAGGAGCAATGATAGCAGAGATCAGAGCAATGTCTCTTTTGAGAATGGGTTTTATGCTGCTTGGCCAAGAACCACAGGGCCCCAACACTAGCAAATCCTCAAATATCACTGTAGTAGATAAGTCAGTTATGTATGTGCACAATTAGCTGATCTCCAGTCATTTAAATTTAATCACAGTATTAAGATAAGAAACACATCAACAATTTCTGTTACTGTTTTGCATACCACCACAGAAAGGCTACACAGAATAAACCACACAAACCATCAGGCTGGGCAAGACACCACAACCTCACCAAAGCTGCAATGTCCATGACCACAGAGTACCTTCTCAACATCTGGCACAAGGCTGTCATAGCTGTTAAATTGATAACAAATAAACCTCTTCATAGATGTACACTTCTGCACAGAGAAGCTACCCCAAAACCCACAAGTATATGGGATATTAAAGGATATTTTCTTTAAACCAATCATATATCCAGGATTTCTTTTATAGCCAGGATAAAGCAACTTCTGGACATTTCTTCCCTTTCCCACCTCCATCACTTTTAAAGCTTCTAGAATCCTTATGACTCAGTCAAAGAGCAGGCAAAGATAAGACTACCATCATGTTAACCTGAGTAAGATGAGCAGACACCACCTACTGCAAGGGACTTTACTGTTCCTCATTCATTGAAGAGCTCTGATCTATACGACTGGATCTACTTCCCGACAAGTTCTAGAAAAGATGGTACTCTAATTTCTCATTCTCATCCCCCAAACTTGTCACATGGTCCTCCTGAGGCATAATGAAGTAATGTCTGGAGACCTACAGGTACTTAAGATATCCTTGCAAAGAGGGTAGCAAAATTTACAGAAACATCCTACAGCCTTACATACAGCTGGTTTTTTTTCAATGACTTCATCCTCTACCTCCCTTTGACCACAGACTCTCCTGAGCATTTAGAAGGCAACATTCAACCATCAGACTTCAAACCTAAATATATTAACAAACTTACATTTTAACTTCCCAAACTAACTTTGTCTGACCATAGGGAATGAACTCTGAAATGATCATGTAACCTCAACAGTTTCATAGCCCACTACAAAGAACAGGTTCTAGGTAACTGCACCAACCATGGATTGACACTAACACACACCCAGGGCTAGAAGTTTTTGTTCTTTTCTTTGTTCCCACCATAAATTCAGTAAGAACCATTCCTTCATCAAAGTATATCTGGAATTACTTCCTAAAAATACATTTCCCAAAAATCAATTTTCTAGAGAGTATCAGACCCGTAATATCGTTGTATATCTACAATTAGATCAACCTAAGAAATGGCAGCCTACAAACTACCATTAGTAAAAATCTTTAGACCTACATCACAGAGTCAGAAATCACCTAGAACACATTTTAAAAAGGAAAAAACCCAAACCCTGAGGCATCATCATACTTGCAAAGAGAAGAACAATCACGAGACCAAATCTCACCAACCTATAACTGGTCTTCATTCACTAGGAATACTCTCCAGGGAACAGATCATCTTCCTGAATGAGCAGCATTAATATTATTCTAACTCATTACAGTAGGAAGTGAATACCCTATATCCAGCTAATCCCACCCTACCTAGAAGTCATTAAACAGCCATAGCCCATCTTCCCAGCAGCAAAAATAAATGCTCATGAGCAAGAGAAACACCAGTTCCAGCATCCTATATATACACATGCACCTCAGAAGAGGGTATATCCATCCTATAAACCTGCACAGCAGCTACAGGGGTGAGGACAAACAGTCAGCATTCACTGGAAGAAGCTTGATAATGATCAGACACATCCAGTTACCAGCAGGGAAGTGTCTGTCATAAAGTGATGGATCCATCTCAAATTTCTCAATTCTGATTATCCAGGAAGGCCCACCCACAATTACATGGAAATGAGGCAAGACAAGTTTGTAGTTAGAGGCAATGTCCCTTGTTAAACCAACTGGTGCAGTTAGAGAGAACACAAGCTTTTGGGCATACGAGTCCTCTTCTATTTCTTGTCTGAAATAGAAGCAACAGACTTCAAAGCTAAAAACAAGTTGAGAACAGTTGCTTAGAGTGTAATTAAGACGAGTATTTATAAGACCATTTCTGAAATAAAAGGTAGTTAGCACCAGTGAAACAGAGAGGATGTTCACAAAGAGAGGAGGGAAAGAAAGGGAAAGGAGAGAGAGTAATGTGGTTCTCCCTCAGCAGAAGAAAAGAAGCAGGTAGTTTATAGCCCATGAAATGTAGAATTAGGTTAATGGAGGAAGTTATAGCATGCCATAAATCAAGTGTATCTATTGAGCCCATGCTTCTTGGTATCCAGTCAGGTCAGGAATTTTAGTTCCTATCATTGTCTTCAAAGAGTGTGTTGTAGCTTGTCTGATGGTCACTATGCACACTATTTATTTTGATTAAAAATGTTAATTCTCACTCCTTCAGAGAGGCTGGACTGTAATTACCTGTAGATTAGGAGGTGTCATGCCTGGGTCCATCACTGCTGCAGCACTACCCTGCAGCCCTGGGAGTATGTACTAGCCAGAAAAACTGATTAATTCCATACAAGCACTCATTCTATGGTATATCATGATTTTACACTTTGCTGTTCCACAGGTGCTAGCCTCCTTTGTCACCGATCACTGAGGATGTTGCAGCTCCCTCAGCAATACTACAGCTCTGCTCCACAGGTGCTAACTATGCCTACAAGTTCTCTTATGGAGGAACATTAAATTAAAACAACTGTTTCCAAAGTGTTCTTTGGCAGAAGTTTTCTGTTTCTCTTTCAGACTACCCTTTTTTTTTCTGCCAGCTACTTTCCTTGTTCTAATAAAAGATACTTCCTACAAACCTTGCTATACAAAGCTAACACATACATATTTGCTAAAGCAATTTGGATAAAAGTACACCGTTCTACCTCCAGTTTTGGGGTGATTGATATAATATTTTACTAGCAAATTTCTGAAGGCTAAAAATGGTTTGATTAAAAAAAAGAAATAAAACCAACTAAAACCATATCCCAAGAGAAAGTATTACCTAAGCTATACTTAATGTAAAAAGAGATTACATGGTATAGCATCCTTTGAATTCAAGTGTATCTATATTAAGAAGTTATTACGTTAGTACATGGATTTCTATACACAGGCTGATGCAAGTTTTCTTGAAAAAACTTCTTTAATTGGAAATTATCTTCTTAAAAGCTCTGCTTCCAATTGCATGCTGATATTTGCAGAGAAAGGGCAGATTTTAAAGGCATTAAAAAAAATGTCTTCGCAGCAGTGGGAAATAAAAGTAGAACCCCTAAAATCCAAGAGCAATTTTAGAGCTGGCATACATTAATAATCCCCTTTGGAATCAATCTGACATCATAGATCAATTCCATTGGTCTACGCCATGGTTCTTAGTTCACCTATAAACCAATACATTCTGTTTATATTTGTAATTTTAACTTTGTGATAAGCCAAGAAGAGATTTTCCCAGTACCCATAAAAATCATGACAATGCATCATTATCTGAGTTATCAATGTATCAAAATAGGAGAAATAAGGCATGAAGGAAACAAATACTTAGAAAAACCCTTCTTTAATTTCAGCAGAAAGCACAGCAGTTATCAATGTAAATTAGACAGAGCTCTTCACAACACAGGCACACTACACTTGCTTACTGTAACCTATACTATATGTAAAAGAAAGTGCTTGACTCTTAGGAATAATTTCTTTATGAGTAAGTTTTGGCTTTTTTTTGCCCCTCAAAACTTTTGAAAATTAGCAACTATCATTGATTCAAGCCATTGGTTTGTCTTCCTCTGCTGAAAATTGACACCCACTGAAGTCATATTGCTGCTAGAATAATGTCCACTCATTCAATGAGTGTGCTAAAAATGAGAAAAAAAGCAGTACCTTTAGCAAAAGTTAAAAAAATAATAAAATAAAAAAGGAAACCAGCAGGATTTCTGTGATTTTCTAATTACCTGTGCTTTTGTAATATTGTCACAAATCCTTCACTCATTCCTAGGAGAGATCAGTAACAGATTTTACAGTGGGAAGAGCACAAAACGCAATATTTAAGAAGGATATGCAAGAGATTAAGTTTTGACGGGTTTTAGTGTATCTCTCCTCTGTGAAAGTGCAGGACTAAGGAGCAGCAGGGAATGCAGAGCTAGAAAGTTTCTCTATTCACTCTACCCTTCCAATGCAGTTAGTTTTTTCCTGGATAAAACCAGAGAAAAGTTTTCAGAAGACTACTGCACATGAATAGAATTAGATACAGTTATATTTAATTGAGCTTTCATGTTGCTTAAACACAATTGTCTTAGCAAGGGTAACAGAGAAGCTCAGAAATCATGTAGGATTTATTATTATCATTATTATTATTTCACTCATTAAGGATGGTTTATTAGAGTGGACTGGATAAGTCAGACCCACATGTTAATTACACAGTAAAAAAACCACAAGAGACCACATTACATAATGTAGCAATAATCCAGACAGGACTGACGGGTAGACGGAATCTGGATTGCAACATAAGTACCAGCTTTTAAATGCTATAGCAGCTTAGAAAGACATTATCCCCATATAATGTTATTAATGTGCGAATCCTTTGACTATGGTAGGTAATTGTCCCCCATAATTAAACCCCAGCATCAGTAGGAGAGATATGTGTGTTTATCATTTGTATTCTTTCTAGCTGTTATTTATTTATTTTTAAGCACAGACGGTCATCATGCCACCTGAGGATTATCTCATGGTGGTTGAACTCATTAATTAAGAAGTGTACATTATTTCACACTCAAAAACTAAGGTCTCTATACCACTTGCTTGAGGGAAGTGGAAAAACATTCACATTCATTGGAAAGCAGTGACATATCCCATGCAATTCTCAAGATGAAAGGTTTTTCCCAAAGGTATTTAACCTGACTATAAAAGTTTATATTTCATTGACTAAATAAATGACTAAATAAATGTTTCTGTGCTTGGATTCAGTAGTTTCAAAAAAATAAAAACACTGAACTTATCACCTATGTCAGGAATAGAGATTCTTCCTTTTGTAGCTCTGGAGGAATCTGAACATAAAGTCAGTCAAAATCAAAAGACAATCATAATATTTAACTGGAGATTCTGCCTGGCATAATTTATAAAGCCATAGCATGAAAAAGTCCCTCATGAAATAACCAAGATGCACCTTGTGTTCCAGCACCTCAGAGATCCTCCCACCCCAAAAACAGTGGCAAATCAAATTACTGGGAAAAAATTTGTTTGGATATGCTAAAAAAAATCATATGCCTAAGCAGCCATTGCAGCTGTCTCCAAAATGTATATTTGCTGGGTTTTCATGCATCTCAGCTGCTTGAGAATTTGAAGACCTTTGGTGATATAATTACTTATAATCAAAGTATTTACAGTTTATATTTTTTGTAAATCCTAAAAAAACCCACACATACACTTTAAACCAGTTTTCAGAATGGCCTAGACTCATCCTAGCAAACTTTTATTAAACGTCTATTAAATAGCTAAGCTGGGTGCTTTGTCAGCCAGAGCTTGTGCCTTGTCACAGCACCAACAGATTCCAAAAAACAGAGAGAGAGCAAAGATGTTTACAGATATATTCCTTTCACTGTATTTGAATATCAGTTCTGCAGATCAGTAATCTGTAACTCACTGACTTAAACACTGCAGAAAACATACCACAGAGACAGACCCTGCATTAAGCTTAAGGCCCCAACTCTACAAATACCTATTTTTTTGGTCACAAGAACCATTCCAATTCATTACTAGAACTACATCACTGCAGTGAAGCACATGTGACTTTTTTTATTATGTGATTAAGTGCTAAAAAACTGAACATGATTAAGGCCAAACTGTAATAGTAAAACAGACTCTTACATTAAGAACTGTCATATAATTGAGGCAAAATAAAAGTCACCAGAAAAAATTGCAGAGGTGCTTTTCCTTCTTCTTTTTTTTTTTTTTTTTTTTTTTTTTTTTGCTATTTGTTTACTTTGCAGTAATAAGAAAACTGAAATGCACAAAGTTTCCATGAAGTTTTGCTCCAGATACCAGGTGCAGCCTCTGCTCTGGAACATTTAACATGCAGAGCTTCTCCCATAGCTGATGCAAACAAAACGTGGAGCTGACCAGGTCTCTTCTGTTCCTAACTTCAAGGTTATTCATAGCTGCTGAGGCTGGGTGGTCATTCCTCTTTTCCCAATTAATTTTCATTCAGTTAAGATCTGTGCTGAGTTATATGCAAACTCACCAGCAAGAGATTTTTGTAATTTTATAGAATTCAGGTTTTTGCACATTTTTAAGTACTTCAGCACACACTTGCTGAAAACTAAACTCCAACATCTTGGAAGTCTTCCCTAGTACACCAAGCAAAAGTTGGTATCTTTGTGTAGGTTAGCAATTGAAATGTACAAACCAAAAATAGCCCAGCAAGTAGGTAAGACTTCTGAGCCAACTGCAATATAGCGCTAATGTTGCCAGGAGCCAAATGAAACAATAATTAGATTTGAAGAGAATTTCAATCAAGTCTGTACGTAATTTACCACAGGTCAAGATATTTCAACATTCCCCTTGAAAGGACCAGGAAGTAGCTGGTGGGAAGATGAATGCGCAGCCCTTACCTTTTAACAATGATCAGGGTCACATGGCTAATTAAAATACCTTTGTTTACATCGGGTAAGAGTCCTGCTGTTAGACCATCTGCACCTGCAGTCTGTTCCATCAAAACCCCTTCCACAAATTGCATGCTCCTAATAGGTATTGCTGTGCCAATGACAATTACCTAATTAGACATTAGAATGTCAATGCCGATTTTAAAATCCATGTTAATTATTTTACTGTTTGACAGAATATTTCCCAATGAGGGAAGGAGTCTGGATAGCATAATTATGTCACAAGGAACACTTCTGTATATGATTAAAAGGTTTGGCTAGGTCTGATTGGGAGGGCTCCAGTTATTTATGTATTTAACAAAGTTGCAATCAGCACATACAGTTTTCAGCCGAAAAAAAACATTCTGAACCCTGCTTATTCACTTGCCTGCTATGGCACAGCATATAAAGAAGCCTGTTATTAGGTTCCTCTTCCATAAAGTTTGCCTTTGAGTAATGTGAGTTTGGAAACAGAGGGGAAACATCTAGAAGGCAGATGATGTGATGGATCCCTTAGCTGGTTACAGTTTGAAGGCATAAAGTGTGGCTTCTGGGTGTGTGACTGATTTTGCATGTTCAGCCATAGAAGAGCAAGTATCTCTGCACCTAATGCTGAGCATTTCTGGTCACAAGTTGGTCCTTATACTTGGCATCACTACACAGGTTTTGAAAGAACAGCAGCATTTTCCTAGGCCCCAAGGCTTTGGCATTTAAAACAAGACAGCTTAAACCATAATCATGATAATAAAAAAGATGCATTTAGCATTTTAAAATGTTCAATTCCTCTTTCACTGGCTGCAAGTGAAAAATCTCAAAATAAAGCACAATCAAAGAATCTAACTGCTGTCAACTCATCACACAGGACACAAATTCAGTAAATATAAGGAAACGCTGCAAAAGAAAAACATATCCCACAATAGGGGAAATGCTCACAAGGCTTTCTAAACAAACTTAGTAATTTTTCTCTCAATTTCTCTCACCCAGAAAGAACACAGCAAAGAATTCTGGCTAAAGATGTGATACAAGCAATAACCCTGCATAGCTTACAACTTCAAGGTTATCTGATTTTTAGTTGAGAAGCTACAGCCAGGAAAAGAATCTGTTCTTTTCTTTAAAAAATGCTGTGATGATAGTAACAAAGACAAATGATTTATTGTTGATGTTATAATTTTCACAGAAGCAATAACATTAAAATAATACAGTATCTAATCACTAAGCTAAACCCGAGTATCTGTACAGCTACGTGCAGTGTCACAGAGCTCTTGCCTCATTGTGGGGGTTTAGTGCCATAACCAACCTATAATAATCTCATCTAAATTCATATCCATAGACTACTACTGACCAGCATAATTATCAAGTTACACTGTATAATAAATATCTATATAACATTCAAAACCACAGTCATGCCTCTTATTTAAAAAAACAAAAATTCTCATCTGAACCTCTTGTGAGCACACAGAGTTAGAAGTCACAGGTCAACAGTCAGTAATGGAAAATTTGACCAACCAGTTGCCAAACGTTTCAAATCCGTCTTTAAATCTTCCCCCAAATCCCTTCTCAAGACTTATTTCTGCTACAGACACTGTAGAAAATTAGCTGGTTGATGAGCAGGTTAAAGGATAAATCAGGATGTCTGATCTTTGCTTGAGTAGTGTATAACAAAAAACACAAACGTGTAAGAACTGCAAGGAATGCTCCTGTCCCTCCTCTATCGTGCTTTCAGCAGCAGCTTTCTTAGCATAAATATCTTAGATTTCTAAGAGTCTGTCTGCAAGCACTTTATAATGCTGAATTAAATAAGCCTGTAATTCTCATTTTGCAAATCATTCTGATACACTAAACAAACACCAAGTAATACCTCTGACAGAGAGTGCCTCTGACAGAGAGCATTATGGCCTGAAGGTCTTTTTTTATATTTATATTTAAATGTATTTGTTTTATCTTCTGAATGCTCCCGGGTGCATTTACAGCTTCTTTAATGACTTAAATTTGAGGATTACATGTCTCAGTGCTACTCACCATTGCAGTAATTGGAATTCTGTAGCTGTCCCATGCAACACACACTGAACTGCTTAGCTGTGAGTTTTGGGAAAGTTTCAGCTCCAGCAGAGCAGTAGCCAAAAAGACACATCCTTTAATGCCTGAAGAAGACAGAACAGAAACACACACTAGAGTTTTTTTCTAGGTTTACATCTTGCATTTTACTGGGTACTATATCTTCTGAGCATATAAACTAGCATTAATGTATCATAAAGACTCAGATAGCAAGTCATCAAAAGCAAAGACATTAGAGAAGTTAAGGGATAAAATCCTAACCCCATGTCAATTGGTGGCAAAACTCCAATTGACTTTCTGAGGACTAAGATTTCACTCACAAGTTTTCCCTTAGAGCCACTTGGTTTTGCTCTGTATCTTACATATTTCTCAGTGCTCACTGACCAAGCACAATCAATCCTTTCTAAAAATCACAGCTAACCAGAAGTACAAAACCAAGTTTGGGATGCAATGCTCAGCTGGGGTAAGAGAGTTAACTCTCAAAAAAATTAATCTTAGTCTTCCAGCTGGAGATGAGGCCCAAAATAGGCGGACTTCACATGGAAATTTAATTTCAAACAGCTATTTCAGGGCCATATTTTCCAGGTGGGGCATATGTTATGGATTTAACTATCAGCTGAATATCTTAAGGCTTGTTGTAAACACCCAGACACTATTTTAAGACTATATACGATATGCAATGACTTAACTATATAGTTAGGCATTTAACAAATGAATTTGAAAAGGCTATTAATTTTAAATTATTATATATTAAAGCTTTGGTGCAATAAGCTCTTTGTAAGATGCAGAAGACATATTCCTTAACATAAAAAGGTTTAAGATTTCTTTTTTTTTTTTTAAATTCCATTACTCTTAAGGGAAGTATCAGACTCATTTGAAAAAACCCATCCACTTTAGAATAATATGCATCTATCAGGGCTGTATCAAAAACATAGTGAAAGTATGTACTTATCAATTTAGAGTGCGATTTCAGAAGCTTTCTCTATCAGAGTAATTTTCTTCCAACTGACACAAGGCATAAAACTTCCATTGACTTTGAAGAGCTCAGTTAGGTCAAGATTAAGTGCTTTTGAAAATCGCAAGCTTAAGTTAACTGTAAACTCTATATTTACTCAGTCACAATTTTCATTGTTCTCACTGGAATCATTACAGGAATATGTAAGTCTGTTAATAAGTATCTCATTCCTTTAAGAATAGCATGCCCCAGACTACCTTTATATAACTCATCCCTCTAAAAATGACATACCCCATCCATCTCTGTATATTTCCCTAGACTCAACAGTTTTGACATCTGCTTGGAAAAAATTTATTTCCTTCTAAATCTGTGGTCCCATTGTGTGTTGTATTAGCCGGAAATGGGGCATGGACCTGGATCTGCTGCAGGAAAGCCTCTCCTAACGGATATGATTTTCTGAATGTCACAAAAAGCCCTGAAAGATTCTTGGTCTAGGGGTTCTTTTCTGACAAGTAATATTCCAGCAAAGCATGATCTTCTCTCCAATGGCCATAAATGGTCTGCAAGTGAATGGTGCTGCATTTTTTTTGTGTCCAAGATTAACCCAAGTTTTCCAGAAAAGTAGTTGTCATTTATCAAGGTAGCATCTACACCCTCAGGTCAGAACTAGGGCCCCAGTCTGATAGGTGTGTCCATACACATAATGAAAATGCATTTCCTGTTTCAAGAAGTTCATCGTTTGTGTGCAGTCAAGTGTAGTGAAAAATATGTAGTAAAGCATTTTTTTCGTGGTTTTGAGACACTTTTGACATACTAAGGATTCCAATTAGCAGCAGATCCCACCTCCACATGGAAACTCCAGCAGTTTCCTTGTCCAGGCTTTACTGGCCACACTTCATTTCTCCCAAGCACTAAGTCTCCAAATAAAGATAGGAAAAATTTATGAAGGGGAAAAGGAGCAGGCCATTACTTTCCAAACAAGTTACTGCCCTTCACCACAGCAATTCATATCATAAACCTTCAGTTTCCAGAAGCAGTGCAATATCCTACAACCAAGTGCTTCTTTGAGATCTCTTTCATTGTTCGTTGTTTAGCATCAGAGGTTAGTGAGGCACTGAGGTGTGAAAGCACAGAGCCCTCTTCAGCTGCCAAGAGCTTCTGACAGGAGATACTTTACCACCTGAAAATATGTTGTCCTCTTATCTAGTCCTATTGTGCCCCTTCTCGTCAGTCTTTGCATCCCCAGACCTCTACCCAGACCACCAGTCAGGGATGCAGCTCTCACCAGTCTGGACCTTCAGGTCAAAATGCCACTGCAGAGTCTTCAGCCTCCTCCCCAAAAAAGGCTTTACTGCCCTGACATTAATAATTTTAGACACATCACAGCCACATGCCCTGTTGGTCATCCTGTCCTCTCCCCAGATGCTGAGAGGCAGCACTGTCACTGGGCTGCAGAAGCAATGCTGCAGTGTGGAGGACCACTGAGATCTCCCCGTAGGAGAAAAGATCTCTTTCCCTTTGCTTTCAGGGGTAGGTGCCAGCTGTACCACCTCTCTCTTCGGGGCTGGCATTTTGAATAGTGTGTGTCTTCACTAACACAGTGGCACTTGGCAAACTGCAGTTCTTCAGGCACACAGCAAAGAAAACAATGTTTTATTATCTTCCACCTACAGCTAATGGCATCAGAGGGTCAGGCGAACAAAATCTGCTCCTTGCCCTTGCACTCCTCTTTCTCCAGTTTCAGTGAATGACAGCAGAGAGGCTGTCTTCCTCTGCACACCCCCCTTAAGTGATGCTCAGCCTATGTAGCTTCACACCTGTATGAAAAGGTTTTCCAAAGGCCTGCAGTAGATCTACAGCTCTGCCACAAGCATCCTTGGAAAGTTATTTATTCCTCTTCCATAGAAAAGGGTAATACTCCGTAACTTCCTTTCGCTCACTCCTTGTCCTTTGCCTAGTCTATATGTGCAAAATCTTTGGTCATACATTGACTGGCAAATGAGAGCATGATGTGATTGGAGCCTCTCTTATCATTTATATCACTCTAAGTATCCATAGGTGGATAAAACAGATGGGAAAGAACTGTGAGAAGACTGTGATTAGCATAATTGCTAGTGATCACATCAGACAATCTGCGTAACCACAGTCAAGCATTTTTATAAGTATTGCTAGGGAGATTAATAAGAAAATCAGTGTTGGGAGAGCCACTAAAGCAGAAGCTATATTTTTATGGGGGTTATTTTAGGGCTCCATACAGGACTGAAATGTAACAAAATTCTCGAGGCTATTTATTTGAAAGATCTTTGTATAAGAGAAGAAGCAAGTCCAAACACGTTCATTGGCCCCTCACATTTTTCTGTGGCCTGTGACCGCTTTACAGGTGGTGCTTCCAGCATTTTCCTGTATAAGTATCCAGTCCAGACCTGAAGACATGTAGCAAGGAAAACCAGAGAAAAAGGGAAAGAGAAGGAGGAATTCTATAAGTGCCACGGCAATACTGATTAGGGGCTTTCCTTTGAGGAAAAAGAAAAGGAAAAAAAAAAAAAAAAAAAAACCACTGAAGAGAATAGGAGTAAATTGTATCAGTCTTAAGGCCTAAGAAAGCATTTTGTGCAACTTAGCCAGCATCAGTCAGAGCCGC
This sequence comes from Lanius collurio, assembly GCA_020086605.1. Classification (NCBI taxonomy): domain Eukaryota; kingdom Metazoa; phylum Chordata; class Aves; order Passeriformes; family Laniidae; genus Lanius; species Lanius collurio. The sequence continues at coordinate 7,345,860 of JACBWW010000014.1, forward strand.
CTGCGAAGGGCTGCTGGGAAGGCAGAAGCTGTTGGGATAGACCATGGGGTGGCCCTTGCCAAGTGGAGGAGGCTGAGCTTGTTGTGACCTGCCTCTCTCTTACTGTATGTAGAGGTGTACAACAGGGCACGAGCAGCAGACTGCGGGAAATATGCATATTAAGGTCCAAAGATGGGCTTGAACTCCCAAGAGATACAAACAGAAAGTCCCCAGTAATCAGGTGCGCTGTAAGTCCCTGGAATTCCCACGGGCTTGCTCTTTGAACTAGGATACACCAGCAGCACACTTGCTCATTCCATGCTGTCTGCAGTGCGTCAGGAGGAGCTCTTGTTTCTCACCCTGCATGACAAGTGCCGAGAGCAACAGGGTCCCAGCAGGAGCTGGGCTACTGGGTGTTAGTGCATTACGAGTACTTATGATGCTGGCTTTAGAGTAGAGCTCACTGAGAATTCCAGTACACAAAACTGAGTCTTTTTTGGGGAGAAGCTGTCATACTTGCACTTACACACAACCCCTGAAATTCAGCCGGACCAAAGCCCCAACCTTGTACATGTGTCTTTTTACTTGGTCCATAAAATCCCTTCTTGATTTTGATAAGATATAAATTGTGGCTTTTGTACTACTAAGCTGTACCCAAAACTTTTCCAGCTTATGCTCCCAAGGAAAATTTGGCAGAAAAATGTCACACTAAGAGAAGAAAGTATAAAAATTATTCTTAGAGATGAGTTTTCTTTGGCAGAGTCTTGCAGGTACTACAGGAAATGCAGCTGGATTGGATCAAGTTCTCCCTCAGATGTTTTGCTCCTTGAAGTTTACTTTTCAGGCCCTAACTAGACAGAAACCCTATGGACAGGACACAGGCATGGCTGCTCCATACACCTGCACACAGCATCCCCAAATCACCGTTCATGCTTGGGAGAGTAGGATTTTTTCATTTCCATGGACCAATCTGTTCCATTCTGCATCGACAGTGGCCAGTGGTCAAGCACCTGCAGTCAAGCACTCATTTTGCATGCAAGTGCTGAGGGCTCTGGCTTCAGGTTTTGCCAGTTATTCACAACAGGGGAATTATCACAGTAGTTCCCAGCAGCAACTGTATTATCCTCTTTACTTCCTCTACACCTTGTCATTTCTTCATCTCAGGCAGAAATACAAATCACTGCCCTCTGTATGCAGGTTGCTTAATACCCACTTCAGCCCATAGCAACATGGCAACATCTCTATTTCTGTTTTGACTCATCAACATCCAGCAAGAATTTTCTAATGGTCTTTTCTTCAACCCTTGCTAGACTGTGTCAGCTTTCTCTTTACATTTCCTCACAGCTCCCTTTTCTTCAGATTACCAGGCATGTAATGTCTCATCACTTCCCTTTGCTTTTTTAACCTTTTCACACCAGAACTGCACTTCAGTTGGCATATAGTGACTGACTGCAGCACCTTCCTGCTGTTAGGTTTGCAAACACATACCCTCATGACCTTCCCATGCTGCCCACCATCACGTCTTCTTCAAAATTGCTAGCCTTTGGGTAATAACTACAAAAAATATAAAAAAAAACCAATACAAACCTAACTGTAACTAGCAGTGAAGCTTGTATGTATATTCACTGCACACATCTAAAGTACTTGAGGGATGACATTTGCTTCACTCCCTTTTCCCAGGACCTAGCTCTCTGCCACTGTATAACAAAGCTGAAGAAATAAGTCAGAAAATTAAATATTTACAGTTCTGCAGCTAGAACTGACCCTACTTGTCAGTGGGGTCACTTGATAGGTGATCATAATTACAAGTTCACATACAGATCCTTCCCTTTAGAGCACTGTTTCCTTACGGAGCGCAGAGCACTGATGTGCAAAGAGAAAGACATGGCAGCTTAGAAAGTATCATTTGTACACGTGCCCTGACTTCTCAGCTCAGCAAAGTTAGTAGCAAGTGAAAGTGTGCCTCTTCTAGTGGGAACATCAGGCTACTATAATGTCTATATGTCCTCTAATTAATAAAAGTGCACCCTACAAGACCTTCTTTAAGCTTTTCTTCCGTTACCCTTCAGGCACCCCTAAGGGACATCACACAGACCTCCTAAGTCCCACAGAGGCAGGCAATCCGCCACTGACTTTCCTGCGGTGCTCTCCCACACCAGCCTGGCCTCTGGCCCCTCTGCCACCATGCCAGCACTGGTCTGACAACCACCTGCGTCTGAGGGGTGGGAATCACAGAGCAGAAGAGAGGCAGCTCCGATGAGATTCCCAAACTCAAAAAAGCCCTGCTAAGCGGCACACTCCCACTCTCCCTATGTGCATCTTAGCACTGCAACCTCTTCACATCTCACGAGCTAGCGTGGAACAGATGCGTCCCCCCGTCAGGAGGCAGCGACACCCCTCCCTCCTCACATGACTCATATGATGTCAGAGTTGTCCTTGTCACCGACCCCAATTCAGGCTCACACGTCAAGGACACGCTTGCTTGGTGGATCCTCAGCATGATGGATAATCCATCCCCTCTCATTTGGGTTTCCTACATCCCACCTAACCACAGAAAAAAGAGGACTTTCTCTAGTTGAGGAAACTTGGCTCCTCTGGCAGTTCCAGTGGCACAGCCCTGCCGAAAAATGCTGGCAGAGGCTGCAAGGTTTTGAAGCTTTGAAAGCTAGGTCAGCATCTCCCTGTACAAAACCAATGCCACCCTCAATCATTGTCCAATACAGAGAGACAAACGATTTTTATAGAACAGTCATGTACTTTCATGTGATCTAATATTAGCTGTGCTGTATGTAATTATTTTATGTAGTACTCTGCGTTCTGCTTGCACTCCCATCGATATGTCTAGTAGATATTTGTAGTTCCCTAGTAATTTAATAGCTAGTTTGTGCCCTAAAGCATAAAAACATTTCTACCCTATCTAAAGTAACCGTGGGTGGTGTTATCCATATAAAATCTTTGAGTCCTAATGAGCTTTTGTTCTCAAGTTATAACCCAAAAATATATCACCCGGCTGTTCCGTTCTCTGCTAAAGATCCTCACTATGATGTGAAAGGAAAAGAAATTAAAACCTTAGATAAATGTGTTTGATCTGCCACAAAGAGGGAAAAGACATCCCCTCTGTATTGTATCTTCTTGGGATTTTTTCACAGACCCATTTTTTGTTCATTGCTAAGTGTTTAAAGGCTGAAGATGAGCTGCATTTTTGCAAACCCTGATCTAGAGACAGCTGTGGTCTGAGCTGTGCCGGAAGGAGCAGAACACTCGTCCTGCTGCCCTGGGCTGAGGTGGGAGTAGCTGCTAGAGCCTGGACAAGATGCTAGAAAACAGTATGGTGTCTGGAGTTCCTAAGGGGTAAAAGGCAGCAAGTTCCCATGTCCTTGAAGGAATGTTGTTAGGAGACCTCCCACCCTTCTGCCAGGAGGTACAGGAAGAGGCTCTGAGACACACAGGGAGACATTGGGGAGAGCAGGTCTCCTGGGCTTTCCACTCTGTGGCAAGAAAAGCCCATCCCTTACCCGCAGCGAGGCTTTGTTTCACCCTCACGACAATCTCGTTACTGTGAGTAACGGGGAGCACGGCGATGCCAGCATGTTCCCTTTGCCTCTTCCTTAACTTGTCTTTATTCACAGCCATGGAGGCAGGCCAGAGCCAGGCACTCACCAGGAGCCAGGCTCAAGCCTTCCTTGGCGTGCCCACCTCTGCTCTTTAGGAGAGGGTACAGGCTGTACAATACATCATCTGTTATGCAATGATACCCGGCGCATGGTTCCGCTTGGCTTCCCGGCGGCAGGAATATATCACTCCCCCCTTCCCTTCCCCTCCCACCCCATCCCCCAGCCCCATTCATCCCCACCACTCGCTGTTTACTACCGAAGCCCGGTCCGGCAGGAGCACCCCAGTTCACAACCAAGCGGCCGCACGTGTTGCAGTATTTTGGCCAGGGGAGGAGGTGTGCCAGGGAGCCAACTTGTAAGAGGGATTTCTCTGGGGCCCGTTTCAGTTCTGCCACTGCTCTCCAGTAAACACTTGTGCTCTACCGCTTACACCAGGTCTGAATGTGCCTGGCCCTACTTACTCCCCATTGCGTTTGGTTATCTCATATTTTAAATAAAATTAAAAGTGCGAGAAATAACATTGAGAGAGTTTATTGTCCCAGAGGAAACCAAAAGTGTTCTGGTTTTTTTGGATAGCCAAAAAAGCCCAAGATAAAATCCCTGGATGAACATCTTCTGAAACACCAATGAAATTTGTACACAGTTATGACCTTAAAGGCAACACCCATCTCCAAACACAAAAAGGAAAGTGCCTCTGAGGGTAAAACTTGGCTGCTTTATTAAGAGTGAACAGCAAGTCAAAGATATTCAGCTAGAAAGAAAATAATCCCCTGTCCCATGAAAGCAACAGGTAAAAAGTGCCAGAGTGTCTGCTCTGTTTTAAAGAGATTTCTTGGTATCTATGCTTTGAAACAATGAAATCTAGATACAGCGTTAACTGTCACTAGAAAGACAGTGGAAATTAATTCTTCCACTCACAGTTAAGAAAGATTCTGGCATTCAGCATTATCAGTAAATCCCAGAAACAGCAATCAGCAGGTAATCTGTTCAGTGTAACTAGATAGTGCCATCACATACAAGGATTTAAGAAATGCATCATCCCAGAGAGATACCAATTACAAGATAATCAACTTCTGCCTTCTGTGATTGTGGGGAAAACTGTAATAAAATCGTAATCCCATCCTTGCCATGCCACGCCTTATAGCACCTTTCCTTATTGCTTGAGCCAAACAGAGATATGGGAATTAGGCACTGGTGAGAAAACAACTGGTTTGTAAAATAAACAAAAAATAAAAAGCACAAATATTTGACTATGGAAAATCTGGTCATTTCACTGTTTTTGTAGGAAAAAAAGCCTGAAGATACTGCATCATAGATAACAGTCAAGTGATAATCACACTCCTTTGATTAGTTCAAGGAATAAGGCTTAAGATTTTGTGAGTTTAGAGGAATATTGTCTTAAACCATCTCCAGCATCTCAGGTGAAAGCTGTTGACAACTAGAGAAGAAAGAACCCCATTCTCCCAGAAAAAAAGCCACTCTAATCACTGAATTTTACAGCAAAAATTCATCACTATTGTTGAGATTAAGGAAAGAAATTCCTATCTCAACAAAGCGTATTTTTCTATCACTAGAATTTTGTGCACCCTGCTTTATGAGCAAAAGTATTTACAGAACAGGCTTTGCTGTACTTGTGGGAGCACAGAGGCTGCTGAGCTGTGTGGGGAAGTTCTTTGAGGAAACAGCTCAGCTGCAGACATCTGCACCAGGAAGGAGGCTCTGCCCTCTCAGCATGTTTCACATGACTACAATACACCTGTGCCTACAGAAGCCTCCTCTGAGGGTTCCTGGGAAAAGACCCTGCAGCCCTTCTGCTCAGTCTCAGCCACTAAACTCTTTCTGATGAGCTGCCAGATACTTTCCAGGGCCCCTCTCAGCCCCAAGATCTGTACTTCAAGTATGCCCTGCAGCACCCAGGTATGCACACCCAGCTCCATTAATAAGGAGAAGATCCAAAAAATATCCTTCCCTCACCTCCCACCTTTTCCCCCATCCGAGTTCTCTCCCTTACTACATTTTAGTGGGGAAGTTGAAGAAAGCATAGCAGCTGAGCCACTGACAACCATAGAGGCACAGTCCTATAATGATAAAAGGGGTGAATAAATGAGTTGTATTCATCCTTTGTATCCTGCAACATCACTATCTGCTACTCTTGGTCCTCTTTAATTTCTTGTTATCTCATTCACCCCCTTTTTTCTCTTGCTGCTTCTTTCTCTCTTCCTTTGGCTTTGCAGCTTTACTATCTTTCATATTTGGGGGAAGGAATTCTTCCATCTTTCCCAAATGCACTCTACTCCTTTCTCAAATCTCTTCCAAACACCCACCTTCTACAAATATAAGCATCATCTCTCCTCATTCTTATTACAATAAGCTGCTCTGCTTTGTTGTGCCTTGATCACGCTGTATATCTCTATTTTATAGAGCATTTATGCCTCCACGCACATAATACATAACTGAGCATTTCAGCATGGAAGCAATTGCCTCTTACACTGAAGTAAATCTGGAATTGACAGTTCTAAAATGCTTATAACTGCAGGACTGTCTTTCATAGACTCACAGATTTTAAGGCCAGATGGGACCATTAGATCATCTAGTCTGAGCTCATCTGAAAACCTGCTCTGGTTCTTCCCTAATAATGGGTGTCCATGCGATGCCATCAGGACCTACCAGCACAGCATCCCAGGATTCGTGTTTCAGTTGTCACTATGCACAGTGCAGCCAGCGTATCAGCTGCATGGAGCATCCTTCCAACTCCAAACCGCCGGGGCACTCAGCAACTACCACCTTCCTCCAGCAATCCTACTTGCACAAAGGAAGCAGGTAGGTACAAAGGGAGATAAAAGGGAAATCGGCCTTTTTAGGGCAAAAAAAATAGCCTCCAAAGCAGTTCTCAGAAAAATCACATAAACCATTTTTGCCATTCCTATTGCAATACAGCTGAAATTTAAGGTATAAACCTAAATCAAAACCATAAACAGTTCCTGCACAAAGAATCTAACTGAAACACCACAAAATAAAAGTACACATGCAGTATCATATGTGTTCACACTCCATAATCCTGGCTGATTATTTGTCCTATCTTGCATTTCCTTAAAATCCACATCCTATTTTTATTTTCACCTTTTAATACTTACTAGCGTTATGTTTTTCCATTATCATGTGGCTCTGAAAACCCAAATAATTTATTTACATTAAGGTCTCTAGTTGTATTTTAGAAGCTAGCAGAAATCTTTGCATTTGGATTACTCTGGCAGACAAACAGGGCTTTGCCTTCAATACAAAGGCAAAACAAAACACACTGAAAAAGTCTAAGATCAGTCAAAAACCTGGAATTTACACTGACTTAAAGAATTTAGTAAATTATCTAATTTGGCTGCACATAATGGGAACTTACCAGTAATTTATCTATATTTCCCCATAATTTCAATATCTCCCAAGATGTAGCAATTTTCATGTTTGCTTCCAATTCACGTTTTTTTGTGTGTAGGTGTGTTTTAATGCCTTTTCCCCATTTCTGGTGGATCTGCATGAGAATATGCGCAATTATCATCTTTAAAAGGCTAACTTAAGCATCCAAGTTTTAAAAGGGGTTCTCAAAGGGAAAGCTAATTTATACTTCATTCCTTGACTATTAACTGCATTGGGAAAGTAGAAGCAAAATGAAATTATTTTTGCCAACTGACTGCTTTCAGAAATTTTTACACTAGCCAAAATGCAAATTTCTTAATGAAAACCATCCTGGGAATTTATTAAACTGTTCATACTGAAGAAAATTACTTTCATTTACATTGAAAAGTGAAATAATCTATCCTGACCTATATATATGCTTGCCAAGATTCTATCTCCACTATACTTGGGGTCTTTACCATGCTACCATGAAGAAGAGCAATTTCTCCTCTTTGTTTTTTTTTTTTTTTAATAAAAAGGCAAATAATAGGCACTGCCAATAGCCATTGTTGACCCAAGTCAAAAGTGTTTGAAATTAATTTATCCGCTTTGGATGGTGTATAAATTTCTCATTACGAGTGTCAGTGATGGACAAGAAACCATTCCAAAAAATGTATTGGGTATCATGCCAAACTCTGTAATCAAGGTCTCTTGCAGAGACTCTGGAGTATACAAAGGGTTTCACACAGTCAGGAGCGTTAGCTATGCATGCTTTCCCGTTGCCCGGGCTCAGCCAAATACTCCGTGAGAACAACACGTATATACACTTTGTTTTTTTATGCCTCGCAGATGCTTTTTTTGTTTTATATTTCAAGCTTTGTCAGGTCTAATGTTTGTTCCTTCTTCATCCTTCAGCCCTCACTCTTCCCCCTGCATGCCCCCCGCCCCCCAAATTTCAGAGCAGCTTCCTAGACAGACCTGGTATCGATTACATAAACTGTCTTTCTTGGAAAGTAAAGAGGGGGGGTTGGGGGGTTGTATTTGGGATTTCTCCTACTTGCAACTGAAAATGGCAGCCATTGAACAGATCTGGTCAATGACAGTAAGAGAATAAGCCCAGCAGAAAGTGGTAATATATTGTGTTACACTTATGCCAACTTGCCAAGTCAAGTTCTTTTTCTCAAGCGCATGTACAGTTTGTTCTTGCTATCCTCAGTTAACTCTGCTTTCTGAATAGAGGAGATGGGAACTGCTCAAAGGCCACAATAGCATGTTCTACTTAAGGTTTCCTCTCCACACTAACCATTGTGGATAGCACTCTTTACAGTCAAGCGCTCTTGAATAAGAAAGCTCTCATTAAGGAGATGAAGCTATGTTTTCTTTACATTGCAAGAATTCTGTAAAATGAGATTTTCCTCATTACAGGCAAAGTACCTGCTGCTAAAAAGCAGCACAAAGTTGGCTCTATTTCCTTGAATGGATTTGAAGCTGCCTTCAAAACTAGCAGCAAAAGAGCATCAAAATGACAATATTGTACAAGAAATGCATCAGGAATGAGTGATTAATCTAAGTTTCTATGGGAACGTGAAAAATGACATATTGGATGAGTGGCCTGCTTAGTCCAAGATATTCTGTCAGCTAATACTGTGTACCGCAGCAAGCAAAGGCTTAGTGCCCCATAGCAAACAACTATCCCCAAAAACCTAGAAAACACAGGTAGAACGCCTTAGCTTGACAGCAAAGCTCAGTTGATGCTCTGAGGCAGGAGGGCTGAGATGCATTTTGTAGCTCATGTGCACAGAGAAAGATTACAGGCAATGTTGCTAAAGCAAATACCATTTTATTATTATTTTTTCCGTCACTCAACCTTGGTAGCACTCCCCGTCTCAAGCTGAGTTTTTCAGGCAAGGGAGCCTGCCAAAGGGTGGGTGGCTTAAATCACAATCAGATCCAAATTTTTAGAGGGCTTTGGGGTTGATTTTTCTGTTTAATAAGGAATATAAAACCCACACACTCTTCAATATTGTGCATTAGAACTGTCATGATGAAGCCTGATGTAGCAGGTATTTTTTTTTTTTTTTCTTTACAAAATACTCCTTAAAGAGAAGATACATATAAAAAAAAATTGCCAGTGCAAGGAAGGACAAGGATGGAACTTTAATTCAACTAGCTATTCAAAGAGGACAGCAACAAATTCTGTCAGTGCAGTGTGTTTGCTGCACAGTAATTTTCAATTCTAACCAAATCTAAAACCAGCAACAAAATGCAGGTAACAAATTTTACGGAACACAGTAAAATAAAATAATATGAGGCAAAACACTAGTAATAATGTCCACAGATAAAAGGTGGCTGAGTCATTACCTGAGCATCATCCATTGTAACTGCATAAGAAAAAAAAGTCACAATTTGCATGTTTCCCTACCAAACTTTAGTTTTTCCCTTGTGATTCTTCTCCCCAAAGGAGCTTATTACTAAAAACTGCCTACTGCAAGAAGCCATTCCCATGTCTAGTTGTACCAGAAATTAGGGAAATTATTTGATGCTATTTTAATCTCCAGGTTTGAGTGTTTACTCAGTATTTCAAGGCAAATTTTTTTTTTGCTTTTAAAAATTACAGAAATTTATTATATTATCTCTAAATTTATGAAAAAAAAATTAACAGGGAAAATCTCTTTCCCTAGAAAAATACAGAATATTTTACTATAAAATATCTGTGGACAATTCCCACTGCTACATGTGTCTCTGGCAGTCCTTCTGCTTTTGTTCTTTTTCATCACAGAAGTGAAAAAGAAGCTAGAAAATTCTATTAAAAGTTCTTTTAAAAGCCCCACAGATAAAGACATGTAAAACTGAGGCTGGAAGTTATTTTCAGTAGAAACCTTAACCTCTACAGAGACAAACTTTTAATTCCACCACCATATACCATAAGAACATACTAAATAGCACTAAGCATTAGGAATAACATAGAATAATGATAATGAAGTGGCTGGCACAGTTTGCCCATCCACATTTGCAATTAAATTAACTTTCTAGTTAAGCTAATTGTTTCTGGCATGACAATATGGAGCAGTCAGTTAAGACACAATTTTTTTAATCACACTCTGTTTTCCTGTGTCGAACAAGAAATTGGTAGAATTAAAGGCTGTATTCTGTGCAATGTGGCATTTTGTGTTGGCACAAACACTGCAGTGCTTGCTTTGGTTCTCCACTGAGTCCAGAAGCTCTGACTACCCTGGTTTGAGCCCCTCTGCTCTCCACCCAGAAACACAGGGAAACAGGATGATTTCATGGGGTGCCCTTGGTAAGTAAGGTTCCCTTCTGGCAAGCATGAAAGCTGGGGAAGATGGACAAGACACAGGAAGTCAAGAAATTATATCCCAACATTTTCACCTATCAAACTTGCACTTTCAGGACACTGGGTGCTGGTACCTGGCCACAGTAATTTCCATCCTCTACTGCATGCCTGATGATTGTGAAAAAGTTCAAAACAGCATCCTTGCCTCATCCCACATGCCTGGTCATCCCTGCATTCCCAGAGTCCGTGCCAAATACTTATCTCACTTTATTATGATTATTATAGCTCAATGCAATATAACTTGGTGGATTAGTCACTTCTAACTCCAGAGATTCTGGGTCCACAGGGGGATTTTGATCAGATATTAAAACACAAGTGAATGAGTAGATTAGCTCAGTAAAGTATTATGATGAGAACATTAAAGCTTCCCTTTAGTCAGTAGGGAACTGGCACCTATGCAAACCTGTAGTGATCACTCACCATGCAGCATCTCTGAACTTCACCACAGAGAGCGAGTCCCAGTCTCCCATGGTCTCTGTGGGGGACTGGTGTGTCACACAATGCCCAGATCCCGCAGGGGAACACCAGCACAGAACTATGCTATGCCTCATGTCATGTGCAAGTGTTTCCATAAGCATCCTTGGGAAGTCAGATTTTGGCAATTTTTCTAGGAGTAGAATATTCACACATATTTGCTGAGAGTGAATTTGGAGTTTGACTTCAGAGTTGACCTAAGACATGGGAACAATGGTTTGACACAAGGTCTTCAAAGTGAACATTTTCTCCAAAATCCTTTTTGCATAAATTATTTATCAAATGAAATCAACTTTGTTCCTCTTTTCAATACTGATTCAGTATCAAAGAAAAGGAAATAAAGAATCTTGAATTTTTCCTAAACTAATGCCTTTTATTAAAAACATCATAAGCTGAAGATCTTTTCACTCCTGCCGTCCACAAAGCATTTTCAGAGAGGGGAAAAAAAATATATTTAAATTATTCATTTAAGAAATGTAATGTTCTCCAACCAAATCTCACTATCAGTCCTTGTGGACACAAATGAAGGGACAACCAGCAGCTAAGAGGCCACTGCAGAAAGTCAGACAAGAATTCATATTAAGCACCATGCAGCTGCCCTCCTCTCTCTGCACTGTGTGTATGTACCTCAGTGGCCTTTATCCAAAGAGCAGTAAGAAAACATCACAGCAGGACTGACCAAAACTTGCTGAAATCATTGAGTGGAAGAACTGTTTTTCATTTGTACTAAATACACATAAACATTGAGCTCATTTATGGAGCAAAATAACCAAAACAATGGGAGAACAACCAAAGCATAAACATATGGGAAGTTTGGAATGAAAATAAGCCCTGGAGCCTAGATGTTTAGGACTTTGGTAGCAGAATACTTGTTTTGGATGGTTGTGGGAGAATCTCCAATCAAAAGCCAAAAGGAAGCATCAAAAAGAGCCACAAAAGCATCAACAGCATGACTTCAAGATAAACCTTAAGAAAGCTATTGAGGCAAGTGCTGACTGAAAGAGATTGGGAATTTCAAGCATGGGAATTATCTCTTGTTTGATTCTACCTGCAGAAACAGAGATCAGGACCTTGTAAATAAACAGGATTGGATCAACGATAAGTGACTCAATCATCAATTGCACTTCTTAACATTCAAACTCTGGGCTTCCTACAACAGGGTTAAAGAGAGAAAACCCCCATGTTCTGGTTTCCAAGAACAAAGCCTGTGAGCTGGTATCTCTCCTGTATCAGGGCAGAACAAAAGGCAGTACACAGTTCAAACATGTAAAGAACTGGAGGAGTTAAAACAGCACCTGAAAACTTACTGGTAAAGATGAACCCTTACTAGAAAGCCAATGGCAAAATGCCCAAAGAAACTAAGAGGAGCAGCTGCAAGAATTGTGGTTTGAAATAAGATTGGAAAGGGCTACAAAAGCTTTGACCAACCTGGAAGTTGCTATCTGATAAAATGCAGAAAGGGCTCAGGGAATTGAAAAGGTCCTAGAGAATGAAAATGAACCGGTATCAACAACTGTGACATGCTGAAAGGAAGGGAAAGGGAAAAAAACCCAAAACTTCCTTTGAATTGGATGGGAACAAACCTTTTCCCTGATATACTCAAATATCAGTGAGGACCTCAAGGGCAAATTGGCTATACACCAGTTTGCAGACACTCAGGTAAGAGCCGGAAATAAAGATCAGTAAAAGACAAAAAGATATTGTACTGACTGTACAATTTACTACAGATCCTGAACTTTTTTCACAGCTGCATACCACAAAAGGAAACAGCTGCTGCAAACAGAAGAAGATGCCAGGAATTTGCCAAGATCTCTACAGTGCTGTTTCTCTATCTCAAATTCAGTTCAGCTATTTTAATATGGCTCATACCATCAATATGCTTTGTGGAAGGAATGATGACCAATCTGAGTTTATAAAGCAAAAGAAATTGGTAACAATCACAGAAATGAAGGAATGCAGATGAGGTCATTATTGATGCTGGAGGAAAAAAAATGCCTTGAAAAAAATGCCTATTCTCACAGGCCTTGTGAGAATAGAGCATGGTGTGTTCCAAACCAGACCCCCTGGGGAGGGGAGCATGAAGCTGAACATGAAGTTCAGACACCAGTCACACACCAGTCTGTAGTTTCTGTAGGGAACTTAAGAGTTACTTTTTTAAAAAGAAGAAATAAACAGAGAAGGCTATTTAGTGTGCAATAAATAACTATGTGAAATGCTCAAGAATCACTAACTCTGAGTCAGATTTTGATTTTGACACCAGGAATAGAAGAAAGGTAAGGAGATTGGTGATTCAACCTCCAGTTCTCTTTTGCAGTGCCCAGGTCCCACCTTTAGAGGCAGAAATACCATTAGAAATTACAGGCGGTGGCATCTTTCCAGCAAATGAAAGATAAGGAGTGCTCAAAACTTGCTTTGAAACCCCAGATCCCTGGGGATCTTTAGCTGCTGAAGTTCTTCTGGATCTGAAGCAAAACCAAATCTCTACATTTTCTGAATGCTTCTGACAATAGTCAGGAGATGGGAAAAGGGGGACTGTAGTGACAAAAAATAGATCTGGTAAATTAATATGAACTATAGGAAGATTGGGTGTGAGCATGTGAACAGTCAGAAAATGTATTAGCTTTTAATTTGGCACCCTGCAAAGTATTCAAAGAGAAGCAAGAAAACATTCTTGAGACTTGTTAGAAATTATTCTCTCTCTGACAAACACCTAGGTTGTACTTTACTGCTTCCAAACAAGAGTGATCCTGGATACCTAAACAGCATCCTTCTTTGCAGCAGGGAAGCACTAAAGAAGCCTTATAAACCATGGAAGAAGCATGTCAGGAAGCTAGAACAGACCCTTCAGCCAAATCTCAGGCCGAGTCCAGTTAAGGAAAAGAGGTGACAGCGTCAGATTACAGAAAACAACATGAAGTCATTTAGCGTGTGCTCCTTTATTACCGTAAACAGTACCCTAGATGCTGGTGAAAGCTTGGTCTGGTTTACTACCCTGAATCTTAAAAGTAGCTATTGGCAAGTGGAAGTGGATCCAGAGGGACAGGGGAAAAAAACCACATTCACAGCAGGACAAGGACTGTGGCAATTTAAAATGATGGGTTTTGGCTAGTGCAATACATCAGTTACATTCAAAAGTCTAAAGAAGAGGGTATTACGTGGCATGCCTCTCTCAGCCTGTTTGTTATACCTAGATGATATCCTGGTGCATGGTAAAATGTTGGAACAAGAACTGATACATTTATAAATAGCCTGTAATTAGCTTAAAGCTGCTAGTCTTAAACTGTCTAAATAGAAAAGCTAGGAGTTTGTTTCAAAAAGAGGTAATTTACCTTGGGCAAAACAAGCAAGGAAGGGAGCAAGATTTCCTTGGACAATGAGAAGCTGCCCAGAGCTTGCCAGCTGCCCCCACACAGGGATAGGCACCAGCTCTTGGGAGGACCATGTTTCTTGTTTTCAGGACTATCAGCATATTTTTCAGCATTGCAAAACCACCAAATTGATTAGGGAAATCATCCCAGTAGTCAGTCAGTGTACAGTTAACATCTCTCAGACTTAAAAAGGGCTTTTGCAATTGTTCCTGTTTTAGCTACCTGCATCCTGAGGCTTCTTCATCCTCTCTACTCAGTGCTTGGGGGCAAGCGCAACTGCACACAAAACTTGGAAAGTGGATTACTGAACAAAAGTAAACATTTTCTGAAGGGATTTATTCCTCCCACAACAAGAAGATGCCCCAATAAAACAGTTCCCCCACTCTGGATCTGCACGGAAGTTCATGGTCAGCATAGAACAAGCTTTTGCAAAAATGGTTCACGTTGGGGGAATTCTAAGATGACTGAACCAGCAATGTATGTTTTCATAGCCACACTGGTTATGAAACTGTGCCTGGTCTAGTAGATCATTACAGTTAATAATCTCTGGGGAAATACAGTCATCTTCCCAAGTCCCATGATTCCCAGAAGCATAAATATTCCTGCTTCATCCAGTGAAAGAAGATGTTTCATCTTCCCAAGAAGAGGATCCCAGTACTTATGGTGCAACACATGACATAAAAGTAATTTGGTAAATGTAGCCCTTGGGAGAGAAGTCCCTCAGAATACCACTCTGAGTCAGATGAGCTACAGTGCAGGCAATGACAAACCAATCAGGAAAGAATATCCAGGATAAAATCCATATATCAGGAGTGCTTTTGTCTGCTGTGGTGGCCATAATCAGATGCTGGAGATGAGGAAGGACAGAGCAATCCTATTTCCGACTCATAGCCTCTCAGCTTCCAACTATTCAGCTCTGAGACTTCCTGACCCGTGTATAGTTTACATGCAGCTAGTAATTCTCCCTGATTTTGTCTTTCATGAACTTAAACATGTAAAAGTGTCACATTCACAATGTCTTTTGGCAGTGAACTCCACTGGTCTACCACCCACTTTGTAAAGCCATTCAATGCTTTGGAACATCCTTGTCTTCCTTTGAAGTTTTTTTCCCTATCCACAGAAGCATTCAAAAATGAAATGTCCAAAACATGAGCGCATTCAAGGTGAACCTTGATATTCTTTGTGCTGCCCTCAATGATTTCCCTGGTAACTATTAACTTTTTTTTTTTTTTTTTTTTTTTTTTTTTTTTAATCATTGTGGAGCACTCAAGAATTCACAGAGCTGTCAACATTCCCAGCACCTTGCTACTTCATTGTCACAGTCAGCTTAGATCCTGGGAATCGGGGTAGTTTGCAAGCCTTCTCTACATAACCTGCACTGGTGACAAAGGTGATGAATGGCATGCAGATGTATGACAATGGGCTGAGACAGAGCACTGATCTTGTATCCTTAAGCAAAGATAAAGCTGCTAACAGTATTTGCGGCTGATTATCACTCTGTTTTTTCTTTAATCTTTTTTTTTTCCCCCTCATCAAATCAATATCAGTGCAACCACTTTTCTCCCAGCTATTTCTTCATTTTGGAGCTCTCCCTATACCAATCTTATTTGCTGCCTTCTAAGCTACCCAGCTCAACCTCCAGTCCCACTCCATTTCTAGTTTTCTCACACTTTTTCACTCTGATTTTCTCCAAACATCTGCCAGCCAAGCATCTGCATTGGGTGGTTTCTCCTTCAGCAACACATTGAAAGAAAAGCCAGAACTCCCTCTCTGCTTTAGTGCTTGGTACCACTCTGCCTTGGACCACCTGTGATCAGATTGGGTCAGTGTGGTTTTACTTTTGCAAATTTAGTCTTGAACATCACCTGGTAAAACAGTAGAAGACAACAACTTAAGAGCTTACAAAGGAGGGCAGATGTTTATTAGAACAAAAATGAGGCCTGAAACTGGGAAGCTCCCTCCTACCACTTTTTGGGAAAAAGATAATTACTGGCCCCAACTCAAACCCAGTCTCAACATGTATTGGTAACATAGACCTATCCAGGGAAAGTGGTATTTTTTTTTTTTCTATGCAAGAACACATTTTTTTTTCTCAAGCTTAAAACAACCTCTCTTTCTGTGTTGCAAAACTTGGGGCATATTTGGCAACTTCAGTGCTCTTTAGGTTATTTACAAAGGGAAAAAAACCCAACAACTTTTTATTACAGATAGCAAAACTGAGCCAAAGCTTGGGAGAGAGGCTTGACCGGTGCCACAGCAAAACTTGTCGACAGCAATGAGAACAGAATATGTGTTTTCCAAGTTTCAATCAAAAGGCACAGTATAGCCCAGAACAGTGGCATTGCCATTACAGACATGCAACACTGAACAATGAGTGATGCTGAATACTCAGTGCACCTGCCAGTGTGTGCAAGTTTTGAAACACAAAATGAGTGAATCGATACAGTGAGAGTTTCAAACATAATGAGAGAATAGTGCAGATCAAGGAAAGTGAATTCTAGTTAACCCAGCTGATAAACTGGAACACAGTAGCAGGGTATACATGTAAGAACTCACAAGAAAAGAGCATATAGAGTATAAAATTAATACTCAGCTTTCTCCCAACAGGAAAAACAAACCATCCCGCTGAAATTCAGCTACTTGAGTTTTCTCTCTCAAGTGTGATCATGCTCCTTTTGATAAACTCTGACCATAAGTAGCACTGCATGCAGCAAACAAGAAAGCTTTTCAAAATCCAGACCCTGCCTGAATGTTGTGCTTCAGTCAGAGGTGTAAAAACACCCAAGGACATAATTTAACTAATGTAAGCACTTCAGGACTCCTAGTGAAACTGCTTGGAGTGGTGTATTCAGTTGTTTAAAGCTTTTTTTTTTTTTTTTTTTTTTTTTGTCACAGGCAAGATATATGTTTACATGGCAGACTTAATTGCTGTTTTCAGAGGACTAATGCTGTGTAAAATCATAGTCATCAATACAGCCATTTATTTTGACTATAATTAACAAATCAAGTCACAGCACGTTTTACTTATTTGCCAATCTGTTGAATATTCACACTGGCCCCAAGTCGCCTATTCATTTAGCAGTAAACATGTAGCCTAGCAACTGACTGTCAATATCAACAGTAGCTGATGAAGTTGTTAATCTCTGGAAGACTGACAGGTTAAGCCAAATTCTCCTATGCAAAACTCTTATTGTCCAAGCCTTACATTAGCCCACAAGGATATCTATGTTCAAAAGATACCACATCTCCTTCTACTATTAAAATTAAATGAAGTGTGCTAGAGGCAGGAAAAGGCTATGTGCTCTGCCTGCCATGCATGTTTTGCATGCACCACAGCATCCAGCATTGTGTTTGCAGGATGTATTGACCATTGCTAATTTCCAGAGACAATTGAAGACACTTTTGCATCTGTTCATCATCCCGGAATAAACTATCATATAAGTGCACGCTGTGCACCAGAATATTGATGAGGTCAGGAGAAACACAAATATCTCCTTTGCTATGCAAATCTGCACTGGAACTGCAAAAGAGAAAGCATGAAGGTATGGATAAAGAGCTTTAATCTGGGGTATTGAGAATCAAAATCAGAGTGAAGGAATTTAAAAGGAGTACGAATGGTTTGACTAGGATAACAAAAAAAGAATATGATTTAGCCTGATTTAAATCTTGATACACCAGCACTGAACTAAACAATTTTCTAATCATTTAATTGTACTGCTCAGAAGTTCCATCAACACGGTACGTTAAAGACAGAGAGAGACAGACTAATTATCTGCAAATATACAGCAAGGAGTTTCAGAACAGCAGGAAAAACCTATTGCTTTGTGCTGTCTGTTACAGGCCTGAGCTGGATCAAACTGCCTGCCCAAAGTACTTTCTATCTTACTTTGATATTGACAGCCATCCCTGTTGTAGCAGACATTCTCGAGTGTAAAGTTTTAGAACAACAGCAATTCCACAATGATTTAATCCCTTCCAAGTACTTATAGAAGATGGATGGTGATCGTTAGCAGAGAAACTGTGGAACTGAGGAAAGTAGGACTGGGGAGACTGTCTTTAGGACTTCTTGCTCCAAGACAGAATCAGCTCTACATTTTGTCATTCCTCTTCTTAATAGCCTCCAACTACAAAGGGGATAGTCTGCTACAGAACTTCCCTGCATGAATTATCAGAAAACTGGTTTTTTTTTCTCCTAATATCAATTCTTCCTAACAATTTCATCCCATTTCCTCTTAAGCAAAATGAATCCTATCTCTTCCTCTCTGCACCATACTTGTGCATGTTTGAAGACTACTAGTAGGATCCCAGTTTTCCCTGGCCTAGAGTAAACAACATCCATCCACATGTCTCCATAACAGCCATAACATCTTGACAGAACATGGTGACCATGCCCATCACTCTTGTCTGGAGTGTCACCAAGTGGTCAACACCTTTCTAGAAGGACAAAGGTATCCCCAAAGCAGACATTGTGTTGAGAAGACATTGCCTGAGCTAAGCATGGCAGAGGAGTTACCTACCACACCTTTCAGATCATATTGCCATTTATGAATTCCTAGATGATGTTTGCCATTTTTGCAACAGTATGACATTGCTTCATGCTCGGTTTGCAGTTTTTCCAAAGAACTGCTGTCAAAACAGGGGTTCCCCTTCTCATATTCCTGCAGTTTATTGTTTCTTCTGTACTTTGTTTACAAAGTTTCAACCTATTCTTATAGACACTTTTCCCCATTCTCAAGGCCATTCTCTATTCATAAAGCTTTCCACTCTTACTTTTCTGTAAATTTAATATGTATAATGTGTATTGCATCACTCAGATCATGGTCTAATGAGAGCTGGGTACAGCTCTTTAGAGCACTCCTCAACACATACTTCTGGTTTTAATACTACTTCATCCTCCTAAAATTCATTCTCCAAAGCAGATTCTTCCAGCTAGTTTTATCTCCACCTAACAGCATTTTCATCTAGCCCAGGTTTCCCTTGATTCAAAAAATGTCATGCAAGCCAACTTTAAAGACCTCACTATACTCAAGTGATGTCAATGGTTTCTTCTCTTTCCATGAAGTCTGTTACCCTGCTACATAAGAAAATCCAAGTGGTTTGACAATTCATTCTTGACAAATCTGTGCTGGCAGCTTTTCACTTTCTTGTTATCCTTCAGCTGCTTTCAAATGTTTGGTTTGAATTTTTTTTTTTTTTCACATTTTTTTCCCCCAGAATTTTTCTGTGGACTGGAGTCAGAACTGGTTGGTCTGTAATCCTCTGGCTCCTCTTTCTTTCCCCTTTTACAAAATGAAAGACATTACGTTTTCTCTTCCCCCAGCTTCCAGTACATCATCTATCTCAGATGAGCTCCCAGAGAAAACACTAATGGCTCTGAGATTCTTTTAGACAAACCTTGGAACAAAGTCTATCACAACCAGTCCATTTGAAAACATCCGAATCATCTTGAAAACCTGAACTTGGTCTTTTATATTTTTGGCTAAGATTTTATACCTTTTCTAATGATTTTGATAGTATTATTAATGTGAAAGCAAAAAAACTTTCTTAATGAGGTCTCGATTAAAAAAAGCAAAAAAGGAAAGGATTAAAAAGACTCTTCAGAATGTTCCATTAGCAGGTTGCTTTCTCCTGTGAGCAAAGCAGCAATCCCTGTCTAGATCGTCCTCTTATTAATGTATGTTGAGGATTATTCCTCCTCATTTCAACATATCTAACTAGCTAGTTAGCATTGCAACCTAGTGCCTGGACTTTTCTTTCATCCCTTCATATTTGTGCCATTTTGGGGTACTCATTCTTCCCCTTCAATGTATTTCCTTCTTTAGCTCTTTAACTAAGTTAATCTCTATATTGGGTTTTTCTGTGCTTATGCCACAATGTCACATCTTTGAGGATCTGGCAGCTAATTCACCTTTGCTTTAAACTATTACATTTGTCTCTGGAGAAATCTTAGCTATCATTCTCTCAAGTCCATTTCTGTTACATTGTTGTTCCTCCTCATCTCTTCACAAAGATTGTGAAATCTCATTTCATGCTCAATTTCACCCAACTTGCCTATTACCTTGTACTCTCTGCTACTTCACCTTCATTGTCTAAAATATAAAATATGAAAAAGCTTTTGCTCTTCATACATTTCTCTATTCTGCAAAACAAACAAACAAACAAACAAACAAACATAAAAATCAAGACTAAGCCCCACTACCCTTTCTAGAACTTGTTGAATCATCCATTTCCCACTATGGTTTTTCCCTCAGGAGATGTCTGCAAGCATTTAAAATTTCAGATTAACATAAAATTCTCATTAATTTCACAAAAATCCTAACCCATCTGACCTTCCTAGCTTGGTGTTTTGCAAGAGATCATAGGACCTTTTAATCTCTATACATAATTTTCATGAGATCTCTTCCTCATCTGCACAGTCTGGACCTCAGGTTATGTCCCCACCTTTCCAGTATCTATTCAACACTCTTCATTGATCCCCCTTCTCCTTCATACTCCCTTGTTAGGCTACAGTATCAAATTCAAGACACTTGGTCAAAAATCTGTGAGCTTTAAACTTTCAGAGATTCTCACTTTGCAGGTGCTTCCCACTGACTCTCCCCAGCCCCATCAGCTGCAAGAGTTACAAAGCAGGTTCCCAAGCAGGAACTCAGCAAGTCTCCAGCTTGCACACAGGAAACACAAAGTGACGCTGGTCAGGGCAGGCTCAAGTATTCCTTGTCCCTTTGGCCTGAGCCTAAGGCTCAATTCATTTTGTTGTGTCAAGTTCCTGCCAGCACTTTCAGTTTTAGCTCCAAACATCCCCCAAGACATAACTGGAGCATCTGAGCTAGGTGGTGGAGGAAATGTAAAGGTTGGTGTAATTTTTGCACTTGGTGCATCCCACACTGTGTTCCTCAGTAATCCCATGCCAACGTAATGCGTGTCAGTGGAGCAGCCTGAAACCTTGCAGGACCCCAGGCGAGTGAACCTCTGGGAAGGAAAGTGGTTGCCTAACATGACCCTGAATATTTCCTCAAAGAGATTTAGACCAAAACCACCAAAGAACATTCCATTCCCCCTACCAGCTCACCCCATGGCTCCTCCCTGGCACTGCCTGATCCATCCTGGGCTCTGTACCCAACAGGGCAGTGTTTTCATCTTCCTTTTATTGCATCCCATCACAGGTGAACCAGTCAGCTGCAATAAAAAGTCTAAGCTAGAGAAACATGCACAAGTTCTGACTTCCCTTTTTATTTCAACTTAAGTTTATGCATACTGTCCCTCTTTTAAAGTTTTCTATCGAGTAGCCAACAAAACATAAGTCTATCAGACTTTTATTCATACAAGGATTTAGTGCTTTAATTAGATATTCATTTACTCATTTAAAAGCTGTTCCATCTAAAAACAATATCCAACAATTATTGTTGCTGCCTGCATTTATTCCTTTTATATAGGTTATTCTTGTATGAAATATTCATTCAAGTGGGCGCTGCTATATTTAGAATGCAGAGAAGTGTTTTTTGCACGTAGTTGCTTTTGTATGCTTGCTATGCAGGCAATATTAAAAAAAATACCAAATTGTACTCCCATTTGTACTGTAATTTTAAGTCACTTATTTTGTAAGGTTCAGGCAAAATTAGATGTTTTGCTTCAGACTAAATGGCTTCTACAGAAGTCACCTTTAAAGTTTAGATTGCAAGTTGTTGATAGGTTCTGGATGTCATGGACATGTGTTTTTCAATTCCTTTTCTCATTTTAAATTTGGTGTTTAAATTGTTTTAACTACTTAACTGAGGGAAAAAAAAGTCCTACAGTTTTTTCCATATAAACCTCACCCTCTACAGTTGAATCTTTGGTAACCTTACACAATTTTACTCTTCCTGTAGTTCTTTTTATGGCACACAAATCATATCAGCTTCAAGTACACAGTATCTTTCTAACAGAATCACTTTAGGCTGCTAATAAATTCTTAACATAACTTTTTAGCTATGTAAAGCTTTAACAGCTGAATTACTACTTGACTCACATGGTAGATGATTAAAAAACTTCATGGGAGAAGTATGGACAGTAAAAAGCTTAAGTAAACATGAGATCAATATTTTATTTAATAAACAAATTATTTGAGGATGACTGAATGTCCTGAGGTGGTAAAGTTTTGTTCTATTTGTGTACGCTTCAAAGAATGGCAAGTATAAACTTTCTGCAGTCTTTTATTACTTCAAATTGTGTTACCCTTTTAAATAATATAAATAATAAGAAAAAAAATCTAAAAAAAAAAGAAGAAGAAAAAAAAAAGAAAAAAAGGAAAAAAAAACCCCAGCAGCATACCACATTCCCATACATGCAGCTGGAGGGCAAATAAAATTTGGAAGCAACTGTCATTTCCATGAAATGGTAACTTCTCCTCGCCTTCCCCCACAAACTACCAAGTTCCCTCCAAGACCAGAAAAATGAATATGGCAATCAAGATGCAGCACCTGAGAACTGGAAACCGTAATAGGTACATGAAAGACACCTTGTCCACCACCTCTGTCTTAGCTCAGGAATTATCTTCTAAACTCTTATTCAGCATTCTCACCAACCAGCTCAGTGCCTTGGAACAGCCCTTGGAGTTTTCTGTTTCCAAAAGACGCAAGTATATAAAAAATAGTGTAGTTGGTTTTGACTTTAGTATTAGACTAAGGAAATCCACTTAAGGTACAAATTCATGTCAGCACAAAGCCTACAATAGTCTGGTTTTTATCCTCAAGTTGCAAAAAATCAAGTTAAACTGGTGAGGCAGGAGCAAAGGCAGAAGAGCATCAACGGCCTGACAGAAGGAATCATTAACAGGTGCTCCGTGGTCCACCCACCTCTGGAAAATGAGTTCATTTAAACTGTCAGAAAGAAAAATAATTAAAAAAAGCTTTTATTTACTGTTTTCAAAAATTGTGATTGCTAGCCCAGAAAGAAAAGGAAGAAGTAAAAACATTTATGAACTACTATACTCATGGCTTTCCTTCCAGAGCTCAGAAAATGAAGCTGCCAAGCCCAAGACAATGAAAGGTCCTTTGCATTCTTGATGAGTTTTCCTTCTAGATTTGATTCTAAATACATGCACACTAAAAATCTGTCAGGAGCTGAAAATAAGATTGCCATTTGACTCAGCCAATGCATTCCCCTAATTTAAGATGCCCCAGCACAGAGTACTTAAAAGGTGCTGAACTTTGTGCTAGCTATCTAAACACAGATATTCATAAAGCAAATTTTATCAGAGTATTATGCACATCTTGCAATTGAGCAAGAATGAAACCAATGTGGTAATATCAGGGCTTTTCCTCTGACATACAAAAACAAATACAAGTCTCTCATGGAAAGTTGATTTAAAAAGGAGAAAATTGATTATATGGTATGTAATGTGTGAAATGTAAGTACACACTTGGATGTGGCTGTAATATCTGCTATTCTGCACTTGCAGGTTAAGTGCCCAAGGCCAGCTCATGAAAGTTTCTCCTGCTCTCCAAGTTTCCCACCACGTGTCTTGGGGAGAATCATTCAAAGGTTTTAGCTCCCCACTCCTCCACCACTACAGGACCGTCATTTTCACTTAACAACTTCCCAGTTCATCTGGGGATTGATTTGATAATCCCCAGACTTTGAAAAAGCATCTGCATTGGATTAGAAAACCTGATATGGAGTCCAATGAAATCAGCGGAGTCTTCCTGCAGATGATGAGAAATCACAGTTATTGTAAACAACAGTAACCTCACAATGTACATGGTAGCCTGTAATCTAAAGAGCATGAGTATCGCAGATTACCATGGGGGTTTTTAATACATAGACACATATAATATGCATTTGTCTAATATTAGTCATAATTGCTGAAAATAAGTGCCAGATATTTTGTCACCTCTACAATTTTGTACATAGTGATAATAGCAAGTTTACAAGGGATCTTCAAAGAGGCTAATAAAAAGTCAGCTTGAAATGGAATCATGTCTCATTCAGCAAAACCAAAGCAATTCAAGAGTAATTGTATTAAAACACAAACTCAGAAAAAGCTTTCCAAGGAGATTAAACCATACCTATCAATGCAACAGGATTTAACAAACAGGCAAAGAGCATCAAAGACCTTAGAGAGAAGAAATCTCCTGTGCTGGAAAGGAAATTAAATACTTCTAGTACATTTTCAAGTGTATATCCCATCTGTTTTAGCATTCGAAGTGACAAGACTCTACAACATCTGTTATAAGACAAATTGCAGCCTAATGGCCCCGCTGCCATAATGGTTTGGTCTTTTGGAATTGATACTCAAGTTCACCTTTTTTTAAAGGAAAAGCTATTATTTATCACAAAGATCATCTCCTTCCAAGTGCAGGAGAACCTCTGTTGGTTAAAAATTTTTGAACAATGAATAAATGCCGAGCCAAGACAATCTTGTGCATTTGTTTAATGGGCTGTCTCTCTTTGCAAACTATTGAATCAGACTGTGAACATGAGAGATTTTTTCCTGAAGTTTAGACAGTCTTTGGATATAAGCCCTCTAGGGAAAAAAAAAAAAAAGGCATCAGATTGTTGCAGAGGTAATTTGGTCAGAGTGAATTTCTCTTCCTGAGTGAACATTGAGCCATTACCCAAGAAGGTGTCAGGATGAACATTATCTCATTATGTGCTGTCTTTCAGGCAATGGTCATTTAAGAAAGCAATGGTCATTTAAGGTAAGCAATATCACAAGAACAATCTATAACTGTAATATAAACTGCATAAGGTGTTCCCAGCATGAACCACGAGGCTTGGCCAAATTCCGCTTCCGGCAATTACTCTGTGTCAGTCTAATAACTCCTCCTGCCCAGCCCCCGCAGCTTCAAAGAAACACAATTTTCCTCTTTGTGTCAGTTGGCATCGAACTGATCCTTACTACAGGTTTGCTACCTGAAACTGCAAAGGGATCCCATGGCAGCAAGGGCAGCAGCTGCTGCCCTGGTCCAAGGGCACCCACGGGGCTATGGCCCCTCCAGGTGACATGCAGCCCTCGCTCACCACACAGACTGGCTCACAGGAGAGGAAACATAACCCTCGAGCACCCAAGTGAACTCATGCCTGCATACCGAGTGAAAAGGGAGTTGCAACATAAATGACAATATCCCATAGTCGCTGTGTTCTGCAATACTTTCCAAGAAATAATTTGCATTATCTACTTGCACAAATGATTATTTTTTTTTCCCTTTAAATGGCGTAAAGATGGCTGTACTCATCAGACAAGGTGAGGCACATGCTTCATGTCTAAAGTGCAAAAGAGGTCAAAGCATTGCTCACCACCCCATGAATAAGAACACAAAAGGGCATTGTAAATTCCAAGGCAGAGAACAAAAACGGAAGGGAGGCAGGTGAAACCGTAGAAATATTACACGTATTAAGTTTAATACCCAGATGAGAATTAAGTTACTACAGTGCCTTTCACAAACTGCTACTTTTTTATGTTGCAAATAACTTCTCCATGATAGATGCAAATAAATTAATGCTGTCATTAATCTTTCCATTTATATCTTTCTCACTCCTTATGTCTGCTTTCATCGTTGCACTTACCATACTTAAGTATATGTTAAAGAGACTGTCATTTTCCCTTCCGTAACTACTATTTCTTCAAACAGGCACTACTGGATTCTAAAGCAGAAAATGTTGATTTCTGAAGATTATCTTTTGTTCCTCATTGAAGTTGGGGAATATTCTGGGTGAAGACATCCCACTGAAATTCTTATCTAAGTTAAGAACACTGAATAAATCTGTAATTAGGCCCTCCTTAAATATGCTTTTATTTTAGATTATTAAGCAAAAGGGTATGAGTAGCCTATGTAAAATACATCTCAATAGAATTTTTTTCCATTAAAGCTTTCATAATGAAATCTTAGAACTCCAGTTAGTTACACTGACAAATTTTAGAGTATTTCTCTCTAAGATCAACTAAGAACAACTCAGATGTTGCCTGCAAAGGTTACAGGTCTGAGACCTTATCCTATTGAGAAAGGCTGCACTGAAGAGATAAATGGTCTCCATTTCAAGGAATAAGTCATTCATCCAAAATTGTGAAGGCACAAAAGCACAAGGTAGGGGATATCCCAGATGCTCTGCAGCCCTCAGCATAGTGTGAATTGTGACAAGAAGGAATTCTCACTCCATCCTTCACCTTTTCCTGCGTGCAATGCCACCGGACACCACAGCTCTGTACTACTGTCAAGCCAGCAGTGCACAAACAGGCTACAGCTCAGCATGCCACAAGAAACCCGACACCAAAACCACAAAGGAAATAAAATAAAAAATTTTAAAAAGGCAGAGTTGCATCTGAAGTGCAGAGTCATTGTTCAGGTGTGGAAATGCCCAGCTTCCTATACCATGCTTCTGATATAATTACTTATCTTGCACAAACAATCTAAGCAGTAAAAGAAGTGGAATTAGGATTGCTTCAAAAATTGTCATTTCATACCTATTAGACCTTATCCTAACCACTTTGACTAATGCTTTCCAAAAGCTACTGGAGAGGAAGTGTGCTTCCAACACATGCCTGTGACATTACTGGTCATCATCATCCAAAACTCCGACAGTCTTGTCAAATGCCAAAGGAAGTTAAATACCCTCAGACTCTCACAAGATCAGCAAGTACCTCCTTCATTTCCTTCCAAAGTCCCCACTCTCTAACAAAATGATGAGTACCCAGTATTTTTCATTGAAGGAGAGAATTATAATGATGACAAAAGATGATGCTGGGGTCTTCATCTCTTTGTGCCTTTCACTCCCAGTGCAGCAGTTTAGCACTGAAGATACATAAACACCTTCACTCACCTAGAACAACTTAGGACTTACAACTGCATTTCCCAGGGCAAAACCTACACTGTTACCCAAGCCCCATACCCAAAGAAATAGCCCATACCATAGGAAAAGGTAGAGAAGCGATTTACCTAAAACAGTATCTCTCAGAAGAGCCCTTACATACAAAGTGCTTGGGATCATCTTGACTCCATTTTCTGTTCAGGATTATGGTACCTTTCACTTTACTAATTTCTGAAGCACTGGAATGAGTTTTCGTATCCTCAAATTGATTTACAATATTTTTGTACCCAACAGATTGCAAAGGTTACTGATTTTTAACAAGTTTGTAACCACTTAAAGTTTAGAAATTACTGTAAGTTCATTTGACAAACTTTTTACCAGAGCCCAGTTTAACTGGGTTCCCACTCTTGGACAATAAGGAAAGAGCATTATAATGAATGGGGTGCGCAGAAGGCAAATGCTCACTACAATTCTCTATGTAGAGCATCAGGAAGAGAATCATGTAAGACCCTTGTGATTAACAGTTGTGGGGAACCTGCAGCAGCACTGCTGCTTCACACTCCTGGTAGTGCACCAAATGGGGTTACTCATGCTGCATACATCAGATATCCAAATTGCTCTGCAAGACTGATTTACTGTTTCCTTCTCTGAATGGTATTTATTTACACTCTCTACAGAGGCAGAAAGGTATTTTTCCTCCCAGCCTCCAGTACACTAATTTCTTGCCCTGCCACCCCCCACGAACAAAGTAAATTTCAGCTCTTCTCAAAACAAGCTTTTGATAGACAAACTGAGGTGGCACAAACATAGGAAGGAAGGAAGGATTAGTTGCATAAAAAGCAAGACCAAAAGTTAATTGCCCTTTCATGTCAATACCCATATTGGCAAAACAAAGTCTCATTTTTTATTTGAATACCACGTGCAAGCAACTCTTCAGACACATAAAGTACCAAGCTCCCTAAAGCAAAGGATAAAGATAAGGCTTATGCAGACAACTTTACCAGCTCTGGGGAAAGGAACTAAAACTTTCAGTGTACGGTCATTAAAATTTTTGAAATCTAGGTCCATATTTTCAGCTGCAGCCTGTGGTTGTATGCTGACAGAGGGAAAAAACAACACATTCATATGCACAAATGCAAATTCGGCACGAACACAGCTGGGCCCATGAATATAATTTACATGCACAAATTTAGAAGCGAGTTTGAGTCCAGATGAATGATTTGATCGTAAGAGCTTTAAATAAGCGTTTATGTAAGCAAAGATTGGAGCCGGCAGCTATTAGAGAAGTGTATTAGCTGAAATAAATTACCAGAGAAAACAGAGCTCTCTTGGATAGCACCAGCAGCTCTTCTTCCCTTCTCCTTTCCCTGACAGTTTTTGTGAACACACTTGAAGGGTTGATGTGGGGTTGCAAGGATCTTTTGCACAAAGCCAGAGCCTGAGTGCTGCGGTGGTCCTGGGGAAGAGGCAGCAGGGTACTCAGAGTCCCGGTTTTGTTCGGGGTTTGTAAACTTTCTGACATCTCAGCCCGGACAGAGGGACGGTGCTCGTTCCTGCTCTACACTCTGCCAAAGCAAACAGCTCAACTCTCTGCGCTGACATTTTTTCACAAGAACAAATTTGCATCCCAGCAGTGTGCGGCAGGGTGAGAAGCGGGCTTGCTCCGCACCCATAGGTACGCGCCTCACAACGCGAAGCTGCAGCAAAGCGCCTCACTGGCATCACACAGGCACCATAAGGGCGTGCAGCATTTGCATTCAAGCATATTTCAGCCATCAACCTGGGAGTATGGGGGCAACTGAGACCTGTAGAAGCAAAGAATACAAGGCTGGCTCCCTTGCCTGCTCCTTGGACAGTGTATTAGGGACGCCTAGGGTTAGGTTAAACACTCAGTTTCCTTAAAAACATGTTACAAGGAAAGCATGGAGTTTGTGAGGTTGTGGAGGGACACTGACTTTGTTCTGCAGTATCTCAAGTGACAGGATAAAACACAAATTTCTGGAATTATTTTCTTTTTTCTTTTAACTAATAAAGAGATGTATCACCAAATTTCCCTGTACATCCCAAAGTTAATGAAAGAAATATTTGGCTAATACATCAGTGTCAAGCGAGGTCGCTGTCACTGACCCAGGAGGATGCCAAACCCCTGGAAACCTTGGGGAAAGATCCCAGTACAAGGAGCAACCTAGAACATCCTAGATAAGAGAGGATCCCCTGCGGGAACCCCACTCAGCCCCATAGTCTTGAGCACATCACACCTACCACCTGCAGCACGCTGAAGTGCTTTAAGGCAGCTTCCTACAGTACCTCTTCCACATGTACAGCCTGGCCAGGGCAAGAATAACTGGGAATCCCAGCACACAGGCTCTGCTCTGGTGGTAAATAGTGGTGGCTGTGGCCACTGTGACTGCAAAGGTTGATTGTAACATCTCTGCCAGAGCCGAACACGAGCCATAAAAGCACCAATAGCCCTGAGAAGGAACGCATCCTACCACCTGGTAGCCACATCGAGACTGTGCATCCCACTTGGCGGGTCGGATGCGCTCCTCGCCAGCCGTCGCCTCTCCTCCCAGCGCCTCCACTCAGAGTTACACCCAGACACTCGTCCTGCTCCAGCGTGAATATTTCTCTTCTCCCCTAGGAGCAAAGCTCCTTCAACATGTGCCGTCTGCTGTGCCAGCGAGACCTGGCATAGCAGCAGGGTACAAAAGAACATCCCTGACACTCTATGAATATTCATGATTTATGAATATTCATTAAATTAGCATCTTTATGACTGGGCCACCAGATTCACAACTGGCGTCTCTGGAAAGAGGTTATTGTATTTTAATTAAATACCAGACAATTACTAAACAGTTATATTCGCTGGGATTTAACTGATGTGAAAGGGATAGGTACCGAGCTACAAACGTTAAGAGCAACTCTCCCTCCACACACATTTAATGCTAATGAAAGTCATGTGTAAGCATTGAAAAGGGGGGAAAAAAAATCCTCTATATGAGAAACCAAAATAGCTTCAGATTATCTTTTTAATAGATTCATACTGTGTGGGAACCTTCAGCATTTCCCTGGTGCCTAAGCAGACCAGAATAGCAAAGTAGTTATTATATCTGTCTTCAGTGAAGAGACCACATGTTCACAGATATTTGTACAGCACCTAGCGCAACAGGGCTCTGATCCCTGCATCTGGCATTGCTGTAGTATTTAAATAGCAATAATAATGATATAAAGCAATCTTTGTCGATATCATGAGAGAACAATCTAATCTAGTTATCAGATTATAGCTCATTAAATGCCACACAGAAAAGGCTATCAACACTTCTACACATTTACTGGCCTAAAAAGAATTTTAAGCCATTAATTGCTTCCATAACGTGGGGTGAATTTTCAGCATGGTGCCTGGAAAATTAGGCACGCAGGCTGTGTAATTGTTAATGGGAATTGTGACCCAATTTTCACGCCTGGCACTGAAAGTTTGCCCCTTGCAAAATATTTACATAATTTGCTAGTAGATTTGCCATATCTTTTGCATGTTAATTTTACTTCAGTGACAATTCCTTGAAAAAGTACCACCACCAGTGTATAGTACCACCACCAGTATATTAAGAGTAGCTTGACATTTATATAGTACTTCCTCTGAGTTATCTCAGGCTACAA
The DNA here is from genome assembly GCA_020086605.1 of Lanius collurio. NCBI lineage: Eukaryota > Metazoa > Chordata > Aves > Passeriformes > Laniidae > Lanius > Lanius collurio. Next base: position 7,376,477 of record JACBWW010000014.1, read on the forward strand.
CTTGCAAATCATTACATGCTGAACGTTCAAGGATATGTCTTTAACCAGAATATTCATGGCAGGGCACAGCCCTTGCCTGTCAGGGAAGGGAATTGATGACCACTTGGTCAGAATCTTTTCCATTTGAGCTCTCATTCTGCATCACAGTGGATGCTTTGGAGACCTCACACCTGACCCCAGAGCTTTTAACATTAACAGATTCACTCACAATTGCCACGTTTGATGTTTCAGTACAGAATCTACCATATTTTCTTCCCTGTAACAGACATAAGAGTCAGAATTTTACATCTCTAGACCCTCAGCACTTCTCCAAGCTGCCACGAACTGTCTGTGGCAGGGAGGTGGGATCACGTTAAAGGTTCACAATTTCACACAGCTGCGTCTTTGCCTGGGAGCGTGATGATATTTTGCAGGCAGCTTAAGATTTTGAGTACCAGCATCTGTCCTCTTAGCAGCACTTGCTGGTAGTTTGGGTGGCCAGGAGACTACCCATGCTGTGGGGAAGATAGGGACATTTTGTTTCATCCTCCCCTTCCAGACAGACATCCTTTCTTTTGCTCCAGAGGGAAAGTAGCAGCATGCAGAAGCACATCAAGCCATTTTCAGCTGCTCTGTAGCACTGACACCAGCGCGACTATGAAACAGCAATGAGCTGGAAAAGCATTCTGGGTATAGAGATGCAAATGAGCACACTAAGCCCTTTCCCAAAGGACACTACACAAGGACCTTTCATAACATAAGGTTTCACTCAAACACTTAGGGCCCAGTTTCAAAGGGCTCGCTCAGGTAGAGCTCCCATATGTCCAAATGCAAGAGATGCACAGGTATCCCAGATCTCACCTGCAGATTATGTGGCCCCTTCTCTGGACACAGGCAGCAAGGCATGCCATGTCTTTTCCTAATTGAATTTACACGATCCCCACTTCAAAACCACTGATTTATAAGTGAAGTTGCAAACAAATGGTATTTCTGATTCAGCAAAGCAAAGGCAGGAATGAATACAGGGCTGCAGAAAAGACTGTGCTTTCCCTAACCTTTGGCTAAAATGACTGCGTGGCAGTAGTAAACACATGCCAGAGGTCTTCCCTCTGCTAAACCCCTTCTACTGCAGCTTCTTCTCCTCCTGCATCACTGCACTTTGTTCCAGGGAAGAATAAACCCTGCAAGAACTTGGGGCAACACATGGTCACCTGAGAGTGAATCATTTAGCCAATCTTTCTGCTCAAACAGGTAGAAGCTTTCTCCAAACAACTTATCCTGCATACTGTTTGCAGCTCCTGTAAGTGCTTATCCATACAGTGGTTTTAAGTGAATTTGTTTACATATTGGATATTGCCGAACAGCAGGTGATTCAGAGCATAGTCTTCAAAATAGCTAGGAGCAGATATTTATTAGATATTACCAAGACTCCACCTGAATGAAATGGGAGTGTGCATCATGCAAAAGAAATGCAGTTCGTGCACAGGCTTGGGTGTGCACATGACTGAGTTGGAAAGTGATATATATCCTTGGGAAAAGATTCTGTTTCCCTAAACAAAGTATCTACAGTTAACAATCATTTTTTCCTAGTGTTACCCACACAAGAGGAAGATGGTGCCAACTAGAACCTGATTTCCAAACTGATGGGTAGAGGAGGAAAAAAAGGAAGTGCTACTATACGCTAAGACAAGCCTGGGTATTGTGGCTCCTAAGACAAAGTAGGGAAGCAGAACACTTGATAGAACTGATTACCAAGCCGGGAATTAATTGGGATTTTTTTTTTTTTCAGCAAGTTGTAGCAGATCAGATCTGGTTGACTTCAGCAGAGCAGAATCCAGTCCAGCTATGATATAAAGCATCCAAAATTTCCTATCAGATCCTCTTTTCAGATATCAGATAATCTTTTGCAGTATCTTCAGGAGTCTAAAGTCCCTTCTTAAACTTGATCTAGCCTACCAATGACAAAAACTCCTAGGGGTGCCTAAATCACTTAAAAATGAGGGTACAGCACCTCTGTAAATACTGCCCTCTGTTCAGAGATGAATTAGTGGTTCAGCCCAGGCATGGGAAAGAGAATTTATTTTTTTTTTTAATTATGATGTTCCTTCTGTGGCCTTGGGAAAATCATTAGTCTCCCTGCCTTGGTTTCTTCATCAGTGAAACAATTATGTATGAATTCCACAAGCTGTTCTCAGGATTTGACAGTATTCATTAGACTGAATAAAAATGAATGCCCTGAAGTGTCAACCAGTTTTATTTAGTCAACAGATAAAACCAAGAGATCACACTAGGCCCACTACTATGCTGCATCCCATCTTCTAAGACAGCCTCCAGTTCTTCAGCCATTGCCTTGTCCTCCCACAAGGTCTCCTCGCCACCCCTGAGCTCTCCCTCTCACTTGCCCTTGACCCACAACATGAAAAATCCATTTTTTCCTCCTCCCTCTTTAAAAACCCCTCCAAGCAGGAGTTTTTCCCCTGGATCTTTTCCCTGTTCAAGACTCCTACTCATGCACAGTTGTTCTGGGTCTTGTCTTATTTCACTTGCAAACTGCTCAGGGCAGGAAATGGGCCCTACCTACAATCCGTATCACACACGATATTCCCTTTGGAGTCAGCGTAAAGTTAAACATACACGATATAAGCCTTTGTTGGACCAGGGCCTACGCTTATAAAGTGCTGCGTAAGCCTGTGTTGCCACAGCATAGAACTGTTGAGCAAATAAAATATTATAAAATATTTTTTGTTTTAAAAATGGACCTGCCGCTCCATTCACACTGCTCCTCCGAGTTTCAGACAAGAGCAATATTAGATACAAAGCTTCCAGATAGAAGGACTGCAATGGGAAAAACGCTAGCAATTATTCAAAGCAAATGTAATTTTCACACTGCCGCTATTTAAAACACTTAGAGGAGAAAACAGTTCATCACACTTGGAAAAAAAAAGAAAAAAAGCGCAATATCTTTTTTCCGCCTCCTCCCCCGCACCTCACACCCCCCCTTTTAACTTTTACTTGAAGTGTTTGAGGATCAAGAGATCTTCCCTGTTCATCGTGAAATAAATCTGACATCACACTCAGAGCTTTTCAGCACTTATCCTGATTAGCCAGATAGTAAGACGTTCTGCACTGGGATCTGGCTGGGATTAGCCGTTTTCCTGTTCTCCCTGTGTGCTACATGCTGCCCCGTGGTGCCTTTTGTTGCTCAGGGATGTCAGGATTGGTGTTCCCCCATCCCCAAAGTGAAGCTTTACCACATGAAGTTATTACAGTTGCTTTCCATGACAGAGAGTGGAGGGACCCATTCACTAGCTATTAAAATTTTCATTTCCATAACAAAACTAAACATCCAAGAGACTAAAGTTGCACGCAAAATGTGTTTTAGTAGTAGCAAGTGATTTCCTGGGGACATTAGTGAACTGCTATATGATAAACCTGTCTAGCTGGTGGGGACATATAAGGTGTGAAAAATACCTGGATTGTTTAATCAGATTCAGCCAGATTGCTTGGTGGGAGCCAGTTCTGCCATGTGGCACTGACTCTAAATGTAGATATGGCCCACAGACCTACAATGCACATTGACTTTAAACAGCCCTGTAGTCTAATGGCATACACCCACACATAGTCACAACTCAAAGCATTCTGAAGTAAAAACTAAGGAGAAAAAAAGTAAAATAAAATAAAAAAACCCCTATTTGCACAACTAATTCCGCTCATCCCTGGAGCATACAATCACATGCATTTATCCTTATTTGAAAGTTTTCACGGTCTTACGTATTTGTTCAAGCCAGGTCCCAAAGGAAGCGCAAACAGAAGAAAAGCACCATTCCAAGGCCCTGTCTGTACATAACGCTCCTTTCAAATCTACCCCAAAACCTGGGATTTACCTTCCCTGTCACACACACCTGCACTTGGCACATCCCAAACTTAGGAAAACTGTTTCAAATCACACTCCTTTTAATGTCAAGAACAATTATTCTTATTTCATCTTCCTTTAAATAACAAATAAAGCACAGTACTCACAAACAGATTAAATGTATGCTTTAGGAAGTTGCATTTTTTTTCCTTCTAGAGAAAAAAAAAAAGAAGTAAAATTGCACAAAACTAACAGTTGCACTTCCCAGTGAGTGTCTGCAAGTGTTCTGGATGCTGCACTGACAAGGGGAAATGAGGATTGAACCTAAAGACAAAGAGGAGAAAAGGGACTGAAACATCTGAAACAGCTTTCAAACACACATTTGTAACAAATGCCAAGTGGTTGGGAAGAATTTGTGCCTACAGAAAAACTCATGTCCCCTTGTCAGTGCATTGTCTCCTGACACCAGCTCTGCCAGGGGCACAGGACCTTCCCCTGGGTCAGTCTGCAGCAATGCCAAGCTTGCTCCCTCCTCCTTGTGCAAGACTTCAAACAACAGATATTGTCCCAAAACATCAGTGTATAACACCAGGTAACAAGCAACAGATCTCCTTGCTTTCAATAGTAAGATCAAGTAAAAGCATTTTTCCAAAACTGATACTAGAATTCATCTAGTTATTGAACTAGATGCCATCCCACAGACTTTGCATGCAAAGAGTCAGATCCTCTTTGCAACAGTGACCTTTTGCAGTCTTAAAAATCTCTGAACGTTAAACCTTACACTGCCATTTGCTGCACATTCATGGCAACCTCTGAACCACACATAGTGGGAAAAGAATTCTAGGATTGTAGGAAGATACCTCAGCTGGACACTTACAGCAACCACCTCCCTTTGACGCATCATAGAAACCGGACATTTCTAATTCAGCAATTTCTAGATTAAGAAGAAGTACATACAGCTATTCTGTGCACAGATATTAAAGTTTTCTATATACATGTAAAAATAGACACCTAGCATCATATTCGTGTGTGTGGTCAAACAATCAGTTGGTTGATTTATTCATGATCCTACAGCCTTCAGAAAGGGGTCCAAATGCTTTTTTTTTTTTCTTGCTGAAAGATGTGCAGGGGATTCTGGCATGAAGTAGATAAGACAATGGAATACAAAGTCAAAGAATGAAAGATCCAGTTTTCTGGAAGGTTTAAAAACAATAACAAGTGGAGGAGTGCAAATAATTCTTCATGAAGGCACAAAATTACTAAAGTAAGATGCATAAATTGCTAAAATAATATGCAAGGTTAAAATAAATCAGAAATTGAAGAAAACCTGAGGAGAAACAAAATTGTGCTACTATTGCCACTGTTTAGAGACAGCATTTTTAAAAGAAGTTTATTCAATCTCTCCACTGACTTGTCTCCAGGGTTTAGGAGTTTGCTTAGTGCCAGGTCGATGCTTGGTCAGGCTATAACGCTTCATGGTTCTTGACACAGCTCTGAAATAGAAGCTTTTACTCTGGAGACAGCAAACAGCATGGAACAGAAGTGGCAGGGATTCGTATTTCTGTACCATATGCATTCATTTCTCTATAGTGCTCTGTTTTGCAAATAGTTCAAGATTTTGAAGCTTCAAGAAGCAAGTGCCTGGGGTAAGGAAAGAGATGCACATAGGCAGATTTTAATTCTGAGGCTAATTTGATCTCTAATATTTTAATCTTCTCTTATTTGCTCCAACCTGAAGTTCTGTTTCCAGAATGTGTATTAAAATAAAACTTTAACCTAAAACCAAAATACCTTATTTCCCCAAACCTTTTTCTCCTTGTATCCACCCTACAGCTGAATATCCCAGGAAAGTTTCAGAAAAATATTGTTGGGCCTTTTTGAGTTATACAAGATGACAAGCACTCTTTTTGGTGCATTTCCTCTTTTGGATATTTTTTAATTTCTGTTTTGTTTGTAAAATTGTGTGGTGCAACCACAACAGGCAGTCTTGCAGGAATAAGGGACTGAGCTTCACGTGCCTTGTGTGGGCATCACTGCAAGCAGGGAAAGGGACACAGGGAGACTGCTGGTGTCCATGAAAGCATCAAAAAGGGAAGAAAAGGTAGGCTGGAAATGTAGGTTTTGGAAATTCTTCCAATTCTTTGAGCAAGAGACATCAAAAAATAACCCTGAACCATTACTCATGCCAGGAGATCAAGGAAAGATTTGGGAAATGCATGAGAGAGATGGACCTGACTGCCAAATGCTACAGAAGGTTCCTGCAGCCTCCATCTCTATCACCTGAGCGACAGACTAGCAGGGATAGCCAGGACTATTTTTAGCTAACAAGAAAGGGGAAGCTGATAATGTGTTAATCACAGCACAAATCACGGATGCATACACCAGTTCCAAGGTGTCATGCACATGACGAATGCAAGCACAGGGGGAAGTGGAAGGAATCGGTTCACTGCTGTGAGGAGCCTCAATAATAAATGAGAGGAATTGGAAGTGCCTGTGGATGCCAGTTTGGAAATATCAGTGAAAAAGTGCTATGTAAGTACCTTGCTTAATTCCAGCAGTACTTGTCCCTTGCATTTCTGGGGTGCAAACTGAGGCCCTTCTCTTCCACTGGTGCTGTTGCTCATCACACACCAGCAAACAGCTCACTCGTAGGGCAACCAGAAATACTGCACACACCCCTGCTTTCCTGTGCAAATATTGGGGCCTTCTCAGGCGGGCTTTCTGGGAATGGCAGCAGGTGAGCCACTAATTTAATTGATATCAGGTGTATACATCACAGACTAAAGAAATTATATCTTCCATTCCAGCGTGCTTTTAACTGTCTTACCCCAGAGATGGGGGCAGGGGAAAGTGCCAGATGCGTTATTCTGTGCAACAGATAAAAGATTGAGCCTTAAGAGATCGGTTTATTAAAAACTGCACCCTTCACCTAAGAATCCAATAGGATTGATTGTACAATCACAATGACTGTCCAGTTACAGTGGAATTATCCATATATAATACCTGAGGGAAAAACATATCTTTCACACTTCCTGTCTCCAGTGTCCCAGCTTTAATATACCACTGAAATTTGTCAAGATTCCCCTTCAGCATATTGCATCCCCTGTGAGGGAGTGCTTGCTTTGGATTTTTTTAAGGTCTTTGTTCTCCAGAAGGCAAGATACATTTGAGATGAGCATCACTTTATTTAATAAGTATTAAAAAGCTATTTCTTTCTCTCTTTCTTTTTTTTTTTTTTTTTTTTAATTTAATGGTCATCATTTTGGAAAGATGTCTCCATGCAAAAATGATCTTTTTCCTAACTTGTAGAACACTCATCTTTATCCACTCTGGGATGGAGTAGCTGAAAGAGAATTTCCTCTCTGGACACAGAAATGTTGCCTGTTTCCAAGTTCCATTTTCTCAGTTGTTGAGTGATTATCAATTATGTAACAGTGACATTTTGTAAAGTGTCATCTGTGGGTGGTAGTGAATTGGAAGTAAGAGAATGTCTTCCACAGAAATGAACTTGTCAAGACTGGTCATTAGTTGGGTTTTGGGGCCATGGGAAATGCAGAAAAAATTATAACAATAGCTCTTTTTTTTTGCCCACCTCTAGAAAATAACATAAAGGAGATTATGTAAAAGCCTCTGAACCCATTAACAAAATATTCTGGAGTACAATATAAAAAAAAGTGTTTCTAATATATCAAGTCAGTCAGCAATTAATTTTAAATGTTTTTCTCAAATATGCAGTGAACAGTTCAATTCTGTACTGGAGTGCCCCAAGTAGCCAGCAAGTTTCAAATTCCTATTCTAACTCTTACCCAGCAAAAATTGCATCAGAGTATCTTAAATCCTGGGTTTATGCCCTAGTCACTAGGATGCCTAGTCTTCACAGACACTGGGGACAAGAAGCAGAGATGTGATCTCTGTCCTTGTTTCATTCTTTCCCCAACTCCTTCCTCCATGAATTCCTGAAAATTATTATTTTCAGCTTGTCACTGGCACAAAAAGCTATTTTGAAAAACTCAACATCTCACAAATGTTTGACACTCAGCCCTGTAAGTGTCAGACAACTTCAGTCTAGAAAAGCAGTGCTGGTTTTAAACCATTGGAACAACTCAGGCAACAGTTGATATTTCTCTGAAAGAAGTGCTCCAGCATCACCACAACTCCTCAACTGGTACCAGTTGCATACTAGACTAATGCAGACTATAATTATTACAGTGACACCTGACAGCTTGTGCCATGCAGAAATTCAGATTAGCTGATCACCCAAGAAAGACTTTGCATTTGTACTATTCATGACTGAATGAGCAGAATTCTTTCCCGTTGTATGAAGCAATTACAAAGATTTAGCTGAATGCTGAACCATATGATGGGGGTATATGCCAAACATCTACTGCATGAACCTGTTGCTGGAATGAAACGGGCCTTCCGGAGGTAAAGCACCTTTGGATAATACCCTCATAGGACAGCACACAAAGTACATCTAACAATAAGCTGTTATGTTTCAGTTCTGCATCTATTTAAATTACTTGACCTCTAATTGAGGCCAAAATTTAATTCTTCAGTTAAAACCTCCTTTATCTTTACAAGACTTGGAACATTCAAAAAGAAGCTTCCAAAAAAAAAAGTAAACACCAAGCCCCACCCCTCCCCCCTAACCCCTGCCTCCCCAAAGCTCACACTGTAATGCCAAATTGAGCTGTGGATTCACCAAAAAAAAAATCCTGTCTGTTTTGTCTTTAAGTAACAAGCTGCTGTCTCTCTATTGTAGCTAAGATTGACACTTCACCATTTCCCACAACAGTCTCTCTATTCTCATTATTTTATCTGTTGTAATTGCTCATCCATTTCTGCTTTATATCATCCTGGCTCTATACAATATTCCAACTACCTACAATTCATTATTCTCCAGAAATCTTTCCCTGCTAAGACTTTGCATAAGAAATTCCTACATGGCATTTCGTGCACCTTGATAAGGTCTATTCACATTTCTGACACCAGAGATTGCTCTTCAATTAAAATCTATTATTGTCACATTACAAGCCTCTCCCATCGAGAGCTCAGAATATTCTAAAACAAATCCCCCAGCTACATAAGGAAGTATTATGATTTTTCTTCCATCTGTGCAAAGAGGGTATCTTCACCATCACCCTACTCCTCCAATGAGCTCCATTTGAATAGAAGCCTCTGTTAGAGTCAGAAAGGCACAGAAGCAGTGTTTGTTCAGAGGATTACCCATAAAGCACCTATTCCAGGATCAAGGCCAGTGTCTTTTTCAAAAACTTTCCCATGGTGATATATCAAATCAGAGGCAGGATAAGAGACAGAACTAGCATCTCCTGACCCCTGCTGCTGGGCTCTAAATGCAGGAGGCTACCTTTCCTCTTTTGAAGTAATTCATCACTTCTGCAATGCAATGCCTGTGTAAGGCTGGTGTTACATAACAAACTCACTTCATAAAGTTGAATTGTCATTGTGTAAAACTTCCAGAAGATTTTCATTTTTAAATTCATGCTTAAAAATATTATAAATTATCTTGCCTCAAGCTCTCTCCATTTTCTGATAAATATGTTTGGCAATCGTGATAGAATTGACAAACAGAAATAAATTCATTCCTTAAGCTGATTACTTTTCTGGGAAAGCATGTGTGCCAGACAGTTTAAGAACTTGAATGTTTAGTTTATACAACATGGGCTCATCTCTATCATCTTCTTTGAAGACATCTACAATTTATAGCTCACAACAGGTTACCCAGCTGGTTCAAGTTGTTTTGTCTTTTATTTAAAAAAAAAAAAATCAAACAAAACAAACAAGAACCAAAAAAACACCACCTCTGAACTTTTACACTCCTGTGTGTTTTAGCTGTGAGTCCTAAATGGAGTCTTCCATGAATAATTCAAGTTCCTCAGTTTCTTATTTTAGCATCAAAACTGTAGCAATACGTGACTAAAGGAAGTCTAGCCAAGATACTATGAAGCTCTAAATCAATGTAAAAATGAGATTAAAAATAGATATTTCTATTATAACAATGAATGAAAATATTGTTATATAGCTTGTTGAAACAACCTTTTAAACAGTAGTGCTTTATTTAAAAGCAGGAAGAAAAAAAATGCAAGAAAAATAAGCCAGTTTAACCTATAATTAAGTAGGTAAACTATGAAGAAGGCTACAGCCAATTTTGGAATGCTACTTATTTGGAAGGGTTCCAATATCAGCAATGGTGAAAGGATATAAAAGGTGATGACTATATTTGTATTACGTAGCAATGATTTTTTCAAGAACAGTATCAAGAGACAAACAACAGGTTTTTTCCTCATTACATCATTCTCCAGATTGTACCAGTTTAGCAAGTTTAGTCTGAGGAGGAAATGATTCAGATTTCATCACTGCAGCCTAATTCAGCTTTTGTTACTTGTTTGAAAGAAGAAGAAAAAGCATACATGCAATTTCTAACCACATCAATTGAGTTAAAAGGTGACTAATAAAAGGTCTTGAACCTGTTGCTGTTATGATTGAAAAAAATTTTGCCTCAACTTCACTGGTGCAAGAATAAGTCCCGATATAATTTAGATTTCATATAAATTTTAAACCTACTTTGGACCTCCTGTTCCAGTAGAATATAAAAATAATTTGAGCCATACTTTCTAGCCTAAGAAAGTTAATGGAATTCTAAACAATAAATATAACCTAACCAGGACCAAAACAAATCAATATAAGCCTGCCACCAGTAAGCATTGTGCCTCACCATGGTAGGAGAAAACTCAGTGTTGTTCTGCAGAAGCTCCTGTAAGATCTATATGCAAAGCAGAAAAACTGCAGAGATCCATGTGTAAACATTGCTGCCCACCTTCTCCACCTCACTACTTTAAAGAAAGCACTCACCACATTTGCGTCAGCTGGGAAATGCTGCTCCCCCCCTCCTTCCCCACACACTTTGCAGACCACTAGCATGTTAAGTAACATGGGAGCTAAATCAAACTTGATACTTTCTTCTGATGAAATGAGCCCTCAAATCCAGTTCTTTGCTTTCTCTCACCTAACTGACTCTAGAGGCAAGAAAACAATACGTGTCTTTTGAAACACATTTTGAAGCATTTTTCACAGTACCTGAAAAGATTTTATTCCCTTTATTTTAAGGTAGAGTTTTGTCTCAACTACTACATTTAATGGCTAAGGTTTTTCCTCAGTTTTTGCATCACTGTCACTCCCTACTTTGCCATTATGCACTGAAGGTAATTTAGAAGAGGTCTGATATTTTTTGTTCAGTTATCATCACTTTTTGATTAAAATGCTGCATTTCTCACAACATTGAGTGAACAACCACTTAGACTCATTAAAATGTGCTGCTTTAAAAAAATGTATATACAATATCAAGAAACTGCTTCAGTAAACTAGATCCTCTTGCAGCTTTAATTATTCTGTATGGCAGCAGATAAAATATTCTTTTAACCAACTTTTTGTAGCCTTCCTGGATCAACTTTTGTTGATCACCCTCTTTCATCTAGTAGTGACCAGTACATCAGAAAGCAGGTTAATATGCCAAACTCCAGGGTACGATTATGTCCATATACAATGCATCATTTTACGCTCCTTTCCTCTTATTAGGGTTTGTTGTCATCAAGCACAACTTTGCTTCCAATCTCTCTGGTCATGCCTGGTTTTCACTTACTTTAACTTAACCTCACATGCCACTTTCTTCACACAATGTATTGCCACATCCCTTTCCCCCCCTTAATTTGATTAAAATTTCTATCCCACCCTCCATTGTAATTCTTTGCTTTACCCACATCTTTAGCAGATGTCTCTGATTTGCAAGTTCATTTCCCATCAGTTTCTCTAGATTAATTATTATACTGAACTTTTTTTTCCTGTATGCCCTGAAGTAGGTTCTATTTTGATTGATGCCTCACTCAGCTTTCCCGCACTATCTTCTCTTCTTCAAGATGTCTACAAACATCTATCCAAGCTTAACTTCTCTCTGCTCTGCCACACCTGTTGGGCTACACTTTGGAGAACCTGAGATTACCTTGACCTCCCTGCACCACATAACATTGGGAAACAGAAAACTATCAGAGAGAGACCTTCTGTTGAAGCATTCAGAAGTTAACTCTCTAAAACTCTCTCCTACACCAATGTCAACATACACCACGACCAAAGGTTTCTTCTCAGCTATTATCAATTACCTTGTACCCAACCAAAAGTCACCAAGCAGCTTTGAGGTCATCCTATAACCAACTGTAACTACCTAGGTGATGACCAAATCTCCCATTCCTTTGTAATTACAGTGTCTGCGATGCCCTTCATACCACATAATAGCTCTTCTAACCGGACAAGTCCCTTCACTCCACCTTACAACCACCCAGGATCAAGGTGATAAGCAGTGAAGTGTTCCCTTTTACTATGTCTCAGACTCAGCTTACTGGAAAAGCTTTAAAGAACAACCCTGTGGATGACTCTCAAACAGTGTGTTATGGCAAGCCTACCAAAACATTGGCTAGAGAGGTTATGACTGCTCTTTAGAGATGGATCACAGAGATACGCATCATGGAGGAAGAAGAGTTATTCAGTCAAATCAAAAACTGGTACATGAGAACTGGGTGTGAACTTGTCATGAATTAATGTACACTGTGAGCTGAAGGCAACTACCCAGCAGATGTGATAGGCCATCACTAAAAGGCAGGAGGAAAGGATTAACTTTTTTTTTCCTTACAGTGTGATAAAGAGATCTGGTTGTCTCTCAGAGATGCACTAGATATCTCTTCCAGTCCTTCAGTCATATTCTTTGAAAGACAAAAGAAGAGACCTTCAGTATATTACAGAATGCCCCTTGCTGAACATACATCCAACCTTTCACTAATCACCTAGCCTATACACTGAATATACTTTCTCCCCACTAATCTTTCTAGAATGCTTACTCCCTCTAGCATAGCTACTGCCCCTTTCTTTGCATGTGAAAGCATTAAATGGCTAAGAGTTTAATTTACCCACATCCAAATTTATTTTATTTGACCCCTCTAGCAAGCATAGTTCGGATGGCTTTGTTCAAATAACATCCTCTGAAGTCAATCAGGGAACTCCAATGCAAGGAGTAAGTTTGAGGTCAATGTTTCCCAACAGGCAAGAAAGAAATATCTAGACTGTGAAGTCAATAAGACAACGGAAACACTTAAGTAAAGCCTGTATTTAAATGCTTTTCATTTTTGAAGCTGTTACTGCTGGAACCCACATAGAAATTTCTGCTTTGTTTGGTTGTGCATTTTAAAAAGAAACAAAGCTTTTCTTCCTTTAAGAGGCCAGGCCAGGATCAAGCTTAATAGGCCACAGACCATATATCAAAGATTTCAGTATACTTTTGAAGTGGAATTAAATCATATTTCTTAGGTTAAATGTAGCTCATCACAAGAGTTGAAGTCATCTCAGACATCAGAGATCTGCAGGCTATTGAGCTTCTGTTATTAAATATTTTTTCCATTTCAGCTGACTAGTGCCTAAAGGCTGATTGCACAGAATAGTTATAACTTGTTAGGGAAAGAAGGGGGAAACCTGGTCTTCTCCCCACTTGGATTAATGAACTCATTATATATTACATATTTATGGGCATTATCTAAGGACAGACAAACATGAATCTAAAAAATGGACAGTATAAAACTCCAGAAAATTTGAAGGAAACTTACATGAGTCAAAAAATAAAAATTTTATTATTATTTTAGACTTGGAATATTTATACCCTATATTTGTACAGAAAGTACTACCAGCTTTTCCTTTTTATAAATCTATTCTTAACAGGTACTGCCCCCCACCCCCCCAAAAAAAATTTGTAAGACAGGATAGCGCATGTAGAAAAATCAGCTTTCCTTCAATAAAAAATAATTACAGTTGTAGTATTTGGCTTTCTAATGTAATTAAAAGCTAATTTAATTTAAAGGAGGATACTTTGATTTCCCTTGTTGCATTTTTATACTGCAACCTGAATTTCAAATAGTTAATTTAAAAGGGGCAATTAAAGTCTAACTAGCTTGCAGTGTTTTTTCTTTTATAGACTACAAGTGCAAATCCAACAGTTAAACTGATAATTGAGGATCACTGAGGAGCAACTGATCACTTGAACTATGCAGTATTTAGCAAGTGTAATTTTATGCATCTAGGTGAAGAGCTGCCCAACAGTGAGAACAAAAAAAGGCAGAAAACATAAAATCGTATTTAAAATGGACTGTATGGTTATTTCTCTACTAGATTAGCAAGGCACACAGTAAAACAAAGTGACTGTGTTTTCATTCAGTCTTCAAATGATGCCCCACTAGAAGCATTACATAACCAGTCACAAAGTTTTTGCCTTTAGATCACACACTTAAAGTGTCTCATCAAAATTGCATCTTGAAGGAAAGAAAATCACGACTTATTAAATATAAATATATGATGTTAAAAACTGCTTTTAGTGTGGTTATGTAATATTTATTGTTCTGTGGCTAAGGTCATATAAAGATCACATGTGACAGGTGATGTATTTTTATTGCTCTCTTTATGTTAAATGCCTTTCTACTAAGCTAATTTAAATGTTCTTGTCTCCTTGTTCTGGAAAGTATTTAAATCATGAAGTTCATAGGCACTGTTATCCTCCAAATAATTCAGAAGCCAAACCAGAAGTACTTCAGAAGTTACCTTTCTGAGATACATAGTTTGGCTTCAGGTGGCTGAATTATGTTCTTGTTTAATGTTCTAGACTATTATGAAACTGTTACATTTACTCAGTTCTAGCAGCTCCTGACAGGATTTCACACTTACACTGGGACCCACCAAAACTGCTGTTTCCAAGGCTGTATTTATCCACATTGGAAAGGCACTGCCCAGTTTGGTACAACAGCCAAAATATTGCTCAAGAAAGAGCAGGGCAGCACAGTAGGTCAGTACAGTCTACAACTCCTCCTTGCCTGCTCCTGGTTCTACCTGGCCAGGCATGACCCTCTCTTTCAAAGCCATGACATTCATCAGTGAGTTTAATTACCCCAGCTGACACCCAAGGAGAGCTCTGCTCATTCACAGAGCAGGTAGGACAGAAACATGCTGTGAAAGCACAACAAACTCCCCACCCCTGCACCGCTAATGAGCTTCAACCCTGACCTAAAAGCAGCAGCAAAATATTGAACTCCAGGTCTGTACAGCCACGGCTCCTCGGGCTGCAAAGGCGAACAACCGTTTGTGACGGGCATTTGTAATTACCATTTCTGACCATTGTAGTAGAGGACTCCATAGGATAACAAAAGCTCCTTGCTTCATTCTTTGCCAGGAATATTTTCTTGCATCACTAGAGAACAAGTACCAGCTTTTACAAAAGAGAGGATACCTTTGTTCCTATCCGACCAAGTGATTTCTATTTTCAGGGAAGACAAGCCACTCCTTTGATAACACCTTCGCGTGGCCAGTACAAATGACTGTGCACCTATATTTGCAAAGTGCTGCCTCTGTTTTGATAAATTAAACATAGTCCAGAGTACTTTTATGTATTCTAAATGAAGAGAGGAACAGATCTTCCTTCCTTTGAAGTTGTGGCTAGCTTCCAAGTTACTTCAAAAGGGAAAAAGTTTGGGTACTTGTTCAGAGTTAACAAAGGTGTAACAGGGGAATTTAGCTTAAGGTATAGGAAAACATTCCCATTAATTAGCAAGATAAGAATATGCCATGTTCAACCCCAAATCACTCCACTGCTTTTGAAAGGAGACAAAATTAGGCTAGCCCCATTGATGTATTTGCTAGCAGTAGAGTTTTGTGGTCCTACATCAAAGTTTGGGACTGTAATTCAATGAGGTCAAAGCCTTTTTCATTGAGATAGACTAATATGACTTTTAATGCTCTTTCATAAGTGACCAAGGTACCAGTTACTTACACGCATCAGTAATTATTGTATTGTACAGTATCACACACTGAAAACTCAGTCAAAAAATGTAAATGGGCTGTAAGTGTCAATGCAAATTCTCCCGTTCTGAGAATGTGCAATATGCAAGCATGGGTTATTTATTAATTTTTGTCACCACTGATTGATATCTTGATTAATTGCCAGAAGGCATTGGACCAGGTGTTAACTATGTGCAGATTGGATGCAGTGTTCTGTGAACTTCACGCTGTATTAAAGGCACAGACATGCCCAGTTGGAGCAATAAGCCTTTGTTTGCTTTGGCAGGGCTTGCAGCTCCCCGGGGCCAATGCCATAAAGAGGTTTCTGTTAGAAGCCGCAGTGCTCATTGTAGAAAAATTGCCCCTCAAAAAATTAGCATGGTACAATGAAGGATGCATAATGTTACGCAAATGACAGCTGCTTAGCTGAAACAATAGCTAGGAGATGGCATTTGCCAGGGTGCACATCTCATGTAAATTAACTTACTAACTGTTTCAGGAAAAATAAAAGAAGTGAAGCCTGAACCTGTACGACCACTTCATGGATCCATCCTGAGGGCACAGAAGAACTGCAGACTCCCACTAATATCAAAGAAAGTTGGACTGGGCCCTCAGCCTCTGCCCCTCAGATGCCGCCAGGAGCCGAGCAGGCACGAGCTGCCAGAAGCAAAGTTTGCCTTGTCAGGGCAGAACAAAGCCCTGGAATCTGCTTTACAGGTGGAAATCCAGAGTCATTTCCCCCAAAGCAACAAATCTGCAGCTGCTGAGCCAGCACCAAAGGGAGGCTACTAGAGCCCCTGTCCACAGCAAAGAGCAGCACCCAGGCTGGAGGTGCATGTGGGCTTCTCTGCTTCGCCCATCTTAGGGAACCAGAGCTCCCCTATGGTTGCAGCTCTAATCTCTAACCCCAGGGATGGGTGGAATTTCCCCTGATTTACAGCAACGGGGGAAAGGGCCCAGTGGAGCCAAAATGCTTCAAGGGGGAGCAGAATCAGTGCCTGGGCCTTTGTGTCCTCTGCACAGCAGAAGGGACATTGTCCTTGTTCAACCGATTAGAAATACTAATCATTGACATCAAAATCTAGCCTCGGAGTGCAGGCTAAACCAGAAAAGGCTATGCAGCACAAAAACAGAAACAGCATTAGGGGAAAGGAAAAAAATAAGAAAAAAGAAAAAAAATATAGTTGCAATCAGCTCTGGGTTGAGTTGCATTAGTTTTTGCATCTTTAAATCAAGGAAAGGCCTTGGTTTATTCTGAGCATCTTGGTGGGAAATAAATTCACATGAATGTATGGCATAATATGAGGGAATAGAAACAGAACAGAAAGAAGCATGATATAACTCCAGAATTCTGGGCCACAAAGAAAATATATTGAAAGCCAACAGTAAAGCAACCAATCATTTGTCATTTCTAAGGGAAGAGAACAATCACTTAATATATGGGAGCTGGAAGGGGGAAGGAAGAGAGCACTGAGCACTGGTTTGATTTACATAGGAGTTTCCCTACATAGTGCAAGGATTAACACAGCCCCTACTGAAAAGGCGGGAGGGCTCTAAAAGCAAACAAGGTGGTGTTTGGGAATTTTTTTTTCTTCTTTTTTTTCTTCTCCTTCAGAGAGGGCCCCGTGATACTGCAACTGTTGCTCATCACATTAGCAGTGTGGGAACAGGAAAAAACCCATACCAAAGAGGGGGGAGAGAGGAGGAGGGCTCCAGGCATGGGGGAGGGGGACAACAGTTGACAGCAAAGCAAAGCAATTAAAACCTAAAATAAGAGGTGGTTGTGAAATGGTCTTTGCATTAGGACTCAGCCAACAAAAATGTTTACTTTGTAACAGAACTACTATGGTCTGAATGATAAATCAAGACCAAGTAATTACTCATCACCTATTTGGGGATGGAAAAACGCGATGACGCCAGGGAGGCAGGGCTCAGCCCGGCAGAGCCCCAACAGCCACGTTGGGAATTAATGCGGTTGCTACTGCTGGAATTGGGGAATTGCACTTGCATCATGGAGATCCCCAGGTCTCACCCCAACCCTCCAAACCACGTCAAGTTGGGAACAACAAGAAGACAGCATGGCTGGATCAGGGTCATTGAGCCTATTTCAGAGGCCACATCTGGCACCCTGAGCTCTAAATTTTAAGGGGAGTCTTCCAAATAATACCAATGTTGAAGAACAACATATTTGCTGTGGAACTGCTCTTAAACACCCCACAGACCACACCTGGTGCAATATAAAAAGCAAAATTCAACTTGTTAAACTAACACAGAAGCTACGATTAAGCACAAAAGCAGATACTTTAAGCTCTTAAAAATAAGATGCCCTTGTAAAAATGTTACACTTTGGGGACCAAAAGATTTTAAAACAAAACAGAACGACCACAAACCCCTCAAATTTGTTGACACTGTGAAAATTAGCAGCAAGCACATACAGATATGGAGACAAAGAGGCACGTGCTAAGAAAACTCCTTTTGGACAATTTCAGCCATAGGTTGCCATACCAACAAGCTTAAAACAAGGAATCTGATCTAACTCCATCATGGATTTAAGTCTGCTAATATGTACTGGCCTACAACCTGGTCTTGTATTACCAAAAAAAGCCAACTAATTTTATGCAATTTAGACTATCATTCTTGTCAACGGACTAGATTATTTTTTATAGTAATAAAACATTGGTAAAGGATGTGTTTTTACATTCATAGCTGCAACCAACAACTCCGTTAGAGTGTGCTGGGGCTACACATAAGAGTAGACCAGCTTCATGGTAGAGCCATAACACAAGCACTGGGCATAGGAATACCAGAATCATCCAACACAATCCTTCACAATTGGACAACCATGACATATAATCTAGCTCATAGTCTTTTTATTACATTTTTTAAATTATGTTTGTTGTCCTTTTAGAAAGGTTTTCCAGAACTTCACTGTTTTGTTGATGAATAGAAATCTTTCATTTAATCTTAACCATATTCGTGACCAACTTAATGTTTTGCTTTGCTACCAACACAGTTCTTTGGATTAATTTTCCCCTCTCCCTTTATTATTTACCCATGTGATTTGCTTATAGACAGCAATTATTTCCCTTCTGTGCTTTCATTTTACTGAAAAAGCCAAACATTTCTCAGCTCTACTCATAAAATAGACTCTCCATTTTCCCCGTCCCCTATGCTAACCTTTCTTTGAAGCTGCTCCAGTAAACCACTCTCTGTTGAATATGGGTGACTATAAGTTACATCTTATTTTGTGTATACAAAGCCTTATTTACAAGCATTAAGAGCTCATACCTCCACTATAAATAGTTGCCTGCACTCTGCTTGCCTTTTTCATGGTTGGATCACAAGGTAGCTCACAATGATCCTCTGTACAACTGCTATGCCCTGCAGTAGTTGTTGTACACCCTGTACATGTAACTATTACTACTTCTATACTCAGTTTCTGACTCATAAGCTCACATTTTGCAACAAGAACTAATGCTGGTGTTCTCAAAGTCACGACAACCATACAATATGAAATTCCCAGTCATTCAAAACCTAGGCTGTCCCAGACATTCCAGTGCTTCATGTAACTTTGCCTCCAACATTGTTGACAGCAATGCATCTCATTGGCACTTTTTTTGCTCTCCTTTTTGCCCTGCAATCCTTTAAATTGAATATTATTCATCTCGCAGGAACCAATAATGAGGTTTTCTTCCCATCATAACCTTTGCAATACCTGCCTTACAATACCAAATCCTACTTTCTCCTCAACTAATACCTTCCTATGGAACACCTCACTAAATACTTAATTGAAAAACAAATATGTGAGACCTAGCACTGTTGGCTTGCCCATAAGATCAGTAATCACATCAAAGAACACTATAGGATTAGTCTGGCATGATCGTCTTTTGTTAAAAGTACACTACATTTTTACCACATTCTCCACTATCCTGTCTGATAATACTTCCCCCCTCAGTCTTTGTTCCAAAAAGTTGCATACTTCTCAGGCCAGACTAACAAGTTTGTAGTTGCCTGGATAATTTTTCCATATTTCCCTGATGTCTATGGATAATACATTTGCTATTCCACAGTCACAACATCAGCTTGACAAATGCATTAAAAATCCTCACTGGTGGAATACCGCTGCACACTGCCAGATTTTTCAAATTTTTTTTCAGAATGTAGACTATCTCCTGCCTGCATCTTGAGTGCATTAAGTTCTTCAGTCATAGTTCCACCTGAATGTGCCAGTTTTCACTATACACACTCATTCTCATTGGAAGTCTTAATTTTACCTTCACACTTCAAATTATCATATTTATTTAAAAACTAGAGGCAAAGTATCAACTTACTTATTAGGAGACTACTATATTTTTGATTGCATCATTGCTGAGCAACATCACTTCCTCGTTCCTTGTTCTCTTTTATTTGTATAACTAAAGAAAGTTTTACTATTTAACTTCCTTTGTAAGGATTCAGGTCAGCTTGACCTCTGGCAATTATGAAAGTAGTACAGAGGCTCAAGAAAGTTTTTAGCAATCTGTTTTATTCATCTATATGTTGACTGAGCTGCAGGACTTTCAGGTTTGGCAGGACATGTGGAAGAAAAAGGGATTTATAATACACTGCAAAATCAGAAAGATTCTTCTAGCTCTCTCAAATTGCACATCTATTCTGTAGAAAAAAAGATTACAATTTTGGCATCTAAAAGGGCATTAAAAATTTAATGAAAATCGAGTATAAAAAGGATTCACTACTGAAATAATCTGAGTACAGCCAAGACCCAAATTATCATTATAACCTTATTTTCTCTCTTGAAATCATGCTTTGACAGCATGCACATATGCTCCCAAGCACTGTGAGCTTGCAGGAAGGAAAGTAATCTGTGAGGGAGGTAGCTTAAGGTCAGCTCCCTTAATGTACAACACTCATGATTATAGCATTGCTCAGGGAATACAAGGTAAATCTATATCCAGGACTGCAGGTCATTTTTGCTTGTGAAACTTAGGGTAAGGGTGGTAGGGGTTACTCCATCCCACTCACTTCTCACACCTTCAGTAACACTCATTTGGAACAATCAAATTTCAGTTTTATCTTGTCACTGAACAGATGCCTTGAATGATAGGGGAAATTACTTTGGAGAATTTGGAGTAATACTAGTTGACTATCAAAACTAATTGTACCAATTTCTCACCTTATACAACCCACCATAAAGTTCTTAATATAGTGCAGCATCTGATGTCTTCTGGTAAAGTGCTGGATAGATAATTTTTCCTGCCTTAGCCTAACCAGAGTCAAGTCTTGGCCAAAAGACACTTCATAAGGTCTTTGGATTTGGACCAAGATTTCTGAAAGAAGTTTTATCTGTGTGCTCTTTTTTAGTAAATTTGTTCCGTGCTACCTGAACAGGGTACAAGCAAATGCAGGACTATAAAACAATGCTACAGCCTGGTAGGAGGTTTAACACAAGGCCCAGATGATATGACTGACACATCTAACATGAGATGACACAAGAAGCACGCTTTCCCATTTCAAGGAAACAGGAATACTTGATCCCAGTATTGTTAACAAAAACAAGCATGTGGATTGTGTGTCTTTCTGAAAACACCCAGAATTGTTGTGAGCGTGTAGCCTTCAGCAGAGGAGAAGGGAAGAGGAAAGCAGCTGTTCCCCCTACCTTCCCCATTACCCAAGCGGAAAAGTGATTTGCTGTACTTCAGCCTCAAGGATCATAATTATGAATCAAGGACTTTGATGGTGATATTCCAAAATAAGAACTAGCCATTTTCAGTCTCAACATTTATCAGCAGCTTGGACACAGTCCAATTCTTCCAACTGAAGAAGGCAACAGCTGTGGTCACAACATCCAGGTCATTCCTTGCACGGTCATCAGCACAGATGCATTAACACAAGTACAGGACTGCCCCTCACATTTCTTACTCTCAGCTTCTCTCTCACCCTGGGTGAAGTCCTCAGGTTGAGAGCCCTGACTGAGACAGCCACCCTTCTTGTAGACTTGGGATTGTGCCACAGCACTGCCAGACTACTCCATGAAAAGTAAGGGGAGCCTTGCAAGGACTCTGTTTCAAATGAATGACACCATGGTCATTTCAGTGAACATGCAACTTCTGCAGGCTTTCCTCACCCTCCAGCATCCTGGCTGCACATCTCAGCCTGGCATGCCAAATCTTAACACGTTCGTCTGAACATGTTAAGGGATATGTGACAGCCTCAGTCAAATCACAACATTACTGGAGAATGAGGTACATCAACACGAAAATACTATGAGGGTGAGATCACCTTCTCCTCAGTCAGTTCAGCATAGGTCCTGCCAAATTCCGTGCCAGGCAGCTGCAAAAAACCCAGAAGCTTTGTGTAAAAAGTGGCTACTGAACATGCCTACATGCTGCCAGTATTTTAGGAGTTGCCTACTCCCAATTACAAAAGCATTGGATCATGCTAGCTACAGAGGGGCTATGCCCAGGCACCCAGCTACAGAATCAATGTCCTGCTTCATCTGTGTTGAGTTGCTTGTACAGACATGCCCCAAGTTCAATATAACCACCACTAGTAATCCAATGGAAGTTGTGAGAAGAAACCATAACAGCAAGTGCTTCTGCCATGATGTGATCTTACACACAGTTAAATTCCCACCATACTGGAAAAGTTAAACCAAGATACCAGGTAAGTGTCTAAGTGTCCCACTGCACCCAAGTGCCTCTAAACACAGCCACAGTTATGCGTTAAACAACACTTTAACTCAAAGCATCAGCCTGGACACATTTTACTATACTTAAAATATTTTATGACATTTCCCCTTAAGAAAATCCTTCAGAAGAGACAGCAAGATCTTTATATCGGCACATGAGGATTTCTAGCTCAGGTGATGGCTGTGTAGCATGGTCAGACATGTCAATCCTATTTTCTCACTTCATTCAGAAACATTGAAAATGCTTTCTTGGTTTTATCCCCAAGGTAAATTGGTCTGTAAAGTCTGCAGAAGATCTGTTTAACTGTTTTGAGATTATGGTAGAACAAGGAAAATATTTTTCAATGAAAAAAAATTTAAAAAGAGCAGCATAGAGGGGTGAAGCCTCCAAATTCACCATATGCCTCAGCTGCTGAAGAGAACAATCACAGGGTAGGGGAGAAGGAAAGGAAGAAAGAGTGCAAGCAGTTGTGGTGGAAAAGGCACTTGAACAACCTGAGGAAACCATATCCTGAGCACCACAGGTACTGAGAGAGCTGCCTGTCCTTCCTTTCCAGGCTTAGAGCAACTGTTGAGGGAATATGTAGGAAAAACACTGCAATAGCTTTGAAATATGCAGAGCCTTAACCTGCAAACTGCAGAATCAGAATAATTTTGTCCTAATATCAGCAACACAGAAGTTCCAAAAAAAAAAAAAAAAAAAAAAAAAAAGTAGATTCCATCATTGGAGGTTCTGTGCATTTGCCATGTATCTGTACTCTGCAACTGTCCAATAGCTCACAACATCACAACAGCACAAGTGTAGTCATTGCTACCATATGGGTAAGAGTTGCAAAACCAGGAATTAGGAGAAGAAAATATATTTATGGCATTAAGGAAAGAAAAAAAAATTATATATGCTATGCTAAAAGAGCTGTTCACTAAGCATTAGACAGACACTTCATTCACTGTCAAAGAATCTGAAATACAAAGAATGGATGTATATGAAATGTAAAATACTGGGGGGAGGAGGTAAGGCAAGGGATTTATCCACATATCTAAGTAAGAATAGTATCTTAGCCTCAGATTTCTGAGCTCAGGGTTTATGAACAAAGGTCATTAGAGGGCTTCAAGTTAGGCCCACTGCTCCCTTCAAAGTGTGAAAATTAAAATGAGCTATATTGCAAATAACCAACCCTTTTCAATAATTACTACCATGCTACTGCATCTGGAGATATCTGAATGACATATCTCTCCATTACCAAAAGGTAACTGCATTTTCATTCTGACTAATATAATTTTAAAAACCATCATACCAGGTGCCTTATATTTGGAAAATCTTGAAAGCTTTTAGATGTACAAACACCCTTCCCACCGCTCTTGGCTTATCTTTTATTTACCCTACTGGGTATACAACAATTGATGCTTCTTCAAAGCAAGGACTTCCCAGCTGATTAGCCGTGCTGAGCTGGCTAAGCTTATTAAAGGTGATTAATGCATTCAAGTATTTTTCCCCTCGCTTGTTAGTTCAATTTCTTGCTCATTATGCTACTGGTCTTTTTATATTAAAACAGACCACCTGGATAGCAAAGAACTTCATAATCTTGGTCCAACAAGATCAACACCTGTTGTACATGTAATTAATCATAAGGCAGTGCATGGCTGTATTCAGTTAAAAAGCTAAGATTATCTAACAACAGAAGCAATACACCACTTTGGCAATCAGCATTTGAATCCTTAAAATGCAGTTTAAAAAAATCAGAGAAGTGAGTCAGTACAAAGGGGCTCATAATTATTCTCTCTCCATATTTAGGAGTCCATATGGGATTTGTGACGTATAAAAGTCAGCATACAATTTTCTGATGAAAAATTCAGTTCTAAAAAAATTCATATTCTTCTCAAGGCTGAGAAAAATCAAATGGTCTTTCTGTCAATGACATTTTCACTCTACACAAAGAAATCAGAGAGGGTTTGGATATTGTATTACAAAAAGGACACAGAGGTTCAATATACTTTACTAGTCTGAACATGGATTGAGAAACACAAAGTCCAATCACATCTCTGTCTTTAACTCACTGTGTGGTTTGGCAAGTAGCTTAACTACTTTGACTGAGTCTCTTCATCTGTACAATGTGGGAAAAAATACTTACTAACTTGATTAGAATTTTACAGGATTTAATGTATGTAGCATGCTTCCAAATGCTAAAGCCTCATATGAGTATTATTAACTTAGCTACAGTGCATTAAAGTGGAAAAGATATGTCCTTTTTAACAGTGAAAAACCCACAAGAAGGAGATTCATTGTAAAAGATAAGACCATAAAAATTACAATTGTTTGTTTGTTTTAAAGAATTGCAACAGCACAAAACATACAGGAAAAATATAAGCCATATAAATACCAGCAAATGAACAAAGCACACTGTACAATTACACAGACAGGAAAAAAAAAAAGTGCATTCTAATCCTAAAGCTCAGGCCATCAGCCTAATACATTTTATATGCATTTGACTGAATCTTCATACTGGAAAATTCAATGCACTGTTAAGGCAGACTGAATGAACAACAACAAAAGGCAAATTAGAAACCTAGATCTTATTAGCACTGTAAGGTGGTTAAGACTCACCAAAACCAATTGTACTATGTACAATCTATAGTTAAGGGTGGGAACTGAATGGTGAATTAAGCTGAATACAGACAAAATGCACACATTAACAGTAGCAGTAATAGTTATGCCTTTTTTCTACAGGTTCTTCAGGGATCCAGGAGCATTGTGGGGTTTATCACATTGTGACCTTCAACTGAGCAGGTGCTGAGGGATTCATACCAACGTTGCTGGCTCCTTTATAGCTAACGGCACACAGGTCTACCACCTGCATGAGTTAAGTTCATAAATCTCTCCTGTTGAATGTGCAGCCCACAGTGCCAAGTTTAACAACCCAACTAAAAATTCATTCAAACTTAGTCAGACAATACAACATTTAGCGTAAATCAGAAAAGTCCCAAGACAAAAATGCTCTTCATCTTCTTGTTTGCTTGTTCTCATCCATCCCCCCCCCATCCTGCCAAATGTTCTGATCTCTAAATTCTTCACTCTTTCCAATTGCTTTCCTCAAGATTTTATTTGCCACCAGGAGATGAGAAGAAATGGATACAAATTATTTTTTTTTTAAAAGTGCATAATACATGCATGGATCTGCTGTGAACTTTCTTCTCCCTTCTCTTTTACTTTGTGTTTTCTGTTCAAGAAAGCTAAAGATGCACAAATACATACTTGTCTAAAAGCAAGTAGCTGATTTCAAATGGTTTGATTTCTCTTTTCCAGACTGAGAGAAAGCCTTTAGGTCATATAATAGTATAGGACATATATTATACAAGCTGAGGCAGGCAAAAGGTCCCACCCTTTCTTCCTGAACAATCCTCATTGTTATCACTTGCTCGGCACTGAGCTGCAACCAGCTCATTACCACCTCTGCCAAGAGCTAAGGAAGCAAAGGAACCGCTGAACACAGGTCCAATGAGAAGACAATTAGAGATACAAGTATACAAGTATCAACCAAGCTTCAGTGATACTGCAACCCACATCATTTTCATAGCCTTCCATCTTGGATGCAGGGAAGGGACTGAGCAATTTACAATCAGTCTTCAGGATTAACACACAGCAAAACTAAATTCCATCCCTTCCACATTTTCCTGTTAAAACTGAAAAAAACCCCAAACCTCCTAATGAATGACATCAGCAGAGACCCTAGTGCAGATGGAATGAAGACGGCTTCTGATGATCATGTTGTGCCAGACACTCATAGCAAAGATCACATGTGCAGACAGACACACTCCCAAAATTCGACTGATGCAAAAAGTGTCTGGGAATCTAGACAATTCACATCAGTTTCTGCAGATGTCTCACTTGTTATCTTAAACAAAACCATATCAAAAACCTTGGTGTGTTGAATTTGCAGTTGCCAATTTCAGCTTTTTCACTCTCAGCAAGTTATGGCTACGCTGCCAGTGCTGTCTGCTTAATTCAATCCACTACCAGTTCAGTACAAACTCACCCTTCTGTGTTTGTGAGAAATAAGTAATGTACATAACATGTGAGTGCCTTGACAGTGCTTGCACTTCCTCATTCCTCTGGCCTTCTGAGGGATAAAAAAAAAAAAAATTGACATTCAACTCCCCCCATTCCAAAATTTTTATTATTTTTTAAAATGCACACTGTCACTCAATGGTTACTTTTCCACCCTTCCTGGATATTGTCACACTCACCTAGGCAGTATTTCTATCTCAGAGGCACTTGGGCACTCCAGTCACCTTTGACTGTAAGCATTGCCAAGCATGCCAGGAAGCGTGGGTGGACCATGCACAGATAACACTCAGTTCTGGAAAGGGACACATGAGCAATTCACACACAGCAATGAATCAGTTGCACACCAAACTCCTCCTGGTAAAACCAAACAAGAAGACATTTGTGATATATTGCATTAATAAACTACCTTTTTAAAATACCATCATAACATTACATACAATAAGTGTGATGATGTTAGGAGAGGGATATGCCATTTGAAGTGTTTCAAAGAGATATAGTTTCCTTTTACAGATGGAACAAAAGTTGTTTAGAATTGCTCTGCATTTTTCCCAGACAGATTTTTCACTGTTACTGATAAACAAGGGAACAGACAAGGGGAAAAGATGAAAGATTTGTATGAGTTTTTTATATTTTCTGCAGAAGTTTAATTTAGAAAATTCCCAGCAGATAGACTTTATAGCATTAATATAGATCTAATTAAAAAAAATAATAACAAAACTCCTTTGCTTTAAAGGAGAAACTTCTGAAATAATAACTGTTTAATTCTACTGTCCAAGCCAGCCTCCTTGTATTTAATCTCTGCCTCTGGATAGCTCATTCCCACCTCTGATTTCAAATTTGATAGGGTATTTCCCTTTATTTTCTAAGCTGGTCTAAACCAGAAAATCCACACAAATTTTCCTGCCCTGTTAACTAGCCTGAAGACTCTCTCCCAATTACCATCTCATCTAACCTTCCCACTGAACAACTCCCACCTGATGCTCACAAAACACGCCAGCTCCTACTTTCATGCACCTGAAGCTACAAGAATCTTCTCCCAAGCTGCAGATTGAATGCCAGACCAAATGATGTGGTTGTAATGATGCAATTGCTTGTACGATGGATGTCAGAGGGGAATGATGAAGAGGCAGAACACCTTGCAGCTGGGGAGCACAGCTCCAAAGCAGACCAGCTTTGCAGTACCTGTAATTCCACCATCCACAGGACAATTGCTCGGGGTGGGTTGGAGGAGAATGCAGAGCTGCCAGCGCAGCCAACTAAGGCATGGCTCTGCAAGCCACCAGCCACCACAGTTGCCATTATGGCTTGGGGATTCAGCAGAGACATCAAGGACTGAGCTACTCCTTCATTTTACAGATGGTTCATTAACAGGGTGGAAGCACATGAGAGCACTTGGAGAGCAATAGGAAGAGGCAAGGGGCAGGAGAATTAGACAAAAGTTGTTTGGCAGCAGCTTCCAGATGAACTAAAAATCACACACAGCAAAAATAGCAAGGGTGTATTTGCCAGCTGAGAGTGGCCATGTGCCAAGTTTGAGGTCTTAAAAATTAACTGCTTTTGAACTATACAAGAACAACAACAACAAAGATCTCTTATTTAAGCTCAAAAGATTTTTCATGCCTATCTAAGCTACTAATGAGGAAAAAGGAGGAAAGAAAGAGACAATATCTTCAGGCTGAGGCTGAGAATCAGAGGAGTCAACCCCTAAGCAATATGTTTGATTATATATTAATATTAGGGTCTTAATTACACTAAACAAAAATGAAGCACCCATTTCAACTTCCCTGATAAATATTTCACACACATACATACAGAAACCTAAGAAGTTTTCACATATCCCTACTCAATCTACCCCTCAAAACTAGGTTTTAGGCAGATCCTCTCAGGTCCAAGAATACCAAGGGTATAGATCATTGAGCATTCCCCAACAATTTAGTGTCTGAAAACTAGCTTGGAAATCAGCCCTCATGAACTTCACATTCGCCAATTTTTTGTCCTGCTTATTACACACTTCTGTTTAAACACAGAGAAGTACCTGTACAAAATTCAGTGCCTTACTTTCAAAGACTAAATGTGGTGTCAAAAGCTGATACCTCTTTCCAATGTAAGAACTTGTACAGGGTCACATAGGAATTCCAAAAACAGCTTAGGAACCAAGAGCTGGGCTTTCTTTTTTTTCTGCTCCTTCTACCCACCTTTTGTTTTTCCTTTTAAAGTAACAAATTACTTACGTATATTTTTACATTTGTACCATAGAATTATAGCATTGTGTTTATACATGCACCCTTCAGAAGTCTAAACTTCAGATAATGGATATCATAAATGCTCAATTTGAGGCAGAAGCATGGCTTGAAATATGGAAGCTACTGAAAATTTTCATTGAGATTTCTTTTCCCCCTCATAAACAAACACACAATTTATCTATCATATATAAATAAAAAAAATTTAACATCTTGAATTGCTGACCCAATTTGAGGATTCCTAGCAGCTTCTCTTATAAAGGACATTGCAGAGCCCTTTCCATTTCTACTTTCAGTAAATTTTTCAAGCATTCAAGACATTTTGGATGCTCAGCTGTGATTACTTTGCTAAAATGTAATGCTACATACATTAACGAGTTTAATTCTTGGAATGCAAAAATGGTTTCTCTTTCTTTTTAGCCATAATTTGACAGTGAAAATTGCGAATTTACCTCCCTGCCAAAATAAGTTTACCTCCTAACCAAACAGGGCGTCTCTTCCACAGAAAATCATGAATGACTAAACTATGAAAAATGAAAGTTGGCAGGTAGCCTTTCTGAACTTATGTGCTTCCTGACCCTGCCAGAGAGAGTTAAGCTAGGTCAATATGCAAGAGGGAGAGGAAGGAAAGGATGGGGTGGCTGAAGAAGTGCAGTCTCCTTTCTCCGCAGCCAAAGCAGTGCTCCTACAACACATTTTTGAAGATCACTGTGTTGGAGCTGTTTGCGATAGTCAAATATTTCATTTTTCACTTTCATGAGCCCAGAGATGCAAGCACAGGCGCCCAAGCCAGCTTCCACTCTGCCTGGATTTCTCTAGCACATAGCTGATATTCTGCTCAAAAATGATGTGCATGTTGCAACTGCACGACCTACCCCAGCACTGGCTGCATTTCAAAACTAAGCAACAGGAGACATCTCAAAAACCCAGTAATGTGAAACTTCAGCAGTCCTTGACAGCTTCTGGTTTTGGACAGCTTTCAAATGCAAGGTTCCTGGTCATACCCTGGAAAAGAGAATGGATGAACTCTGGAAGTAAAATTCTTCCCTTTCTTTAATCTCCTCCCCTTGTTACAGCATAGCCAGAGTGTCTTCTCCCTTCCTATTTAAATTGAGATTTCTATCCCTTAAATATCTACTTCACAAACACACATGACTTTTCAGCACATCCCTGCCTCCTCCAGCTCTGACACCCACTTCATTGCAAGCATGACACAGACTTTTAAGGCAAGAGTATACGGGTGCAATGGGGACAAGAGGCACACCCTGAATCTCACAAGCAGGATGGAGACCTGCTCCTGAGATCCTTTTTCCCCTAACCATGGAGGACTACATTCCAGAATGCTTTCAGAGCCTTTTAGAAACAGCATAGGGCTGCCCAGCACTCAAAAGTCAAAGGAACGTTTTGATTTCCCAGATAATTGACTTGACCCATGTTGCCCACAATCATGCACTTTGTCAGCTGATTTGGTTGTCGCTTTTCATTACGTATTTGCTGTGGAGAAGGAAAACAAGACTTTGTTCTCACACATCTCTGGTCCTATCATATCAGAGCACTTATCTCTTACCCTGTGCTTACCTAGGCTGCAAGCTAAACATTCAGAGAGTATTTTCTTCAGGGTTGTACCTCCTCAAGAGCTCAGTATCTCCTAGCAGCATACACTTCTAATGAAATTAATGAGATGGTTTGGAAGCTGCCTGTGAGAAAGCTAGAATCTCACCAATTAAAACTTGCTGAACTGGGACTGTGGTAAATTATGACCAGTGTGGAAACTGCCACTACTTGCAATGCAACCTGCTTTCATTAATGTAAATACATACATTTGAACCATAGATTTTATTACCAGAAACAATTGCATAAACAGAACATTTCACTCCTATTCACTGCCTCAACTGAAACTACCTACAGAAGTAAGAAATTTCTTACAGCAGGTCAGCATCTAGAGAAGCTCCATACCCTCACAATCCAACATAATAAGTGTTAGGGAAGAAGAAATAAGTAACATGAAGACATAATTTATGGAAGAGGATTATGATCTTCTCTCTTCACTATTCTCCCAAAGAGTGTTTCCAAGTATCTAGGAGCCATGGACCTCAAAATACTGTGGCAACTTGCAGGTCAACATCTCCAAGGCTTGGCCACCTCAGACATAAGTCCAACCTTCTAAAAATGCACCACCATACTTGTTTTGTGTTTAGCAAGTCCCCAGAAAGCCATAACATAAAAATGTAGAACAGCCATGGCTAAATATGGTTGTGAGATGAACTTAGGGCAGGTTTCCCAGTATTATCACCCAAATCTACTCCTGAGTAGTGTTAAAGAGATGTATATTATATTCAGCTTGGTTGTGCCAATATGGTGGCTCTTGCCTCCTCTACAGCTCCTAGAATAATTTTGAAATGTAAGAAATTTGGGGGTTTCCATTTCCCCACAGCCACTTTGCACACAAATATTCTGAGAAGACCTACCACTGGAACAAAGGATCAGCCACCCAAAAGTGACACACAGCAAGTAGCGTCGCCCAGATGAGGGGAGAGCAAGATGGGCTAAAGCTCAGATTCAAGGACACCTTGGATGACAGCAAGGGAATCCCCCAGACTGACATTATTTCAAACAGCAGCAATCTCTGAAAATATCTCAGCAACCACCTGATGAAGAAATATTTGCATCTTGAGAATGTAGCTGCTCTCTGCTGCCACTTAAATGCACTTGTCCAAGCATTAACCTGGTGACCAATTCCCCTTCTTCATGCAAGGAAAGGAAACTAACGAACACACTTCCTAGGTATGGTAGGAGTTTTCTGGTATACCCTCAAGATTTTCAAGCTTTTTTTTTTTTTTTTTTTTTTTTTTTTTAGGTTTCTTTCTCTTATCTTAATCATGTAGCATCCATTAGTTGGAGACTGTTTTCTGGAGTGAAACACATAATTTACTGAGGGAGTTTCAGTCCATTGCAAGTTGTCCACAGTCACGCTTGTGGTTTTCTCAGCAAATTCTTTACGTGAAAAATAATCATGCCTGTAGGCAGCTTGTGCGCAGATTGTTCAGCAACTGATCCTTAAAAGTCTTGTTGGTCAGTTTGAGCAGACCAATTTTTGCCTTTTTTTTTGGAAAGGAAATGTTTCTCAAAAAAACAGATTAAAGGGGAATCATGCATATTCACAAGTTCACAGTTTGTTCATAATGAATATTTTATACCAAAAAAAATCCGCTCAAACCATTCATCTAAACTTAATGATAAAATGAGCCCTTCTTTGAAGGAACAGACAAGGGCATTCTCCAAGAGCAGGTGAGAATTGAAGCAGCAGGTCAATTATATGGCAAAGGTAAATTTATTCTCCAGTGACAAGAAGCCAAACTTCCATCGGAACTTCAGTTTCCTCTGAACAACCTCATTTTATTTGCTATCAGCTTGCAGCTACAAGGTTAGGCCAATGAGATGCACTCAGATTTTGAGATCACTTTGAAAGCTTGTTTTATTTTCTCAGCCCCACTTTTCATCTCAGTTCCAACCTCAGATATGTGAGTGTTCTCCCATATGCTCTGCATTCCACTTCTATAAAGCAGGTATTTCAATTGTGGATTAAATGCTAATACTACATGATCATTCATGTAGAGTATGCACATATAAAAAAAATATGCTGTTGTTCATTTATCAGCAGTCAGTTAAGTCTGTAAAATATGAGGCAATCCCTTAAGGCTCCAGGAAAGTTCTGCTGTGCTCTGATATGGCAACATAATGTGTTTGTTGTATCCTGGTAGACAGTGAAGATATTTCATTGACAGCAAAAGGCTGGTAGTGGTTACACCTTTCAGCCGAAGGCTGATCAGAACAGAGTATCTGCTCTTATCTGGAATCATCAGTTGTAAAGATTTCAAGTATACATGTAATTTTTATGCAATTTGAGCCTTAGCTTGTAGCTATTTTAGCATTGAAAAAATATCCTTTTAAGTGGATTATTTGCAAGGTGGCAGCTGATCAGAAAGCTAGATGCATCCCACAAAAAAACCAAAACAACAAAAAACAGGGACAAATAGTTCCCAGCAAAGGTCAGCTTTCTGACCACATGAATGAGATACGCCACCACAGAGCAATTCCTATTGCATAAGTCAGTTTTAAGAAGATTGCCTTGCTGTTGTCAGGGGATGTGCGACAGATTCACGATTTTCTGCGCTTGACAGCCAGAGTACTTGTCACTTAGTTCCATCTGGTAGAGAGATAACATTTCATTAATGTTCATGCTTAACCTTATAGCTTAGAGCTTTGACTCTGCAAAGTCCTGAGCATCACTGAAAAGGTGCTGAACACTCAGCACCCAACTAATTTGGCACGTTTCAGCTGCCTGCAGAATCAAACCCTGACTTTCCTTGGGAAAGATATGGTATTTCCTCCCCCTGCCTCACTCCTGGATCCTTTCCATTTTAAAACTCTCTCACAGAATAGAGTTAAAATCCATTGTAATAGGCCAGGTTGCCATTTTCAATACACATGGTGCAAAATAACTTTACAAAAATATGACTTGCTGAGCCAACTGGACAGGAGATGTCAGTGAATATTAAATAAATGCTTACGGGTCTCTTGGGCAGCAGGTTATATATTTTTGTGGCTTCAGCAAATCAAACCCTTCAGTCCTGTCACCGCATTTAGTATGGATTATCCTAGGGCCGGACATTTGGAAACAAATTAAGAAAACAGAGCCAGGATTCCCTGGTTCCCTCCCCATTCTGCCATGGGCTTTGGCTCTGCCTCCATGCACACAGACCCCAGGTTGTCACAGAAACCCGATGCAGGACCAGAGGATCCACCCACGTACAAACCATCCCCCGAAGAGGCTTCCCTCACAGGAATATGGTCTGATCCTGACCTTGGTCAAGTCACTTAACCTCTGCCAATCCACCTGTGAAATGGAACTAATGAAATACAGGGGTATTGTCAGGCTTAATTATTTAATACTCTTTCAGGTACCTAGAGATCCTTGTGGGAGAGACAGTGTACAGCTGCACAGCATTATTATTTTATTAAATGAAGTACCTATCAGTATTTCACCCTCAGCAGAATGACTGCTGAGACTGAATTGCCTCTTCACATTAGTTGTACGCCTTGATGAACAAAAATGCATTAAGAAGTGGTGCCGAGGGAAATGAACTTATGCTTCACCCAGCACTTCTGCAAAATGATGTCACCAAATCTTTGAAATGAAGCTTATTTGAGTTTCTGGGGAAGGGGCTGCAGTTAACCCCCAATTTGGGGGACAGCCTGGGTAGGAGAGGCTCACTGTTTCCTGTAAGCAAAGAGCAGATGAGCAGGCAAGAGTTTCTGATAGTGTCTTGGCTGTGCTCATGTTTTCCAATCTGATAGTGGTCCAAATAAACTCCTGATCCATTAAAAGGAAGAATACACACAGTCTAAAACTCAAACGTCATTAATGCACAGCATCTGAGAAAACAAAGACTTCTTGGACAATAAGTTACCCAAATTACAGCCACACATGCTGCAGGGGGAAGGACAGATGGTACAAGAACTGGAGACACAAGAAACAGATTTGTGACCACAAGGAAAAAGAATCAGGAGACATTTTTACCCAGCTAGAAATATCGAATATTTAGCAAAGCAAATACCAAGGAATCCTTCTTGAGGGAAACAGAAAAGAAAGATTGAGGGATCAGAGAGGGAAAAAATAAAAAAAAAAATATCTCTATGATAGGAATTAAGTGGCTATGAAAGGAGGCCTTTCAGCTTTCCTAAAAGAGCAAATAATCCTCAAGGACTCCACAGTAGGAAATACAGAAAGAAAATTTAGTGACGTGCACAAGGACAACAGGCTGGTATGTTCCCTCCCTGAAACACAACCATGAGACAGAGGCAAAACTGAGTGGGAGGATGAAGTCACCTGGCAAAGCTCCACTGGTGATGATACCTTTGGAATTAGTGACACAGCATCCTGTTGTATTACATGGCTTATATAAGACTTCAGGGAAATGTAAAGCCCAGGTGGGGGAATCTTAGTCCATGTTGTTTTAGACCACCAAAACACATCAGGGAGCAGGATGATTTAATCCTTGAACACTTGTTAAACGTGCAGAATTAAAAACTGCATTACACATGACTCAAATTTGCTGGAAGCCCTTACAGATTGCAATGAGACATTTTTGAAAATTACAGGTAACATTTAACACAACATTCACCCATGAAAACCTTTACACATGGACCTTCTATTTTGTATTTGCTATGTTTTGTTGTTCTAATAAACTACTTGCCAAACCACATATCAGCAGTCACCAAAAAGACTATTTGGACCCAAACTCATTCACCATTAGTGCAGGCAGCCCACAGCCAGTAATACTAATAAAGTTTTGTTTGAGAAGAGAGGAATAATGCTTAGTAGATGCAAAAGATACAAAGGAAAGTTTGAAATTTTAATGAGGAGCTAATTAGGAGGCCAAAAAGCCAATGCTGCTTCATCAAAGAAGTCAAAACTTTCTTTGCTGTTTCTGCAGCGTTACTGACAATTTAACCACCTTCCTGTAGCAACTACCCTTCAATGTTCTTACAGTTTATTCTTATGCATGTGAACTGCACTTCCCATTACAGATGAAAACTTCCAACTTTTTCTATTGGTCGGAAAGCATATTCATTTTTAAAAACTAATGTTTGTCAGTGAATAGGTCCAGATAATTTGCAACTAGAAGTACCAAAGACATGTATCTGAAAAATATGTCTTACTAATGTTCTTACTGTTTTTTAGAGTGGGACATTAGACAAGTTCTGGAAGATCCCAAAGACAAGGGTAAGTAAGTACACAAAGTAAATATTCAAGTAGAGTAATCAAAAACCCTGTAAATTTTTCAGAGAAATGGGGGCCAGCCAACTGACAACAAACAAAAAGCCCAATAAATCCGCTAATAAAAAAATTCAGGTTATTGTTGACACCTGTCAATATTATTTTAGTAAACACAATTATATATGATACACAAATATAAAATTTTACACATACGTACACATATATATAAAATATATAAATTCTTTGCAGAAGTGACAAGATCAATATAGCTACTTGCACAGAAATACAAGGGATTGAAGCATTTGGTCCAGTATTGCATTTTGACATTAGAATGTTGTAACAGTATGAGTAGCACACATTTCCCAACTAATGTATAATTAGCTACGGTACAGAAAGCAATCACAGAGGGGAGTTCTGAGCAGGTCTCTACATCTGAATGCACATCCAGCTTTGAAACTTTCACTGACATAAAATTATCATGTACAAGACAAACCATCATAAAATGCATGAGACACCCTCCCCCAGGATTGACAGACAGTAAATAACAGTAAATGCAGGGCTGCTGTACAAAATAATTCACATCAGTTGCTAACTTGGACTCACTCAAACAGTGCATTTCAGTACAGAAATATAGAACTACAGGAACAAGGAACTCAGAATAGAGAATCAGGTACTTCTGCAGTTCTGAAAGCTGATGTTAGAGAAGTCATCCATGAGTAAATCACGCTACTCTTGAGTTTGCAGGGGACTAGTTTTTCATCTGTAATATTATGATATGGCAAGTCAAAAAACACAGACAAAAATGAAAGTGAGATAGGATCAGATTTTCAGATGGTGTCAGCATAACACTGCTATACCAGCTGAAGACAGCCCTTGAAGTCTGTAAAGGCCTTTGAGCCACTTGGACAGACAATACTATACAAATGCAAAGTGAGGTATCCCTTCCTATCACTGATGAATCACTCCTTTGTTCCTCCTAAGAACAAAGATAAACAAAGTGAGGGACCTAAGTCAATACAAAAGCAAGAAAAAATACATGCAGATACAGTAATGTCCCATCGAAATATACTTAAATGATCATTTTCCTCTTCTCTTGCTTCTGAACAAAGTTTCTCCCTCACCCCAAAAGTCTGCAATACTGATGTTGATCTCACTTGCAGTGGTAGGGAAGTCACGCACTTAGACATATTTTTGCACAAAGCGGCAAAAATCAGTCATCAGTTATTTGCTTGGTTGTTCCTTTCAGCAAATCAACAGTGCCATAAATGCAGAAACATTTTCAAGCTTTATCAAGTATAATCTGACAACCCCCTCTGGTAAAACCACAGATATAAATAAGCATATTCTTCACACGCATTAGTCTGCTCCTCATGACAAGACAGGGGTGACCTACAGGCTAAGAGATCCTATATATCCTTTTTCCTTGGCCATCTCAAGGTTTTCACTACTGCAGAAGTTGCACTTTCCTTCCCTTTTGTATCCATAGCTAACCTCTACTTTCAGTGTAACTTTGAGTATCCTGAAGGCTTCCCTTAGTGCATATAGGATGTTTTCTGGTTCTGATTGCTTTTTCCCATTAAAAAAAAAAAAACAAAGTATTAAACCAACTACCACATAATATTTTCCTATCCTCTAGTAATACTTCTCCAAGATAGGAGAGAATCAATTACTTAACTGTATGTGAAGGATAAGTCATGTAGGTCATGACATCTACTGTGTTAAAGGAGGCCAGGAACCAAGCTCAAGCATAAGAATCCCAGTTCTGCTGTTAGTTCAGTCTGTTTCAGGCCACCTCTACTCCTCCCAAGACAAGCCAGTAAAGAGGAGACGGCCTCTACAGCTGGAGGGGATCAGCCAGTGCTGCTTTAGCAGTTCAAGCAATAAGGCAGTGATCAACCCACATATGTATAGGAAGCTAGAAGAAAGGTCAGCCACCACACTTAGACACATTGCACCCCACCAAGAACAAGAACCAGAAGTGAAAATACTTTTTTTCATCAAGTTGAGTGATACAAAGAACTTGGGAAGGGGGAAGGGAAAGTCAATGAAATCTTTCTGTTGCTACCCATCCAGTCATATTATTCCCTTTTTGGATTGCCTGGGTCACTGCCTATGAAAGCAGTCCCAAACCAAAGATTTCACTACTTTAATATAAATCATCAAATGACACAGTTTAAGTGTGTGTGGCTCCATTATTACTCTGTGCTCAAAAAGTTTAAGCCATTTACTCAGAAAGAATGAGAGTGCAGCCAGTCAAGCACATCATGAACAAATACCAGCTAGTTACAGAGCAGAGCCCTCATGAGCAACTCATCAGCTGAAAAATGTTCAGATGCCATTTGGCAAACACTAACAAGTTGAAAACAGAAGAGAGGACAGGATTATGAAGGATTTGAAAATGGAAAAAAACAAAGATAGGTTTTGCCATTAGTTATTTGATCATCTCTAGCATTCTGTGAAAAGATTTATCCATTTTGATGTCTGTTTATTCTTCCATTGTTCTATAAAAGACACCTACGTGTTGCTACATGGTATTCAGTTATAGCATTACTCCTTTCTTAATGCATGTTTTTCAGCCAACTGTACCTTAAATAAGTTATGTTATCTAATCCCAACAGCTGATGAATTATCTGACATATTTTATACCCTCTGGTACTGAATCTGGCAGGACAGGATCTATTACCCTACAAACTCCTGAACTCACATTTAAACTTTCTGTTGTCCTGAAAACAAGTTCCCTGCATTTATTGATTGAAACTCCATGAAAAATGGTAACGGAGCAGTGTTTATTTCAGGTCAGGAACCACAAAAAGGATAACATATAGCCCAGCATGCACTAACCCATACACACTCCAGCAGCAGTAAAGTAGTCAGTAGAAGAAACAGCTTTCTTCATGGATGCAAGAATTTGAAACCATTTCTACCTGCATGGCTTCATGGGTAACGCAATACATATTCCTGGTCAAACATTATTTGAGTTTTGACCTGTCTGGGTCGAGGGCTGCTGTACGTAAGATTCTTCCAGTAAGTACTAAACTTGCATTACTTGGGAAACTCCTTCTGTGGAGCAGAGTTATCCACAATATCTGAAGTGTCCAGGTGCTACGACAAGCAGACAGCTGGGGGAAGAGAGTGCAATCTATGTGGCTGCCACTACAAATGGATCTTGAAGTGTACAGATAGCCTATCTTTTCTTTTCCCAAAGGGCTGTAAGACACTCCACTGCTCATGATAACATGTTTTCACAGGCTACTTTAACCCCTCAAGGAGGTACTTAATGAAGTAGAATAATACAATAACTGGTCTTCTGCTGCGATTTTGTCCTCCAGATGCTGATAGAAAGCCTGGTTTCTCATAGCCCCTTGACTTTGGCAGGATTTCTAAAAGCATCAAAAAGAACAAATGGCACAAACCCAAATGCACACCCAGATCCAGGCTTAGCTGTGTTTACTCTGGACATCTCTGTTATCAACTGTGAGTTACCACAGGAGCCAAGGATATTGCATTACCATCTCCACTTTACAGCAGTAAAGCTTAAGGACAGAGCAGTTAATGGATTTGCCCACGGTCCTGCATGTGACCCGACCCACCCCCCAGCGAGTCCTGCAGCACTGACCTTGCATTCCCCTTCATTCCCTCATCACAGAGGCATTTCTGCACCATCTCCCACACCTTCTCTCATGCTTGGAACAGCTTTCTAAGCTCTAGTCAGCACACATCAGCCCCTCACCTCATTCAAACTGCTCCCGAGAAATCCCTTTGCCTACAAACATCAAAGAGCAGGCCCTGCACTGAGCTTGTCATTCACACAGCATAAGAATCTGGCCTCCAGTGTTGGTATAAACAGAGGACCCAAAAAAATATAGGTGCATCTAAACTCAAACTACAAACCCACAAGCTGCATTATGCTGCTCCCTCCTTTCCTGCTGTCTGTTATCTCTTCATTTGTCACATCTGTCACTTAGACCAGTAAGTAATTCACAACACGGACCCCAGTCTCTGGCTATTTCCTAAGGTATACCTAGAGCAAACATGGAGATTATACAGCGAGATAGAGAGTCCTGAGTCTTGTGCTTAACAGCACAGTTACAGTTTCAGACAGCCTGACCAAAATGCCATGAATGCATGAAAAAATTGGAAACTTTCTTTTGAAAATGTGATGTCTGGGCACTTTCCCCTGGATGAACTTATTTTTCTAAGGAGTGCATGTTGAGAGAGAAGCTAAACCTGCTGAACTTTCTCCAAGACTAAAGGCAGCATATCAGTCCAGACATGAGTGGTCCCAGTGAACAATTTTTCCCACTCTGTCCCCAGGCTTTCTGACTTCTCCTCTCAACCAGGGGAGCCATCCTGGTCTGTAGAGGTCAGAGGCACCACACAATCAAAGCTGCTATTGCAAACACCTTCCCTCCCTTGGATTACAGCATACTGAGAGAGCAGGGCAAGCTTCCTGGTACTTTCAGAGTTGCTACATATGCAAGGAATAATGCAAAGTCTCTCTTTCATTGCTCTTGGAATACACCACAGCATGCAGCAATCTTTCATTTCCAGCTCCTGTGGATGGCCTCAGAGCTCCTGCCTGCTTTTCGCAAAGATGATTGAAGCCAACAGCACAGGTTAATCCCAGGTGTAATTCACCAGAATAGCTAAAAGGTTGGGGAGCTTGTTTGTTTATCAATGGGAGGGGAGAAAAAGGAAGGAGCAGCCCCTTATTTGCAAATAGGACCCTGAATCTTCCCAAAGCCAGCTGTGCCTCACCCTGCCTCCAGCTGTGTCCCACCTTCTCCCCAGCTCAGCCAGATGACCTGCTTGCACCAGCACCCCTGTCCATCCACTGACTGCTCAAGCAAGTGCTTGCGTCTAGCACAGTTTTCCTGGCTGGAATAGGTTTGGTAGCAACCACTCCAGCAGGGGTTTCCTCGGTGCAGTCACTCTCAGGCCACGAGGGAAGTCCAGGGCAGAGCTGTGAGTGAGTGACTGACCTGCAACCCAGTCCTGCTTTAATCCCAAGGTGGTTGTTCCCCATTCAAGGGAGAGCAGGGCAGGCTGCTGGGACTCCAGCAGCTGCAGGGCTGCCTGCATTCAGCTCACCAGCAGAACTTAAAGTACCTGGGCTCTGCCTGGTATGACTGCAGTGCAAAGGGCATTCGTTACTGACACACAAATCACCCAATTTGCAACTCTCTAAAGTATAGCTGTAAAAATATTTCAGAGAATAATCACAGGGTGAAAGGAATCATTTTGGGAGTGCTGATGAAAATTGTGATCCCTTTACCTAGAGGCACCTTTGCTGCCAGGCTATCTCAGCCCAACCCTGACCTGCAGGGCTAAATTTCTCACAGGAGATGAGAGCAGAAGTTGATATCTGCAGCCTCGATCTCTTCTGAGTTGCCCAGCTCACAGCAGTGAATTTTGTTTGCAGTGTTGAAGCTACAACAGATGTTACTGCAGTGAGCAGTCACCAGGCACACACTGGCTTAATTTACTTTCTTACAGCTACAGTAAACTGGGCTGGATTGACATATATTAAAAAAAAAAAAAAAAAAAAAAAAGAAGCTTAATGTCGTCCCATCAGGTATCCAGGCCAAAAAAAACATTGGGTTTTGGAGAGAGATTTGTCTTGGGAAGGACATGCCAATATCAGGCAAACTCCAATATTCTGGAACTCACCTGAGTTTGCAATGCTGCACTTGCTGTGCTCCCATGTCTCCACAGACAGCATTTCCACTTCTCTCCACTTTCAGAGGTGGATTTAATTAACTACAGCAATTAATTAGGCATCTCAACTCCACCCAGCCTCAAATGTCACCTTGCAGCACCTGCTTCATTCTAAAATGATCTTCATAATAGCAATTATTCCAGGACCTTACAGGACTTCTGGCACACATGCCCCCAAGTGGACCATCCTATAGAAACTGCCAGATCATCACATCCACAGAGTAAATCTCCCCCACTGCAGCTCATGAAAGGCATGTATCTCCAGGTGCATCAACGCATCAACCAACCAACCAGTTTCTGGCAGACCACAGAAATCCAGTTATTTGGAAACTACTGCACTACCATGGAATGCCAAGTAACCCCTCTACTGGCTTCTTCTTGGATCTTGCCACACAGAATAATCTGCTATCCAAGGAGGACAGTCAGGTATGTAAAAGCTCCATTGCTATCACTTTCAGGGATCACATTTAGAGTCTCCCAAATACTGGAAGCACTGGCCATAGCAAAAGAGTTGTTCCTGCCTGTCAGTAAGAACATAGTATAACCTTTTCCCGTGGTTAAGTCATCACAGACAGTTTGCTTCCTGAATATAATGTGGAAAAGCAATGAAAATACAGGTTTACCATAGCAGACACTTGGATCCCCAAATCCAGCTCTGATCTGTGCTCCCTTTCCAATTTCTTATCTGCTATGATTTTATGCAAAAGGATTAGTCTGAAAAGTCTTGAAGTGCACAGAAAGGTTATGAACAGTCAGTAAGGGAGCAGAGATTAGATCCCATGGGTTGTTAGGCACTAGTAGAGTGCATTTGCCTAAGGCTATTCCGTGTAGAAAAGGCTGTGTTGTGCATGACATTTTGCTAGTTGGGCAGGAACACAACAGGATATCTGACAGGAATATGACAGCAGGGTCTTTATATGGCTCAGCAATCTTCACACGGATCAATGAAGAAGCACTGGTCCAACTGAGACTGAAAAAAAATGCCAAAAAAATTTAATTACAAAGGGGGGGGGGGATTGTCCCTCTTTTTCTTTCTAAGATTCTTTTAAGTCCACAAAGAGCTACACACTCTATTTTCAAACTCTTCCATAGCCACTGATGTTGATACTGCAGACAGGCTAAAAGCTGTCTCTAGTGCTTTACTTCCTGTCCAGGAGGAAGGATTAGCACAACCTGAACCCATGGCCAAACAGCTCAGGGATTCTCAGAAAAAGATGATGTGGTGGGCGAGTAAGATGGACAGAAAGGGCAGCCCTCAGCTGGCTGCCCCACAGATGAGCTCTGCTGCAGCCAACCATGGGCATCTTCCTTCAGCACCTGCACCAGAGTGCTGACATACCTAGACTGTAGCACCAGCTCCACTTCTGAGCTCTCAGAAGTGGCAGAGGAGACCATGCTGGAAAAATATTTATCATTCTGTGGGTGGCTAGATGTGCTAGTAGGGCTTCCAAAGACAATCACACTTACTTAATCAACGTCAGAATTCCAGAAACAATTTGTATTACATATTCAGCAAAGGCAATGCTTTTCTGCCCAAACTAGCCAAACACTGCCACTCGTATTTCCTCTGCACTGCTTAACTTTTCACCTGAAACCATAAGGCAGGTGTGGTCTGATGAGAAGATGGCATACCTTACACTATGGTACAAGTCTTGAAGGTAAAATTCAAAGAGATCCGGGAGGTTCTGCACTCTCTCAGGTATTTCTTCAAATAGAGGCAGACCCAAAGACACCAAAACTGGAAGCAAAGTTCATGGGTCTTTGCTCTGGCTGCAAAACCAGAGCATTCCTTCAACCTGGTCCTCTTGGGGAAGACTGTGAAAGTGCAAGTGGCAC
Organism: Lanius collurio; assembly: GCA_020086605.1. Classification (NCBI taxonomy): domain Eukaryota; kingdom Metazoa; phylum Chordata; class Aves; order Passeriformes; family Laniidae; genus Lanius; species Lanius collurio. The sequence continues at coordinate 7,419,515 of JACBWW010000014.1, forward strand.
CACCATGACAGTCCCTGCTCTGAAAGAAGATTATCTACCCACCATGGACTCCAAACACAGTTTAAGGTTCAGCTGGTAAGGTGACCTGCAGTAGCTTAGAAGTGAAATGCTACCAGTTAAATGAAATTCTGGGTGGCCCACTTAACCTCTCATTAGGAAAAGCAGAGCATCCTTGAAAATTTGGTTTGCCTAAGTTAATTAAAATTAATTGCAGACTTTTCATTATTTAAACACAGGAAAATGTATTGTTACACAAGTCAGAGATCTTGCAATTCCTGTCTTTTGGCCTAAGCTTCCAAGGGATGATGATGCTGGTCTTCAAGATGTCAGTCCTCATTTTGGAGACTTAAACCTGTTACAGTAAGAAGAAATCCTAAAAATAAGAACCAAATGCAGCTGGCACTCAGAAGTCTACATGAGAAAGGTTTGGCAACATTCTTGACAACTATTTTATTTATCAATTTATTTAAAATCAACAGGGTTTGATATTGCATGTCAAACTTGAGTCTGTCTACTGAAAGAATTGAGAACAACTTCTACAAGTCAAAATGCTTCCCTCAGGCTTTTTAATGAGTTCTGGTTTGGGGGGGGAAGAGTTAAACAACAAAATGGGGTTTAATTTGATTTTTTTTTTTAATAAAACCTAATGATGGTTCAGATAACAAGAAGTTAAAGACACTGGTTTGGCTAGAAGCAACTTTTCCTTGAGATGAATTTTCATTCAGAAGAATTAAGTCCATTTCAACTGACCCAAATCAAACTATTACATGGAGACACTAAATGGAGGAGTCAGGGGATCATTGTTGCATTTAAATTGTCAGCATTGCTATCTACTTAATTTCCTATATAAAAAAGGGAAAAAGAAAAAAGTAAATAAAACAACAAAGTGACTGAGCAAAACTGGACAGTCCCCCAGGACCCCAGCAGAGACTGGTTGGACACAGCCTGAGGCCAGTCCCTGTTACAGTATGTGGAGAGGCCTGGACCTCACAGCAACCAAAGCCTGTCCTCGCTCTCTGTTCCTGCACCATCTTGGACATGCATGGCTGTGTTGAGCCACTGCTGCAGGCAAAGGTCAGACCCCACCAGCCACCAGTCCATCCACTTTTCCCCTGCCAGGGGCCCACGGGAACATCAATGTCATGAGAAACCAGCCAGCCCAGAGAACCTGTGGAGCAAGCATGGCCACGTCCCACAACTTCTCCTCAGGAAGGCAAGAGAGCAGGGCACACATCCCTTTACTTGCTTAAAGACCATGCACTTTGCACAACAGAAACCACCCCACTGCACTGCTGCTCCCCGGCACGGAGGCCGATTTCCGCATCTGCAGCTACACCCCTGATCTTGCCCAAGAGCAGCTGCTCCATTTCTCCGCTGCAGAGCGGTGGTTTATCTTGGCATGTTGTTCTTATTTTGTAAGAAGTATTTTGTATTTGTATAACCATATAATTTTGTAGCTGGAACTTTCCCTTCCTTACTTAGCAGGGGATGGCGTACAAGGGCAAATGGCAGTGGTTGGTTCGACGTGCTAAGGCTCATCAGCTCTTTGCTGGGGAACAGTCTGTTTCCAAGGTCTAGACCAAAGAAAGACCCTCACAGTAACGTTAACTTGAGCCTCACTAAAAAACAATGCAGAAAAACCCCCAGTGTTCTGTCGGTTACAACTGCATCTCAGGTACCTGCTTAGCCTCTGGGCTCTTTTGGGCTCAGAGGCATGGAGCTAAGTCTTTCTGGTTCTCTCTGCTCTAAATAAAAAAAAAAAAAAGCCATATTTACAGGCAGTTTGCAGCACACAGTCATGCCAAGGCTACTTCAGCTGATAAAAAGTTTTTAAGTGCATTCATATAGAGACAGGCAAGAAGGTGGCAGATATCTATGGAGAAAGTACGAAGACGAGGAAACAAATCATGCCCAGTTTTGAGAGCTAAAGCCATGTCAAAACTCAATCCAGGAACAAACCTAAAGTGTCCTCCTGTCCCAGTGGGACCAACCACCAGCAAGAGATGTCTGTTCAGATAAATCAGGAGAAAATGTTCTCTTCACAGGTCTCTGCTCTATTCACCCAGGACACAGTTCAGGCTCTTCTTAGGAGAGGCTATAGTTACAAGACCTCTGATTTTGCAGGCAACAGAAAGGCACATGAACTTGGTGCTGTGACTCAGCCTATGCCAGCAAGAGCACTGAGTCATGCCACTCTCACCCACACCTGACCTTCCCCAGGAGTCAACAGTTCCAGAGCCAGTTATGGCACTGCAGGCTCACTCTACTTCCAGTTTCTTCAAGTAAGAGGACAGTTTCGATAAAATCAAATAAGCTGCACCTGACACTAGTTCCTTTCATCATAGCTTTCAAACAATACTCAGTTCAAAACAGTCTCATTTGTACTTGTTGCAAAAAGCCATCTATTTTACCTTCATGTCACTGTGCTATGGTGCAGCTACAGTTGCACCCAAGGCACTTCAAAGAATCTCAGTTTCTGTCCAGCACACAGATGTTGGAGACTAAGCAGACATTATCACTGCAAAAACACATTAGATCGGTTGACAAAGGAATGACTTAAATCACTCAAAGACCAAGGGGGAGAGTGACAGTCTTTCTAAATTTACATTTTTTACTCTTTAGCAGGAAACGAAACAAAATCTACATTAAGGACGCGATTGAGATTTACAAAGTGTAAGCACTTGGAGTTACAAACTGCCAGAATTTCAGATGTCAGTGTAATCTCAGTTCAACACTCTTGTGAATGCGCACTACGAGACAGGTTTTACTTATTCGTATCACCCACCAATGAATGCAGGCACCTCATGAGTGGAAAGCCGAGCTGCATTACCATAACACATTGACAGAAGTTTAGGAAGGGGAGAGAGGAGAAGAAAAAAAACACCACTGAAAATAAACTGGGTGACATAATACTGGAAAGAAACAAACTGAAAATGCATGAGGAGTTACTAGCACAATAGCCCATACTAGACAGACACGGTTAGAAGTCACACTTCTGCAGCCTACTAAGAGCAATATTTAGTAGTCAAAAGTAGAGTGGACCTTGGATATTTTTATTGAGGCTTTTTGTGTGCCTAAAATAAAAACAACCTAAAAAAAATCCAACCAGCAATATTTTCAGCCTCACTGCCCCCTAAATCTCAAGGAACATTTCTGTCTGAGCACATACTTCAAAGTAAATTACTTCACAGATAAAGAACTATATTCAAAGCTGAGCAAAATGTAAGTAGCCCACAAGTATCTCCTATACAACTGCTCATCTTCTTTTTGGTCATCTACATTGATGCAGATTTGTCTGAAAGTAAAAAAATGACATGCTGTGTATTGCTGAAGCTCCAAACAGGACAATGTTTAATTATTTAATGTATTATCCATCTAGCATGGCATTGGTTTTTACTTCTTGGACTGAGAAAGAGAACTCTTTCCCCAATTAGAACTGTAGCTTAGTTTATTTCTAGGGTCACTCCTGGACATCCTTCTAAAACATATTCATGTAAATGGCTGGTCTCAGACATGACTGAGTACAGGCATGGCTGAAGGAAAAGTCCTGAACCGACCAAAAAAAAGAGAGTATGTCTCTAGGGAATAACTGTGTATTCTTAGAAAAGACAAATTAAACACAAATGCGAAAATGCCATTTCAGGCTTTTTTTATTACATATTTTCTCTGTAACCAAAAAGAAAAACCCTACAAGATGCAGAGGTAAAATAGATTCTGTGGAGTTGCCCAGAAATGCACCCTCATTAAATGTCATTTTAAGTAGTGCTAGCTCTGCCAGCTCAAAGTGTTTAAGCATCTTCATGACTTTTCAAGCCCTGAGAATCTTGTTATTTGCCTTATGGCTTTTTCACACATTAAATGCAATCAGATCACAATTTAAGCATGACTCCATAACCATCTCAGTAATATTGAGACTCTGTATCATTTCAGCAGAAACTTAAGAGTCAAAAATACAGAAAAGCAAAGGATTTTAATGTAACTATGATTTGATGGACCAGGGGGTGGGAACACAAAATACTGTAGGATAATAATTTAAAATCACAGGAGCTGAAAGTGCTTAGGCAACACTGAGAAATTTATTTCATTTTCTAGAATGTATTGAATCAAGCTCACATACCTTCAAGGGCAAGGGTATCACAATTTTCATCAAGGGGTGTTGCTGTCACCTAATCAAGATTTTGGTTTAGGTCTATTTCTTTCCTACAATTCTAGCTCACACATCTTTTTGTTTACTTCCCTCCTCCAGCATTGCAGCTATTCAGATGTTAAAAGAGGGGCTTCCTAACATGCACTCCCTCTGCTGACTCTCCAGTGGTGCAGTGTATTTCTTTTTTAATTTTTTTTTTTTTTTTATGTTAATGGTCTCTACACAGCACCCTTCATTCTAAAAGCATCCTGGCACACTCACACATGTTTTTCAAGCTGAAAATGAGAATACAACACACTGATCTTTAAGAGTCTCCAGTCAGGTAGGTCTGTGGATGTTTTTGGTGACTTGATGCAACTGGACAGTGTCACTGATTTGTCTCTGTGTTTAATTATGTGCTCTGAGCAAACCAGAGACCATTCACAGCTCCTGTAGTATCAGCATAATGTATAAAAGCAGACAGCTGCTTGTTCTTCCAGAGACCTTGATACCATCAGTAGTCCTGGATTGCACACACCACAGCCTTGTTATATATACACGGTGTTGCACAGTGCTTGACCTAATATTATACTGATGAGCTCACTCTGTACCTAAAAGATGCTGTAGAGAAGGAGAGGATGAGAGAAGACTTTGGGTTTTGTGCCTGATGTGCTTGCAGGGTTGTGGACCTCAAGTTCAGGCATGGAAGTGGACCAGGAGGTCACCTGCTCCATCTTTCTTCACATGGTAAGTGTGCATCTCCATAGATAGGTATAGACATAAAAGCATGCATATAAACAGTTAACCTTCAGCAAGATCCTTTGTCTTCCCCAATTTACTGTCACATATCCCACCTTCTTAGGTGGTTATAGTGAGGTCTTAAAAGAAATGCAGCTCCTGGAGTTTTTTTCTTTTCTGATATAGACCCTAAACCTCCACCACTTATGGTACAACACCTCTCCTTGCTACACTCCTATACCACACTGGTCACAGTCTCTGCACTTGGTCACCAGGCTTGTGCCACTCGTTTGCTTGTGGCCAAATCTAACTTCTCCTGATAACTTCTATCTATTCTGAATTTAACCTGTTCAAATTACTGTATCTTTTTGTTTTCAACCTACTCCCCCCACCCCTCGCCAAGTTAATTTACAATTAAAATCATAATTTGACATTGCACCATAAATTCAGCAATTTGGTGAACAAAGGAATCACCCAGTACTTTACAAAACATGCACAGGCCTATTCCTTAGTACAACAAAATTCTGATTCAGTAAGTGCTGTCAAGAGGATTTTACAAGAAGCTGAGCCAATATCAGGGAAAGAAAAGGGATTTTTTTTTTTTCTTAGTAACATACCATGAACATTTGTTAAAATTGAAAGGCAAATTTCTGATTAACCAGATTTATGACCTCTTTAACGTTCAAGCATTTGCAAAAAGTGAGTGCAAAGTTCTGCGCTCATGAATATTCTTCTACATCACATGAGCAAACTGTCGCCCAAGGTAAACTCCAAATTGTTTGTGTTTGTAAAATCGGGAATGCTAATTAGTTATATAAGTCATAATGTATTGTTTCTGTTCCTTAACTTGATGACAAAACTACTTAACACGTCTTAAATTGCTAAGTGTGAAAATTACCGATATACAATTTATCACTCATTTTGGATTGGTTAATTACACAAGTTCCCACACAGATTGCCTATGGCATATTTGTCTAATGATCTAATTATTCCCTGAAGAAATTAGTGAATAACTTTACATGACAAACCTGACAATTTCACAATCTGCTCCTGGACAATTTGTAAATAGATAAGTTTGATGATATTTTGATTTTTATCTATTGGTGAACTAGTCAATCAGAATTGCAGCTCTTCATCACCTCCAGAAAAATCAGACTGTTTTTATTTAAAATAACTATTTCTCCCACAGGCGAACTGGGTCTGCCCCAAGCATTACACATTTGTCTGTTTGTTAAACGGGTTGAGAATATGATTAAAGTAAATGGAAAATAACCTACATAGTGTGCTTTAGAGAGCCAATGTCTATGGTGTCTCTTTGGAGAAAGCTAAGCAGTATGTGCAAAAATAATCTAGAGACTCAAGAGGACTCTACAGAGATCAGCTGGAGTCTGCCTGTCTAGAAACTCTGTCCACTACAACTTCTACAAGTGGGATTTTTAGGTCCGAGACCAGCAAAGAATTGAGCATCAGTGTAATCTGCAAACTGCAAAAGACCCAAATCCTTGTGCTCTCAGAGCCCAGCTGTACCAAGGCTGAGGCCTGGTATTGGGAGCTGTATTCAGCACTGGTGCTCACAAGGTCTTTATGGGTGGAGCAGTATGATGCTCACTGCGGATCTGCAATGAAAGATGTGGCACAAAGGGGTCTTGTAAAACCTTCAAAAAACTGACCCCTTCCCCCTTGGATGGACTGGGCTGAGACAGTCAGTGTTACTGCCACCAGATCTTCTTGGAGCTACCAGCACAGGACAGCCTTGCTACTACAGTCAGCTTACCAAGAAGCTATCGAGACTCTTAAAGACACTGAGGCTGCATTTCTTACAGTGTTACAAATGAACATCTTAAGAGGAACTTATGAAAGTCAGTATCAATTCAAAAGTCTCCAGGAAAGGACAAGAGCTATTTAATACTGGTTACAAAAAAAAAAAAAAAACAAAAAAACCCAAAAACCAAAAAGACCCCTGTGAGAGAAGCACTGAGGCTTCTTTGCAGCACAAACAAACCATAGACCACATTAACTGCAAAGGACATGAAAAATTGGCCTTTTGGAGCCAAACAAACCTTGTTTGCTTGCTATAGCTAGAAAGAGAGTGGTTTTCCCTGAGTTAGCACTGGGGCACTGACTTTGCATATAAAACCTATTTTTACCGAATTTCCTACACTTTACATAATAAAGTTTGACAACAGTCCACTTCAGTGGCTAGGGGCATAAACAGCTGGCAATTGAATACACATACAGACATGTAATCTCTAGTCTGCATTATCTTCACTCTGCTAAATATATGAAAAATGGTATTAAAATACTAAAGGTCACCCTGAAATACATCAGGGAAAGTATATTCTACCCATATGTAGCCCAGCTCAGTTACAGAATAGATCCTGGCAGTCACCACCACTGCATGCAAGTTGTGCATGTTGAGAGTGGAAAAGAAGGATCACATCTGTGTCCTAAGTGGCTGTGATCCCTTACCTATTGTTTCCTGGGACCTTGTGAGAAGGGGATCATTAAATTACAAGGAAAAGCAATAGTTGACAATCTTACTATAGAAAGATCTCAGAAAAGCCATGGTGACAACACGGTGACCTCATGGAGCTCTTGATGGAAAGAAAAGAGGAGTGAAGTAGCTATGCTGCTTTCTCATTGCAATAGTGCTGCTAACCATGAAATAGCAGAAAGTAACTCACAGGCTAATTCCAGCTTGGCAGTAAGGTTAAATATTTTGTTGTGTGTAAGTGCTTGTCAATTTTTAAACTAAATTTTGGATTAGAAAGAAAAACATGCTATCAGAACCTGCATCTTTAAGGACTGAAACCCCGGGGGAGGAGAAGGCTGGAAAGCCTTGTTGTTATGCACTGCCAGTTGGAACCAGACCCAGATTAAAGCAGATTTCTCACAAGAATGTGAAGCATTGAGTGATGGCTGAATACCACATGTATCGCACCTTCACCACCAGATCCTTGCTTCTGTCAGTACCTCCACGGGCTACCACACTGCAGTCCCCACTGCAACCAGCGCCATTAGAAACCGAAAAATCACTTGAACACACCAGACAAGTCACTCAGCTGCACTTACCACGTGGTTATGCAAAGGCCCTCTCTCTCTTCCAATTTCAACACTTCATCTTTCACACTGAAAACAGAGTCCAAGCCCTAACGTTCCTGTATGTACAACACCTACTTTCTTCCGCGCTATCAAACCCGCCTGGCAGATCAATCACAAAAGACATATTCTATTCTTCAGCTCAGCACTCCCCTCCAATCACACGAACAGGTAGCACTCAGGCAGCAGCAGATTTCTCAAAGCGCATCCAGCTGCGTATGACATAGCTCTGTTTTTATAAGGAGGATCAGATAAACCAGAGGAAAAAAGATGCACAGAATATTCTTACTTGGAAGGGACCCACAAGGATCAAGTCCAGCTCTTAAGTGAATGGCTCACACAGGGATTGAGCCCACAACCTGGTAGTATTAGCACCATGCCCTAACCAACTGAGCTAATCTCGGGTTGTTACACTAAAACACAAGCAAACCAGCAAAGGGATGTGCTCACTCATATCAGCAAAAGCTGAGGATAAGGTGCTAACAGAACTAACAGCAAATGCTTTGAATGACAAGAAGTCCATTTCCAATGCACAGGAGGACAGCACAGCCTCTGCTACCAGTCCTTTGTCTGACGCAGATAGCCACAGTGATGGGCCAGGGGCTGAAGAGAGAAGTGACAATTCTTTCAAAGACCAGATTTTTAATATCTGCATCAGTAGCTTTGCTCTAATGAAAACGTTCACAGCTGTGGCAGGCAGAGCACACTGCTTGCACCACGCACAGGTGTACTGTGAAAAATGGAGTCACCTTCACCCAAAAAGTACTGTACCCCAGGAGATCAGGCAGACAGCTGTTTCCAATATTGATAAATTAGTCTTGGAAAGATAGCAAATTATATGAGGCTAGGGCACATACCCATCCTAAGGGAGTTTGTTGACTTTGATTGACTAAAAAATGAGATGAATCAAACAGTATTTGAGAATTATACATTACATGCATTCAAAACTGCAGATAATAAAAAAATAGCCATAATGCTCCCAGACACAAAAAAAAGCTACAACTTTGCCTTCTCATATAATAGCACGTGAACCACATCTGCAAGACAGAAAACAGGAAAGTTGTTAATGCTTTCTGCATTAATGCAGCACACAGTTACCCAGTGGAAGTCTCTGCTACAAGACATTTTCTTTCAATTGCTTGGCTGTCATTGGACAAAAGATTTTAAAATGGAAACTAATTGTTGGGGCTACAAAGACCCAACTGGTTTGTGTCTGTTGTCTCCTCAAAGGCCTTTTTAAACTGGGCCTTGCTGCAAATAGGAAGCCACAAGTGGACCTAGAGTTTTAGTCATCACAGCAGTTGCATTTATGAGTTTGTGCTACTCTACATTGAAATAGTGTCTTCAGAAAAAAACCCAAAGTGCATTAAAAAAAGATATCTTGGAATAAGATCTCAGTGCAAACATCTTAGCCTCTTTCTAGCTAATTCAACAGTTACCTATAGCATATACGAGTACTTCTAACCACATGGTTATTTTCATAATTGCAAAGGTTGGAAGTTTAATTAGACAATCAGAAGGAAGCCCTCAAGCCAGCCCATTTTCTTAAACAGCTTTACCTAGGCAATGGGAGCAGCATTGTGTAATGCGGCGATTTACTCTGAATAGCATAATGCTTCCTTATCTTTTTTGCCCGATTAATTTCCTGACTGAAGTAGCACGTAAAACCAAGCTGGTTAGACAACATGTGTCAGGAGCCACGTGTCCTGTTCAAATTGAAAAGGAGAGACGGAACTGAGAGAGGCCAGGTCTCTTCCCCTTTCCTTGCACATCTGTTCCAGGTACACTGCTCTTCCACCATGACACTACCAAGACCATCTTCAGACCACAGCTCCAGCAACCACTGATTATATGATTTTTTTTTTTTGGGGGGGGGGGGGGGAAAGGGGGAATATGTTTAAAAGTTTATTGTCCTCAGGGACATGGAGTGTGGCTCAAAAACAGAAATGCAGTGGAACTGGGTATTGTGATGCAATTCCGCAAAGCTTTGATGGCCTCACGAGAACCACTGGTGCAAGGAGGAGACCATCACGGCAGACCCTGGGCTGCCTCCCTTCACCACTTGCTTCTCAGCTTTAGTTGCCTCCCTCCCTAAACACACCTGCATGCAGGTACATGCTCGCCCCTTTTCAAGAATTTCACTATTGTGTTCAACATGGAAAAGAGAAAGAAGAAAACCTGAACTCTGCCAGGGCCTCCTGAGCAGAGCAAGGACGGATGGACGAGGGCTTCCCCGCTGGAGCAGCGAGCCCCAAGTGACACAACTCCCCTGGCCCAGCACCGCGGCCCGACCCCAGCCCGGGGAGAGCGAGCGGGCCGGGCCCGAAGGCTCTGGCCCGCCCCCGGTCCCTGCCGGCCTCCCCACGGCCAGCAGCCCACGGCTGCCTCCCGGCAAGGCACAGCCGCGCTGCGTGTGCCTCCCTGGTGAGGAACATAAACAGAAGCAGCTGGGCCCCGCTCGGCTCCGTCCCACATGTCGCCTCGCCACGGGCACCCACGCGCCGCGCGGGCCCGGTACACCGGCCGTGCTCGCCGCGCACGTGAGCGAGCTGCGAACGACAACCTGAGCGCTGCCACAGCCCCCTCACCCCGCCGGGCCCCCTCACCCCGCCGCCTCTCCTCCGCAGGCTCCTGCTCCTCTCCTGCCTGTCCCCGCACGGGAAAACAGCCTCCCTTGCAGAGGGCTTGTTTCCTCCTAAGCAGCGAGCGCTCGCCCCCCCTCCCCTCTCGCACCAGCTAGGGAGCAGAGCTCACTTTCTGCCCTCGTTACCTGTTTTGCTCCCTCTGGAGTCCCCCGTTTCCCAGGGAGTTTCCAGCAACAGTGTTTAACCTCAGTGTTTAAAATCCCTGGTGGCAGAGCCTGACATTAAGTGCACAGAAGTTTGCCTGACCTCAGCCCTGTGCACCAGGCTGCCCTGCATCCCTAACGTGAGAGGGTCCCCGTGAGGGTCTCTGCCCCAGACGGTCCCAGCAAAAGCAGCTTCAGGGCTGAATGCAGTAGGGTTTCACATCTTTTTCTTTTGCGGAGGTGATACTACATTGCCAGATATGCTTTTTTACCATATGCAACACCAACACACTGGCAGTTAACAAGCTACAACACAGAACCACTTGGCAACACAGAGAAAATGGGCAGAAAATCCCCAAGCAAGAGGGAAGGGGAAAAAAAATGTGATGAATTGACGGCATTAAGTATGCAAGAGAGAACTGTAAAGGAGAGGCTGCCAGGGAGCAAAGGTGCCCTCCCAAGCCTGTGCACAGCACCAAGTGGGGAACCTCAGCAGGGGAAGCAGCCATTGCTTAACCATCTGAGAGATAAAGCATCTGAATAGTTTCTGGAGAGCAACAGAGGTGAGAAACCAAACCAATCTTAATGTCAGTTCCCCTTCTTGAAATCAACTGATGTGGTTGCCTGCCACAGCTAGGGATTCAGGAGCGCATGAGGTGCCACCCAGTCCCACAGGACCTCTGAATTTCAGTGTCCCATATGTTAATTAGAGTACAAGCAATACTAATTTGTAAAAGTTGTGGTGTGACTGTACCAAAAGCATCTGCTCTGGGCATCAATGCCCTGGTAGGCAGGGGCTCAGGCAGCCTGGCTCCACCTTGGAGAGCACGTTAAGCCAGTGAAGATGAACTCAGGCAGTGGTGGATTCAAGGTGGGGGAACAGAGTTTTGTTCTTGCTGCAGGAATGAAGTTTGGAGCTGTCTTCACTTGTAACACCACATAATTCTAGGTGGCTGCAGATTTATTACTGTATTTTCCCAAATTTGGAAGGCTTCCACTTTTGACCACATAAAAGAAAGAAACATTTTCCTTTTCTCAGTATGACCTCCATTTTCTATTCTGAGACAAAATCCATTGTAGCAATGCCTGGAAAATCTACACATCTAATCATTTTCCCTGAGAATTCCTCTGAATTTTGAGATGGGTTTAGCTTGGCCAGAGCTTTTTCACCCCCCCAGCAAGAGAAACTGCCATTGAGATTCTCAGTTTTTAAAAGATAATGATGACTGTGTTCACTGCAGCATTTTTCTTGTTATCAGTTAGATTTGCAATCACAGCTGAAGGCCTGTACCATGAATTATTTGCCAATTAAGCAGTGCTTGCATGGAGGCTGTGTATTTTACACCTTGACAGCTATTACAGGCAGAAGGTAACTGGAGCTTTGACTTAAATGGAAATTATCAAGCACTGAACAGTCTGAAGCAGAGACCCAAGCTGACTTGGACAGAAGACAAAACAGAGATAAATTTGCTGCTGACGTTTTATCTTGGATGGGAGTAACAATGGTAAAGACAAAATCAAATGTCCATATCTTCCTTGCTCTTTAACAGCAGACTTTTTAATCCTTCCTGAAGACACCCAGAGAAATTTATGTCGTGGAACAAGTATTGGAAAAGATAACTGCCCTCTGTTACAGCTAATATGATTAATATCCTTGCATGATCTTTTTTCTTAGGGAGAAGAAAGAGTGATCTCACTACTGTAATCACATTGCATTATTATGTACCTTGGAAACAGAAAAGCAGGTATTAAAAAAAGTGAAAATGGGATTTTATTATTTATTACAGATTTGTGCCTCAAATTCTTTTGAATTCAGGATCCCCAGAGTATCCCATGGGTATTGTCCATAAGCACATTTCGGACCCAAGAGGTTTTTCTCCACCCCAGCAGAGACAGAGCAGTTGGACTATTTCTTTTGCTGCAGTTAAACCCTTTAACAAGCATGATGTCACTGCACTCAGCCAAGCACTGGGAAATGTTTCATTTTTTACTCTTTTCCAAAAGTGAAGTAGAAAAGGTCTTTAAATAATTTAGTAGATTCCCTTTGCTTGTTTCATTTACTTCAGATATAATATATGCAGATTTAGTTATTTCGTCAGCACCATAAAGCCTGTTATCTGTTGGATTTCAAGTCTGAGGTAACTCCCAGCAGCCAAATACATGATTTAATAATAATTCTGTCATCAAGTGAAATCTTTCCCTGGGATTGATACTGAAAGCAGCCTGCCCACATAGCAAGATATTTATTTTTTCTCAGAGGCTTTTCAGCAGGGTCAGACCTGAAAATGGTTAATCATGTTCTGTTTATTTCACCTGAAGTTTTGAGCAAGATTGATTATAGCAGAGGACTCTGTCCAGCTTCCTATTTTGTTTGTGCTCTTGACCGTGCATGATCATGCAACAGTGTTTCTGTAATCCTCACCTAGAGAACAACATGAAAATATCAGCTTTTCCCAAAATGAGTAGCAGGAGTTGTTGACCAGATGATAAAGATTTTAATATTCATAAAACATGAATGTCAAAGAAGAACATCTTGTATGAGAATTAATGTTTCCAAGTCATAATCATCATTCTCCAAATGCATGCAATGCAGCTAGGAAAAGTCTTGCTCTCGCTCCTTCTGACATGTGGAAATTTAATTAAGCATCCACCAAAGACTGGGAATTGCCTGCTGGAATTGTTCACCTGTTCTTTTTTTATTCTTTGTGTTGGCCAGCAAGCCAAACCAGTTTTGATTTCCATCTCTTTTATTTGTGCATTGTTCAATGAGGCACGGGTCGATTCTACATTAAAAATAAATATACTTTGTCACTATCATAAACTGCACTGGCCAAAACCATAACATGCTGCTGATTAAGGCTGTACAAATAGAGCATCCCCTAAAGCAAGAAGAATGGGCACCTGTGCTCAGGGGAACAGAGAGAGCACCAAAGTCTGACAACTCAGTGGCTCTAGTGACCCTGCAGAGGATTATTGGCTCTTTACTTAGCAGTGAAAAGACCTGAGCCTTCACAGCCTGCAAGGGAGGAAAACCAAAGTATTTCACAGATACAGGTGATGTTTCTAGCTGTGGTTTTCCACACTGTGGCAAGAGGCAAGGAAAGAATGATAGGAAAATTGATCAATTTATAGACTAACAATCTATAAGGGGAGGTGACAGAGGATGGATCCAAGCTCTTTGTGGTGGTGCCAATCAATAGGACAAGGGGCAGTGGGTGGAAACTGATGCACAGGAAGTTCCACCTGAATAAAAGGAAGAACCTCTTTACTGTGCAGTGACTGAGCACTAGAACAGGTTGCCCAGAGAGGCTGTGGAGTTCCCCTCCCTGGAGATATTCAAGAGCTGTCTGGACCCAGTCGTGTGCTATGTGATCTGGGATAACCCTGCTTGAGCAGAGAGGTTGCACCAGGTGACCCTCTGTGCTCCCTTCCAACCTCTCCCATTCTGTGAAAGCTCAGTTCCCTGACACTACAATATAAATACTTCACCCCTAACCTTCTGCACTTCAAGGGCCAGAGAGAGCCTTCTCTTGGCTCCCCTCATCTGCAGTTCTTACAGTAGGATATTGCATGACAAAGACCAAAACATTACCATCCTATGCCACTGTGCTCTGCATCTGCCCCTCTTGCTCTGATTTTCCTACTGTAAGCAGGGGGCCTGTGGTGTTTGTGCTCAATTAGAAGAGCAGAAATCAGAGCTCGGTTTCCACTCTAACATACATCTTTTGTTTGTAACTAAAAGCTGCACTAATTTAAGTTGAAATTATTTTCTAAACTCTGGCAAGAGGCTTTGTGCAGATTCATATTTCTATTTAGGCTAAGCTTTTTCAGGTACAGTTCAAGCTTCAGATAAAAACTTGAAATAAACCCTGTTTACACTGCAGTAGATTGCATTTGCAGATTTCACATCTGAATCCATTTGATTCATATTGAACCTATTTAATCTGCATTTTTAGTATGCATTCACTGCTTTCTATGCCTCTAAGTATGAAGCTCTTTTCTATTCATACAAAGAATTTCACATATTCATGCTAAAACAAGAAATGCAGGTTGAGAATTTACAACTCTTCCCCAAATTCTGCCTTAAAACAAACAGTTAAAATCATCACCAAATACATGGAATTATTTCTTTGCCTATTGAAATTAAGACTTTTTCCAACAATGTCTTTCAAAATACTTTACAGTCCTTACAAAAGCTGTATGTAAAATCTGGGAGAGAAAAAAAAGATACAAGATACAAAATATTTGTTTTAATTTAATTACAAGCTGTGCTTTCTACTTTAACTCAATTTCTTTGGTCTGGTTATACCTCCATTGCATTCCTTTCCTTAGGTGCTAGCCACCTGCACCACATGTTCTCCAAAGACCTCCTGCTCCCATTATTGTGGCTGGGATTTTAATTTTTGTCCCTGTACTTGCTCTCCTGCTTTGCCATTTTTTCTAGGGCCAGCTTTGCTCCTCCAAGGCAAATGAACCTTACTTCCTGCACTTTCATTGCTTTTCCATCATTTTTTGATACTACTTCAACATTTCCTCCATGCATTTCTTTCCATGCCATGCATCATTTTTTTCCCCCCTCAAAAAAAGCAAGCAAAGATGCAGTGTGGTTTCATCATCTTGCAACACTCTCCTGGTCTAAAAGGTAGAAATTTGAGGCTTAGAGCACCTTTCCTAGGGAAAGGTGAGTTTCAGTCTTCCTATCCTCAGCCTTGAGCAGTCATCAACACCTGCAAAACAGCAGATCTGTGTTTTCTGAAAGCCTTGTCCTCCCACAGTCCCCATGACAGTAGACCTCTCGAACAACTTCCAATTCATTATCCCCTTCTTTCAACCAAGCCTCTCCACGGTACCAGTTTCTAAGAAGGATTGCCTGGGCCTTTAATGCCTCTCCTCGTGTGCCACAAGGTGATAGCACAACAAGTACTCCCAGGCAGCTTCTCCAGCAGCCTCTGCCTGGTTCAGCAGAGAAGTGTCAGCTCTGGCTGGCTTGTCTTTGTGTGCAAACAACCTTAGCATGGGTAGAAATACCATTTTAGCCTACTTTGAAGTGATTCTTGCAAACTCTCACATTTTCAGTCATCCCTTCTGTCTGATCCATTGGCCTTTAGCTAGGCCTTAACATCATCATTTTAAGTCCTTCTATTCACACTAAGTAGTGCTTGCAGGTTCTTCCCAAGGAATCTGACATACAGCCCTGCCCAAGCCTCTGCACAAGCGCAGCATGTCAGTCAGATAAATGTGTGCCATTGTGTGTGTCACTGCTTTGTGCAGCTTTGATCCACTGGTGTTCTGCAGGATTCTGCTGTGAAGATCAATCGACCATTAACCACATTTTGTTCATAAGCTCTTTGGGGAGGCACCATATTTTGTTGTCTGCCTGTGTAATGCCTGGAGCAATAAGGTCCCTTCGCACCACAGCAATGTTGATAATATATACTCCCAACTGTGCTAGGTGCTATACATAAATAGTGACACCTCATAGATTGGCACTACCACTTTTTTCTTTGTTGTTTGCTAGGCTAGGTAACAGATGATCACAAGACAGAAGAATAAGTGGCTCTGCATTACATAGTTTCATGTCACAAACACAGTTAAAATCAAGGAGAAAGGATGAGACACTACTAAAGGAGGTAATTTGAACCACAATAGAAAGTACAGTCATTATATAATCAAATTAATACCTAGATTAATTTGAAATATTTCCTAATAAAACAGAGAATTAGTTAACCTGTGGACTCTAGGCATCAAGATATGGTAGGACACCCAAGATACAGAGTCAAAATAAATGCTTTTCATTAGGACATATAGTAGCAACAGTAGCAGTCATGCAATATGAAAAAAAATGACCTGCAGTTTAGCATCACTGGGAGATCAGTCATCAGGGTTGGAGTATCTACTCCTACCTAGTTTCTCTTCTTGGGGCTCTCCACAGTGGACTATGGAAATAATGCAGACACATCTCTTTGCCTTATTACAGAACAATGGTTTGGCTGCTTTGGGTTTTGCCGTGGAATAAACATTAATGAAGTATTCAACTAGAGGAGCCATCCCAGCAACACACATGGGTACCCACAAATTAATGCTACCTTCTCAATGATACCATACTATCATTGAGAAGGTAGCATTAATGTTTAGGGGTCAAATACAATCAAACCTCAGCCCTCTTACAGGTTCCTCTAACACAGCCCATGCAGACCAGGCACTGGGCTGCAGAGAGGCTCAGAGCTGTGCTCACTGCTGCACACACAGCCTGAGAGAAGCCAGGAGCACTGCCAGTGTGCCCAGCATCACCTGCTGGAGGGACTGGCCAGCCTGCCTGAAGCACAGCCAAGTAGCATGTACTAGCTGTTCCCAAGCTCCTCCCAAGCACGAGACCAACTTTTTACGCTTATCTTATGAACAGATGCTTGCCAGAGGTTAAAATAAACATTTGCCGTGGTTTTTGTTAGCCTCAGATCAGGAGAATTGTCAGGAGCTACTGCCCAGTGTGGAAGCCCCTCCACAGCGCTACTCCTTCTCCCATCTAATCCTCATTTCAGGGTATTCTTCTTAGGGACCTTCATATTTCTGTGCTACTGCTGTTCTTCCATGGTGCCTTTCATCTAAAAGCAGTCAAAGATGCAGATACCAAAAAAACCCTCAATTCCATTGTTCCTGTGCTTCAGGGCACAGGTTAAAAGCAGACCCTCATGGTACCCAACCCTTCTTAGCTGTCTGCATGACACCTCCCAAGCTGTGCAGCAGACACAGACCTGGGATTAACTGTGTCACCAGAGTTACCACAGGTTTATTACATCAGCCCCCCGTTCCTCCCATCTGGGAAGCAGGAACATGGCAGGTCTCACACACTAGCAAATCCAGCTCCCCATCTCCAGCAGCCTGAGGTAGAGGGTGACAGCACACCTCTGCCATCATCATCTCCTAGGGAGTATCCCCATGAGAAGGGCACCTGAGAAAATGCAATTCTCTGTTTGATGTCCTGATCACAGAAGCAAAGCTTTTCCTCTTCTTCATATTACACTGGTTTTTCACTGTACGAGGAAAAAAAAAATCTTAACTGAAGCAAATGCCAATTCCAGGATGCTGCTTTCCTCAAAATGCCCTTATAACACACCTCTTGTAGGCAGGCAAAGATGTTTCACAAACACACAAAGGTCTTCTAAACATATTACATCGTTAAAGAGGAATTACTCCGGCAGAGGCAAAACCACTGTAAAACAAGCACAAGTGGGATAAGAATCACACCCTTCATTTTATTCTGTGTAGCTTTTTTCCCTCCTTACATAAGCTTCAACACTCCAAATTCAAGGCAAATGCTTGCAATATTTCTACGTTATCCTCAGTGATGTGACAAGAGCAATTACAGAGTCCAGGGAAGCTAAGTAACACTGCTAAAACAGTGGGTGGTCTAAAGGCTTGAATGGCTCCTGTGCACTAACACTGCAGTGGAGTCCCCCAGACCCCCACTTTGTACCCCAGGCAATTCAACCATGCTCTGCAACACTGGCCTTTTTGTCCGGGACATCCTGGCACCAGCATTGCTTAGCTGACTTGAGACATACCCAAGTTCTTTCAGGTGGTCTGCAAAGTTAACTCACCGTTTAAAAGTTTGTCCTTAGTACCCATCACATCTTCATTCTCCGTTTCTGTTGAGAGTTCTAGGCAGAAGCATGCTGAACATTTTGCAAGGAAAATCTGCTCAGAGACAGCTATTCCAGGTGCACAGGCCTTTGCTGAGTACAGCATTATTTGGGGTATTCTCTAAAAAAAAAAAAAATCTACTTTTACAGTAAAAGAGCCATTTGCCATGTGCAATGTGCTGAAATACTTTGCCACAGCAAAGTCTGGTCTAAACATGTTGTTGGCCAATAAAAGGGGGGAAACATGCTGCCAGTAAACATTTGCGTGGTATGTCTTTGAAGGCTTCAAGGCAGACTAAGTGGAATAATTGTGAAGATGTATTATTTATAATACAACAAATCTTCCCCACAAGATATAGGTCTCCATTAACCTAGTACCCAACTGCTTTTAAGTGCATTTTTTAATGTGTTTACCCTGCTAAGGGAGTTATGTTTTATTATCTCCATTTTGCATTTGGGGAATTGAGGTACTGGGAGATTAATAGATTTGCTCGAGGTTACATAGCAAATCTCCAGCAAAGCACAAATGCAGACCAAGTGTCCCAGATTGTTCTTCTCCACTGGATGTATCCATCGATATGCCAGGACACATTAAAACATCAAAGGTCTCTTGTGAGGTGACTTTCCTTTGTAATAAAAAAGGCCGATGTCATGCGAGCAAGTAACATTGTATTGGAGTCAACAGAAGTTCATCTGTTTACACAAAAGCTAGAACAAGGTCTGGAGCTTTTGTTGGAATAGTCTCATTTTTCTCGCTATCCACTGCATTCAGCTCAAATTCTCAAATACCTTTTCACTGATGAAACCTGCTGCATCTGACAAACTACCTGTTCATTCATCAAGATTCACTAATAGCCTTTACATTTCACATACTACCATGTAAAGTCAGATGCTACTTCATGTCTCCCTCAAGCCTAGTGGAGCTGCAAAGGGTTCAGCTTTTTCAAGTCTGCCCACACAGTGAAGATGCTGAATGTGGATATGGGACCCCTGCTATGGTACAACGGTGTTATGGATTGTTTGGTTTGATTTTCATCTTGATTTATGGGAAGAAGTGGTGGAAGACAGAATCCTAATCTTTTACAGTACCTTGCACCAGCAAGCCTTTGGAGGAATGATTGTATGGGATTCAGTAAAAGATCACCTTTCTCCCTACATCCCGTTCACCAGCTCTCCACTAAGTCAACCTCCCTGAAGATGAAATCTGTGCTGCTCTCCAGCCATGGTAGAGTTTGTGGAACTGGGAATTTCACAGAATCACAGAATGTTTTGGAGTTGGATCCTGCAACCCCCTCTCTCCTACTCCCTAAACACCAGCTTAGTACCTTCTCCCAATCCTCCTTGGGAAGAAAATACCCCAACCAGTGCAACTACAATGTTGTATCTTTGAAGCAAATGATGCTTCCATTAATTTCCAAGCTTCTGTTTAAATATAATACTAAGGCTGATAAAAATGCAAGCAGAATACTTTGTGCCACATGTGCCCTTGTCAGCACACAGATGTCATAAAGCATCACGGTCCCGTCATAAAAATGTAAAAGAACCAAGGGCTTTGCCTACAATGTCTTGGCTGGGGAAGGCAGTTATAGGAGCTTAATCACATCCAAGATTAAAAAAATCCATTTAATGCAGCAAAGTGAGTTGCACAAAAGGAGTTCTACAGAGAACATGAGAGATTGGTGACCTGTTTCTCATCAGCATGGAGAGTGGGCCCACTTTAGCTCACGAAATATCAGTGGGAGAGCCCAGTAAGTTTACTCCACAAGACATCACATCTAAGTCAGCCTCATGACTAGAGCAAGTGAGATTTACTCCTCACTGCAAAGCTGCCACCAAAAAGCCTGCAAGCCAGTTTCATTTAGCAAATGGGCAGTACCTTCTCACAGCAGGGACAGATTTTATTTTCCATTCAAGATCAGGCACACACACAGGTAAGCAGCAGTAATGCACCTCCAGGCTGCTCCATGCCTCAGCTCACTTTAAATAAAGCTACCCCAGGGAGGGGAGGTGGTTTTGAGGTGAAATACAAAATTGAGGAACTCTGGTATCTTTATCCTTCTTCATGAAGGTAAGCATGACATGCAGAACATGATACCCTGCCTCCAGCACAGTCTGGGCTGCTCAAGACATGTTTGACATCCCCCGACAAAGATTTAAAGATTATTCAGTATCAAATGTTCACCAGTGTTTTGAACAGCTAAACAATGAATTTTCCCACTGCCTCTCCTGCTAATGATGAGCGAATAAAGAATCCCCTAGGGAATTTCCCTTCATCTGCTCACGAGTGCCACTTCGCTAGTCACATTTATCTGACAAATCTTACAGATGGCTTGGCACGAGCTTGCAACAAGCACACCATCTTTGGAGCTGGGATTGGCCGCCCGAGCCACGCGACGCTTTCTGTGGCAAACTGGGCAAGCCCACAGCAGAGCCCCATACCAGCTACTGGAGAAATACCCTTAGGAAATTTACAGCTTCACCCAGCGCTGTTTCAGCAGAAGACACTGATGACGGCATTTCCGACACTGCAGCCGCCTCATGAGGAATGGAGTCTCTTGGCACAGAAGTTGTTTTCTGGCCCAGACAGAAAGATATCCTGGAAAATTACTCCCATTGAGTCCTTTTCCTGCTGTTTTTGTCCGAATGCCTTTCTGTTAAAGATGAATTTTCCCCGTTAAAATAATGGGGAAAATATAAAGACCCATCTGCAGACCACATTTTCAGAGGGGTTTTTGTTTGTTTTCCAACATTGTCTGTGAAACATTGGTTGAGTCTTTCGAGCTCTTTCCAGATGTGTACTCTCCTCGTGCTATGTACCCAACTCTAATTCTAGTTGGAAAGCTGTTGGACTTAGGCAAATGAATAGCAGGATTTTAAAACAGATACAAATAGTAAAACTAGGGCTTTGCACAATCCCATAGGTACTATAGATGGGACCGTCCAAACACAGATCCTTCTAATCCACCAAGAAAATGCCCTTAAGACCTGTTCAGAGTCAGACTTAAACCCATAAAATCCAGGAAATTCAGAGATAAGCCTGGATATCTGGACTGATATTCTGTCCTCAGTTCACCTTACTGGGTAAATGTTAATGAATGCATTTGTTTATTCCCTACAGTTCTATGCAGGGAATATCAACAATCTGATATTATGGGAGGAGGTGAAATTTTTTCTTCCGTATGTGTGCGTAGGAGTTGCTCAATATAATTTATTCTCTTTCACAATAAGACTATATAGCTCCTCAATCCTTTCAGAGCTACACAGGGTCTGTCTTGTAAAGTTTTGGAGAAGAAGCCTCAAAGGAAAATCAGTTATTACAGGAAACAGGACTGATTTTCAGTACTCCACCATCTTGCCTTTCCATTCATTCTAAGCAGGTATTCCAACATAAAACATCATCCAGATGCATTTCACAGAAGATCTAAACCCAGAGTTTCACAGGTAACGAGACCAAGCTCACCAATCACAAACGGAGGAGAACTGGAACACACAACACCTCTAGAGCACCAACCCATATGTGTCTGCTGCAATAACCTGCAGGGCAGAGCTGCCACACCAAGTACAAACAGAAGAATGGGCATACCAGTCCATCTAGCCCAGCATCAAGTCTCCTATACCTGCCTCCTGGAGCAAGCCAGAAAGCAGCAGAAGCAAGGGAACCACTTATGCCGTTTCCCTCACATTTCTGCTAGCCTCCAGCTATTTTCAGATCAAGGTATTTCCTAAGCCAGATGTGGTTTCGACCTACTTAGTAATCCTCCATGCATTTCTTTACACAAACTTGTCCAGTCATCCTTTGAACTCTAATAAGCTTTTAGCCTCCACAACCACCTTTGGCAGTGAATTCCTTGTGTCCACTACCAGTTGCATGGAGAACATCTCTTTTTGTTTGCTTTGAGCTTGGCTGCTTCTAGTTTCATTTAATGACTATAATTGATACACTGCCACAGAACAAACAATCCCTGCCCACCTTCTGACTTGAAGGATTCACTCCTACCCCACCAACATCTGATCTTCTTCAAGCTGATGAGTTTCAGCCTAATCAAGTTTTCCTCACACGGAAGGTTGTGGCAAATACAACTGATGTATAAGCCAGCTATTTTTCTTTCCTTCTGAGCTCCCAGTACACCCTTTTACTTCACACTCAGGAAACACTGTCTTTCCCATGTTAAAGGGAAGTAGGTGACAGGTCTGTCATTACTTTTATACATAATCTACAAAGAGGCAGAGAAGTAGACCAAACTCTCTGGGGCCTGTTCTGACACTGGGGAATACAGTGCATTGAGCCTTACATAAACATTGAACCTTAGCCCCAGTGACTTCACCAGGCACTGGACAAAGTTCTTTTGCCATTTTTTAAAATTGCACGTAGCAGTCACTTCATCAGTGATGGACACCATGACCAATCCATAATTCAGGTCCTGCTACAGTCACAGGACCATGTGTTTGAGCTCTAGGTGTGCTCTGAGCAACACGAGTGCCACAGTCCTGATCTCTCAATCCAGAAACTACAACTGTGAATTCAGCTTCCAGCAAAAACATTGAATGAAACCCACGGTCACTTTACCCACCAAAAATACAGAGTACATTTTCACTACCATCATCTGTTCTTCTCTCTCAGTCCCCAAAAGACACAAAATACAAGTAAAATTAGCCCAAGAAAAGATTTCTGCAGGATAAAAAGGCAGATGTGGCAGAAACGTTGTGAAATCTGCTAAAGGCTTTGCTATTGCCAGCTAATTTGCTGTAAAAGATATGCAGATACTATTGGGATGGGCAGCCCTACAAGCCCCTAAGATAAAACTTCCATTTATGACAAAATTCATCCCTGGTAAAAATGGCACTATTCCATTGAAATCAATAAGGTTGCACCTGTGAATGCCAGCTGTGAATTGAGCCCATGGTTCTCAAATGATGTAAAGTGCTTCAGGAGGAAAGATGCTATATTTAGGTGCCATATTATTGCTATGTAGACATTTTCATAACCCCTAATTATGGGGCTTTTTTTGCAAGCTCTGTAGTATTAACTGGATTGGATAAATATATAATTAGAGAGTGTTTCAACATGCACACTCTTGATGCTAGAAGCTTTATCAGCTCTTTCTTTTCTTCATGATCTGTTTTGCTTTTCTTTTAAAGCTGTTTCTATCAATTATGGCAAGATTTACTCAGAGCCCCAATAAAGGGTCACTGCAGACATCTCAGCAGAACAGAAGAGAGCTACGTTTATGTTCCAGAACTTTCCTGTTTTCCAGAAAGACACCTCTGGGTTGTCATTGTATTACAACATCACCAGAAGCTAAGCCAATCAGACAGGAAAAAAAAAACCCAAAACAACAACAGAACAACAGCAACAAATAACTTTTCAGAAGTTCCCTGACCCCAAATTGTTTATAGGCTAAGCATTTCTACTCTAACAGCTTCAACAGAAGACCAAATATTTGCTGGATCTCCCTCCTCTCTTTTGCCAGTGGACAGAAAGGAAGGACCCAAGGAGGTTCTTCACATTCTGCAAAGTGCCAGGGATGCACGAATAGCTTCAAAGATCTGTAGATAGGATTTAGATACAAGCCCTGTCTAAAAGAGCCACCACCCTAAAAAATTACTAATTTGGTTGACTGGAAAAAGCCAAGCTACCTTTTTTTTTTACATCATCTGCTTTGTCAAATTAAAAGATACCATTAACAATTAAAATTCAACTAGTCCACAGGAGTAAAAAACAAAAACCAACAAAAAAGTAGCACCTGCATTTTCATTTCTAGGTGCTGAAGAAACCTACATTATTGTAAACCAAAAAAAGTCCTAAACAAATACATTTCTTGGTTTTCTGATCAGGTATGGCTAATAAAGTGTCAGATTCTTTTAGATGTGTTTATGAACATTTTCCTCTTGCACCAGCTTATATCCAGTGAGAATTTTAAAAGCTAAATTACAAGTATAAACACTTCAAAACAGATGTTAATAATAGAAAGAATTAAGAACATTGCTAGAGTGACACAACACGGATGCTGTATTATTAAACAAATGGCTCACAGTGGTGTTATGACATGAGTCATAATGCCTGATGCCATGAACATACTGCAGAAAAGAACAATAGCTATCACCAGCTACAGAAATACACAGAGCACAATACCAGGAGCCCAACTGCTGACTGATCTAAAGCAAGGGGTTTGTCTGCAAGCCAACAGGATAAACTCACACCTGGTGCAAATTGGTGCAACTAAACAGAAGCCCATCAAGTAACAGCACCTTCAGCTAAGGCTCTGATATTGCACCAAAAGCACTACCAGGGTTTGCTCTGTACAGTCTTGCAGTCTGCTTTTGACTGTAATTGACTGGGGAATTCCAATTTGGTAGGATTTTGAACCTGCTTTCCACAGGTGTGAATAACCAAATCTGGCCCTACATTAACATCAACAGATTTCTAAACCCAGTACATAACAGGGCACATCTGAGTTGTTTTAGCATTCAATATCACCTCAAGAATGTCTACCAGAGGCACCAAACTGGTCGTCATAAGTACAAGAACTGGTTTGCCATTCCTTTTGTTGCTTTATCTGGTAACTATGGATGGCAACTGGTGATGCTGAACAAAAAGATTACTCTAAGAGCTGGCACATCCACAAGCTTAACAGATAAAGGATGGAATAAAATCCTGGAGTGCACTTACAGCATGTGCTCTCCACAATTAAAAGTCTATTTGAGGCATGCAAAGTAGGAAAAGCTTTTATTTAGGGTAGAACTTAAACACAGCATTACTTTCCCTGCTTGATGCAGTAACCCCATTCAAGGGGATATGGTCTGGAAGCAATGTTCTCCAAGATGCACGTCTAAATTGTCAAAGGAAGGGGAGGAGAAAATAAGAACAAAGTAAGTGGAACCCACCCATAAAATGAAATACAGGGCTTGATGCACTGTCACGCACTGTTAACATAGTGATTCAACCACTGTGGTGCACAGCTAACAGAAACAGAGCTGGCTTAAATCCTGCATCTCTGTGCCTATCATGTACTTAATAAGAAACACTTGGCACAGAGACTCAGATGGGTTCCACTCCACCCAAAAGCTCCCAGTATAGGAAGCATGGCCAAATACAAGGCACGTGGTCAGGGCACTATGGTACTCCAGCCCTTTCTCAGCCTTTACACTGGGGACCCCTGGCAGCAGCCCTAAAGGCAGCATCAAGGTTGCTCCAAACTGTGCTAAAGACCAAACCAGTTTCTGAACAATTTCAAAACACGAGTTGAGCAAAAGTGGTTTGCTGCACTCTTTTGGATGTGGAGCAGAGCCACATCTGAGTACAGGCTGCCTCTCTTCAGCCATCACAAGAGCACCTACATACCACATGCTGAATGCAAGACAACTTACTTAGCAAGGATGAGGCGCACAAGAGACAAGAAATCTACTCAAAACAGTCAGTAGCTACACTGCATTACCTCCAATCTCTCATCAGAATCCCCCAAAATAAGTTTTATTACAGGGGCATTAACCTGGCAGAAGACAATTTGCTTAGATAAAGCCTTGTGTTTCTTGTCTGTGTGCTTATATGTGAAATGGTGCTCACCCATGCAAACATGCCACCCTGATCCAGCCAAACATACACAATGCATATAAGACATAAATAAATACTTATGAGTCACTGATAACCACCTCATAAATTACATGGTCTTACAAAGTATCACTGCTAAAGATAATGCATACAATTGGATACAAAACACACATGCACGACTCTCATTAAGACAGATAACATTGTTTGTTTCCTTTCACAAGAGCCCAAGGCATTAATTTACAAAGTCCTGAATTATTTTTGATAACCTTGGAGTCCCAACAGCTGTGGATCAGTTCCAAAACCTGACCCAAAACCAGGCCGTAAGAGACCAAAGGTAATTACAGAGCATATAGTGAATAGGATACGGCACATGAGGGTCCAAAAGTCCAAGAGCCCAGTCTGCTCCAGCTCACAGGAGCAAGATGCAATATTTTTTATAATTCTTTATCTTGAAATGGATACCACCTTCGGCATCCAACTCTCCTACCTGGCTCCTGCCTCACTGCCCAGGCCTGGCTCTCCATCACCAGGTGAGGAGCCCAGCTCCGGCTGCAGGAAAGCGCAGCTGCTGCAGCTCTTCCAGCTCCTCACAAACTCCTCGGCAGAAACGGGCACGAGCCACTCCAGCCAACAGCGAAGAGGGGCAAGATCAGTCCAGCAGCCTCCACTTGGGCAAAACCTAAATGCCACTTTGGTACCACTTGACTGACACAGCCCAAACACAGCGTGTTTGTTTTGCTGACACATAGGTTTAAGTTTGCTCCCCAGCCACATCTTCTTTCCCCTTGGATACAATAGCCATCTTCATAGCACTTATTATAACATATTGCAGCAATAATGTGTAATTATCCTCAAAAACAAAGCAAAAGCTCAAGATAAAAATAACAGGCACTGAGCACACTTACCAGCTGGAGGAAGGCAGTGAGGCAGCACAAGCTGCAGCCCTAAAATGGCTGTGCTGTAGCCTGATTTCAAAGGCCAGACTTCAGGAGAGCACACAGAGAGGTGAACCCTCTCCAAAAGCAGGTCCAAAATGAGAAAGAGCAGTAGCACACAGACTCTGTGGAGATGTCTTTGGGTAGAGAAATACCTCCCCTGGGGTCTGTGCACTGTCAGCTGGGTTCAGTGACTGCATTTGGGCCAGGGCGGAACTGCAAATGCACAGCATCTGAGAGGGCTGATCCTTTCTGAGGAGAAGTCCATCAGGTGGTTATCAATCATATCTCTCACCCTGGGCCTTCCTTGGGCTGACCTAGGGAAATCAAATCAGTTTCCTTCTTACCTTTTTTTCCTGTTTTGCTGGATGTGTTTACTTTGACTTTCATAGACTCTTAGAATGGTTTGATTTGGAAGGGACCTTAAAGATCATTTAGTTCTAAGTCCCCTGATATGGGTAGGGACATCTTCCCCTATAGCTGGTTCCTCAAAGCCCCATCAACCTGGTCTTGAACACTTCCAGGGATGGGGTATCCACAACATCACTGGGCAACCTGTTTCAGTGCCTCAAAACCCTCACAGTAAAGAATTTCTCCATTACAGCTAATCTAAACCTATCTCCATTCAGTTTAAAGCCATCACTCCTTGGCTCTCACTACATGCCCTTGTAAAACATCCCCCTCCAGCTCTCTTGTAGACCCTTTTCAGTACTGTAATCCTTCTCTTCTCCAATCTAAACAGCCCCAGCGCTCTCAGTCTGTCTTCATAGGAGAGGTGCTCCAGCCCTCTGATCATTT